>OX578154.1:51943816-52596316 GCA_951213105.1 Amaurobius ferox
TTATATATTTTATGGAATAATTTGAATATTACCTAAAATTTTCGAAGCAATTTGTGAATTTTAAATCCGCTTAAAAAATGTTTGAAAAATTAGGTCCCATAGGGCTCAATGTATTTCATTTTTTCGACCCGGGTTCAATCCAAAACGAATTGGGTAATATTATTCATTTATATGCCCATAGGTTCTACAGACCGTCTGAACAACATACCAAAATTTCATTTTGATTAAGTCATTTTTACGGCAATTATCGTGCTAACGGACAGACAGACAGACAGAATGAACAAAGTCATAAACATTTTTTAACTTTGCTGTAAAGTGTTAAAAACCTAATTTATCTGATGGTTATCCTTCTGATGAAAGGATTGAAAATATTTTTTATTAATGATTGATTTTTAGATTCAAATGTCTGCAAAGTTTAGAAACAAGTCAGACTACAGTGACCGGGAGATGAATTATTGTCTTACATACCGCAGTTTACTTGTGAACAGAGCTATAAAATGTGTTTTATTTATTATTATTCATTTATTTGAAACAGATTTTGATATTCAGAAGGTATATGTGCCATATTTAAATACCATTTCCCTATATATAGTATAATATGCAAATAAATTATTGTGACGAAGCTGAAAATTCGAGTTCGAGTTTTCGGCGAAAAAGCATAGTTTCAAGCTCCCCTGAAGAAAATTGAGCGTTTTTTGAGATGATACCTATATGTGATGTATGTATGTGTATGTGCATATGTGTGTATGTATGTTAGTGCTTGTCCGTGAGCCTGTGGATACGATAACTCACGAACTAATAGAACATTTGGAACAAAATTTGATACAATTATTACAATAAGTGAATACTCGAAACCTGTTGATTTTAAATTCCGATTGTTTGGAAGTACCCACATTTCCGAATAAAATTTTGAAAAATCGTTAAGAAATTAGGACCTTAAATGTTACGTAAATGATCATTTCATATGTAAATTTTTTATTAGAAAGCAACTGACAAGATTTACAATGATATCATGAACCTTTCTCGAGATATTGAACGTTTCTCGATTAAATTTATCAAAAATACCGTCGACGTAATTATATGAAAAAAGGAATATTTAACTCTAAACAATTTTCTTATTTTTTGCGATTTTTTCATATATTTTTTATAAATGACATCACAAAACAAGTGAACAGACATGTCACTGGTTCATTTAAAACATCTTTTAACAAAACATATTTCTTTTGTAATGTTTTAAAGAGTACGTAATATTTCTTTTTAACTGTATTCATAAATTATGCTTTCCGTAACAGAATGCTCTGGAAACAAATCATATAGTAAAAAAAATTCCAAACTCTGCATGTATAAATTACAACAACGAATGCCCTCAATTCACACGTTTAGACACAATTAATTTAATTGACGCATTTAACCACTTCTAAAACGCTCACAGAAAGCAATTCATTTACCCATGTTCCTTTGTTTCCTACCGAGTGCCCAGCGTGATCTTTTCAATCGATTTATGCAAGGGAAACAATTCAGACAATCTCGTGGATCTTGAAAGTTTGATCGATGAGAAGAGTATTTTGAAAGAGAAGAGAGCAAAAATGTTTTCATTAATTCGACAATACCTAGAAATTCAATAACTATGTTGTCTTCTTTGTGAAAGTACTAGTTCGATAGTAGAGGACATAGTAATGAATGTGCTGTTGCATAAATAAAAAATTCTCATGTATATAATGGGTGTATATTTATATTTCTTATTTTACATAATAAAGGAAGATACGCAGGTACTTCTATCTATCTATCTATCTATCTATCTATCTATATATATATATATATATATATATATATATATATATATATATATATATATATATATATATATATATATATATATATATATATATATATATATATATATATATATATATATATATATGTATGTATATATATATATGTATGTAAATATATGTATATATATATGTATATATATATATATGTAAAAGGTGAAATCGAACTTAGATGTGCCTTCAAAACACCCCAAGAGCACATCGTCCACATAACGTGCTCTTGGGGTGTTTTGAAGGCACATCTAATTTCGATTTCACCTTTTATCCAAGAGAATTAGAACTGATCGAAAACCAAGTTGACGAGAATGGTGCAGTGAATTTTTTGGACATATCAATAAATAAACATAAACGATATGGTACTTATACAACTTTATACGACAAACGCGATATTTACAAAATCAAGATTGGCCATCTTATAGATTGGAGGACGAACCTTACTAAGAATGTTTTCAGAAACATCCTTGTAGGCCATTTCAGGAGAAACCAGGCTTACAACACATTCAAAAGGTATTGCAATAAATGTAATCAAAAAATCGTAACCGAAGCTTTAAAGAAACACTATCCTATTTATTTCTTGCGGGCATGCTATAATTCTTTTTTCGGTAATAAAGAAAACTTTAGCCGTTTCCATCGGGAATTGGTTGGAATTTTGTGATTTATGCGATACTGGTGTTTTGGCACGCATGCGTAAGTGTTCATATATAGGCTCTGGTACTAGGATCGTTTTTCATTTTGCGTCCATTCCTTCTGCGTCGATGTTGTTCTTACTTTTCTTATATACGGGTGCCTTTGTCCATGCACATGTAGGGGACTGACCATTTTATTGTATTGGTTCCGTGAGCGTTGCCCGGGCTGAAAAGCTGCTTTAAACGGGAAGGGGTGTCGCAATCCTCCCCTGCCATTATATGCAACGCATTTGGTTCTCCCCTTTCAACGTTTTAACATTTCTTCCTTTTCACTCGGATATTTTCTTCTCTGCAGATGTGAGCAGCTTTGCGCCTGTTCCTGAGTGGTATATTGATTTTTGTCGTCGATTAGCGTAAGTGATAAATTCGAATTTGAAACTCACTTGATGTTCTTAATGTTATATATATATATATATATATATATATATATATATATATATTTCAGAATCATAAATTCAATTTATCCTTGATGCAACTCCGGAGCAATGCAGAGTGCATTTTCTAGTGATTAATAATTTCTTTAGAAACTTATCCTACATTTTCGCAATATAAATTATCATTATTTATACAGTTTTTTTAGATCATATATTTTAATTTCCCCACAGTATATTGTACATTGTACACAGTACAAAGGAAATGTAGAGGAAGTCATATAGTCATAATGTAATAGCGTCAGTAAGAAAGTAAGTAATGGTAATAAAATCGCTCGACCGCCACGTTGTGGGTTCGAGCCCCACGTAAGGCATGGATGTTTGTTTTGTGGGCGCAATGTGATCCACCCCATCTGGTGCGCCTGGGCCAACGTTAATGGACGGCTAAATGGCTCACACTCTGGCCGCTGTAATAAAGGTGAATGACAAAAGTCAAAGTGACTGGCCATTTGAAAATATAAAGTAATGGTAATAGGGTAAATAATAGAAGAATATGTAATAATGGCACATATATTCCAGAAAGATATCTTATTGATGTTGTGTTCATACTAGATATTTCTACACCCGCGTCCCGAGGGTTAGATGACTAGGGATCACTAACTGTGGTATCTATACATTTAATAAAATTTCTGAGTATAGCAAATCGTTTCAAATTTAAACATAAAGATGACGCACAAGTTCATATTTCTGTAAACATGGAAATTGCTGTATGTAAAACAATATTATTCATTGCCTTATTTTTAACGACATTTTTATATAAAAATCAACTAATTATAGCATTATACTTCAATAATTTGATTTAAAAGAATGGCCAGCAGAAGATTTCAGCATTTGAAACGTAAGTTGGTTGTTGCGGTTACAGATGGAAATAAAAACTGTATAAAAATTGAATTATAAAATATAAAACATCGTCTGCTATAATTCTAAATTAAAACATCTCGGTATTCCAGTAGAGTTCATTAAGAAGTTTTAAGATGTTATTTCCACGCAAGGTGGTACAAAAATCAATATTTGTATTTCCTTCCAATCGTTCTCGAGTTATAGCTAGAAGAATGATGGAACGAAAAATATCCAGATTTATAAATGTTTCGACAAAATTCCAAAATTTTAGAGTTTTCTCACTACTCATAGGTATCCACCCCGGTCACCCAACTTGCTGCTCATACCTCCGGGTGAGTCGGGTGACTTGGGTCTTCAACTACACATAGGTATGCAACGTGTAGGAATAGGCTCACTTCTCATAGGTAGCATAGATAGTATCAATAAATAGGTTCAGTACTTTAGGTATACAATGTGTATGCAAAGTTTCTTGTTTCTGCTTTCAGATCTGGCATAAGTCTGCAAATTCTCTCTCGGCTGTATGATATAGATGTGGTTATAAGCTTATAGAACATTTTTTCCTTTCCCATAAGCATTTGAAAAAGTACTACATTTTTTTATGAAAATATTGGTCTAATACCCTTTCATACAAAGTATCATAGTTTATGCTTTGCATGACAAAGTAATAGTATTTCAAAGTATGAAAAGTAGTGTGAACAGGAATCATTATTTTAAAGTATTTATACATGTTAAAATTATTTGTGGAACAAAAAGTATATTTTTCTATTTATTATTTTATTAATGAAATAAATTTTCATATTTTTCTGAAGTGCTGAACTCCCCAAGAAATTTTTTTATTTTTTTCATTTATTTATTCATTTTGTTTTTCAAATTATTTTTTCATTGCAAAAACAATGCAACCAAACACAAATCGACAACTTATATTTAGCCCATTTTTTGTTTGTGAAGGACGCTACTTTCCTTTCTTTATATTTTTGTTTCTGTTTTTTCTCTACTTGATAGTAGCATTTATCTCTTGAATACGAGCCAAGTTTTTTGCTCAAAATGTCCCAACTAAATTTTCTTATTCTTTGCCAGAAGAATAGAAGATTTTCGAATTAGTTGATGAACAGGAGATTTTCATTCTCTTTTCTATGAGTTCATTTTTCAACAGCTCTTGATTTTAAGATGCAGTTTTTAAGCTCTTTTGCTCCAACAATTTCTTTATATTTTAGACAAGTATATTAATATGTATACATGAACATACCATAGTATTTTTATCTCTCTTTCAAGTTTTAACTCATAACTATATAAATTATAAATAATCACGCTGTTAATTGTTGTTTAGTTTTTGATTTGAAGCATTTTAGGGCTCGGAGTATGGAATAGGGCTCGGAGTATGAAATAAATCATAAAAGAAAGAACGGAAATATGAAGCGGAAGTGACATTATATTACCACGAATAAGTAACAAAAAACAATTGTTATAAATTAAAGATCTTTGTTGTTGCGTAACCTTGCTTAATATTATATATATATATATATATATACATATATATATATATATATAATATATATATATATATATATATATATATATATATATATATATATATATATATATATATATATATATATATATATATATATATATATATATATATATATATATATATATATATATATATATATATATATATATATATATATATATATACAGGGTGAATAGAAAAAGGTAAGCCAAACTTTAGAAGGTGGTAATCCGGGTCGGAAATGAAAGGCAAATGCGCCATTGGGCGCTGAATGGTGAAACGGAGGAAGTTAGCGAAAACTCAAACATGACTTAGTTATAAAATGACATTTAATAAACATTAATTACAGTAATGATTCAAAAGAACAACCGCCAACATGAATGCACGTCTCACAAAGGCGATGGTGAGATTGGTGAACTCTCTCGAACAGACCAGGCATGTTGCGCACTTCGGTAGCAGCGGCCGAAATTCTGAAGACGAGTTCCTATTCAGATACAAAGGGAGTGTCATAGACGAGACTCTTGATATATCCTCACAAAAAGAAGTCAAGACACGACAGACTGGATGAAAAATGCTTGATTTTGTGTGTACTATCACCTCTTAAAGTTTGGTCCATCGTTTTTGAATCACTCTGTATATCAAAACATTTCCCTGGGTATCTTGTACTATCGTCACACACAACGCACATTAACCTTGTTCCATTCGAAATTTGAGAAAGAAACAGTAATGTTTCACATCAATCATCCGTAACAAGTAATAACGTTACTAACTATTTTCTATTTTTTCTTTCTCATACAACTGTATCAAAAAAACAAAAATGTTCTCATAAATTTTTAATCCGAAATTTTAATGAAAAAGAACATTTCAAGAACTGAACTTATTTTGAGTACTTATTGAACATCAATAAATACAATGCACTTTATGCGAAAGGATTAGGAGAAATGGAGCAATGTATAAAAGCACAAATAACAACAATAATGTTTACAAATGTTTCGAGGATAACCTGGATCCTCTTCGTCAGTGTAAAAGAACAAAAAAAGAGGAATGTCCGCAAAAGGAAGAAGCAAGAGGGATTACAAAGACCTAGATTGAGAGATATTCATGCTTCTGCTTTTTCATTCTTTATGCAGCTTTCTGATTGGCTATCTCTTAATCGAAGTCTTGGGTAGTTAATCCCCCCCTGCTTCTACCCTTCGAGCCCATTCCTCTTTTGGACTTCAAGTTTGTTAGTTTTCTTACACTGACGAAGGGGTCCAGTTCATCCTCTAAGCAACTGTTTGCTGCATTATTATTGTTATTTGTGCTTTTTTACGTTGCTCGAGTTCATCTTATACAAGATAGGATCAAAAAGTTTGCAGACTGTGCTGATATCTCCTCTCGCCAAATTGGTCACCAAAGTCGTCAAATTTATCCCCAAGAGTAACATATTTGTCGATACAACGGAAACGGTTCAAGCTTGCGTTTTAAAGTTTATGCAAATCATTTTAAGATAAAAAAAAAGCGTATAAAATTATTATTTATTTAACATTATTGGTGTCCTGATATTTCAACGATATTTTTTCAAAAATTCATTCGAAAATATTGAACGATTGATCGCGTTTAAAATCAATTGGGTTTCAGTATTCATGAATCGTAATAAACATACCAAATTGCTTTAGAAACGCTTCACTCGTTCGGGAGATATCACATCTACAGAGTCAAGGACACACACACACACACACACAGAATCACATCATCTCAAAAACGTTCGATTCTAGTTAAGGGGTGCTTGAAACGTGCTCTTCAGTCGAAAATTCAAATTCATATTTTAGACCCTTTCACAATACTTTCGCTCCGTGTTCATGCGGAGTACGATCACATTAAACATGTGGGTCCGAAAGTCCTTCCGAGAGGTTGGTGGTAGGGGAAGGAGGGTACGGTCCCTTCCGGTCTAAATTGGGTGGCACTTTCCGACCGTCCAAACAGGTACCTTACACCTTTCTGGTAGGTCGGACGGTCTGGGTTTCAACAACAACAACAATACTTTCGCTATACATTATACTATATATGTATAGGAATGGTAAAAAATGCTATTATTTTAGAAGCAGAATTTAGCGAGATATTATAGTTCAAAATTTGTTATAAGTTGTTTGAGAAATTGGAGGTTGAACACACATTGAATTGCGAGTGATGCCAATTTAGCAACAAATAACCCAAATTATATACACCTATAGTCTTTCTTATTAACAAATGAGAGTAGTTGGGCAGCGATGACGATCGAAGTCGCCCTCGTGAGATCATCTGTGGTTAGCCACTGGGATATTCCGTCCCTCTAAATTAATATAAAATATCCGTATAACTTCAAAGCTCTGTTCTTCAGAACAAGCACTAAACGCAACCCCACTAATCAATCAAGTTCGAAGTCTGTTGCATTTGCAGATTACGAGATATAAATGACATTTCACCACCACCACATGTCCTTTTTATGCAATACTTCTTTGATTAAAATCGGGATTTTAAATTAGCTGAGTAAAGCTTTGCTTTAATTAAACTAATCATTTAAATTCCTAATGAACGTTTGTTTAGTATTCCCAGAGATACAGCAAAACGAAATGAGCGCGGATCGATTTAAATACCACTGAATAACGAACGAGAAAATTCGTTCCAGGCCAAATTAACATTAACTTAATCAATTGTTAATGCAATTATTTCAGTTGTTCAGTTGCGATTATTTCAATCTGCAATTGCTCAAATATAGTGAATGTTCTATAAGTAGTTTTCATTTGTTTTTAAAGTCCCTGTATTTAGCACAAAGTTAGCGTGACAACAGTGAAGTACAAGAACATTAAGCTCCAGGGAACTATTTTGTCCATGTAAAACAGGGGTTCCTCAATTTTTTAATCTTCAACCCCTTTAAGAATATCAATACATTTTATCGATGCATAGATTTTGTTATTGAGTAATTATAATGAGACAAGTAAAAAAAAGACGATTATGTGATTTTGTATGATTGCTATTCTTACAGTATTTATTATTATGGGTATAATATATATATATATATATATATATATATATAATATATATACTATATATATATATGAGTATAATAATAATTATTATTATTATTCGAGAGAAGAGAAATTCATTTTCCACTTTTATCTAAGAAAAATCAACATTTGACCAAATTTTATTATCCATTTTAATCAAAAATAGTTTCCAGAAAATAAATATAAATTCTACGTTGGTAGTATAAAGCGTACTGTTGGCATTCGTTTAACTGAAGTTGTTCGCGATATTAATCTTTTGCTTACGGGTGGGACAGCGTCAATTTCAAACGAAGAACCTCTCAAAAAGACAGGCATTTGACATACCCTATCCCAAACAATTCGATTCCTGTTTGCAGACTGCTCTTTCCCAATTGGTTATTAATGATAATTGTACCTCTAACTTTGATGAAACTTTTCTGTCCATTAACTGCAATAACTCCGTAATCTTTTACTTTTTGAATCCCTTTTCATTTATATTTGTCGCGATTTTTATTTTTAACTTCCATCCTGTTCAAACCCTCAGTTTTTCCTGGCGTCTCATCCCCGACTCTCTGCGTGTTTAACCTTTGCACAATTTTATTCATATCTAGTTCCCCCTTTATTTGCTTTTAGTAAAACGTTAAATTAGTTATGTACTTATTTTTGTAATTTAACGATATTTTTTTGATATCGAATTATCCGACTATCGATATGCAAATTTAGTATTCGCGATTTCGGTATGTGTATACTAGCGGATGTCTATCATTTTCCATTTGCATTGCCACTGATGGAGGACGTTATGGCGTTCGAAAGCACTCCGGCCTTCTTGTAGCTTCGTGTGCGTCATTAATGATGTTTTACATAAAATTTGTAGTCTTTGCTAAAAATATTTTTAAATATTTGTAAACGTATTTTCCATACTTATTTACTTATGCAAACACTTTTGAAAATTTCCCGAATTTGAACTGAACAGGTTGTGCCCATTTTTGAACTCTAATCGAACACTTTTTGAGCGTTCTAGAACTTGAATCAAGCATTTTTTTTTTAAATTCCTAAACTTAACACTTTTCGCAATGTATCTGGGCACTGTAAAATGTTTAATGTTTATATGTGTATGGAATGTTGTCCCAAAATTTCGATTTTTTTCTACTGTTGACAACGTTATGTGTTGGGCATATATAATTAATCTTGAGCAAACTGATAAAAGATTCAAATTACTTGTGAAATTAAAAGGACAGTTCTGATGAATCATTTAAGTATTTCAATAATATAATCTTCTTCATCTAATATAAAGCATTATATGCGAATCTTTCTATGATAAGAACTACAATTTTATAAATATTCAATTGTTCATTCACTTACATTTTGCCAAGACCATAATCTTCTTGCGTAAACAACTTTTGCTCAGGTGGCGCTTTCCTTTAAAAATTTTCACGGAAATTTAAACTATTACATTCGACAACCGTTGAAAAGGTTTCAGTCGAATAATCAGGTAGTTCCCCCTTCGAATCTTATTGCGTTATTACACAATTAAGCTTAATTATTTTCTCAGTAAGATACAAAGATTATAAGCCACAAGAGAGTATTCTCTTTCAACATTCAAATTATTACTTTCAAAGACATTTGGAAAGTAATATCATAACAGTTAATACGGATTTTAAATGTCGTTTTATTACTGGGTATGACGAATTTTAAACAAAAAAAATTGTGAAGAATATTTACAAATATCAATATTTCTATTGAACTAATAAATCCGTAATCTTTAACGTTTTACCAAATGTTTTTTTTTTCCTTTTCTTGAAAGAAAGAAACATTCATAGATTACAAAAAATTAATTGAATGTATGTTATTAATTATTAATTCAAACGACATTATTAATAGTTAATTCAAAATATATTTTATATAATAGCATTATCTTTGGAGCATTTATTTAAAGTAATGAAATATGTTGTAATGAAATAGATAGTCCGGAACATTGTGAGATTTGTATAACCCTCGGTTATTATTTCCCTCAGATATCTTATAAATGTTGTTTGACTTTATATTAACAAACTTCTGGCTGATCCGTTTATGTAGACCAATCGCCGAGCCAAGTAACATTCTGCTGCCCTTCAGATCTGCAGCGTAATTTTCGGATCAAGAGTGGGGGAGTTGAATCGGGACAGGGAGCAAGTTGAGTTGGGTTGGCAGTTGAGCTGAGAGGCTAGTAGTTGAGTCACTGTGTGAGTGCGAAGGAGTGGAAGGTACACGACCATGATGCCTGTTACTAGTGTTGATATTACTTTCATCGGGAGGATCTAGTACCCACTAGTTGTCTAGGACAAGATTTAGGTGTCGTAAGAAGCAGTTTGGTAAACATCTGCTATTTATGTTTATTCTGCTGATTGCTTAAAGATAGTTCTATCACCAGGCCCGGTCGAATTCCACTATTAATCTTTCTGTTAAATTACGGGTAAATGCAATACTAACTGTTTTGCTATCTGCATATCTTTAATTGCGCAGTCACAATGCCTTTGTATCACTTATTCTAATATTTAGAACTAAAAAGTCACTTTCGAACGGAATAAATCTGAAACGAGCAAATTAAAACTTAACAATACGACCGTATAATTCTCAGGCTTTTACAGCGATACCTGAAAGGGTAGACACGAAGAACAAATTCATATATTGTAAAGATCACTGCTTTTCAACTTGAATCGAGGACTTCTGGCGCCTCTTTAATAAATAAGTTAAAGGGTAAAGTAATTAAATAGTTGCCCTGAACTTAAAACGAACACTTTGGGAGCATTCTTAATAAATAAATGAAATAGCTAAAGTAATGAAATATATTGACCTGAACTTAAAACGAACACTTTGGGAGCATGCTTTATAAATAAATGAAATATGTAAAGTAATGAAATAGTTGTCCTAAACTTAAATCGAACACTTTGGGAGCATTTTTAATAAATAAATGAAAGAGGTAAAAGAATGAAATAGACTGTCCTGAACTTAAATCGAACACTTTGGGAGCATTTTTAATAAATAAGTGAAAGAGGTAAAAGAATGAAGTATATTTTCCTGAATATAAATCGAACACTTTGCGAGCATTCTTAATAAATAAATGAAAGAGGTAAAAGAATGAAATAGATTGCCCTGAACTTAAATCGAACGCTTTGGGAGCATTCTTTATAAATAAATGAAAGATGCAAAGTAATGAAATAGATTGTCCTGAACTAAAATCGAACACTTTGGAAGCATTCTTAATAAATAAATGAAAGCGTTAAAGTAATGAAATAGGCTGCCCAGAACTTAAATCGAACACTTTGGGAGCATTCTTAATAGTAAGTGAAAGAGGTAAAGTAATGAAGTAGGTTGTAATGAAATGTGTTGTCCTAAACTTAATTCAAACACTTTTGAAGCATTTCTGAATCAGCATTTAATATTTTTATAATTTCTGAACTTAGAGTAGTTTAGAAACATTTCAGAACATGAATCGACATTTTCGGCACTCTTGAACGTGAATCGAACACGTTTAGAAATATGGCTATTCGCTGCTGGATATATCACGTGTTGGACATATATATTTTAATCATGTTCAAGATGTTAAAAAATAAAAATTACTTAGGAAAGTTAAAAGCCTGGTCTGACAAATTATTGTAAATAATTGAACAATTTAACCGCCTTCATCTAAATTTGAATTATCTGCAAACCTTTCCATGATAAAAATTGAAGATTTTCATAAATATTCAATTACACATTCGCTTACATTTCGCCATGACAATAATCTTCTTGCGTAAACAACTTTTGTTCAGTCATCACTTTCCTTTGCAAATTTTAAAGGAAATTTAAACTATTAAATTCAAGAATCGTTGAAAAGGTTTTTGAATAATGAGGTCTCTTTTCAAAGTTTATTATGTTCTTACACATGTAAGCAACTTAATTATTTTGGAAATAAGAGTTGGAGATTAGCAACCACAAGAGAGTAATTACTTTCATCATTTAAATTCTGACTTTCAACGACTTTTGAAAAGGTGAAGGCATTTAATGCTGATTTTAAAAATATTTTTATTACCGGGTAGTGAAAATTAAAATCAAAATAATTTTCTGAAAATTTATGAAGAATGCTTACAAATGCCAATATTTATATTCAACTACTAAATCCGTAAACATTTACGTTCCACACAGAGCTTTTCCCCCTTTTTTCTCGGCAAAATGTCAGCAGAGAGATTAGTAATTCGAAAAAAGTTGGCTAATTAAAAATCTATTATACATATTTACGCCATTTTGGGAACCTTTATATAAAAGTAATGAAGCAGGCTGTGTAAAAAAATTTAAAAATATAAAAAAATTACAATATTATGACGAATAGATAAGTAATTTCCTCAACATAACTTAAAACATAAATAAGAATAAGAAAAATATGAGGGAAAATAAGGGAAAAATTTAAATTTGACATTTAGAAATCGATTAATAATTCAAAACTGATGTTTATCATAATTTTAGTTTTTGATTATTAAAAGCGATTAATACACCATGTAGAGATAATCATCGACTGCTAACATTATATTACTTTCCTTATATACTATAATGTATAAGGAAAGTATTGTGACGGGGTCGAAAATTCGAATTCGACTTTTCGACGGGAGAGCACGTTTCAAACATCCTTGATCACGAATCGAATATTTTTGAAGTGATGTCTGTGTATGTGTGCTTGTGTGTGTGTGTGTGTGTGTGTGTGTCAGTGAGCCTGTGGAGACGATTACTGACAAACGAATGAACCGATTCGAACAAAATATGGTACAAAAATTCCAATCCGTAAACACTGAAGCCTATTGTTTTTATACACAATCGAGTGTTCAGAACACCCTAAATTTTCGAGTGAAATTTTGAAAAAATCGTCAAAAAATTAAAACCTCTAAAAAAGTTACGCAAATAGACATTTCTTATGTAATTTTTCATTAGAAAACGATTGACATAAATTTTAGAACGCTAACGTGAACTGTTTTCCAGATATTGTACATTTTTCAAAAAAATTATCAAAAAATCATATAAAATTAAAAAATATACACTTACTAATGAGAAACATGTTCACTCTTCATATGTAATACCATGCGATAAATTTGGTGATATCATTCTCGTGGATCAAGCTCGTTCCATTCATGAAAAAAGATACTTTGAGTAATACTTTTGTATTTGAACTCCAATAGTCATTTATCTGCTGTAAGAATAACTTATTTCTCCATCCATAACACTTGACGAGATTTTGGTGACGAATTTGGTGGAATGTCGCCAACTTGGCGACTTTCTTAAATGTGGCTAATTTAACGAAGAACTCGCCAGATGGATAAAAATGACGCTAAATCAATGAAAATGAGGACTCATTGACGAAAACACTCAATATCTTGGAAAGAATATAAATATCTACTATAAAAATAATCTATTTTTTTTTACTGTAAAAGTAGTAAATTCATTACATTATATAAGGAAAGTCATGTGTTGCCCACATCAGATTTTTTTAAAAAGTATATGAACTACACATCATTTAAAAAAACCGTTTACATATAAAGAAACCACTAAAATATTTCCATGGCGTTTAAATTCGAAGAAGCAATTTCAAAAGCAAGATAAAATCATAAAACTAAAAGAAAGCAAAAAGGGACAAAATACATCGAAGGTACATAAAATTAAATAATCTTTAATTTCCACAGGGAGTTGTATTAAAAAAAAGTTATTAAAATAATATTTCTGTCGTTTAAAAAAATATTTCATGCTAAAAAATGTCAAGCTAAATAGAAATTAAACTGCAAAATGCAATGGTTATATTTATTTTAAACGAAATTTATTTTTTCTCTTTTTAGCTTTCGATATGCTGATATAAAAGACTAATTCCAGTCTATTCAAATTACTTTAATGATGCCAGAATATTTTCGAAAATCGTTTTGCAAAGCATGGAGAAAATATAAACATTAAAAACAAGCTGTTTCAAAATATGTCAAAGAAAAATTGAAATAATCTGCAATTTACCCAAGCTGGCGCAATATTAAGAAAATCATTATACTGCATCCAATAATTTTTGAGTTATTAAGCTTGTTCCGATCTATAAATAAAGCCTTTAGTTCCGGGTTAGATTAGTAATAAGTGATACGCTTTAATTTAATTTTGATAAATTCTGATATAAAAAAGGCGGATCAGTTTTTGTATATGGCCTATGAAAGAGACAAAAAACAAGACACCACTTTTTCAGCAATGAAATAAATTTAAAAATGTCAAAATTGAGTCATGTGATTAATGAGTTTAATAAGCGGACGTTTTTAAATCGTAAATCGTTACAGATAAAAAATAAACTTTACATTATTTTTTATATCATACTGACGAATTATATTTTTTTTATACTTTATCACACAAAACGCTTATCATAATTAACAAAGTTAGGCCAACATTAAAGCATTTTTTACTTTCCCTACATATATAGATGTGGTGTACAGAGAAAATGTGGTGACGGGTTTAAAAACTCGAATTCAGATTTTTGACGGAAAATCGCATTTCAAAAACATCCCTGCTCTCGAATCAAACAGTTTTGAGGTGATGTATATGTGTATGTATGTACGTGTGTGTGTGTTTATTCATACATGTATATATGTGTGTGTTTATTTTTGTGTCTATGTATATGTGTGTAAGTCTGTGGATGTCATATAATGTACAAATGAAACATTTCGAACGTAATTTGATATGATTATTACAATCATACATACTAGAAATTTATTGATTTTAGGCATGATCAAATGTTTTAAAGACTCTTGTTATCAAAAGGAATTTTTAGAAAAATATTTTAAAATCAAGACCTTCACTGGTAATTTAAATTTAAAAACAATGTAAGCCGTTGAAACTTTGCAAATTAATAACTTAAATATGTATTACTAGTGTTATTATTATTATTATTATTATAATTATTAATTTCACATTACCACAATTATTGTTGTTTTTATTATTATTATAATTATATTACCGTTATTAATTATTATAATTATTATTTATATTGCTTTTTTAATGATTTTATTGAAATTAATTCTTATTTTCTATTAATAACTTTTAAATTGTATTTCATCTGCATTATTTTTGCATTTGTTTTACATATTTCTACATATACTTTTTTGTCTTTTCAGGATTCCTAAATGACACGCAAAATGAAAATTCAAGCGAAAAAGGTAACGCAAAACATAAATATATTTAAATGCTATAAATATTTTGATTAGTATTCATGTAAAATTATTGAATTCTTTAAAATGATATTGGATTACCACCTTCATAACCACTATGTAGGAAAACAATCACACACACACACCACACACATGCATACAGTGCTGGACTACTTATCTTATCCCAGCGCCACCTAAATGATTGTTTCAAACGATATTGTCGTTTTCTTAATATGAAGTTTTAACTCCTTACTTTTACATCCATAATTCATATTTTATTACAAAAATATCATATTCATGAATTAAGCTCTGTGTTACATCATCTGATAAATATCGCGTTTAATGCACTGACAGGTATGCAGTATATGTAACGACATTTTGCTGCTTCCCCCAAAAATCATTGAAAGCCACCATATTTTTTTATTTTTTTCTTACTTGAGATATAACGTATAGCAATTCTTGTTCGATTGGCCGTAGTAGATGCATATTTCACATAAATTGTTAGGACGAGAAGAAAAGATTTATTTCTCCTAAGATTAATACCCAGTATTACGGTGTGGGGAATAAATTGATTTTTAAAGCTTATAAGTATATTTTGCTCAAAGTGTGAAGGATCAAAGTCTTTCAACGAAGTTTTAAATTTTTAATTTAATTACTAATTAAATTAAAAGTTCATGACTTAAAATTTGTTGACTGAAAATGTTTTAAAGAGCTTAAGGTGGCTACAAATGTATTGTATTATAGATTGTATTTTTCTAGGAGCAATTAATCTTTCTTGTAAAATAACTACAGTAAAATCCCGTTTAATTAAATTTGAAAATATTGGTATTGTTACGAATGTATCATCTGGAATCGTGGGTGTACGCTCAGGGTACAAGAATGAGACCAAATTTCTGGATAACTAACACGTTTATTTACAAACACAGCATAAAAAGGAGCAATATACAGTAAGACACCACTTATTCCAATAATTTTACAAAATATCCTATAATTCTCAAAACATGGACGTATTTCATTTCACAAAACAGCTGCTACTTTTCTCAAAACATTGACCAACATCACAGTTCAATATAACTCGTATTACGTCAACTGCGCTTCAGGTGAGTGATGACTCCTTCTATAAACTCTCTATAGAAACTTCTGGAAATCCCTCATATCTCGTAGAATACTAGTTATTTTGAAGTGTTTCACGAAACCTTCGGAAAGTCGCCAAATGTTGCCATATTAGCTATATATCACCAAATCTGGAAATCCTTCTTCGAACTTCAGGACATGGCAACCCTATATTCACGTCTTGGGAAAGGATGTCTGTACAGGATGAAAAAATGAAATACTTTGAACCCTATGGGACCTTATTTTTCAAACATTATTTAAGCGTAGTTAAAATTCACAATTTGCTTCAAAAATTTTAGGAAGTATTCAAATTATCATGCAAAATGTGTAAAAAAAATATGATAGGTCAGCAAAATGTGTTAGGTAGTTTTATAAATAAAAATTGAAATAATAATTACACACATATTATATGGGGGTCCAACGGCCGTACCGTGCTGAAAACACCGGTTCTCGTTAGATCACCGAAGTCACGCAGCATCGGGCGCGGTTAGTAGTTGGTGGGTGACCACCTCGGAACACCGCGTGCTGTTGGCCATCTCGGGTGCGGTATCTCCGTGGTTTGCGCGCTAGATTTGCACGCTACCACAAATGCCGCCGTGTTCATGCGGAGTACGATCACGTTAAACATGTGGGTCCGTAAGTCCTTCCGAGAGGTTGGTGGTAGGGGAAGGAGGGTACGGTCCCTGTGGATGCCTCCCCCACTGGGTTCCGGTCTAAATTGGGTGGCACTTCCCGGCCGTCCATACAGTTACCTTACACCTTTCTGGTAGGTCGGACGGTCTGGGTCTCAACAACAACAACACATATTACATGGAGAGATCACGCAACTCATCGCAAAACAAAATATGGAATCAATTTTCCCCCTGTGTTAAAATCGTGATGTTTAAGGATCCCTTAAATCTACATTTAGTGTTGCATCCGTTCTAAAAACCACTTTATTTTTGCATATTATCTATGTATCTAGATTGTGTGCCAACGCCATTACAATATTTTTTATTTTAAATGATCACTAAACTGTGATTATTCCTACAACAAAGCCTAATGTTTATAGTATGCAAAATGTAAACAAATCAAGCGATTGTAAGATGAGTTGTAATAGAATTGCTCAAATTTTTTTCACATAAAATTATTTAGCTCTGTAGTCTGGAATATAAGTGATATGAATGAAATATTCATTAATTTTAGATAGAGAAACAGACGATTTATAACATTGTCTTTTTTGATGCAATTTTAAGTTTTCAAGTACAATAAATTATTGTAGTACTGTGATAATTAATAAATACCAGTGCTGAATGTATCGCATTTTAGAGATGTTTAAATAAAATTGCATTTCAGTTGGAAGGTGTTTTTAATCAGTGCTTTACTAAGTGATCTTGTTTAATTTCGATATAGTTTACGAGATATTTTACTTTTTATGCACTTCCGAAGTGAAAAATTTTGATTAGCTTCAACAAATCCGTCGATTTTCTCTGTCTTGTACCGAAAAATAATAGGTTAACAGGATGCAATTAGCCGTTTACCTATTTAAACTTTTGTTTGACTTGAAATAGCCCTCGAAGCGAGCTCTGCAGACAGCAGTGAGAAGGAGGCGAAGCAAATCAACTCGCAAAGCAAATTACGGGGGTTGTCAAACAGTAGCAAGCAGAGGATAGATCCCCTTAGTTACTTAAATTTCAAACGATTTATCATCAAATGAAATCTGCAGACCAACGGCTAAAAGCAAATTAAGTATAGCATAAAAGTAAGTAACTTAATCACATCACTCCTCCGCTTCGACAATATTTTTCCTTCAATGATTGCAATTTCCTTGATCAAGCTTTGAACAGCAGTCGCCAACATACTAATAATGATTTTTTAAAAATTACCTTCTCAAAAATATTAAAACTATCGCATTGATTAAATTTATCTTGATCGTAAACTAAAGCTTTATAATTTTATCAAATTATCGTATGCGTTGAATTTTAAATAAAACTTTGCGAGGAAATAGTTTTTAATCAATTTTTAGAACGTAACACAGAATTATTTTCTGATACGTCAAAACTCACAATGAACACTTATTTTGGTAGTGTTTCTCTAATAAAGAAACATTTTGTTGTTATTTCCAACATGGTAAAATATTCCGAGTTTAAAGTCTGCGAAAATTTCGTTGTGTAACAGAACATTTTTTTTTTTTGCGTCTTCGATTAACTTTTGAAAATCTCAACTAAATTACGCTGATCTGTAAAAATTACATGTAAAATTATACATTATTTTCGAAAAGTTAGTTTAGAATATAATTTACATTTTTATAAACGAAATATCGAAGGTGATAATGTTATAAAGCCACATCAGAGAATTATCTTTTTGCTTACCACATGTATTTTTCGCGTCTTCAATCTTAATTGCATGTGGTATATGCACACTTAGATAAAAAGAACTAGTTAAGAAATACCTACGTTTCTAAGAAAGACTAAAAAAGAAAGAGTTACGTTTTAGAAAGCTTATATATATAAGTCTTTCAAAAACGTACTTATATTTATTACTAGTTTTCATTACCTCGCATATTCCCGGTATTGCCAGAGATTTAAGATGTGAACATCTGATTGAGACATATAAATGTTTGCAAAAATAGATGTGTGTTAAAAATCCGTCAAAATGTTGCCATTTAAAGGTGAATCTAATACAAAAATTCTGAAAAAACAACTTTTGACACAATTTAAAAATCCAAGCAAATGCTTCACCATAAATGTAAAACACACATATACACGCCATGCTCTTAATTTGATGTATTATTTGGTATTTTATGCCGTGTAATATCGTATAAGCAGAAAAATAGCAATTAGAAGACTGACACTGAGATGAATTATAACACTGAATATAATAGACAAAATATTACTTAAACAAATAAAAATTGTTGTAATAAATATAGAATTATCTATCATTGAATGCTTGAATATCTATTTGAATTTAGCACTAGAAAGAATTACCCAGTTTTGCCCAGATACTAAGTAAACGTCCACTACGTAAATAATAAAGATAAACTCACTGAATTTTCAAATTAACAGTTTTAAACCAAAATCAATCCCGTGCTCCGTTTTTACCATGCGCAACCATGCCTTTTGTGCAATACATAATGAGCCCTAAATAAGCTCATTTAGTACACCCTAAATAAGCGCTGTGAAATACTAAAAATTACAAAAAAAAATCATTTATATATATATATATATATATATATATATATATATATATATATATATATATGTGATATTAGACATATATAATAAATTAAAGTTTCGTAAAGAAAGGTACAGAATTTTATGAAATCAATAAAAATTTTCAGGGGACTAAATTTGAAGAAATACAAAATTTAAATTTTTATACGACCCCGTACAAAAACATTTCCAATGTATAAAATGTGTCCCATACACTAATAAGATGATGTGCAAAATTTCAGCATTTTATCATACTAGTTTGATTTAAGTTTTTTGAAAGTTTGTTTTAAATGAAGGATTAGTTAGATTTTCATATTTTATCATGCAGTTCGTGTTCCGCCATTTTTTCTGATTGAAGTTCCCATCTTGGTGCTCATCAAAAAAGAGAAAAATACATTGATTTTTAAGTAGAAAATAACATTGATTTTTATATGCTATTTTAAAGTGTTTACATCTGATTTAATTTAAAATTTCATAACGCACACTTATAATATTGAAATGATTTTCTCTTCTAAAATTTAAAAATTTATCTTTAAAATCCATGAAATCAGAAAATCGCAAATAAAATAGACCGAAGATCTAAGACATTGTTCGCAGAACAAACACCTGCGAAAATATGTGTCTGCTCAATAATTGGATTTAAATGGTGAAAATTATCTCGAATTTCGGTTTTAAATGCTCATAACTTTAAAACTAATTCGAAGTTTTTAAAAATACCGCCGAACCTTGTCCTCTGGGGACCTGAAGTATCTTTGTACCGAATGTCTCCGCTGTCTAAAACTTTGATATTTTGCTGCGGTCGACACAGATACATACAGAGACAAACATTATTTATTATATAAGATTAAACCGTTTTTTTTTCTTCTAACATTTGAAAGTAGCTTAACTGTTGTTCATTGGATTTACTAATGTTTATCGACCACTGTTATGAACTAATGCTTAACTCTACTATATCAATATCAATTACTAACAATATCAATTACTACTATGTTCTCATTTACTATATTAATTATTAACTATGTTCTCATCTTTTGCTATATCAATTACTAACTATGTTCTCATTTCTGCTTTGCTTTTTCCATTATCTTCCTTGCACTAAAATAACCTATTCCCTCCCCATTTCCTTTATTTTATTGATCATCTATCTTCTGAACATAACAAAATTACTCAAATTAAAAAAAATTACGTATGCCACTAACTGCAATCATTTCTGAAACATTTGATTAATTTGTGTAACATTATTTTAACATTTCTGACGCTAATAACAATCAAAATGTTTGCAAAAATGTAATATTTTACTCACCATATGTTTGCTCACTTACATATAATGTGAATAAAAAAATTATGAATATTTAATTTCAATGGGATTTTCCATAATCTCAATTTTTAATGTTATTTCACTGTTTAAATATTCATCATAAATATTCAAACTCTTCTACCAAATTGTTTACATTCAAATACAAAATATTTGTTTACTTTACATATTCAATATTATTGCTACTTGCATTATTTGATATCACATGTTGATCTTTTTACCATTTACAAAAATTGTTCTCAACTGCAACCATTCGAATTTCATTTTCATTCACAATTACTGAGATTAATTCTCGTAAAATTTAATAAATCTTATCACAAAATTTTTACTTTTATGTCATTTGCATTTTCAAATGTGAACTTTTTAATTCACTTTGTAAACAATAATTTGTATTTCGGGTTATAATATTATCTAAAAATAATCTGCATTCTTTTTAACATTCTTATTCTCATTGCTACAAAACAAATAAATCATTATCGCATATATGTATTACGATTTAAAAATACATAAACGTTTTCAAAATTTGTACAATTTCTAAATTATTTTTGTTCCCGATATTGACTACAAATAATATCAACCAACATATGATAAAAACACATTTATTGCTCGTTTGAACGAAACGTGTACGTCGTGACATTTCAAACAATTAATCGTACCTATCTGATAACGCACGGTTCTAAATGAATTAAAATATTTATTTTTCTTGCCATTTACCTAATATAATAATATAATTACCTACATATCATCATATTACCTATAAATAATAATATAATATATTTAAACATAATTCTTTTCTATAACACACATGACTCCAATACATTTTCAATTTCGATAAACAATCGCAAACATGTATATCTATATTTTGTAACACATTCTTTTTCTTCTCTTTTACTCTCAAAATAAATAATAATTTTAAATAATTATATTTTATTCTAAAATATATTTCATTACGACCTTTTATTATCTACCAATAATATTCACAAATATTTGAGAAAATTTATTTCTTGCTCGTTTAAACAAATGTTCTAAATGAAAACATTTCTTATCATTTCAAAAACGAAATATCCATGCCTACCTCATAACATGTGCTTCTAACTGAATCCAAATGTTATATTGTGTACCCTTTATGTACATATAATATAACTATAAACACAATCTTGTATTTTATGTAACACACTTAATACCAATGCATGTTCTATTTCCAACAAACAATATCTTTTAACACATATATGGCTTGCTTTCTGAATGTATAATAATTTTCAATATATTTTTTTTCTAAAATATACATTTTATGACTTCATTTACCAATAATATTCAACAATATTTGATATAATATATTTATTTCTCTTTTTAACAAATGTTCTAATGGAAAACATCTCTTATCATTTCAAACATGGAATATCCATTCCCACCTCATAACACACGCTTTTAACTGAATCCAAATATTTGTTTTTGTACCCTTTATATACATATAATATAATTACAAACACAATCTTGTTCTTTATATAACCCACATAATATACCAATACATTTTCTATTTCCAACAAACAATATCAAACATCTATCTCTATATCGTTCAACACGTTCCTAATCAAATTTTCCCCATTCCACTCCTTCTTTTCCCTACCCTTTTCCCTACTTCTACTACAGGCGTCTGCTTCTATAACGGGACATGGTACGAAGAAAAAGAGGAGCTACCGACAAGAGGTCTTTGCCTTATATGTCATTGTTTTCCGGGATTTACAGAGCCCAATGCTTTCACTTGTGCTGTCATCGATTGCCCATGGGAAGATTATCACAAGAGATTTCCGGGATGCACGCCTATTTACGCAGACAGAGACTGCTGTCCAATCGGATGGGAATGCGGTATGGTGATGTTCGTTGTCAATCTCTCCTCGACCGAGTATTGCTGTTTTTATCAGAATTTAAATATATTAAAATTGCAGCGATGGAAGGATATAAGTAAAATAGAAAAATACAGGTTTATTTGAAATTCAAAAGGATTGCTTCGCGTATACTATTAATCTAAATGGCATTCAGCTACGATGTTGTGGGATATAAAATTTATGTAATACGCGAGTAAAAGTAAGAATCAGTTTTTTTAGAGATTCCCCTTTTATTATTTGTATTTAACTTAAATGCATGAAAAATGTATTTATTAACATGTATGTAACTTTAATGTATGAAAGACAACGACATACCAAATTTGAACTTTCTAGCTTCTTCAGTTCTCAAATTATTGACTATGTATAAACATGTGCATTCATTCATATGTCCGGCAACTTGGTCCCATAAAATTAATAATCCAAAGAATTAAAATATGCAATAAAAGACAGCGACATATTAAATTTGGACCTTCTAGAAGCTCCGATTTTCGATTTATTCTCAAAAAATGAGTACATTCTTAACGAGTCAAGACTGGCTAGACCGATGAGGTTTAAAATAAAAAAAATTCAAATATAATGTACACTGAAAAAGCATTGAGCGTATAATTAGGAATAATCCAGGAATAATCCCCGCAATAGATCACCATTACCTCTTTGCACGAGTTCCTTAACATAATCATTAAATAAAAACACTACACATTAAAATCCACATTTTTAACTTTTAAAATAAATTATCATTTATTCACAACTCTATTATTGTTATAATTAAAATTACATTAATTTCAGCAAATGCTTAAAGAGGAAAAAAGCACCGTGTGAGACCGGGTGTTTTGAATCTTATTCCAAAGATCAAAAATTGATCTAACATAAATGAAAACTGGCACATACCTCTGTATTACGTGTCTGTAGCTTAGCATAACTGTCAACTATTTAGGTACTTTTTCCTGATATTTGGAGTCAGAATTCGTCTTTTTCTGAAACAATTTTACAACTCAAAATGAATAACCTCTCTATCTTAAGAACACTGCTCGAAAAATCACTATTCTCTCTCATGAACCTTGTATATCATTCTCCTTATATATTCGCTGACTTTTCTCCTTATCGCCGCATAATTTTACCTTTCCTTGCTCTCATTGGATGCTCCTCAGTTCGATGTCGCATATTCATTAATGTCTCCTTCAGTTTCCAATGAAACTTGGTGGAAGTCTTAGTCCTAGGATATTTAGCCCCAATCACACCTGAAATAAGTGTGACGTGTATTTATTGGAGTCATGACTTTCCGGGCCAAGACTGTCATGAAACGGTGACCCAAATTCTGCGCTATGTTTCGTCATAAACATCAAAAACTGCATATGGTGCCTCCTGGTTGGTCTCACATGTACCACAAAAGTCAACGACATACCAAATTTCACGTTACTGTAATTAATGTAATCTGATTAGATGGGTACTCAAAAATTTGAATGACACTGCCAAATACTTGATCAAGTTAAATAAAAGATTGTGTGAAAGATATATATATGTTTAAAAATGAATAATTTTTTTAAGCAATAAGTATAGAATCAACATATATAATAATGCAATTTCTAAAGGTCCTTGTCAGTACCTCAAGTTAATATTTAAAGATTAAAATACTTTGGAAAATTAAACCTCGCATGCATAGTCTTAATTTTAATCTGTGTTTTAAAGACGATTTTTAAATCCTTGTATTTAAAACAAGCTATTTCTACCTGCTTGTCAAAAATGACTAGTGGTCGTTAAATGCAAAACCTACATAATTAAAAAAAATCTTAATAACTTTTCTGAATAGCAAAAACCTTTTCAGATTGCAGCATAACAAATGACGAACACTTTATAATTCTGTTGATGTGTTAAATGCGGAAATATATTGAATCTTATTTCTGCGTACGACGAAATTATTTAATTGTTTATTTTTCCAATTGGAAATGAAAGGACATAAAAATGTGCATTTATTATTTCTGAGAGGTAAAGTGGTATAATTTTGTTTTAATATCATTTTGTGTTGTTCTTAAAAATTCCGATTTTTCTGTTAATCTGGAATCCAACACGAATCGAATGAGATCAAAACCTTGATTCTAGCTCCCAGATAAAATGCAAGTTGCTGGATGATTAAGGAAAGTAGTTTTAAGTTTTTAATTACTTCTTTGCGTCATCGCGCCTAGTTCAAATTATTCAAAATATTAAATTTTTCGTTGGCCTTTAACAGTATTTTTCAAAGTGCGTTCCTCGGGGGGGGGGGGGGGCATGCGACGTGATAATTTTGTGCACATTTTCTTAAAAATTAAAAACCACGTAAAATTTTAAAATTTAAAAAAAATATTAAAAACTCTCAAAAAAAATTTGAAAAACACTGATCTAGAACAGTGTTTTAAAAACCTTTTTGATCATTTAATCCTTTCGAAATTCAATTTTATGACTGAACCTCAAAATGAAAAAAATATATATTGTTGCCCAAATTGTCCATTCAAAATTGTACCCTATTTCTATTCAGAAACACTAGGTTTTCGTGGAACACACTTGAAATACACTGACCTAAAAATACGATGGATCGAATTAGACCCACACCGTAATTCTAAATTTCAGTGGAAGTACTAAAAAATTCAGCAAAGTAGTTTTAAGTACCATTAATATTCCTTATCATCAGTTCCCCTAATTCGAATACAAATATATATATTTTCTTGTTGACCTGAAAGCTAAGATGAATCGAAATGGAACCAAAACCGACATTCTGGCTCGAATGGAAGTGGTCGATGACTTTAAAAAGTGGTTTTAGGGATTTAATTATTTCGACACAACGTTACCACTAATTAGAATTTTCACAATTTTAGATTTTTCTCTCAGTCATAGTACTGAGATGGATAGAATGTTATCAAATCTAATATTCTAGCTATAGTATAAGTATTCAATAATTCTGTTACATCATCCCCTCAATCATTGATTCTTTTTCCGTATTGTCTCCCCTTATTCTTTTTTTTTTCAAATTTTTAGACCTCTCTGTTAATCTCGAAGCTAGGGCGAATCGAATGATGGTAAAACCAAGATTTTAGCTATAGTGGAAGTGCCCAATAATTTTGATACATCACTCCCTCGGTCTTTGATTATTTCTCGGCATTATCACCCCTTATTCTTTTTTTTTCTTTCAAAGTCTTTGACCTCTCTGTTGATCTCAAAGCTAAAGCCAATGGAATGATGCCTGAACCAAGATATTACCTATTGCGGAAGAGCTCAATAATTTTAATACAGCACCCCCTCAGTCTTTAATTATCTCTCACATTGTCACCCCTTATTCTTTTTTTTTTCAAAATTTTAGACCTCTATTGAGCTAAAACAAATCGAATGATGCCAAAAACAAGATTTTAGCTATAGTAGAAAAGCTCAATAATCTTAATACATCAATCTCTCAGTCTTTGATAATCTCTCCGCATTGTCACCCCTTATTCTTTTTACTTTCCTTATATACATAATGTATAACAACGAGTTTCGACGGGAGAGCGAGTTTCAAGCATCCCTGATAACGAATCAAATATTTTTGAGGTGATGTCGGTGTGTGTGTGTCAGTGAGTCTGTGGAGACGATATCTCACGAACAAATAGAGCGTTTCGAATGAAATTTGGTACAAAAATCACAATCCGTGAATACTGGAAGTCTATTGTTTTTAAATGTAATCGAATGTTCAGAACCCCCCTAAATTTTCTAGTTAAATTAAAAAAAATTATCAAAAAATCAAACTCTTTAATAAAGTTACGCAAATAGCCATTTCTTATGTAATTTTTCCTTAGAAAACGATTGACATAAATTTTAGAACACTGGCATGAACCGTGAGATATTGCGCATTTTTAAAATAGATTTATCAAAAAATCCCATAAATTAAAAAAATATACTAACTGTTGAGATACATGTTCACTTTTCATATGTAATAACATACGATAAATTGGGTGACATCATTCTCGTGGATCTAGCTCGTTCCATTCATGAGAAAATATACTTTGAGAAATACATTTGTATTTGAACGCCAATAGTTATTTATTTGCTATACGAATAACTTATTTCTCCGTCCATAACGCTTGGCGAGATTTTGGCGCTGAATTTGTCGCCAACTTAGCAACTTTTTACATATTGCCAAATTAAGGAAAACCTCGCCAAATCTCGCCAAATGGATAAAAATGACACTAAATCAATGAAAATGACGACTAATTGACGAAAATTCAATATCTTGAAAAGAATATAAATATCTGTTATAAGAAAAACCTACGTTTTTATTGTAAAAGTAGTAAATTCATTGCATTACATAAAGTAAGTCATCTGTTGCAGACATCAGATTTTTTTTTTTCGAAATGTTAGATCTCTCTGTTGATCTCAAAGCTAAAGCGAATCGAATGATGCCAAAACCAAAATATTAGCTATAGTGGAAGAGCTCAATAATTTTAATACATCACCCCCTCGGTCTTTAATTATCTCTCGCATTGTCACCTCTTATTATTATTATTTTTTTTTCAAAATTTTAAACCTCTGTTGATCTCGAAGCTAAAACAAAGCGAAAGATGCCAAAAATTAGGATTTTAGTTATGGTTGAAGGGTTGGATAATTTTAATAAATCACCTGCAATAGTTAGTCAGCTTAGTGCATATTTTACTTTGCAATTCATATGTTTATGACATAGAAACAATGTTGGAATGAATATTTAAAGAAAAAACGCGCTACCATAAATAAAGACAGGCACGTGTCCAAGTGAACTTTTTAGTGCAAACAGGGGAATTATAACAAGTCTTGGAAGTAAATAATTCATTTTGAACTAAAAATTGAACACTAATTGTACGAAAAGAATTTAATTTGTTTAAACCGCGACAGACATATTAAACAACGTATGCACGGAATGACTGTTTATGTCGCGAAAATAAATCTACATTCCAACCAAAAGGTTTTCAGTGCAAAAATAAAAATAAAAATTTCAAATTCTTTCTCAAATTTTATGACCTCATTCTGTTAGCATGGATTAGGAGGGCACATTCGAGGAAGTTCCAAACTGTGCTGTCAAAATGAGATCTCTCTGTTGTCAAAACACTTTCTGAACACGAATACTTTAAGCCAAGTCTTTCAATCAAGATCTTTTGTACCAAAAAGTCATGTTTTCCGCTTGTCAGATTTATTCTTCAAATATGTTTTCACGTTGTGAAGTGTGTGTGCGTGTACGAAATAAAATTTTACACTATGTTCAAGTTTAGTGTTCAGATTTAGGAGGATTTAAATGAACGATGAGAGAAATTTTCAATTGATTCTTTTGAGTTGTATCTTAATTTAAAAATTCAGAAGTTTTTCTCACTTTATGTACGATTAACGATTAATATATATATATATATATACATATATATATATATATATATACATATTTATATATATATATATATATGTATATATATATATACATACATACATACATATATATATATATATATATATATATATATATATATATATATATATATATATATATATATATATACATGCATATAGCTCGTCATGGTTGCACTAATGAAGTGTATTTTAAGGTATTTATGTTTCCTTTATTGTTCCAATCTATATGCTTGTCGTCCATATAACACAAGTTTATAGATAACATCTATCTTGTGTTTCAGAAACAAGCATTTTTGTGTTCATTTCGAAGGGATATATGGACTTGAAGAGAATTTTTTCGAAATGAACTTATCTTAAGCCTAAAGCTCTTCCACGTGCAGGCTTTTTTGCTTGATTTTTTAGTTTTCCTATTTTCATTCCTCATTTTTGAAATTTGTTGATTGTCTTTGTCTTTATGACCTGCATTACGCTTTATTATTTCCTCTTTATGTCTTAATTTCTCTTATTTCTTTGCATTTTGTAGAAAATTTTGGAATAGTGTTTTATGAGTTACTACTTACATTCTAACATTGGATTTACTAATTTATATTTGTATATACATACATATATATATATATATATATATATATACATATATATATTCATATATATATATATATATATATATATATATATTTATATATATTTATATATATATATATTTATTTATATATATATATATATATATATTTATATATATATTTATGCATATATATATATATTATATAAGCAAATTTTAAATAGTGATATTTTAAAAGACATTAATCCTTATCGAATTATATTTTCCTTTTTGATCTGAGATGTAAATGGATCAATTGCGGTCGGGGGTTTCAATTTATTTTTGTTTTTTTTAAACGACTGTACATATAAAATTTCTATTGACATAAATAACATTAATTATTACTATGACATTTAAAAGCTTTGTGTGTTTGATTGTTAACATTTTGGTAGGTCAATATCGCATCCGATTCAAAAAGGATTTATGTTGCGATTTTACCAAAAACTAATTTTTTTATCGAGCTTATCTTGAATAATATGCTGAAACTGATAACTTTAAATACTTTTTATAATACTACCACAGAACCTACATGGCATGACATCAGTAAAGAAGATAGTTTGTATAAGAGCAAATTTCCTCAGCATGGAGTTTCTTTAAATCCTTTTTTTTTTTTTTTTTTTTTTCCGGTTTCAATTTTTTGTATCTGTCCGCATAATTACAAAAATAATTAGTCTCCTATTTACTTACAATTAGTATACATATTGAACTAATACATATGCATGAACTAAACCTAAAATACTGAATCTTTGAAAAAGAAATTTAGAATAAAAAAATATCTTTTTTAATCATTTCTTAAAAATATTGTTTTTGCAAAATATTGTTAAATGTTTCAGGTTCACTACATAGAAACATTAAATAGCTTCACTTTAATGAAAATAAAATGCTTATGGTGACTGTAATTAAATAATAAACTTTCAGAAAGTAAACTAACTTATTTATTTTATGAACTATGATTTATCTTCGAAATCATATGTTTAGAAATCAGCCAAGATAGGTATTAATAAAAACAGTGATATTTTCTTTTTAAGAATATACAAATTATGAACTAACAAATATTTTCGTATATATAAAAATTTTAATCTAATCGAAATTCGAGTTATAGCAAAATATGTGATTTTCACCCTCGAAAACTGCTACCTTTGTTAAATTTTACTTTTCGCTAATATATTTTAATTAAACTTCCGAATATATAATCTCCTAAAAATTAGAAAATTCCGTCAAAACATCATAAATGTATCTTTTATTTGCATTATCCTGTTTTCTTTCTTTTGGCAAACTCAAACATTCTTTGCATTTTTCATCCTCAGAAAATCAATAATAAGAGTTTCAACACCAGTAATGAATGCACCTCGCTGCTAATTTTAAAAGCATCTCTCTGCGGATTATTGCAACTTTCAATCAACACAAATAAATCTGTAAGTCAATAAGACAGTTCTGTGCATTAGCAGAGGAGTAAAGTATTTGGGAAAGGATCCAAAAATTAAGATAATCCCTCTCCTTTCAACAAAAAGTTGAATGGATTCTATAACGTATTCAGTGTGGATTCAGTCAATAAATTAGACTTAGAGGAGTTAGGAAAGATAAGAAGCTATCCGTGATTTTTTATTCAAAAAAATCTCCTCGGAAATAAAAATTTTTAAAAGCTTGACATTTGACTCTAAAAGAAAGAAAACAGCGTGAGATTTATAGAAGTGAATTTTTCCAATGAACAAAAAATAAAAGAAAAAAAAGAAAAAAAATCCAAAAAAATTCCAAGAAAAAAAATTCAAAAAGTTATTCTGTTGCTTGTGGAATATAGAAAACATTAACAGCTACTGCAATAAAGAATACGTATTAATATTACTGACATAATCTCCAAAAGTTCTTATATTGCTGGTTGAGTATGAAAGAAATTAACAGCTCCTGAAAAATAGAATACATACTGATATTAAAATTGTTGAACCAGAGATATTTGATCAGTTGTAATTATCCCCATCACACAATTTTAGAAGATAAGTTTTTAAATGTCTAATTACAAAACCCATCGAAGACAGGTTTTCCAATAACTTTTAATCATGCTTCAATAATCAACATCGATGAATCGGTTTCTCATGTCTTCATGGGATTCAAATATCTGTCGCTACAGTGGCAACAAGTCAGTTTGCTGTGTGCTGTAATTTTGCAAACGGCAATAGTAACTAAAAAATCTGATGTGGGCAACACATGACTTTCCTTATATAATGTAATGAATGTACTTTTACAGTAAAAAAATAGGTTTTTCTTATAATAGACACTAATATTCTTTTCAAGATATTGAATTTTCGACAATTAGTCGCCATTTTCATTGATTTAGCATCATTTTTATCCATTTGGCGAGATTTTCGTTAATTTGGCAACATTTCAAAAACTCGCCAAGTTGGCGACATTCCGTCAATTCCGTCGCCAAAATCTCGCCAAGCGTTATGGACGAAGAAATAAGTTATTCTTACAGCAGATAAGTGACTATTGGCGTTCAAATACAAAAGTATTACTCAAAGTATCTTTTTTCATGAATGGAACGAGCTAGATCCACGAGAATGATGTCACTCAATTTATCGCATGATATTACATATGAAAAGTGAACATGTTTCTCAATAGGAAATATTTTTCTTTCTATTTTATATGATTTTCTGATAATTTTTTTGAAAAATGTGTAATATCTCGAGAGCGGTTCATGTTGGCGTTCTAAAATTTAAGTCAATCGTTTTCTAATGAAAAATTACATAAGAAATGTCTATTTACGTAACTTTATTAGTGGTTTTGATTTTTTGTCGATTTTTTCAAAATTTCATTCGAAAATTTAGGGGTGTTCTGAACATTCGATTGCGTATAAAAACAATAGGCTTCCAGTGTTTACGGATTGTGATTTTTGTACCAAATTTGGTTCGAATCGGTCCATTCGTTCGTCAGTTATCGTCTCCACAGACTCACTGACACACACACATACTTTCACACACACACACACATCACTTCAAAAATGTTTGATTCGTGATCAGGGATGCTTGAAACGTGCTCTCCCGTCGAAAACTCGAATTCGAATTTTCGACCCCGTCACAATACTTTCCTTATACATTATGTATATAAGGAAAGTAAAAAGAGAGAGTTTATTATCACGTAGATAACATTGATTTGCAAAAAATGTAGTTCGAACTGGTATAAAGTTGCAATTTAAGTACTCAATCTCAAAGCTTTCAGTTCGATCAGCTGAAATTGATACTTATAGTTGGATCATTTAACCTGATTGCATGTAGTTTGATCTTATGAGTACAATGCTTTCAGTTCGAGCTCAGTGCTTCCAGTTCGAGTTCAGTGCCTGCAGTTTGAGCTCAATTTTTGCAGTTCGAACTTAATGCTTGCAGTCCGAACTCAATGCTGTCATATTGAGATCAATGCTTAAAGCTCGAGCTCAATACTTAAAGTTCGAGCTCAATGCTTGCAGTTCGAGCTCTATGCTTGAAGTTTGAACTCAATGCTTGTTTGAGCTCAATGCGCGCTAGTTTGGCTCAGTGTTTGTATTTGGACATTTAATAGTACAATTTTAAGGGATGGATAACCATGGTATACAATGGGAAGTAATAGTCAACCATGGGGAACAATTAAAAGTTATAGGTATTTAAGGGACAGTAATGAGTGCATCTGAAAGCTATGGACATTCGGGAACGCAGTTGAAAAACATAGACGGTCAAGGGGTTCAATTGAATGTAGTCAACAGTCAGAGGGTAAATTGGAAAGTTATAGGCCGTTAGAGATTAACTTAAAAGTATGATCAGTCAGGGGCATAATTGAAAGGCATGGCCGACCAAGGGGTGAAATTGAAAATAATGGACATCCAGGGGTACAATTGAAATAAATTGACAATCAAGGATCCTCGGGTAAATAATGGTTGAGATATGCTTCTCTACTGAATGTCCAACACAATTTTGAAGTGCATTAAATGCTGATTTTAAATTTTCCAGATTATGGCACACAGAATCCAGGGCAGCAGACCTCCAAAGATCCTGATTGTAACTGCGAATGGAGATACTTGAAGCACTACGAGGCTAAAGGGTGTAGACCTGTGTATGAAGAAAAACCGCGGGACGGTAAACCGGAATGCACTTGTCCTTGGAGGTTTGATTGCTCGCAAGCTGATGAGGTGAATGCAGACGAAAAAGGTAAAAAAGATATATGAAAAATAAACCTGTTGCTTGTGAGAATAATAATACTTCCAATACTTCCTTAAAGAAAGCAGACATGCAAATTACGTGACAACAAATGTTGAACTATCCTCATTTCTTTATTGGCGTTTTTGAAGTAAAGACGCTATTTTGGTCTGATGAAGAGGGATCAAAATTCCCACCAAAAATGGTTGTCACGCAATTTGCATATGTCTGTCTTCTATAAATATGTATTGGCAGTGTTAAGAGAAATGCTGGTGTCTTAACACTGACATATAACTTATTTAACAAATTAGCATCATCTATATATAATCCTTTGTTATGCTTTTAATTAAAGGAAAAAATACATGAGAATAAAGGTACGTGTTTTTAAGACATTCTTTTAGCTTATGCACAGGCAGTGAAGGAATTTGCAACATGTAGACACTAGCAGTTATGCTGTCACTGGGCATGATTCATTTACATAGGAATAATGGATTAAAGATCGATTAGTTTTTCTTGAAATTTTTTTCTATAATGGATGGGGCACAAAAAGAATACAAAAAAAAACACAAGAATATATATATATTTCTTTTGCAGTCGGTTTCCATCTCCAAGGACATTTTTGAATTATTGAATTAGAGACCTTTTTGCAAGAGGAGTGGCTACGTATCCCTGTGACTCTTGTGCATGAATTGTATTTGTCCATCCCACGTTGGATACAGATTCATGCAAAAGGAGGGTCATCAGACTATTAATAAAGATTTTGTCTCTTGTCACAGGTGTTCATATTATTTTGTTCATCCCCTGTATATATATTAGGGCAGCATTGGACTATATATTACAAAGCGGAAAGGAAGGATTATCAAAATTATCAATGCGGCACATGAGTGCAGCAAGGCAGTAGTGACCGGTTATCCGGCGAAAATTTGCCTTTTGCTTCCAGTTTTGGCCTATCAGGTCCTATATATCTAAGACGCACTCACTATTCCAACGTTTCGCATTTGTTCTTTGCAGATCATGTTGGGGGGGATTAAAGTCGTAGAACACTTTAAAAAATGTTTTGTCGTAAGCGTTTGGTAAATTGTAGATTGAATCAGTCTAACACCCTTTGTGGGGAGAAAATACATTTTTTCACTGCTGTAAATATCGCAATGGCTAGAGATCTATTGTAGATCAATATGCTTATTTTCTGATGTTAGAACTTTTAGGATTTCTTGGCAATGGAGCATCCCGTTTGATAGCGGATAGAGGAATATAACCTATTGATCATAATGCTGCTTGTAAGTCCGAGAGTAGTACGACTTTTGAAATTTACAAATGTGATTTGTCAATTGTTTAAGTACAATACGGAGGACCTCCACCTCACAATTGAAATCGGTTCTAAACTTTTCCGTGGAAGGATGCGACGCAGACTGAGAAATATAAACTATATACGCCTATATTTGTATGATATTTTGTATGAAATCTTGAAACTGACTCTCATCTTTTCCCCACAGTTTGTGTCTACAAAAAACATGTGTATCCAGTCGGCTCCAAGATCCCAACGGCCAATCCATGCGAGTCATGCTCCTGCACGAAAGACTACTACACGCAGGCAGCAACAATCTCATGTACTACTGCAGAATGTCCGTCCGTCTATTCTCAGACACCTTTGCCCGAGGGATGTCATTATGTGTATAAAGAAAACCAATGCTGCCCTACCAGCGTCGACTGTCGTAAGTAATCTACTTTCTGTAGTCAAACTGCGATATGAATATTCCTTATATATTTTATGAAGCATATCTTCAAGATCCAGAAGACCCTCCCATTACAGATACCAGTATTCATGGACCGGTTTCGCTGTTATTATGCGCTCGTCTGCTTGGAATACCCGATACATGCAATGGCGGGAAGAAATTTGCTGTAAGTCACAATTTTTGTGAACTTATACACTGTAAAAAACTCTCTCTGCCACTCAAACAGCTGCTGCAAGCCCTTGGGTAAGTTGATTGGTCTGGGTCTTCAACCGTAAAACATTCTGCAACCTGTGCTCGTTGACTTCGGCTACTCTGTTGATAATTTCGGCAAATCATCAGCAAGCCGTTTATGAAAATCAAGATTCATTTCTGAAATATTCAGCTAATTCTCGTCTTCCCAAGCGTTATTTGATATATATATATATATATATATATATATATATATATAATTATTATTATTATTATTAGTAGTAGTAGTAGCAGTAGCATAACCATCAGGAGCCTTACTTCCAGTTACGGACAGCTGTTTCCCCTGAAACTTTCAGTAACATGCTTGCAAATGTTTTACAGTGTATGGGGAGTGCGATATCGAATTTTCCATTTTGACGAGCGCGTAATGGGTGCGAAATCGATCCTTGAATACTGGTATCTGCAGTGGGAGTGTCTTCCAAATTTTGGAAATGTCCCCTTATAGGCAGGGTTTTCTATTTAGAAATTCATGTTTGTAAAAATTGCAACAACATGAAGGAATCGCTCGATTGAGCTGAAACTTACAGGGAATGGAAATTGGGGTGTGCTATGCAAATGATTATAATTTTAGAGTCACCGCACATGCGTGGGATAAGCAGCGCCCTCTGAACAGCTGTTTAAGCCGCATACATAGAGAGTTGTAGTGGGACGTTGAAAATAGTCTATGATTGTCTGCCAGCGGTAATAGTTTCATGCGAAGTCACGCTTCTACGACTACAGAGGGTGCCATATGAGCAAATTACGGAGTTTGAACAAGAACTAATGATCGGCCTTCATGAAGGGGGTATTTCTTATCGTACAGCAACTCGTATGGAGCGCAGTGTCACGACAGTGATGCGAGTGTGGAAGCAGTGGAGTGAATAGAATCGGATGAGTCGCAAATCCGGCAGTGGACGACAGCAAGTTACTTTAGCACGGGGCGATAGACACCTCATCCGTATGGCAGTGAAGGACCCTACAGCTTCATCTCGACAGTTGGCAGAACGTTGGAATACTGCTACAAGTGTGTCATTGTCTGCTCCAACAATTCATCAGCGCCTGCTGCTCCGTGGACTACGTGCAGGATTTCCTTTGTACGGGATAACCCTGATGCAAAACCATCAACGCCTATAATGGGCATACACAAGGGCAACATAGACATTGGCAGGCCGATTGGCAACAAGTCGTCTTTTACGATGAATCCAGCTTTAATTTAGGATACGGTGATAGCCGCATCCACGTTAGACGCTATAGCGGTGAATGCCACTTTCCGGGGAGCGTTATCCAACGTAATACATAATAAACACTAAGCGTGATGGTCTGGGACGCCATTATGTATCTTGGACTATCTCTCGGCTGCTAAGAATTATAGGTAATTTCCACAGCAACCATTACATCAGAGAAGTTCTGGATTCCGAAGTCGTACCCTTCTTTCTATGTATTCCTGGAGCTCTATTTCAACAGGACAATGCCCGTCCACATGTTGCTAGGACTATTCAATACTTCTTTTCAGCACAACAAATACATCTTCTTCCTTGGCCTGCATATTCATCGGATATGTTGTCTATTGAACATGTCTGGGATTTCGTCAGTCGTCGTTTCATACGTAAAGCTCGACCCGTAGCTAATATAGATGGACTTTGGGTTCGGATAGAAGCAATCTGGAATAGTATTCCTCTGGTACATATTTAAAATCTTATTTGTTCTGTGCCACGCCGTATAGAAGCACTTATTGCAGCGGCGCGTGGTGGCTTCACCAAATACCGACTTTTGACAGGTAATATAATTTTTTTATTTTGTAAATTCAATCATTTATTTGTACAAAAACAGATCGTTTGTGGAATAAATTTCATTCAATTCTGATGAAATATTCATGGTGTTGTAATTTTTACGAACATGAATGTATCTACAGGGAATTATGACTAAAGAGTGCCTGGAAAGAATAAGAATTTAATAGTTGACCTGAGAATTAAAGTGAAATATGAAATATTATCCACAAACGGAGAAGAGAGAGTTCGGCTATCACAGTTGCACCCCCAGAACTGTTAATATCATAAAAATTACGAAATTTAATTTCATACGCCCCCTTCCCCCTCAATAAAAAAGGTTACTTGGTAAAATTTACTCCGCGTTTAATTAAACCGAAATAAATTTACACTTTACCTTTGATGCAAAATTTGGTCAGATAGTCCAATTATTAATATTTGGAACATTTCATTCAATTTCAAGCAACAAATAAATTGTTCGAAATTAGATGGTAGCAAACTTCAGTTCACTTTTCTGTTTTAAATAGATTTGTATATGCCATCCATATTTACTTTCAGAGAAAGTTAACACATAGAAAGTCACACTTTTCTTGCTGTTCAGATAAAATGGAATAAATCAAGAATGCCAATGATCGATATATCGGCGAATTTTTCATTAATATGTAGCTGGTAAATGACTTTAACCCCAATTAACCCCGGCTGTATTTTTTTTCCTATGTGACCCATAAATAAAACTTTTTACAAGTAAGACGTTAAAGTTTGGTGAGTGGAACATATATTTTCTTCCGAAATTAATGTATCACTCTTCCCTTCGCCACTATAGCAGAGTGAATATCAGTCCTTCTCAAAATGTCGCTGTCCGCAACACTAGATTCGACTAGAACTGATTTTACCTGTTAAGTACCTTAATGTTAAATTCATAACCTAATATTCCTTTTAATGACCAAATTTTCTTTTGAACCACTGACCTACGGAAAATGGCGCGAAAATCGTTGTCCAAAGCATTGCCCTGGTTCATAACTTTGGTTACAAAACAGTAAAACCTCTTTGGCTCTATAACTGGGCGTTCTATGTAAACAAGACGTTCTTTCTCGTTATGATCTATATTTCAAACTGAAGTTTTGAGGTATACCCTAATATCAGTTAAAGAGAGGTTTGTTTAACTTTTTTAAAGATAGATGGCAGCACTACAAAAAACAACGAAAAACCTTCTTATAAGAGTATATAATCTATACAACATTTTTTCTGTGAGATGAATGAGCTTAAGCAAAGTTTTCATTAATATTTTGTTTATTTGGGAAAAAATGGTACAGCTTCGATATAAAAATTTTGGTTGTAGTCAGTGGGACCCCCCCCCCCCCCCCACTTAGGCAAACGATTTCCACCATATTACCAACAGGGCTTTCCACAACTTTCGATTTATCGGGCATTATAGAGCAATTATGAATACAAAGACAAGGTTGATTGTACTCTAAAGCAAGATGAGGGAACTTTATTACAAATATCAGTTCTATCGATAAGAAGGCAATTATAGGGACACCCCATTTAAGATAAGGCCCAAAAATATCTCAATATTTTATTCAGAATTATGTTATTAAAAATTGAAACTGGATTATACAAATCAATGCTTGCACAGCCTGTCAAAAGGAGCATTCTCCCCTTTAAGCAGGTTTATTGAGTACGAACTTAGCATTACAGCCTCATGCCGTGCAAATTGAATTCAATTATCATAAAATGTTATGCCGTTTGCATGTAAACAGTGCCAGCCACAGAACAATTCAAGCCCCTATGCAGCAAATGTGTTCCATCCCACTACTTCCTATTTTGAAAGTTAATGGCCTATTTACTTAAACTGCTTGTGTGGCCCGTACCCAGAAGCCTCCTACACAATACCTCCCTATGTAATGTCTCCTTTTGTACACCCCCCTTCCCCTGTCATTGGCCCTGGTAGTAGGACTAAATTTGCAGAGAAGAAATACCGTAATAAAGGGGAGTCGGTGCATATTCCCAAGGCCCGTGCTACCTGCAGGGCCCGTATCTGAATTTATGAAGAATAATTTCTACCTACACGCAGTTTTTTCCTGGGATTATTGTTTTCTTGGGACCTAGGCTCGCTCTCGGTGGCTCAACCCAGGGCATTAAGCAACTCGCATTTCAGTAATCTTGAGGGCTCAGAATTTTGTTAACAAGTGGACGTTGTTAAAATAATGTCATATATTACTGGATTGAAAACAAACATTTCCACATGAAAAATTCTAAAATCCTTGCTTTAATGAGTTTTGTGCTCCCGAAAAATTTCATTGTCTACACCACCTTGAAAAATTTATTTCTATGGAAATATTTTGTGACATGAATGTCACTGAACACATAATATGGATTCTACGCTTTATTATTGAATTATATTAATTGCTTTAAGACACCGTTTAAAATACTTAATGGTTTATTATTGAAAGGTTTATGCCGATTGAAGTCTTTAAAATGCTTAATGCTTTATTATTGAAATATTTATGCCGATTGAAGGCGCTTTAAAATATTTAATGCTTTATTATTGAAATATTTATGCCGATTGAAGGCTTCAAAATGATTAATGTTTTATTATTGAAATATTTATGCCAATTGAAGGCTTTAAAATACTTAATGCTTTATTATTGAAGTATTGATGCCGATTGAAGGATTTTGAATACTTAAGGAACATCGAAAAGTTCCCAAAGCTGGAGGCTTAAATACCATATCACAGCCACTGAGGAAGACTTCCTGCTTTTATTCGAAGATTCCTGCTTTTATTGCATGGAAGAAGTTCTCTTAACCGTCTTTCTATAATAACTCATCAAAGTTTTATGGTGGATGCATTGTCAACTGGACAACTTATGTGCAAAAAATGATCAAATTCCTATGGTGAATGACGAAATCGTCTATACTAAGCATTGGATTTAAATATTATCAAACTCAAAATGCAGAAGATTGAAAGGCGGTTTGCACAGTCTGTTCCTAAATTCGTAATCATGCTCCCTGTATAGAAATCATTAGTATATATATATATATCTTTCATATCTCATGCGTATTACTGTAATTTTTATTCACCCTTTAATTGATGTTTTTTATTTAATTACATTTAATTTTCATTTATTTTTCAGCAGCTGCTCAGAAAGACAACACATTCAAAGGTATATTTCATTTCATACTCTAATCTATACTAATATCTCTATAAGGTTAATTCCCGCTATAACGTACTAGTTAGAACAGTAAAACATGTACGTTAAGAGTGTATAGGTAGCAAAAGCTGTAAAAGCTTAAAGCGGTCAACTTGCTGCGAAACTATTACGGGCTACTTATCTGCAACTCTACTACAATGTAAAAAATCTGATGTGGGCAGCACATAACTTTCCTTATATAATGCAATGAATTTATTACTTTTACAGCAAAAAAAAGGGGGTTATTCTTATAGTAGATACTTACATTCTTTCCAAAATATTGAATAATCGTCATTTTCATTGATTTAGCGTCATTTTTATCCATTTGGCGAGATTTTCATTAATTTGGCAACATTTAAAAAAGTCTCCGCCAAATTCGTCGCCAAAATCACCAAGCGTTGTGGACAGAGAAATAAGTTATCCTTATAGCAGATAAATGATTATTGGCGTTCAAGTACAAAAGTATTACTCAAAGTATCTTTTCTCATGAATGGAACGAGCTAGATCCACGAGAATGATGTCACCCAATTTATTGCATGATATTACATATGAAAAGTGAACATGTTTCTCAACAGTTAATATCTTTTTTTTTAATTTATGGGATATTTTAATAAATTTATTTGAAAATGTACAATATCTCGTGAACGGTTCGTGCTAGCGTTCTAAAGTTTATGTTAATCGTTTCTAAGGAAAAATTACATAAGAAATGTCTATTTGCGTAACTTTATTAAAGGTTTTAATTTTTTGATGATTATTTTTAAAATTGCACTCGAAAATTTAGGGAGGTTCTAAACATTCAATTGCATTTAAAAACAATAAGCTTCCAGTATTCACTGATTGTAATTTTTGTATCAAATTTCGTTTGAATCGGTCCATTCATTCGTCAGTTATCGTCTCCACAGACTCACTGACACACACACTCACAGACATCACCTTAAAAAGTCTGATTCGTGTTCAGGGATGCTTGAAACGGACTCTCCCGTCGAAAACTCGAATTCGCATTTTCGACCCCGTCACAATACTTTCCTTATACGTTATATGTATATAAGGAACCAAATAACATTTCTATATATTTATTAATGCCAAAATGATTTGTCGTTTCTAATTGATATCGAGATGGGGAGTTCGGAAGTTAGTTACATTTGTCATGGGACGTGAAAAGGCAAGGAGTGCCAATTAAACTGTTGATGAAGCTATTGAAAGTATAACATTGAGAAATGAAGCTGATTGACTTGACTTTGATGGGCCGAAGAAAGTACTGGACAATCGTCTCAGCTAAAGAGGAAATGCAAAACTTAAAACCAAATAAATTGTTATTTTCCCTGTCCTATCGTCCATAATTTCGTAAATGCCTAGGGCGAAGATATTCTGGGCGGCAGGGGCCAGAGGGGGCGCTCCCCCAAGAGGTACACCCAGCCCCCTGATATAAATATTAAATATTTAATAGTGACATGAAATTTGGCAACATGACATCAAAATTTTGCATAAAAAATCCCTTTATGATATTTTTTGATTTTATAAATTACTTTGTTTTGAATATTAGTTAATTTAACTAAATGTGCGGTTATACTAATGATCAATTTATCTGCATATTTAATTTAAAAATCTGATGTGGGCAACACACTTTCCTTATATAATATAATGAATTTACTACTTTTACAGTAAAAAAATAGGCTTTTCTTATAGTAGATAATAATATTCTTTCCAAGATATTGAATTTTCGGCAATTAGTCGCCATTTTCATTGATTTAGTGTCATTTTTATCCATTTGGCGAGATTTTCGTTAATTTGGCAACATTGCAAAAAGTCGCCAAGTTAGCGACATTCCGCCAAATTCGTCGCCAAAATCTCGCCAAGCGTTATGGACGAAGAAATAAGTTGTTCTTACAGCAGATAAATGACTATTGGCGTTCAAATACAAAAGTATTACTCAAAGTATCTTTTTTCATGAATGGAACGAGCTAGATCCACGAGAATGATGTCACCAAATTTATCGCATGGTATTATATATGAAAAGTGAACATGTTTCTCAATAGGAAATTTTTTTTTTCATTTTGAATGACTTTTTAATAATTTTTTTGAAAAATGTGCAATATCTCAAGAACGGTTCATGTTAACGTTCTAAAATTTATGTTAATCGTTTTCGAATGAAAAATTACATAAGAAATGTCAATTTACATAACTTTATTAGTGGTTTTGATTCTTTGACGATTTTTTCAAAATTTTATTCGAAAATTTAGGGAAGTTCTGAGCATTCGATTAATTATAAAGGCAATAGGCTTCCAGTGTTTACGGATTGTGATTTTTGTACCAAATTTGGTTCGAATCGGTCCTTTCGTTCTTCAGTTATCGTCTCCACAGTCTCACTGACGCACACACAAACACACACACATACTTTCACACACACACACACACACACACGCACACACACGCACGCACGCACAGACATCACTTCAAAAACTTTTGATTCGTGATCAGGGATGCTTGAAACGTGCTCTCCCGTCGAAAACTCGATTTCGAATTTTCGACCCCGTCACAATACTTTCCTTATACATTATGTATATAAGGAAAGTATAAAATATGATGTGGGTAACACATGACTTTCCTTATATAATGCATTGAATTTTCTACTTTACAGTTTAAAGAAATGTTATTCTTATAGTAGATACTTATATTCTTTCCAAGATATTGAATTTTCTTCAATGAGCTGTCATTTTCATTAATTTAGTAATTAAACAATTAAAAATGTCGCCAAGTTGGCGATATTCCGCCAAATTTGTCGCCAAAATCTCGACAAGCGTTATGGACGGAGAAGTAAGTTATTCTTACTATTGGATAAATGACTATTGGCGTCCACATACAAAAGTATTACTCAAAGTATATTTTTTCATGAGTGGAACGAGCTAGATCTACGAGAATGATGTTACCCAATTTATCGCATGGTATTACATATGAAAAGTGAACATGTTTCTAAATAGGAAATATTTTTATTTTATTTTATATAACTTTTTGATAATTTTTTTGAAAAATGTGCAATATCTCGAGAACGGTTTATGTTAGCGTTCTAAAATTTATGTCAATCGTTTTCTAATGAAAAATTACATAAGAAATGTCTATTTGCGTAACTTTATTAGCGGTTTTGATTTTTTGACGATTTTTTTCAAAATTATCTGCAAAATTATCTATGTATCTGCAGTATGTAGACAGTAGATAGCAATCATTGATCAAACCAAACCGCTATTTTCTCCATGCATTATACGTCCTGAATGTAAGCCTTGTCTAAACACACAAAAGGAAGACACATGAATAAGTTGTTACGTATAATGCGGCCTTTACACACGCTGAATCTTTATAGGAAAGCTCACTTCAAAAAACACAGGAAAAAGTTGTTACGTATAGTACGGCCATACGCTGGTTTATGGGATAGATTATTAACAACGATCGGTAAAATTTATAGAGATATTGTACGGAGGCTAAGAAGTGCGAGCTAATTTTTATAGTGAACAACCTGTATTTTGTGACACTCCGTTTCAGTGGGTAAATTTTTGCCAAAATTTCTGTAACGCGGAACCATGGAAAATATCAATTATGATTATATATTTCAAGCTAAGAGGCTGGTTACTCTGCAGCAAAATGCAAAAAAAAAAAAAAAATATGCTACAATAAAACAAAGCAAAAATTATTTTGAATTGCAACCTGCAAATAAATTTTGATATTTCAAAACTGAAATGTTATATTATTCTTGCAGTCCCCATTTGCGAATACAAGGGCAAAATGTACTACGAAGGCGAGCATATTTACCCTGATGAAGATCCTTGCCTAATTTGCCTGTGCAATCAGAACTGGACGGGAGTCAACAGCACGAGCTGCAGGCAGCACGACTGTATGCTAGAAAGAGACTCAAGGAAGCTCAAGCAAGGATGCATCCCTATCTACCACGAGAAGACATGTTGCCCAATAGATTATCACTGTGGTAAGGCTTATATAATAATTTCTACTGATTCAATAACTTCCGAAACTGTGTGGCATAGAGTAAGTAATTCATCATGTTATCAAAGATTTATTTTCCAGAATTGGCAACACGTGTAAAATTCTGCCATGGTTGTTCCATCCACTGTGAAGGGTATTTACATAAAAATAAAAAATCTACATTTTAACATAGCTCCCCTTGTGAAAAAAAAATCAGTTAGAGTATCAGTCAGTTAGTTTCAATCAGTCAGTTAGTTTCAACCAGTCAGTTAGTTTCAATCAATCAGTCAGTTAGTTTCTGCCTCCCACTAAATAACTCGTTCGGCAACCCAAAGGTGGATGAGATAAAATTTATGCAACTTTAATATTTACCTTATGCCAACCTAAATAATCAAAAATGTGATGTGAGCAGCACATGACTTTCCCTGCAGAATTATATTCACGTTATCTTTATTTTAATTAAATTTAATTCACTTTTAATTCAATTTTCGTTCTCATTTGGTAGCTGGACTTATTTTCAAAGGTGGCGTATAGAAAATAAGAATAAACTAAAATATCTCAAGAACGGCTAGTCCTAGTGTAATGGTGTTGGTCTTATTCTTTTCTTCGTTAAAAATTACGTATTAAACAAGCATTTAATGGATACATTTGAGCTTACGTAGTTTTTTATTTTAGATTTTTGCGGGCCATTTTGAAAAAAAAGGCAGGTTATTTTTTTCCCAATCATATCAAAATCTAATCAGCACCAGGGTGTCCGATAAGTAACTTATTTACCAAATTTTGTGAAATTCGGTTCATCAGTTTTTCAGCTAAAGTGGATACAAGCTTTTGCGGGTCATTTCGCAAAAAGAGGCCGGTTCTTTTATCCCGAATCGTATCTAAAACAAATCAGCACCAAATTCGTCGACAAGTGACTTACCTACCAATTTTTATGAAATTCGGTCCATTAGTTTTTCAGTTAGATTGGATACAAAATCTGCACAGACAGACAGACAGACACACACACAGACGTCACGCTAAAACAGTTTTTTCATATTCTAGAGGCCTTGAAACGTGTAGTTCCGTCGAAAACTCGAGTTGCGATTTTCTGCACGATTCTAATACTTTCCCTATACATTACCATGTATTGCAGGGAAAGTAAAAATAACTTTAGTAAAAATCCTGAGTTAATATATTTTCATATCTATAGATATTTTTTTCTTCATAAGCAGGTAAATATACACTAGTGTCCAAAATTATCTTTATATGCACAGAAACGATTATTTCTTAACATCTGTTCCATACACTTGAAGTAATTTTTAAGGGGTTATACATAGCATCATAACACATAAATCCAAATTGAAAAATCGAATATGGATGCGTATAACACAAAACTAATTATGAAACAATTTGCCCCGTTCATCTATGACTGCCTACCCTCTAAACGGCCGGAAGATTGCCACCACAAACTATACATATTGCCACCAGATTGCCATACACCAGATTGCCACCACATACTTTCCAAATGATACTTCGATAAACACATAAGTCAATTCCTGAATTATAGAAAGTTTTTCAGGCACGCGTACTTCGTGTATGAACTCTTGCGCCGCTTATTACTTTCCCTGCAATACATGGTAATGTATAGGGAAAGTATTGGAATCATGTCGAAAATCGCAACTCGAGTTTTCGACGGATCTACACGTTTCGAGACTTCTAGAATACGAAAAAACTATTTTTAGCGTGACGTCTGTGTGTGTGTCTGTCTGTCTGTCTATGTGTCTGGCTGTCTGTATATCTGTGTGTCTGTGCAATGTATGTATCTACTCTAACTCAAAAGCTTATAGACCGAATTTCATAAAATTTGGTAGGTAAGTCTCTTGGGTATAACCCTGGTGCTGATTAGTTTTTGGTACGATTCTTAAAAACAGAACCCGCCTTTTTTTGCGAAATGGCCCGTAAAAATTTCATGTATCCACTCTAACTAAAATACTAATGGACCAAAGTTCACAAAATTTGGTAGATAAGTTACTTGTACGATACTCTAGTGCTGATTAGATTTTGGTATTAATCGAAAAAGAAATGGCCCCAAAAATGGCCCCAAAAAATGCCATGTATCCACTCAAACTAAAACACTAATTGACCAAATTTCACGAAATTTGATAGATAAGTTACTTGGGGGATACTCTGGTGCTGATTAGATTTTGGTATTATTCGGAAAAGAACAACCTGCCTTTCCTTACGAAATGGTCCTCAAAAATCGCAAAATCTGAAAAAAAAGCTACGTATGTTCAAATATTTCAATTAAATGCTTGTTTTATACGTAATTTTTGATGAGGAAAATAATAGGAACAACTCTATTACTCTAGGGCTAACCATTCCCGAGATATATGAGATTTTTTGCATTTAGTTATGCCACTTAAAGAAAAATGTCTAATTACCAAAGAAAAACAAAAATTGAATTAAAAATGCAAATTTAGTGTTATTTTGTGCAATTAGACTCAATTTAATGAATTATTAAAGAAATTTAAAAAAATGAATTTGAGTCGGTAGACAAAGTCATGTGATGCCCACATCAGATTTTTTTTAGGTATGTAAAGATAACTTTAGGCACCAGTATAAATTTAAAACTATTTGAATTAAAAATTCCTTGACTACAAAAATACTATATTTTTAATATACAGGGTGCCCCAAAAACATTGATCTCCGCTTTTATTTCTTAAATATTGATCATAGGCATTTATAATAGATTTCAAAGTTGCGTAGAAAAAAGTACAGAATTTTATGAAATCGATTAAAATTTTCAAGGGAATTAAATTTTAAGAAATACAAAATTTTAACTTTTATGCGGCCCCCGTACAAAAAGATTTCCAATGAGTAAAGTGTGACATATACACTAATAAGGTGATGTACAAGATTTCAGCATATTATCATAAAAATTCCCAGAGGTATAAAAAGACAAAAATGTTGACTTAAACCACTTTTCGATGCAGCGACATGAGTTCTCAGAGGGGAAAAATCATTTCGGCAGATCGCGTTTTAGGGGTCATACACAAATTACGAAAGAAAACAATGATTACATAAATAAATAATAATTTTGCTATTTATGGGTACAAAAGTTTCTACATTGTGTAGAAATAATAACTTTACACAGAGATTACAAAACTTGTTCAAAATGTTTTCCTTCCATGCCAAAGATCCATTAAAGATAAGAGGCAGATATTATTTGCCTATGGTGCATTTCTGCGTTGCGTCATTTGCACTCTGGCTGTAAACATTTACATTTTAATTTGTAATTCATCCCTCACCAACTTTGTTTAAACATACCTCTGGGACTTTTTATGATAAAATGCTGAAATTTTGTACATCATCTAATTAGTGTATGCGGCACATTTTACTCATTGGAAATATTTTTGTACGGGGGCCGTATAAAAATTTAAATTTTGTATTTCTTAAAATTTAATCCCCTGAATATTTTTATCGATTTCATAAAATTCTGTTCTTTATTTACGCACCTTTGTATATGTCTAAAATCAATATTTAAGGAATAAAAACCGAGGTCAATGTTTTTGGGACACCATGCATACTTTAAAGCTAAAACCATTTAATTAAAAACTTTTTTATTGACTTGTAGACGGTTTTGTTTGTCACTTTAAAATTTAGTTCCACGACTTTTACATGAACCTAAATTATAGATTTAATGCATCATCAAGAGACAGATAGCATAACAAATGGCATAACCAATATAGAGATCATAGTTGGAAAAAATATGCAGAAATACAGACAAACAACGGTAATTAATAAATAATGTATGTAAATGGTTATGCATTTTTATAAAATATATTGATAAAATCTGAAATATTCAAGTTAAAAATCAAGTATTCAACTTTTTAAATGAAATGTTATAAATTTTCTATTCCACTTTTACAGCTGACGATGACTTTGATTTTAAAGCCAACAGGGGAGCTAACTTTAAATCGGATGATGATGAAGGTAGGAAAAGACCTTAAATAATGTATTTTAAATAAAGTTTATTGTTTATTGTATACTCTCCATAATAGTTGTATATATGCTTAATTATTGGAAATAATATTCAGATAATATTTAAATTGCTAAGTAAATAATTTACTTTGTCCTGATATGTTACAATTTCGTCCCAATTGCTCAACGGTAGAACATCGGCAGCCCAGTTCGGAAATCCAGGGTTCGATTCCCGGTTAAGGCAGTAAGGTACTTTACAATGTCTCTCGAATAAATCAACCCTGTTGGTTAGTACAAAGATGTAGAAGGTCTGAAGACCCCAGGCCGTGCGACTAACATAGTGGGTTTAGAGTAGCTAGCTGCACGGCCAGGAAAGGATACCTCTTGCACTCAGGAGGCACCCAAGGTCTACCATCCCGACAAACGAACATTTATTTAAATCTAAAAAGATAACAATTGATGAAAAATATTGGGATTAAACAGACAGTTTTACATTGTATTTGAACTTGACAAGTACGTCCATTTTTCAAAAATTGGAAAAGGGTTATTGCGAATATAGATAAAAAGATCATTGAAAAATAAAGTTTAGAGTGGCGTATATTAACACAATGAAAAATAAATTAAAATTAAAGAAAATAATAAAATTTTAAAAGTAAAATTTAGAAAATATATAAAAAGAAAATATATGAAAAGGAAAAAAAGAATTTAGGCACATGGAAAACAGAAATTTAGAATAAAATTTAGGAAAAAAAAATGGAAAAAATACAAATAAAAAGAGTCAAAAGAAAAATAAGGAACCGAGAAAATAAGAACAGTTTTTTTTAAACAGAAAATATGGAGGGAACACAATAACAATAAGTTCATATAAGTTAATAAGAATGAAATAAAGGGATTCATTGATCAAAATTGATCAAAATTGATCAATAATCAATGAATTGAGAGCAGAATCTACTTATAAGCTTAGGTCACTTCATTAGAAATTTCCATGGCAACAAGAATACAGCTTTTAATTTTACCTACTGAAGAGGGATTTGAACGAACTTTGGAGAACCACATTGGTTTATTAGAGGGGGAGGGTTTGCAGGGATGAAACTTTTTAGAAAAAGGACAATCGAAACTGCAATGGTCAACATCACCGAATTTATTTCAAATACAGTTAGAGGTAGATTTAATTTTGAAAAAGTATAGGTAATCAAGAAAGGGGACATGACCAGTAAGAAAGTAAATGAGGTATTTATTAAAAATTTGTAAATTAGGATTCACGATAGGGAGGTATGACAGGATTCTAGCCGGATCATCAGTGCTGGTGAAAATATAATCATTAAGATAATTTTGCCAAAAATTAAGGATACGAGATTTACAAAATTTTAAGAGGAGCGAGTAAGGAAAGGGAATAGTAAGAGGGGAACTAGAGATAGCCGCAATTTTGGCATGCTAATCAGCAATTTCATTTCCAGATATATTATTGTGAGCTTTCACCCAAGAAATATTGGCAAGGTTTTTGGAAAAGAGAGCTTTGGATTTAATGGAATTAAGATAATTAGATTTATTTTTTACTAAGAGATTGCATGGAAGATTAAGCGCCGATTTCAAAATGAGAGAAAGACGAACACGCAGAATACTAACTTGGGTAAAAATAGTAGAAACAGGAGGCTAACCTGATGTAAAAAAACGCAGGAGGTGGTCAGTCAAATTGTCAATAGCTCGCCAAACTGACATTATAAGAGTGGAGAAACCAGAGTCCACTTCGGCAAAACGATCTTGCAATTTCGCCGCAGTTGCTCAACAGTAGAGCGTCGGATGGCCAGTTCGGAAATACAGGGTTCGATTCCGGATTGGCGCAGCAAAGCTCTTTATAAAATATTTGCAATTGCAGCAAGAAAACTTACTTTTCACCGGGCCCCACTGAGCTGGGCGCCTCTGATATCCGGTCCTATAAATGAGAAGATAGATATAGTTCCATATTCATTCATTTGAATCGAGCGAATCTTCAATTCTCCCATGCCACGAAATTACGTAAAACAGAATTGCCCAAAACACACATAATTGGGTGTATTCATAAATAAATAAATATAAAAGAATCGCCATACACATTTAATTCAAAGCCCGTTGGAAAGAACTCTCTTCAATATTTCTGACGGTGTCAGAATGGAAACTTTATAATAATAGTTTCTATAGTGATCTGATTTATTTGAAATTCGTTCAATATTGCGCTTCAGCATAGAATAATAAAAAAAAACAATTCAAATAAAAATAATCGCCTCAACGTATTTGAGAACTTGACTTAAGCTATCACTGTACCGAATTTCTTACATGTGGGTTGCTTAGATCTTCCGCTCTGCAACCGACAGAAAAACAGGAAGATAAAAATAGCAGATATATTTTAGTGTTAGATGTATTAAACATTCAATTTTTCTAAGATTGAATGGGTATTATTACCTAATATAATTAAACACCTTATTTCAGAATGCATTCTTTGTTAAACTGTGTTATTGTTAATTGTTCTAGATTTAAATTAAATGTTAATTAACCAGCCCAACTGAATCGAACATTTATTTAAATACTTTATCTGCCTCAGATGAAATGTGTCACTTTGAAGGACGATATTATCCTGTTGGTCATGCTCTTGATATTAAACACCCCACCCACTGTGTAACATGCACTTGCAAGACCCCGCCAGACTTCACCTGCATTCATCGCGCCTGTCCACCACCCCCTAACGGAGACTACACCAACTGCAGAGCAGTATATAAACCAAAATCGTGTTGCCCTGCCTATAAATGCCATGAAAAGAAAGGTAAATATAACTACTTTCTAGTTTTTTACAATTTTTTTTGCGTTAATTTCATTTCATTAAACGTGTGTGATGAAATATTACTAGTACAGTGCCAAAATATTACAACTCACCGTTGGATGACGAATCATCGTTTAATTTTTATTCTGTCTCTATCATTCACTTGTGATCGTCTGTTTTCGATCAGGATTTTTTTTTACGAACTAGTTATATCAAGAAAATTCCATCAAGTTGATTCATAATTTATTTTTGACACCCTATTTCATTAAGTTGTGGCATGACCATATTTAGTTAGTTTTCTTTCTATCTTGTTATTTTTCTATACGCACTTTCTTATTTGTATTCACTATTATCCTAAATATTTTCGTAGTCATCTTTCTATTTCAGTAGGTGGCGCCACCACTCCCTTAATTAAGCATTTATGATACCAAGAAATTCTCATTTGGCTGCAAGCCCTTACTTGCTCGAAGTGAAGAAGAAAACACGAGTTTTTACGAAATTATGGTCTCCACGATACTAATATGACGTGTTGGTATTGCAACAATTTATCTTTTCGTGTTGGTTATATCTGGGCGGCAATGAACTTTTACTTGCTATATTTTGCTCAAAATGCTAAATTTCGACTTTTCGGAAGCTGATAGAAAAGTAAAGAATAGTTTAAAATTATAGAAAAAGGATTTAAATTAGTTATGAATATTACGCTACAAGTATAACTATTTTGAGATGCATATCCATAAAAAGGAATGTATCTTAACTAATGCTGTTATTTTTTAACCATAATTTTGCTGTTCTACAGTCTGTCTTTTACACAAAATCAGACTTAAAGCGGGTACTTAACATGGTGCTTCTATTATCTTTACAAATCTTTACAAAATCTAAAATATATATATATATATATTTATTATTCTCATATTACTGAAATTTTAATTTTCAACTGCCAATTAGTCTAATGAATTAATCTTATTTCTTACTCTATTGGTGATATTAATGCTTTCTGATTGGTGGAGGGTATTATTTGGTGTGTGTTCACGCCCATTGTTCGCATGGCTTTCTAATCTTATGTCCCGTGTTGCAGGTCCGTCCTGCCCGGACCCGATCTGCCAGGGGACCAACTGTTGGCTGGAGACCCGGGAGGACGGTTGTGCCATTTGCAGGTGCAAATCACGTTGCGTACCCTGTCCTGACATGTGCCGGCCTGAGAATCCCGAAAATCCATGCTCTGGATGTATATGTCAGATAAATTCAACTGCATTTGCGCGTAAGGCATTAAATAATGAATTTGAATGGAATAATTCTGGAATTTCATTTTATTGCATTTGGGTGTTCAGTTAATTATTAAATTTCTGATGTGAACCATTTGTAAACTATCCCTAAGTACTCGTGAAATGTGAATGTATTATTATACAAATGTTAGTTACATGATTATAGAGACAGTTCTAGTAATTCTTTACACGGTAGTAATTGTACAGTAGATGGGCAGCAACTCAGACATCTGAGCATAATATAGAATGTTTGAGTTCGATCCCTGACAATAGCCAAGCGCTATTCAGTGGCGACTCGTGAGGTGAAGCAGATGACATAAGATAATAGGCGCTGCTTTACTTATAGTTATCGGCTGTGAATGAGCTTAATTACTATTATTTGGCGAATTTTTCAGAATGGTTTGGCTTCTTTTAGATATTATTTGACAGCACTTGTGCCAGTAGCGTGATGTGTTTGATGATGTTCGTTGTCGAGAAGGAGAGGGAATCTTACCGGTGAATCTGTTTCACCTATTCTTGAAGCCACTATAGCCGTCGCTGGCGCTATTGTCTCCTAAATTAGGCGTATTACTTCCTCATAGTCAAAGATGAGATCAAGCTCCCAATCTCTGGGGCTTTAGACAAGAACTTCGTTAAAACATTTACCGAAGCACAGAATGGTATTTCACATCTTTCTGACACCCCCCCCTCCCGCTTCCCGGCCGTCCAAACGGTTGCCTTACACCTTTCTAGTAGGTCGGACTGTCTGGGTCTCAACAACCCCCCCACCCCACCCACACACACACCCATTAAAATAATCCTCATAGAAATTAATTAATCTGCCATATATTACTTTCTCTACAAAGCATGGTAATGTTAAGGGGAAGTATTGTAATCGTATCGAAACTCGAGTTTTCGACGGATATACAGGGTGATTCAAAAGTTCGGAGCAACAGTAAAACGCTATAAAAATATCTATGGGTCGGAGAGACATGCGGTTTTCAGATTAATATTCACCGTGGTAGGGGATTTTATGTGGCATGAAAAAAAAATTAATTCAAACTGTCGACACTCGGGACGCTGCGGCAGATAAAGCCATGGAGGTGACTTATGCATAGAGGTGATAGTACACATGACTGGACTGCGAGATCCCCAGACCTCACACCCTGTGATTTCCCGTTGTGGGGATACCTAAAATCACGGGTCTATAGAGGAAAGCCCCAGTCCTTACCAGCACTGAAAGACGTCTTACGGCAGGAGGTAGCAGCCATTCCCGGTAATACGCTGTTTCATGCTATATCAGCCGTAATACCGCGACTGCACTCAGTACTGGAATGTGGTGGTGTACGCATTGAGCACTTGCAGCTGTAAATCATGCTGAAACAAAATGTCTGAATTCACAATTATTACCTCGCATTGTTTTCTTCGCAGCAGCACTCCCCTAGTGCCGAGACTTTGCACAATTTTTTTTTCATGTCATTCAAAATCCCCCACCACGGTGAATATTAATCTGCAAACGGCATGTCTCTCCGACCCATAGTTATTTTTACTTTCCTTATATACATAATGTATAAGGAAAGTATTGTGACGGGGTCGAAAATTCGAAATCGAGTTTTCGACGGGAGAGCACGTTTCAAGCATCCCTGATCACGAATCAAACATTTTTGAAGTGATGTGTGTGTGTGTGTGTGTGTGTGTGTGTGTGAAAGTATGTGTGTGTGTGTGTGTGTGTGTGTGTGTCAGTGAGTCTGTGGAGACGATAACTGACGAACGAATGGACCGATTCGATCCAAATTTGGTACAAAAATCACAATCTGTAAACACTGGAGGCCTATTGTTTTTAAATGCAATCGAATGTTCAGAACCCCCCTAAATTTTCGAATAAAATTTTGAAAAAATCGTCAAAAAATCAAAACCACTAGTAAAGTTACGCAAATAGACATTTCTTATGTAATTTTTCATTAGAAAACGATTGACATAAATTTTAAAACGCTAACTTGAACCGTTTTTGAGATATTGCACATTTTTCAAAAAAATTATTAGAAAGTCATATAAAATGAAAAAAAAATATTTCCTATTGAGAAACATGTTCACTTTTCATATGTAATACCATGAGATAAATTGGGTGACATCATTCTCGTAGACCTAGCTCGTTCCATTCATGAAAAAAGATACTTTGAGTAATACTTTTGTATTTGAACGCCAATAGTCATTTTTCTATTGTAAGAACAACTTATTTCTTCGTCCATAACGCTTGGCGAAATTTTGGCGACAAATTTGGCGGAATGTCGCCAACTTGGCGACTTTTTGAAATGTTGCCAAATTAACGAAAATCTCGCCAAATGGATAAAAATGACGCTAAATCAATGAAAATGACGACTATTTGTCGAAAATTCAATATCTTGGAAAGAATATTAGAATCTACTATAAGAAAAACCTATTTTTTTACTGTAAAAGTAGTAAATTCATTGCATTATATAAGGAAAGTCATGTGTTGCCCACATCAGATTTTTTTATAGCGTTTTACTTTTGCTCCGAACTTTTGAATCACCCTGTACTCGTTTCAAACACTCTAGAATACCAAAATTCTATTTTTAACGTGATGTCACCCTCTGTGTGTTTGTATGTGTGTATATATGCTTGTCTGTTCAGTCTATGCATCCAGTCTAGCTGAAAAACTGACAAAATTTCGCGAAATTTGGTAAATATAGCACTTACGAGTAACCTCGGTGATAATTAGATTTTGTTACGTTTCGAGAAAAAAAAAAGTAACTCGCCTTTTTTGGAGAAATGGCCCTAAAAAAATTATGTATCCACGTTAACTGAAAAACAAATTGACCAAATTTCACAAAATTTGATAGCTAACAAAATGGCCCGTGTAATTGTCAAAATCTAAAATAAGACTACGTGTGCTTAAATGTATGAATTAAATGCTTATTTTCTTTGTAAATTGTAACGATGAAAATAATAAGTCCCACTCCATAACTCTAAAACTAACAATTCTCGAGATATTGTTTTTTCGTAATTTTGCCTCGTCACCTTTAAAAATATTCCCAGTTGCCAAATAAAATCAAAATTGAAAATCGAAATGTAACTGCAACTTTATTGCTATTGCACGTAATTTTCCGCGTTAAAAATAACGCGCCATATTAAACTTAATTTAATGAAATATAAATGGAACAAGAAAGATCAATCATGCTTAAAGCATTGATTATGAAACACTTCCCAACTTCAATGCAATTTTATTTAAACATCTCTAAAATGCAATACATTCCTCGGTAATAGTTTAAAACTTACCACAATACTACATTAATTTGGTATATTTGAAAACTTAAATATTCATCGAAAAAAATGAACTTCATTCAAATGACAACATTTAAATATAAATTGCCTGGTTTAAACATCTCTAAAATGCGATACATTCATCGGTAATATTTCTAAAATTATCGTAATACTACAATAATTAATTATGTTTGAAAACTTCATCGAAAACAACTGAAATTCATTCAAATGACGTCATAGAAAAAATAACACGCCTGGCTCTCTCTATAAAAGCAGCATTTAATTAAAAAATACATTCCCATTCACTTCATTTATCACAATACTAAAATAATTTATTTTATTTAAACATTAAGACCATGGAGCTACACGTAATTAAACTCTATGCTTAAAACTTCATTGAAAAAATCGTCCTTCTATTTGTAAAATCAATGAATATTTCACATTCATATCAGCTATGCAGACTCCATGATCTAAATAATTTTGTGTTAAAGAAATACAGCTATTCTTATACAACTCAGTCTGCATATTTTGCTGTTTACATTTTGCATAAGTGAAAAATAGGCTTCGTTGTAGAAATAATCAAATTTGGATGCTTATTTAAACTCAAATATATTATAATTGCGTTGTTTGAGTATGTAGATGCACAGAATTTAAGCAAAAATAAAGCTGTTTTAAGACGGATACAACACTCAATATGAATTAAAAAGAAATTTAAAAATCACGATTTTGAGACAAGATGGATGCCATATTTTATTTTGAGGTGGGTCACGTGATTCTTGCATTTTATGGTCACGTGATCGCTTCATATAAGAGGTGTAATTATTATTTTAATTTTTATTTAAAAAACTACTGAAGATATTTTGCTGAATTTTTTTTAATGTATTTTATGGAACAATTAGAATATTACCAAAAATTTTCGAAGCAATTTGTGAATTTTAAATCCGCTTAAAAAATGTTTGAAAAATTAGGTCCCATAGGGTTCAAAGTATTTCATTTTTTCAACCCGGGTTCAATCCAAAACTAATTGGGTGATATTATTCATTTATATTCCCATAGGTCCTACAGACCGTCTGAACAACATACTAAAATTTCATTTTCATTAAGTCATTTTTACGGCAGTTATCGTGCTAACAGACAGATAGACAGACAGACAGGCAGACAGACAGAATGAACAAAGTCATAAACACTTTTCAACTTTGTTGTAAAGTGTTAATAAAGAGAAAATGAATTTGACCCTGTAGTGAACGTCATGTGCTGTCCACATCAGACATTTTTTAAAAATAGGTTTGCAACATCTTTAATTGCACTGATTTGTATACAAATTCAGATTAACCAATGTGTGAGTATTAATTTTTAAATTGGGATTGTGTTTGAAATTTGTCTGTTATATTGGTGTTCCAGTGCATAGTATTGTAGAGCACTGGTTTTCTGAGCCTCAGTGTAATGACAAAGGGGTTACACTATGTTTTGTTTTTCTGCATGAAAAGTATCATGACTGGGGGAGATATATCAAATAACTGCAAGAATACCCAATGGCGAAAGATCAGGAGAGACAGAATAGACAGTGGCTACTCAAATAATGTGTAACCAAGTAATTTGTATTTTAATTAATTTTTGGAAATAAATGTATAAAAAATTTTATGTGTAAATAAAAAAAATAGATGCTGGCATGTTTTGCTCAAACTTCTGCTTCAGGAGAGCAGTTGCATCTCAGCAGATGAAGCGCTGCTTCACTTAAAGTTTTTGGTAAAAAGGGGAATTCTCCAAATAATAATATTTTATAACTTTATTATTCCAGTTGCGAGCCGCCACTGTAGGAGAGACATATCTAGAAATGTCTACCTATTAAGAACGGAACTAAGAAATAATCCACAGCTAATTTATAATATTATTATTATTTAGAGAATTTTTTAGACTCATTTGGCTATTTTTGGATAATATTTGACAACATCTGCTCCAATAGCGCCGATGTATTTTGACGATGTTCGTTGTCGAGGAAGAGGGGGAACTCGCCAATAATTTGTTTCACCCATTCCAATTGCGAGCCGCCACTGCAGGAGACACATATCTAGACATGTCTACCTACTAAGAATGGAACTAAGAAAGAATCCGCAGCTAATTTATAACATTATTATTATTTAGAGAATTTTTTAGACTCATTTGGGTATTTTTGGATAATATTTGACAACATCTGTTCCAATAGCTCGATGTATTTTGACGATGTTCGTTGTCGAGGAAGAGAGGGAACTCGCCAATAATTTGTTTCACCCATTCCAATTGCGAGCCGCCACTGCAGGAGAGACATATCTAGACATGTCTACCTACTAAGAATGGAACTAAGAAAGAATCCGCAGCTAATTTATAACATTATTATTATTTAGAGAATATTTTAGGCTCATTTGGCTATATTTGGATAATATTTGACAACATCTGTTCCAATAGCTCGATGTATTTTGACGATGTTCGTTGTCGAGGAAGAGAGGGAACTCGGCAATAATTTGTTTCACCCATTCCAATTGCGAGCCGCCACTGCAGGAGAGACATATCTAGACATGTCTACCTACTAAGAATGGAACTAAGAAAGAATCCGCAGCTAATTTATAACATTATTATTATTTAGAGAATTTTTTAGACTCATTTGGCTATTTTTGTATAATATTTGACAACATCTGTTCCAATAGCTCGATGTATTTTGACGATGTTCGTTGTCGAGGAAGAGAGGGAACTCGCCAATAATTTGTTTCACCCATTCCAATTGCGAGCCGCCACTGCAGGAGGGACATATCTAGACATGTCTACCTACTAAGAATGGAACTAAGAAAGAATCCGCAGCTAATTTATAACATTATAATTATTTAGAGAATTTTTTAGGCTCATTTGGCTATTTTTGGATAATATTTGACAACATCTGTTCCAATAGCTCGATGTATTTTGACGATGTTCGTTGTCGAGGAAGGAGGGAACTCGCCAATAATTTGTTTCACCCATTCCAATTGCGAGCCGCCACTGCAGGAGAGACATATCTAGATATGTCTACCTACTAAGAATGAAACTAAGAAAGAATCCGCAACTAATTTATAACATTATTATTATTTAGAGAATTTTTTAGACTCATTTGGCTATTTTTGGATAATATTTGACATCATCTGTTCCAATAGCTCGATGTATTTTGACGATGTTCGTTGTCGAGGAAGAGAGGGAACTCGCCAATAATATGTTTCACCCATTCCAATTGCGAGCCGCCACTGCAGGAGGGACATATCTAGACATGTCTACCTACTAAGAATGGAACTAAGAAAGAATCCGCAGCTAATTTATAACATTATTATTATTTAGAGAATATTTTAGACTCATTTGGCTATATTTGGATAATATTTGACAACATCTGTTCCAATAGCTCGATGTATTTTGACGATGTTCGTTGTCGAGGAAGAGGAGGAACTCGCCAATAATGTGTTTCACCCATTCCAGTTGTGAGCCGCCACTGCTGGAGAGACATATCTAGACATGTCTACCTACTAAGAATGAAACTAAGAAAGAATCCGCAACTAATTTATAACATTATTATTATTTAGAGAATTTTTTAGACTCATTTGGCTATTTTTGGATAATATTTGACATCATCTGTTCCAATAGCTCGATGTATTTTGACGATGTTCGTTGTCGAGGAAGAGAGGGAACTCGCCAATAATTTGTTTCACCCATTCAAATTGCGAGCCGCCACTGCAGGAGAGACATATCTAGACATGTCTACCTACTAAGAATGGAACTAAGAAAGAATCCGCAGCTAATTTATAGCATTATTATTATTTAGAGAATTTTTTAGACTCATTTGGCTGGATAATATTTGACAACATATGTTCCAATAGCTCGATGTATTTTGACGATGTTCGTTGTCGAGGAAGAGGGAGAACTCGCCAATAATTTGTTTCACCCATTCCAATTGCGAGCCGCCACTGCAGGAGAGACATATCTAGACATGTCTACCTACTAAGAATGGAACTAAGAATGAATTCGCAGCTAGTTTATAACATTATTATAATTTAGAGAATTTTTTGACTCATTTGGCTATTTTTGGATAATATTTGACAACATTTGTTCCAATAGCTCGATGTATTTTGACGATGTTCGTTGTCGAGGAAGAGGGGGAACTCGCCAATAATGTGTTTCACCCATTCCAGTTGCGAGCTGCCACTGCAGGAGAGACACATCTAGAAATGTCTTCCTATTAAGAATGGGACAAAGAAAGAATCCGCAGCTAATTTCTGTCATTTAACTAAGCCCAGGCAGACGTGTCTAAACTGCGGAATTTCTTGGAGGAATGAAAATCCCCTGTCTTTCTTTGTCTGAATTGTTTTTTTTAGCAAATATAAATATTGTTTATTGCATGATGACTGTGGTGAATCATCTGAAAAGTTAATAGCACATTTTATTTTGAAAATCACTGAATTAGAAGGGCTTTAAAGTTTGTATTGCATTTTGAGTTATTGCATTTTCCATGTGAATCTTAATTAACACTTTTAACAAGTGAAAATAAAGTAAAAATTGGTGAGTGGTTTATTTATTTCTTACTTGTTTTGCTTGATTTTAATGTACTGGTTAAGATAAAATTGTCTGTTTATTGTGTTTTCCGCATCTCGATTTTAAAGGGATTTTAATCGATTTTAAAGACAAATGCAAAACCGGTGTTCAATTGAAATAAGATTTCAAGATCTTTTTAATTTATTTTCACTTTCCTTATATACATGTAAAGTATAAGGAAAGTATTGTGACTGGGTCGAAAATTCGAATTCGAGTTTTCGACGGGAGAGCACGTTGAGGTGATGTCTGTGTGTGTGTATGTGTGTGTGTCAGTGAGTCTGTGGAGACGATATCTCACGAACGAATGAAACGATTCGAAAGAAATTTGGTACGAAAATAACAATCTGTAAATACTGGAAACCTATTGTTTTTAAACACAATCGAATATGCAGAACCTCCTGAATTTTCGAGAGAAATTTTGAAAAAATCATCAAAGAATCAAAACCTTTAATAAAGTTATAAAAATAGACTTTTTATATAATTTTTCCTTAAAAAACGATTGACATAAACTGTAGAATGCTAGCATAAACCATTCTCGAGATATTGCACATTTTTCAAACAAATTTATCAAAAAATCCCATAAATTAAAAAAAATATTAACTATTGAGAAATATGTTTACTTTTCATATGTAATATCATGCGATAAATTTAGTGACATCATTCTCGTGAATTTAGTTCGTTCCATTCGTGAGAAAAAATACTTTTGAGTAATACTTTTGCATTCGAATGTCATTAGTCATTAATCTGCTATAAGAATAAGTTATGTCTCCATCCATAATGTTTGGCGATATTTTGGCGACGAATTTGTCGGAATGTCGCCAACTTGGCAATTTTTTAAATGTTGCCCAATTAACGAAAATTTCGCCAAATGGATGAAAATGGCACTAAATCGATGAAAATGGCGACTAATTGACGAAAATTCAATATCTAGGGAAGAACATAAGCATTAAGAATAACCTATTTCTTTTTACTATGAAAAGCAGCAAATTCATTGCATTATATAAGGAAAGTCAGGTGCTGCCCACATCAGATTTTTCAGTACTTCATACTTTATTTTATTTGTAACCTTGTTAAACTATACTACATATACTTTTATTTCGCTAATTTTACCTTTTATTCGCCAATTTCTGGTATTGATCTTATGTCTCTCCAAATTGCTTAATCAGTCTTCGCCACTGTATGTAACAACATATTACTTATATACGTAGTATAATGTATAGGGAAAGTATTGTGATTAGATTGAAAATTCGAATTTAAAGTTTCGACGAAAGATCACGTTTCAATCATTTCCTGAACTCCAATCGAGCGTTTTTGAGGTGATGTCTTTGTGTGTGTGTGTGTGTGTGTTTATCTGTGTATGCGTGTTTATCTGTGTATGTATGTTTCTCTGTTTGTTTGTGGGTCTGTGGATCTCACGAACGGAGAGTTTAAAATGTAATTTTGTTCGATTTGCAAATACTGGAAACGATTCATTTTAAATGTCGTCGACATTATTTTTTCAAAAGAATTTTCGAATTATTTTTTAAAAAAAATGAGGACACTCTGTAATAATAAATAAAAAATCTGATGAAGGCAGCACAAGACTTTCCTTATACAACGCAATGAATTTACTGCTGTTAGAGTAAAAAAAAATAGGTTATTCTTATACTAGATACTTATATTCTTTCCAAGACATTGAATTTTCGTCAATTAGTCCTCATTTTCATTGGTTTAGCGTCTTTTTTATTCATTTGGCCAGATTTTCGTTGAATTGGCAACATTTAAAAAAGTCCGACAATCCGCCAAATTCGTCGCCAAAATCTCGCCAAGCGTTATGGACGGAGACATAAGTTATTCTTATAGCAGAAAAATGACTATTGGCTTTCAAATACAAAAGTATTACTCAAAGTACCTTTATTCATGAATGAAAATAGCTAGATCCACGAGAGTGGTGTCACCAAATTTATCGCATGATATTACATATGAAAAGTGAACATGTTTCTCAACAGTTAATATTTTTTTTAATTTACAGGATTTTTTGATAAATTTATTTGAAAAATGTGCAATATCTCGAGAACGGCTCATGCTAGCGTTCTAAAATTTATGTCAATCGTTTTCTAATTAAAAATTACATAAGGAATAACTATTTACGTAACTTTATTCAAGGTTTTAATTTTTTTATGATTTTTTCAAAATTTCACTCGAAAATTTAGGGGGGTTCTGAACATCCGATTGCGTATAAAAGCAATAGGCTTTCAGTATTCATGGATTGTAATTTTTATACTAAATTTTGTTCGAATCGCTCCATTCGTTCAGTTATCGTCTCCACAGACTCACTGACACACACAGACACATATATATATATATACTTTCACACACATACACACACATATATACTTTCACCCACACACATACTTACACACACACACACACACACACACACACACACACGGACATCATCTCAAAAGCGCCTGATTCGTGTGCAGAGATGCTTGAAACGTGCTCTCCTGTCGAAAACTCAAATTCGAATATTCTACCCCGTCACAATACTTTCGTTATACATTATACGTATATAAGGAAAGTAATGATTATTTCTACTTAATTTTTATTCTAAATCTAACCATACACACTTTAGAACTCTACCTTCAACCGTTCTTGAGATATTTGACGTTTGCATTATGTAAAGAAAGGCATGTACTGATCACATCAGTTTTTTTTATGTGTATTACCCGTGAATCAGGTCATAGTCATGTACATTCTAATATTTATTTTCTCTATGGAAGCATGCACATCATCTTAAAATGTTCTTCACTGTGTAATTACACCTTTAAAAGTCATATTCAACCTTATTTTCTTTTCATCCCAGAATAACTTCCAGGACGATTAGAAACTGCTGCGATAGTGTATCGCTACAATTTCCAGTTAATAAAAATATTTGATGACTTTATGTGTATTCCGATAAAAGTGTCATTTAGTGCAAAACGGATAAGGCAGAGAGTATCATTAAATTCTCGTTACAAGTGTTAATTCATAAAAAAAAATGGAGTTCTAGATTCTTTATTTATTTATTTTTTTTTAAATTAATCATCCTTAATGGATCTGTCGAGGTTGAAATGATTCACAAAATTTCTATAGACATTTATGGGAGGTGATCAATGCTTTAATAAAAAAGGTGTTAACCTCATCGAAATTGTATTATAGCATCTTTTTAAGAACTTTCTAAGGAGATTATCACGTTTGAAACCTTCTTGGAATACATCTCTTAACAGAAATTGGCTTGAATATAGCTCGGTTCGACTTTCTCATGCCAGAATGGTTTTTATTTTTTTCAAATTTCATTTCTCAATTTTCAATTTTTTTTTTCAGACAAAATTGAAAAATCAGTATCGTGTATCCAAATGATTACAACTATAACTTATTACTCATCACTTTAAAGGGCTTGAAAAAATATTTCGATTAATACCATAATTGACAATGTAACCCTCCCCCCGCCACACACACACACCACACACACACACACACACACATACACACACCACACACACACAGACATAAAAGGGGGCGGGGCTAATGGCGTTGTAACAAAAATATTGCATCGCAGTTATTTTCCCAATCATGATTGAAACTATGAGGACCCGTGATCATTGAACCATAAATACACCCTTTTATGCATGATTCTGAGATGTAACCTTTCCCATCGACATTCCTATTGTTGTGGAAGCCATTGATCAAAAACCTGGGTGCTCGGCAATCGCGTTTTATCATTGATCAGAGAGCTAGCTGGTCGCTCGGCAATTGTGTTTGGAAATTGATCAGAGAGCTAGGTGGTCGCTCGGCAATCGCGTTTTATCATTGATCAGAGAGCTAGGTGGTCGCTCGGCAATCGCGTTTTATCATTGATCAGAGAGCTAGCTGGTCGCTCGGCAATTGTGTTTGGAAATTGATCAGAGAGCTAGGTGGTCGCTCGGCAATTGTGTTTGGAAATTGATCAGAGAGCTAGGTGGTCGCTCGGCAATTGTGTTTGGAAATTGATCAGAGAGCTAGGTGGTCGCTCGGCAATCGCGTTTTATCATTGATCAGAGAGCTAGCTGGTCGCTCGGCAATTGTGTTTGGAAATTGATCAGAGAGCTAGGTGGTCGCTCGGCTATCGCGTTTTATCATTGATCAGAGAGCTAGCTGGTCGCTCGGCAATTGTGTTTGGAAATTGATCAGAGAGCTAGGTGGTCGCTCGGCAATTGTGTTTGGAAATTGATCAGAGAGCTAGGTGGTCGCTCGGCAATTGTGTTTGGAAATTGATCAGAGAGCTAGGTGGTCGCTCGGCAATCGCGTTTTATCATTGATCAGAGAGCTAGCTGGTCGCTCGGCAATTGTGTTTGGAAATTGATCAGAGAGCTAGGTGGTCGCTCGGCAATCGCGTTTTATCATTGATCAGAGAGCTAGGTGGTCGCTCGGCAATCGCGTTTTATCATTGATCAGAGAGCTAGCTGGTCGCTCGGCAATTGTGTTTGGAAATTGATCAGAGAGCTAGCTGGTGGCTCGGCAATTGTGTTTGGAAATTGATCAGAGAGCTAGATGGTCGCTCGGCAATTGTGTTTGGAAATTGATCAGAGAGCTAGGTGGTCGCTCGGCAATTGTGTTTGGAAATTGATCAGAGAGCTAGGTGGTCGCTCGGCAATTGTGTTTGGAAATTGATCAGAGAGCTAGGTGGTCGCTCGGCAATTGTGTTTGGAAATTGATCAGAGAGCTAGGTGGTCGCTCGGCAATTGTGTTTGGAAATTGATCAGAGAGCTAGGTGGTCGCTCGGCAATTGTGTTTGGAAATTGATCAGAGAGCTAGGTGGTCGCTCGGCAATTGTGTTTGGAAATTGATCAGAGAGCTAGGTGGTCGCTCGGCAATTGTGTTTGGAAATTGATCAGAGAGCTAGGTGGTCGCTCGGCAATTGTGTTTGGAAATTGATCAGAGAGCTAGGTGGTCGCTCGGCAATCGCGTTTTATCATTGATCAGAGAGCTAGCTGGTCGCTCGGCAATTGTGTTTGGAAATTGATCAGAGAGCTAGGTGGTCGCTCGGCAATCGCGTTTTATCATTGATCAGAGAGCTAGGTGGTCGCTCGGCAATCGCGTTTTATCATTGATCAGAGAGCTAGCTGGTCGCTCGGCAATTGTGTTTGGAAATTGATCAGAGAGCTAGCTGGTGGCTCGGCAATTGTGTTTGGAAATTGATCAGAGAGCTAGGTGGTCGCTCGGCAATTGTGTTTGGAAATTGATCAGAGAGCTAGGTGGTCGCTCGGCAATTGTGTTTGGAAATTGATCAGAGAGCTAGGTGGTCGCTCGGCAATTGTGTTTGGAAATTGATCAGAGAGCTAGGTGGTCGCTCGGCAATTGTGTTTGGAAATTGATCAGAGAGCTAGGTGGTCGCTCGGCAATTGTGTTTGGAAATTGATCAGAGAGCTAGGTGGTCGCTCGGCAATTGTGTTTGGAAATTGATCAGAGAGCTAGGTGGTCGCTCGGCAATTGTGTTTGGAAATTGATCAGAGAGCTAGGTGGTCGCTCGGCAATTGTGTTTGGAAATTGATCAGAGAGCTAGGTGGTCGCTCGGCAATTGTGTTTGGAAATTGATCAGAGAGCTAGCTGGTCGCTCGGCAATTGTGTTTGGAAATTGATCAGAGAGCTAGGTGGTCGCTCGGCAATTGTGTTTGGAAATTGATCAGAGAGCTAGGTGGTCGCTCGGCAATTGTGTTTGGAAATTGATCAGAGAGCTAGGTGGTCGCTCGGCAATTGTGTTTGGAAATTGATCAGAGAGCTAGGTGGTCGCTCGGCAATTGTGTTTGGAAATTGATCAGAGAGCTAGGTGGTCGCTCGGCAATTGTGTTTGGAAATTGATCAGAGAGCTAGGTGGTCGCTCGGCAATTGTGTTTGGAAATTGATCAGAGAGCTAGGTGGTCGCTCGGCAATTGTGTTTGGAAATTGATCAGAGAGCTAGCTGGTCGCTCGGCAATTGTGTTTGGAAATTGATCAGAGAGCTAGGTGGTCGCTCGGCAATTGTGTTTGGAAATTGATCAGAGAGCTAGGTGGTCGCTCGGCAATTGTGTTTGGAAATTGATCAGAGAGCTAGGTGGTCGCTCGGCAATTGTGTTTGGAAATTGATCAGAGAGCTAGGTGGTCGCTCGGCAATTGTGTATGGAAATTGATCAGAGAGCTAGGTGGTCGCTCGGCAATTGTGTTTGGAAATTGATCAGAGAGCTAGGTGGTCGCTCGGCAATTGTGTTTGGAAATTGATCAGAGAGCTAGGTGGTCGCTCGTCAATTGTGTTTGGAAATTGATCAGAGAGCTAGGTGGTCGCTCGGCAATTGTGTTTGGAAATTGATCAGAGAGCTAGGTGGTCGCTCGGCAATTGTGTTTGGAAATTGATCAGAGAGCTAGGTGGTCGCTCGGCAATTGTGTTTGGAAATTGATCAGAGAGCTAGGTGGTCGCTCGGCAATTGTGTTTGGAAATTGATCAGAGAGCTAGGTGGTCGCTCGGCAATTGTGTTTGGAAATTGATCAGAGAGCTAGGTGGTCGCTCGGCAATTGTGTTTGGAAATTGATCAGAGAGCTAGGTGGTCGCTCGGCAATTGTGTTTGGAAATTGATCAGAGAGCTAGCTGGTCGCTCGGCAATTGTGTTTGGAAATTGATCAGAGAGCTAGGTGGTCGCTCGGCAATTGTGTTTGGAAATTGATCAGAGAGCTAGGTGGTCGCTCGGCAATTGTGTTTGGAAATTGATCAGAGAGCTAGGTGGTCGCTCGGCAATTGTGTTTGGAAATTGATCAGAGAGCTAGGTGGTCGCTCGGCAATTGTGTTTGGAAATTGATCAGAGAGCTAGCTGGTCGCTCGGCAATTGTGTTTGGAAATTGATCAGAGAGCTAGGTGGTCGCTCGGCAATTGTGTTTGGAAATTGATCAGAGAGCTAGGTGGTCGCTCGGCAATTGTGTTTGGAAATTGATCAGAGAGCTAGGTGGTGGCTCGGCAATTGTGTTTGGAAATTGATCAGAGAGCTAGGTGGTCGCTCGGCAATTGTGTTTGGAAATTGATCAGAGAGCTAGGTGGTCGCTCGGCAATTGTGTTTGGAAATTGATCAGAGAGCTAGCTGGTCGCTCGGCAATTGTGTTTGGAAATTGATCAGAGAGCTAGCTGGTCGCTCGGCAATTGTGTTTGGAAATTGATCAGAGAGCTAGGTGGTCGCTCGGCAATCGCGTTTTATCATTGATCAGAGAGCTAGGTGGTCGCTCGGCAATTGTGTTTGGAAATTGATCAGAGAGCTAGGTGGTCGCTCGGCAATCGCGTTTTATCATTGATCAGAGAGCTAGGTGGTCGCTCGGCAATTGTGTTTGGAAATTGATCAGAGAGCTAGGTGGTCGCTCGGCAATTGTGTTTGGAAATTGATCAGAGAGCTAGGTGGTCGCTCGGCAATTGTGTTTGGAAATTGATCAGAGAGCTAGCTGGTCGCTCGGCAATTGTGTTTGGAAATTGATCAGAGAGCTAGGTGGTCGCTCGGCAATTGTGTTTGGAAATTGATCAGAGAGCTAGGTGGTCGCTCGGCAATTGTGTTTGGAAATTGATCAGAGAGCTAGGTGGTGGCTCGGCAATTGTGTTTGGAAATTGATCAGAGAGCTAGGTGGTCGCTCGGCAATTGTGTTTGGAAATTGATCAGAGAGCTAGGTGGTCGCTCGGCAATTGTGTTTGGAAATTGATCAGAGAGCTAGCTGGTCGCTCGGCAATTGTGTTTGGAAATTGATCAGAGAGCTAGCTGGTCGCTCGGCAATTGTGTTTGGAAATTGATCAGAGAGCTAGGTGGTCGCTCGGCAATCGCGTTTTATCATTGATCAGAGAGATAGGTGGTCGCTCGGCAATTGTGTTTGGAAATTGATCAGAGAGCTAGGTGGTCGCTCGGCAATCGCGTTTTATCATTGATCAGAGAGCTAGGTGGTCGCTCGGCAATCGCGTTTTATCATTGATCAGAGAGCTAGGTGGTCGCTCGGCAATCGCGTTTTATCATTGATCAGAGAGCTAGGTGGTCGCTCGGCAATCGCGTTTTATCATTGATCAGAGAGCTAGGTGGTCGCTCGGCAATTGTGTTTGGAAATTGATCAGAGAGCTAGGTGGTCGCTCGGCAATCGCGTTTTATCATTGATCAGAGAGCTAGGTGGTCGCTCGGCAATCGCGTTTTATCATTGATCAGAGAGCTAGGTGGTCGCTCGGCAATTGTGTTTGGAAATTGATCAGAGAGCTAGGTGGTCGCTCGGCAATTGTGTTTGGAAATTGATCAGAGAGCTAGGTGGTCGCTCGGCAATTGTGTTTGGAAATTGATCAGAGAGCTAGGTGGTCGCTCGGCAATTGTGTTTGGAAATTGATCAGAGAGCTAGCTGGTCGCTCGGCAATTGTGTTTGGAAATTGATCAGAGAGCTAGGTGGTCGCTCGGCAATTGTGTTTGGAAATTGATCAGAGAGCTAGGTGGTCGCTCGGCAATTGTGTTTGGAAATTGATCAGAGAGCTAGCTGGTCGCTCGGCAATTGTGTTTGGAAATTGATCAGAGAGCTAGGTGGTCGCTCGGCAATTGTGTTTGGAAATTGATCAGAGAGCTAGGTGGTCGCTCGGCAATTGTGTTTGGAAATTGATCAGAGAGCTAGGTGGTCGCTCGGCAATTGTGTTTGGAAATTGATCAGAGAGCTAGCTGGTCGCTCGGCAATTGTGTTTGGAAATTGATCAGAGAGCTAGCTGGTCGCTCGGCAATTGTGTTTGGAAATTGATCAGAGAGCTAGGTGGTCGCTCGGCAATTGTGTTTGGAAATTGATCAGAGAGCTAGCTGGTCGCTCGGCAATTGTGTTTGGAAATTGATCAGAGAGCTAGCTGGTCGCTCGGCAATTGTGTTTGGAAATTGATCAGAGAGCTAGCTGGTCGCTCGGCAATTGTGTTTGGAAATTGATCAGAGAGCTAACTGGTCGCTCGGCAATTGTGTTTGGAAATTGATCAGAGAGCTAGCTGGTCGCTCGGCAATTGTGTTTGGAAATTGATCAGAGAGCTAGGTGGTCGCTCGGCAATTGTGTTTGGAAATTGATCAGAGAGCTAGCTGGTCGCTCGGCAATTGTGTTTGGAAATTGATCAGAGAGCTAGCTGGTCGCTCGGCAATTGTGTTTGGAAATTGATCAGAGAGCTAGCTGGTCGCTCGGCAATTGTGTTTGGAAATTGATCAGAGAGCTAGCTGGTCGCTCGGCAATTGTGTTTGGAAATTGATCAGAGAGCTAGGTGGTCGCTCGGCAATTGTGTTTGGAAATTGATCAGAGAGCTAGGTGGTCGCTCGGCAATTGTGTTTGGAAATTGATCAGAGAGCTAGCTGGTCGCTCGGCAATTGTGTTTGGAAATTGATCAGAGAGCTAGGTGGTCGCTTCGCAATTGTGTTTGGAAATTGATCAGAGAGCTAGGTGGTCGCTCGGCAATTGTGTTTGGAAATTGATCAGAGAGCTAGGTGGTCGCTCGGCAATTGTGTTTGGAAATTGATCAGAGAGCTAGCTGGTCGCTCGGCAATTGTGTTTGGAAATTGATCAGAGAGCTAGGTGGTCGCTCGGCAATTGTGTTTGGAAATTGATCAGGGAGCTGATAGATCGGCAATTGCGTTTGGCGATTGATCAGAGAGCTGGTCGCTCGGCAATTGTGTTTGGCCATTGATCAGGGAGATGATGGTTCGACAATTGCGTTTGGCGTTTGATCAGAGAGCTGGTCGCTCGGCAATTGCGTTTGGCCATTGATGAGAGAGCTGGTCGCTCGGCAAATGCGTTTGGCCATTGATCAGAGAGCTGGTAACTCGGCAATTACGTTTTACCATTGATCAGAGAGCTAGTCGCTCGGCAATTGCGTTTGGCCATTAATTTGATGCACTGGTTATCAGAGGATGTTGTAGTCATAGGACAAGGTCCTATGATCACCTTGTAGAATGATGTAGTCATTTCACAAGAACGACCTATCTGAAAAATGGCTCCAGATAACTTTTCTTTCCCAAGCAGTCTAGCCCATCCACCAAGGTGTAGAGCTTCCACTTGTTTGGAATTGTTTCCATAAACGAGAAATGACAGAATTATTCACAATACAGATACTGTCGACTTTCTTAATAGACTGTCCTGCCTCAAGCCTCCCGGCTGCATTGAAAATATTCCAAACGTATTCTTTGTTGCAGAACAAAGGTAATATAATCCAAAATTAACACCGCCACTATCCCAACAACTTTCTATGAGCATTGACAGTCTTGTGCAATGGACTTCTTTCCTCCCCCGGCCGTCCAAATAGATGCTCAAGTCCTTGTTGACGAGTCGGACGGTCTGGGTCTTCAACACCACCTCCTCCCATCTAATTTTCATATTATTAGAGAAGCAAATCACCATTGAACGCATCAATTGATATTTTATATCCCCTTAGACAACAGTAAGTTTCACCCAATAAAATCCAAAGATTCGTTCGCTATTTGAAAATTTGCATAACGTGCTTACATTTTGAAAGACAGTATATAAAGTGCAAATTTAGAATAAGATAAAAAAAAATAATTTTATAAATATATATATTTCTGCTTAATCGAATATTCACTTAATATAAAGAACAAGAAGAAATATTAAGTTGAATGTTTGTAGAAACCTTATACTACCACATCAAATATTTTAAAAGTTGCATATTTAAAATTCTGATGTGGGCAGCACATGACTTTCCTTATATAGTACAATGAATTTACTACTTTTACAGTTAAAGAAATATTATTCTTATAGTAGATACTTATATTCTTTCCAAGGTATTGAATTATCTTCAATTAGTCGTCATTTTCATTGATGTAGCGTCATTTTTATTCATTTAGTGAGATTTTCGTTAATTTGGGAACATTTAAAAAGTCGCCAAGTTGGCGACATTCCGCCAAATTCGTCGCCAAAATCTCGCCAAGAGTTATGGACGGAGAAATAAGTTTTTCTTATAGCAGATAAATGACTATTGGCGTTCACATACAAAAGTATTACACAAAGTATCTTTTCTCGTAAATGGAACGAGTTAGATCCACGAGAATGATATCACCAAATTTATGGCATGATGTTACATATGAAAAGTAAACATGTTTCTTAAGAGTTAATATATTTTTTTATTTTACTTGATTTATTGATAAATTTATTTGAAAAATGTACAATATCTCGAGAACGGTTCATGCTAGCGTCAATAGCTTTCTAAGGAAAAATTACATAAAAATGCCTATTTGCGTAACTTTATTAAAGGTTTTGATTTTTTGATGATTTTTTCAAAATTTCACTCCAAAATTTAGGGGGGTTCTGAACATTGAATTGTGTTTAAAAACAATAGGTTTCCAGTATTCGCGGATTGTGATTTGTGCACCAAATTTCATTCGAATCACTCTATTCGTTCGTAAGATGTCGTCTCCACAGACTCACAAACACACACACATGCTTGCACACACACACACATCACCTCAGAAATGTTCGATTCTTGATCAGGGATGCTTGAAACGTGCTCTCCCGTCGAAAACTCGAATTCGAATTTTCGACACCGTCACAATATTTTCCTTATATATTATGTATATAAGGAAAGTAAACATATAAACTAGCATAAAAATATATTTGTTTCAAGTGTATTCTTCGTATTATTTTATTATTTTATTTATTGTATACATTGGGCTTCATGTATTGAATATCGCATTCACATTATCATAAACTATAGCGACTTAAAGAGCTTATCTCAGTGTAACCAAATTTTATGATGAAATCGAATAAAATAATGATGTTTATTTATTTAATTATTTCAGATGATTCCGAAAACACCAAAAAAGATAAAGAACCTCCCCAAGAAACAGAAGATTCTTTACAAATATTAATCCAAGAATGCAAGGTTAGAACTGTGATTTACTTTTACACTCTTTAATATTACACTAGCTGCAATACCTGCAAACAAAAGAATTGATTGCAAATTGATTAAAAAAGATTAAATTATTAAAAACGACTTGAAAGTATTGATTACAAATGCTATCCGTGAGTGGGTGGGTCACGGTTAACAAACAAATGAATTGACTACAAATTGATTATAAAAGATTAAATTATTAATAATGACTTGGAAGTATTGATTACAAATACTATCGGTGAGTAGGTCACGGTTAACAAACAAAGGAATTGATTACAAATTGATTAAAAACGATGAAATTATTAATAATGACTTAAGTATTGATTAAAAATGCTATCCGTGAGTGGGTCACGATTAACAAATTAAAGAATTGATTACAAATTGATTAAAAAAGATAAAATTATTAATAATGACTTGAAAGTATTGATTAAAAATGCTATCCGTGAGTGGGTCACGATTAACAAACAAAAGAATTGATTACAAATTGATTAAAAAAGATGAAATTATTAATAATGACTTGAAAGTATTGATTACAAATGCTATCAGTGAGTGGGTCACGGTTAACAACTTCAGTAAAATTCGATAAGTTTATTCGAATTTTTCTGGCACATTTGTTTCGTTTACAAGCTTTTAAAGTGTTACAATTACTTGCTGACTGTTTATAGCTAGCTGGCACGTTTAGTTTTCTCCCCTATTTCACCTGGATATTCGGATTATGAACTTCACTTCAAAATATTAAATTATTTTACTAACTTGCTTTTCTGTATATAAATTAAACTTCTGAAATATCTGGCGATATTTTATATTCAAGTTAAAATATTATAAACTTGCCTGGCAGAACTTTAATACGTACTTGAATATGTATATTTTCATCTATTCTGTTCAAACCTCATCAATCATTAAACATCTTAGAATCCCCGAATTCGTTTAACCTCCTAATTTCTGATACAAGCATAAAATATCTCGTGCTTTTGCACCCGTATTTCACCAATGAGTAAGTAGCAATTTGAGCTGTAACAATTGTGACATTTCAAGTACAGCAGCTTTTCCACCCATTGGAAACCCAGGTTGAAGTACTTAAATATCGAAATTATACCAACTAAACTTCGAGAACTAACATCTCGATTCAAAATCTAATTATATACACTTGTGAGACTTTCAAAGTGCTACAAATTTTTGCTTATTGTTCACAGCTAGAGCTTTAAATTTTCGTGAGATATAAGTATTACAAACTTGAAAAACGGTAAATGAGCTATCTTCTTCAACGTGGCAAGACAATTGCTAGAAAACTACATTTAAATATACATATATATATATTTAGAAACCAAATTTCTTAATTCATATTTTTATCGCTTAATATTTGTATATATCCTTTATAGTTTCTGAAATATTTCGAGGCAAATTATGAAAAATGAGGAAAAAAACACTCTCAGAAAGTCAAAGTCAAAATATTAAAATAATTTTTATATATTCATAACCTTAACCCTATTACAGATAAAAGAACGAAAATTATTTAAAGTTTTATCTATTAGGTCCAGAGGAATAAGTGTCTAAAGCGCTTACAGTTTTCGTAACGCTCCGATTTCCATCACAGAAATCCCAAGCATAAATATTATTCACAAAAAAAAAAATAAAAAAAAAAAAATAAAAACAAAAGGTGCATCGGAATAAGGATCATACACTTAAACAAACGAACAAACATAAGTTTTCAGCTCTTAATAGTATAGTTTACAAAAACATAAATTACTGATATTAATTTTAATTCGGAAAATGTTAAAAAACTACAGATAAATTCAAGACTTTATCATTTACATCTATACAATGGTTTTTAATTCCACGCTCAAAATTCGGTTCTAATCAAATTGATTTGAAAAATTGGTTTCTAACATTCTTGATATTTTTATTTTTAGAAAATGCCATGTGCAGCGGACGAACGATGTATGTTAGTTGAAAAGAAATGCGACAGCAAGCCGTGTCAACCAGTGCCAAAATGTAAGTATACTCTTACGAACGCATCATCTAGAATGGTAGGTGTATACGAGAAGGATACAAGAATGAATCCAAGTTTTTGGATAACTTACTTTTATTCCCAAGCACTGCGTAAACAGCAGCAGTACACGGGAAAACAACACTTAAATGCGTTACTAATTTCACAGAGTAAGTTATATTATATTCTCAAAATACTGACGAAGATAATTTCACAAAACAGCGGCTACCATTTTCAAAATATTGATAAAAATCACAGTCCAATGTAGCTAGTGTGGCGTCATTTCGTCAACTCTCTTGCAGAAGAGGGATGCGTCTTGCCTCTACACAGAAATTTCTGGAAATCTCTATATCTCAAAAAATAATCGTTCTATCGAGATGCTTCTGGAAGATTCACCAAAATATTAATCGCAAAATCTGGCAACCTTCCTTCTAACTGGGAAATCCTGGCAACCCTGGCCTTCGTCATCCTCACGTCATGTTGACGTCATGGACTGTGTTTTCTTCGCCTAGCCTTCGACACAGACGAAAGAGGAAGCACCAAAGGGAATATTGCCTGTTGTCAACAATCCATAATAATATTTTCATTATTAAAATCACTGTGTTTGATGTGAAACATCTTAGGACTCGGGATAAATCTTGAAAGAAATGTAACTTAGCCGAAACGAAAGTATGTAACGGAATTGACATCATATTGTTGTGGCAACCCTGGTCTTCGTCATCCTCACATCATGTTGACGTCATGGACTGTGTTTTCTTCGCCTAGCCTTCGACACAGACGAAAGAGGAAGCACCAAAGGGAATATTGCGTGTTGGCAACAATCCATAATAATATTTTCATTATTAAAATCACTGTGTTTGATGTGAAACATCTTAGGAATTGGGATAAATCTTGAAAGAAATGTAACTTAGCCGAAACGAAAGTATGTAACGGAACTGACATCATATTGTTAAAAATACCTAGAGGGAAAACATTATTATAATTTGCAGATCTGGGTAAGTTGACTTTGCCAACGAATTTGGCAAAATATTGCCTACTTGGCGACTTTTGACGAGTTCTGAAACTTCTCGAATGTAGTAGATTGGCTAAGAACTTCACGAGTTACGTGCTTTTTTTTTCAGAACTTTATGCAGATGGTATATAAACTCGTCATCGGCTACTTAGGTTGTTTTGTGTTAAGAGTAAAAGTATACCGCGAACTCAATAGAAAAAACAATCTATAGTTTTTCTTCTGATTATATATATCCTTTAAGCTGTTTTATAAAACAATTCTGATAGAAAATTATAAAATAAATTAAATTTTAGATCTGCGACATCTACACTATACGCCAGTAAGCGCTTATTACATTAAAAACTTTTTGTTCTTTGAAGTACAGAGAAAGAACGCTCACTAAAAGAATTCGAAAGTGCAAAATATTTAAAGAACTCTAAAACATGTATCGACATTGGGATTGTATGATCAATGTTTAACTTCATACAGGATTGACCTGACGCGGTTAGCTTAAGAACTCAATGGAGTATCTACAAAATTATTTTGAAGGTATTGATAATAAAATTTCGAGAAAATATCGCAATTATTTGGAAAATCATTTGAAAGATGGAGAAAATAAAGATATCAGTTCTCAGAAATTATTCAATGGATTATTATCTTCCAGAGATCTAGATATAGAAATAGATTCTAAAAATTTCTGAGAACGTTCAAGTATATGGAAATTTTTAAAAATGACTTAGATATATCTGCTTGCAATTTATGCATTGCTTTGCGAATTTTAATTACATTGTCTGTAACGGTAGCTAGCGGAGAGCAATCACTTTCGCGATTAAAATTAATGAAAAACTTTTCACGGTCGACAATTTCATAAGAACGTCTGCTTGATTTTTCTTTAATTGCAATTGAAAATGACATTTGCGACAATCTAGGCATTAATTGAATTATAAATGAATTTACAAACATGCACTTTAGAACATATACACTGCAAAACACACACACACACACACACACACATATATATATATATATATATATATATATATATATATATATATATATATATATATATATATATATATATATATATATATATATATATATATATATATATATATATATATATATATATATATACAAAAATTGCGTTTCAGCAGACGATAATTAGCTTAATATTTCAGAAATGAAGCTGGAATTTTCACGAACGCTTGTAATTGTGGTGGCTTTTCTGATAGTTTGCCGATAATTATCAACAAAGTAGCAGAAAACAAGAAAAATCAATCATGCTTAAAGCATTGATTATGAAACACTTTCCACTTCAATGCAATTTTATTTAAACAAGTCTAAAATGCAATACATTCCTCTTTAATATTTTGAAACTTATCACAATACTGCATTAATTTATTATATTTGAAAACTTAAACCTTCATCGAAAAAAATGAACTTCATTCAAATGACGGCATTGAAATATAAATTGCCTGGTTTAAACATCTCTAAAATGTTATACATTCCTCGGTAATAGTTTTAGAATTATCATAATACTACGATAATTTATTATATTTGAAAACTTCATCGAAAACAACTGAAATTAATTCAAATGACGTCATAGAAAAAATAACACGCCTGGATCTCTCTATAAAAACAGGATTTCATTCATAACTTTCTCCCATTCATTTCATTCATCACAATACTATAATAATTTATTTTATTTGAACATTTTGTTTAAGACCATGGAGCTACAAAAAATTAAACTTTATGCTTGAAACTTCATCGAAAAAAATCGTCCTTCTCTTTATGAAATCAATTAATATTTCATTCATATCAGCCATGCAGGCTCCATGGACTAAATTATTTTGTGTTAAAAAATACAGGAATTCTAATACAACTCATTCTATATATTTTGCTGTTTACATTTTACATAGGTGAAAAATAGGCTTAGTTGTAGAAATAATCAAATTTAGATGAGCAGTTAAACTCAAATATATTGTCATTGCGTTGTTTCAGTATGTAGATGCACAGAATTTAAGCAAAAATAAAGTAGTTTCAGGACGGATACAACACTCAATGTGAATTAAAAGGAACTTTAAAAAATCACGATTTTGAAACAAGATGGATGCCATATATCATTTTGAAGTGGGTTATGTGATCGTTTCATATCATGGTCACGTGATCGTTTCATATAAGAGGTGTAATAATTATTTTAATTTTTATTTAAAAAACTACTGAATATATTTCGCTGAATTTTTTTTATATATTTTATGGAACAATTTGAATAATACCTAAAATTTTCGAAGCAATTTGTGAATTTTGAATCAGCTTAAAAAATGTTTGAAAAATTAGGTCCCATAGGGCTCAATGTATTTCATTTTTTCGACCCGGGTTCAATCCAAAACTAATTGGTTGATATTATTCATTTATATTCCCATAGGTTCTACAGACCGTCTGAACAACATACTAAAATTTCATTTTGATTAAGTAATTTTTACGGCAGTTATCGTGCTAACGGACAGATAGACAGACAGACAGACAGACAGACAAAATGAACAAAGTCATAAACACTTTTCAACTTTGTTGTAAAGTGTTAAAAATGAGCAAAGGTTGCGGAATGATTTACAGTATATAAAAAGCAGACAATAAAATCATTTTTGTCGTCTGCAACCTTATCTACTGTACTCGTATTAAGGAGCATTTATTATAAAAATTATTTTAAATTTTATTTCTAATTTTACGTCGCATAATTTATTGTCTTTTGGGGAAAGATGGGGGGGAGGAGCGCCATTTTGTCTTTTGCATGATGGCACCAGGGCCGCCACTAACTTTATGACATGATTATATGATGATTTTGGGGCCGCCTAGAATCTGGGACCCTAGGGCTTAATCAAGGTCTGAGTTTCAACTATCACATAGTTATGTTTTAAATCCTTTCATTACATACTTCATAATAACATAATCTATTGGATCAATTTCAGGTGAAAAAGTATCCTTTGGCTGTGGTCAGAAGACATGTTCTGATGATTGTGAAGAAATTGGCTCCTATGAAAACAGCTGTCCTATTTGTTACTGCAAGAAACAAGTTAAAGGTATAATATTATATGACTAACATCATATTAAAATATAGTGAACATAAATTACTTGTGTTACGCAGGGCCGCCTTATTCCTTCTCAGGACCCCTATGAGAATAAACTAAGACTAGTAAATTTTAGGTTCCCATAAAATGTTATATTAATAAAAGGTGCATTTAGTGCAGAAGAAGAGTTTTCTTAAAGCGTCACTGGCACCTAGAATTTGCAGGCTTTGTCTTTGGTCAAAAACGAAACTAAAAGAAAATGGCCTTCATTAGGAAACACACAAACTTGTTTTTAAACCATGAAAAAATTCTGATGTGGGCAACACATGACTTTCCTTATATAATGCAATGAATTTACTACTTTTACAGTAAAACAAATAGGTTTTTCTTATAGTAGATATTTATAGTCTTTCCAAGATATTGAATTTTCGACAGTTAGTCGTCATTTTCATTGATTTAGTGTCATTTTTATCCAACTGGCGGGAATTTCCTTAATTTGGCAACATTTAAAAAGTCGCCAACTTGGCGAAATACCGCCAAATTCGTCGCCAAATCTCGCCAAGCGTTATGGACGGAGAAATAAGTTATTCTTATAGCAGATAAATGACTATTAGCGTTCAAATACAAAAGTATTACTCAAAGTATCTTTTTTCATGAATGGAACGAGCTAGATCCACGAGAATGATGTCACCAAATTTATCGCATGATATTACATATGAAAAGTGAACATGTCTCTCAACAGTTAATATTCTTTTTTAATTTGTGGGATTTTTTGATAAATTTATTTGAAAAATGTACAATATCTCGATAACGGTTCATGCTAGCGTTCTAAAGTTTATGGCAATCGTTTTCTAGGGAAAAATTACATAAGACATGTCTATTTGCGTAACTTTATTAAAGGTTTTGATTTTTTGATGATTTTTTCAACATTTCACTCGAAAATTTAGGGGGGTTCTGAACATTCGATTACGTTTAAAAACAATAGGCTTGCAATATTCACGGATTGTGATTTTGTACCAGATTTTATTCAAATCGCTCTATTCGTTCGTGAGATATCGTCTGCACAGACACACTGACACACACAGACATCACTTTAAAAATGTTTGATTCGTGCTCTCCCGTCGAAAACTCGAATTCGAATTTTCGACCCCGTCAAATACTTTCCTTAAACATTATGTATATAAAGAAATTAAAAACATTTTTTTTTTATTTAGTTGTAAAGTCTAGCCATTTTTGAACATTTTGATGCCATTATATTTCTGTTATATATTTCTGGAGATATTAGGAAAATACAATACATCAATATTCCAATACCATATATAGATCTTTACATTGAACGTGTTTTCCTCAAAAAGCAGGTTTCTTAACTGTAAGAGATTGATATTTCAATAACAGTTCAGTAAATACTTGGGAAATTTTGTATGCTGCGAGTAATAACGATGCTGTCTAATGTCCAATAAACCTGCTAGATGTATATGTGTGACATATAAAATAAAAATTTTAGAAGCCAATACAGCTGTTAGAAATTCTGAAGAAAGAAATTAATAAACAAGAAAGATCAATCATGCATAAGCATTGATTATGAACCACTTTCCAACTGAAATGCAATTTCATTTAAAAATCTCTAAAATGTGATACATTCTGTGGTGATATCTTTTACATTATCACAGTACTACAGTAATTGATTATACTTAAATATTTAAAACTGTATCGAAATATAAATCATCTGATTCTCTATGCAAAATCAATGAATATTTCATTCATATAAATTGCTTTCCAGACTCTAGAGCTAAATAATTTTGTGTGAAAAAAATTCAGCAATTCTTATGTAACTCACCTTACAATCGCTTCAGATATTTGCATTCTGCATAAGTTAAAATTAGTATTATTAATATATCCATATTAAAATTATTATTATATCCATAGAAATATAAGATGTCATGAACACAACAACACACTATGATTTTATCGACAAAAAAAACATTTGTCAGATTTTATTTTGAAATATTTTCAATTCCTCTTAACTTTGTCGACATTTTCTTGACATTTTGTCGCACTTGACGACATTTCTTGCACTTTGAAGTCGTCTTCCGAAATAAATAGTTTGTGGTGCTGCCATCTATGGACGACAGTTGAAATAAAAGTTGTACACAAGAGCTACATTTTTTTTTATAATACATAGTATTTATTTTCTATACAATTTAAGTAAATATTAATTTATAAATGTAAATTACACGAAATTGAAGTATTTTTAATATATTAAAAATAAAAATAGACACATATATAATATTTGAAAATGAAATACGAAAAGGTAAAAAGGACGAAATTAATTCAAATGTATACTTTAATTAGCATTTAAATAAAAATTGCTCAAACTGCCGTGGAAAATAACTGTAAGGAACATAATTGACTGATAACAAAATATGTAAGAAATATTTAACGATATCAGCCGGATTCTTATAAAAATGGAAGTATTCCTATTTTTTCGTAATTGCTCATTTATTTATAGATGCCATTATTACGAGTTTAATGATACATTTGGTGTCACTGAACAGCCTAAGAAACTAGAATAACAAGCGATGTTCTTATTTATTATTTTATTTTGCTAACATTACAAGAAACTGTATACAGGGTATTTTAGCATAGCAAAAAGATCAAGCACACAACTTTAATAGGTCTTTATTACACTTCTTATAAGACGTACAAAAATAATAAAGGCCAGAGCGCTTTCTAGCGTAAATACGCTCTTCATCAGCGGCTACATGGAAATTGAAATGATCGTTCATATATAGATCAGAAAAGATGAAAAATTTGCATAAATACAATTAGTAGAGGAATTTTCGATTATCAAAGAAAAATTACACAAAAAACATAAAATATTTTTTAACAGATTCAAAAACGAATATATCTCAAGAAAAGTACAATTAAAAATACTATTTTTATTACAGGAATGAAAATTCGAAAAGGACAGTCAGGCCCAATCCCCAAGAGGATGGCGTCAAAGATAACTATAAAGTGACTTGAATTGCATGGAGTCGAGAATGAGTCGCTAAGCAAAACTTAAAATTTGAACGGGGTCAAAATTACAAATCGACGAGCGATAGATATAAATAGAAAGGGATTCAAAAAGGAGAATATTACGGGGGTTATTACAACCCATTAAAAGGAAAGTTTTTTCAAAAATAGGCAGAAAATTATCTTTAACAACATAATGAGCAAGGGCCGTAGAAAGTTTACCACCTTTGACACCCCGAGCGTGGTCTGCTAAACGGATGCCAACATTGCGTTTGGTACTGCCAATATAAAATTTATAGTTACCATCGGTGGACAACAGGAGAACCACATACACCTTAGCAAAGCTTTTAAAGTCATCCATTTCTGCAAGTTTATCAGACAGAACACGGTTAAATAAAGTAGTAATATTAGAGTGAGCAGGCCTGAAACCAAACTCATGACAGAACTGTATAAAGGGGCTGAAAATTATAGGAGGGTACGGAAAACTAGATTCATAAGTTAAACGATCTTTTAAAGCAACAAGTTTAGTATCAATTTGAGTAAATTTACGGGGAACATGGGCGAAAATCTTATGTATAAACTCAAAAGAATAGGCAGCCTCATGGCCAAGAATAAAGACAAAATCAATTTCATCAGTCAAAGCAGAGATAGAAGAACAAACATTAAAGGCGCGATTAAAATAAGCGTTAAAAGATGCTTTTTTAGAGGAAATAGCATGGTAAGAATTAGCGGCTATACAGGAATTAGTAAAAGAGGGTTTACGGAAAGCAAAAGCGTGAAAACCAACAGCAGGACGGGTAATCAGAACATCAAGAAAAGGCAAGGAACAATTAGGTTCGTGCTCAACAGTAAAATTAATCGAAGGGTTAAAATCATTAACCTTAGACAAAAGAAGAAGAGATTATTTAAATCACTATCCCAAATAACAAAAACATCATCCACGAAACTACACCAAAGAATGGGGGGGGGGGGGTAGGCAAAAAAGGTAATATCTCATTCTCGAGCTCCTGCAAAACCGCCTCGACCAAAATACCAGATAATGGGCTACCCATAGGTGCACCATAAGTTTGAAAGTAAACAGCATCATGGAAGCCAAAATAATTTTTGTCTCCGCAACAATATTCAAAGCAGGAGTGATTGCGTCGATGGTAGGGGTTTTAAAATTGTGATTTTGAAGTTTTTTGACAATAATTTTAATAGCGATGTCAACGGGAATGCTAAGAAATAAAGAAACGACATCAAAACTATGAAGGGTACTATTAGGATTAAATTTAGTTTTAAATAAAATATTAATGAAATTTTCAGTAGAACTAATAGAAAAACTATGGTTAATAAAAAATGGTTTTAAGAAAAAGACGAGGGATTTCTCTAAAAACTAAGTAGGTCCACTACATTTGGAAACTTTAGGACGCATAGGATGATTAGGTTTGTGAAGTTTTATCTGGCCAAAGATTTTAGGGAGTTGATGAGAAGTACGGAAAATGGCAGATTTTACATTGGGAGGAAGATCATTACATTTTTCAAGTTTTGCGATCCTAGCATTAATCATAGTGATCGGGAATTTTTTGACCTGGTTGCATTCCATCTCGTCAATAACCTCTGCATTCAATTTACATAATCAGTTTTATTGGTAAGAACAAATTGCTTTGTCTTATCAGCAGATAAAATAACAAGATCAGGATTAGATATAAATTTCTTAATTTCCGCGAATTCAGTATTCAAAACAATCCACAGAATCAGAATGTCTATTTTAAGTTTATTCTCATTCTGAAAAGCAGTACTTGACCGATACATAACAAAACGACCACGATCTCTATGGCCTTGAGCCACATTAAGAGGGGCGTCTTCCACAGGGGGAATTAAATTAATAAATCTGGAATTAGTATTGTGATAGACGAACTTAGGGCCTGTCTCAAGGGCTGTACGCTGAATCGAGGAAATATCAATGTTAATACAATTTACAAATGGAAAATGTAAAGGTTTTTTAAGCTGTAAAATTATTTTTGGTTTTAGAGCAAGAATCTTAAGGAGGGAATATTTAAACACAGGGTGCTGAGAAGGGAGGGGGGGGGGGCATCACTCACAAGGACAGCCTGCCTGGCAGCAGAATTAGATACGTGTAAGGACAAAGGTATTTTACTAGAAGACCAGTTAAATCTTTCAAACTGGTTTCTCCAAACAAAACATTTTTTAGCATGCCGAATTTCAATGTCATTACGAACAAGGGTAAGCCGAATATAAATATATTCACAAAACGAAATCACAAGGGCAGGATGTGAACATGCAACAAATTCACTGTATCAGTAATAACAAGATCGCTCACAAGAGCTAATATCAATACGGTGTTCACGGATAGAATTGCAAAGTAATTTAAATTCAGCACGCTGAATAATACTCACTTCAGAAGAACTATAAACATATTTTTTAATAAATCAGGATGGGGGAAATGTACCTTTTTACAATGAATTAGTAATTGAAGCCGACAAAGCAACTTAGTTAATTTAAGTTTTAATTTAAACAGTTTATTACACGAAATTGACTCATAAGATTGCATGTTTTCAGGAAAAGCAAGGGAAAATTCCTAGACAAAAAGCAAGAAAGCTCAAATATAAAGGGTCACATAGAATATACCTCCAAACGAACGATCAAAACATGATAAAGCACTATAAAACCATAAATCGATAAAAAGATTAAGATTGATTAAAAACACAGTTTAAAAATCAAAATAGGGTATAAAACACAAACTATAGCAACTGGCCAATATTGCGTATTCGTCCAAAGATAAAAGGCCAATATACACAAATCAAAATAAAAGTACCGACAAATTAACTTATAAATCTAGTTTTCCGTACCATCCTAAAATTTCCCGCCCCTTTATTCAGTTCTGTCATGAGTTTGGTTTCAAGCCTGCTCACTCTAATATTACTACTTTATTTAACCGTGTTCGGTCTGATAAACTTGGGGAAATGTGCAATAAATTTACTACTTTTACAGTAAAAGAAAATGTTATTCTTATAGTAGATACTTATATTCTTTCCAAGATATTGGATTTTCTTCAATTAGTCGTCATTTTAATTGATTTAGCGTCATTTTTATCCATTTGGCGAGATTTTTGTTAATTTGGCAACAATTAAAAATGTCGCCAAGTTGGCGACATTCCGCCAAATTCGTCGCCAAAATTTCGTCAAGCGTGGAATGAAGAAATAAGTTATGGACGAAGAAATAAGTTATTTTTACAGCAGATAAATAACTATTGGCGTTCAAATACAAAAGTATTACTCAAAGTATCTATTTTCATGAATGGAACGGACTAGATCCAAGAGAATGATGTCACCAAATTTATCGCATGGTGTTACAAATGAAACGTGAACATGCTTCCCAATAGGAAATATTTTTTTTTTCATTTTATATGACTTTTTGATCATTTTTTTTAAAAATGTGCAATATCTCGAGAACGGTTCATGTTAGCGTTCTAAAATTTATGTCAATTGTTTTCTAATGAAAAATTACATAAGAAATGTCTATTTGCGTAACTTTATTAACGGTTTTGATTTTTTGACGAATTTTTCAAAATTTCACTCGAAAATTTAGGGAGATTCTGAACATTCGATTGCGTATAAAAACAATAGGCTTCCAGTGTTTATGGATTGTGATTTTTGTACCAAATATCGTTCGAATCGGGCCATTCGTTCATCACTTATCGTCTCCACAGACTCACTGACACACACACGCACAAACACACACACACACACAGACACACACACAGACATCACCTCAAAAATGTTTGATTCGTGATCAGGGATGCTTGAAACGCTCTCTCCCGTCGAAAACTCGAATTCGAATTTTCGACCCCGTTACTATACTTTCCTTATACATTATGTATATAAGGAAAGTAAAAAAGGCAGGGTTTCCCCCCCCCCCCCCGAAACCAAAAAATCTAATCAACACCAGGGTAACTCATAAATGACTTGTTTAACAAATTTTGAAAAATTTCAGTTTGTTTTTCATCTAGAATTAGTACGTACACACTCAGACACACATACAGCAGACGAGAGATATATTTTCGGGGTTCTAGAATGTTCAAAACATGTAGATCTGGCAAAAAAACCGACTTCCCATTTCCGACACGATTTCAAGCTGTCCCTAAACATTACCGTATATTGCAGGGGGAATGAAGAAATGTAGAAAGAATGAAGAAAGAATGTTAGAAAAAGTACTGCTATACCGAAATTTGTTTAAAGAAATAAGAAACAGTTCAATTATCTGCAATTTTCGTGAAAATATTTACAATAGAAGGGACGCAAATAACTTCCAGAATAGGGAAAATTGCAATTGGATTTTCCCTCAATTCGACGTTTTTCCCTCGATTGTTGACAGGTATAGCAAAGGCGGACTCCAAATTGAAATCATGTCTTCGTATGAAAAGTACTTGAGCAATATCATTTGCATTTGACCCTGTATTTGTAGGGAGAAAATTCTCAATGTTTTATAAAGCAATTATTCGTGGAATATTGCAGATAATTACACCGTTTTTATTTTCTTTAGACTAGTTACTCCATACCGCAACTTTTTCTAATTGAATATATTTTGTTTCGTATAGAAATTTAGATCCCTATATTTATAAAAATACACCCCTCTCACTGAAAAAAATTATATGAAATAATTTCGCGAAGCCAATTTTAAAATTGGAATTCTGTATCTAAAAGCAACCGCCGATGTACAAAAAATGACATCTTCTATACTGAAACACAGTCTATATAAACTTGTCTAGATATATACCAAGTTGTCTAAAAATCTTCTTACATTCTGTTCCTAAATGCAATATATCTTGTATATAAATTTTGTGTCTCTTTCACCATCTTTTGACAATGGAAGAAATAGTGGCACAGCGCATTGGTTAGCCATTTTTTATCGAATGGCACTATCAAATAAACGGCAGTTATTAGTTCAATAATTGCAGTTTAAAAGAAGAACTTTTGTAGAGGAATTTCTTCCCTTATTTATCCATTTGTTTGTTACAAAATAATTAATTTAATTAAAGTAAATTATTTATGTTCATGCCACTGCTGCAAAATATTGATTATAAATAATTGAGCGGGTTTTTTTGTTCGTAGAACTACAGTACAAGCTCACGTGCCATGTCCAATCCTGCGAAGAGAACTGTATTCTAACCGGAAGAGACCCGGAAGGCTGTCCCCTATGCAAGTGTCCGCAAGGAAATTTAGGTAAGTTCTCACTCAAATAAAGAAGTGCTCATATCAAGAATATTCTTAGTGAAAGATCTTAATTTCCACCAGAAAATTTCTGAAATGCTTAATTTAAAAATGTATTATGCTGTCTGGTTATCTCATCAACTGTTCCTTGCAGACGAACTGCAGAAACCGCGAAGCCTTAGTCAAAGGATGATAAAGTTGTTAACTTTCTTGCTTGGGGCGGCTATAGCAGAAAACCGAATCTTCGGGCGGTTGCAAAATTCGGTACATTTTTTCTTAAAACTTGGATAACTTTGAAAGTTGTGAACTTAAATGCTGAAATTCAACCGAAATTTCGTTATTTTAAAATTAATTCATTCCAGCAGACGATTTTCCTAGCGCAAGAGATGCTAAGGTCAATCCGCAAATATGGCTGAAGATTTCCCAGACGGCTAGTGGGCTATTAAATTCAAAAATCTAACTTCCTGAATTTTAAAGATATCGTTTTCATTATTTAAACGGGTCACTATTTTATGATTTTAGCTCATAAATTACAATGATAGGATGAAATTTTGTGAAGTTAGCATATAATTTTTTTAATTTTGCTTCTCTCGATAAAGAAACTGCATACCAAGGGAGCTTTTTTAGGATATATATCGCTGTGTACAATTAACAGGGTTGCGCAGGAGGAAAAACGGAGTACGATAATGATTTTAGTACGAAACAGGCTATTTGGATATTTTGAATGCTATGTTTGTATTATTTGTGTAGATACGCTTATTTAAGACCCAGGCGGCAATTTAATGTAACACATTATATATTATCATAATTTATGAATTTACATTTTAACTCTTTAAGTACAAATATAAACAACATTTCGTATCCGTACTTTTCCGGATTGAATTAAAAAAAAACATAAGTCGATTTTTTGTGAATGGTATGTTTATGAGTACAATGTAGTGGGAAATTTTGTGAATGGTATGTTTATGAGTAAAATGTAGAGAATTCTGAGAGTGGCATGCCTATGCGTAAAATGTTGTGGAGAATTTTGTGAATGGTATGTTTATGAGTAAAATGTGAATGGCTTGTTTAGGAGTAAAATGTGAATGATATGTTTATGAGTTAAATATAAATGTAGAGGGAATGAATTTTGTGAATGGTATGTTTATGAGTAAAATGTGAATGGCATGTTTAGGAGTAAAATGTGAATGATATGTTTATGAGTTAAATATAAATGTAGAGGGAATGAATTTTGTGAATGGTATGTTTATGAGTACAATGTAGTGAGAAATTTTGTGAATGGTATGTTTATGAGTAAATTGTATTTGGGAATTTTGCGACCAAGTATTTAAAAAACTGCTGAACCCAGGAAATAAAATATAGAAAAGCAAGTTTCTTGATATTCAATACTTTTGGATGGGTATCAGTGGTTAAAATTGGATAAGGCTTTCATGAATTATGTACTCTAATAATGGACGGTTAATGCATAGCAAAGAAGGAAACATGAAACACCATTGAATAAAGCATATAGATTAATTATCACTTGTTGCAAAATATAAATCAGCTCACAGTTTATTTTAAAATAATATTAAATCAATGTTTTCTTTATGCAAACACCGTCCCCAAAAGAGTTCAATTGTGCTTATTTATATAATTTTCCTTACTAAATAAGAAATAATTACTATTATTTTTTTGTTGACCAGAGAAATGTTCAAAATAAATCTCTTGTTGTCTATTCCTTAAAATGTTTTGTAATGATTACAAGAAATTGATACTGGGCCACCACTGTGGGAATGCCGTATATCATCTTCAAGTTCAAGTCCGATTTTCTTTTACAGAAGAACGTGCCTGCGCTGAATCAAACTGCAAGGGGTTCAACTGCACCATGACGGTGAATTCCTTAGGGTGTGCAGAGTGTAGATGCCAGCTTTCCTGCAAACCTAGAGAGTGCCCAGCTGGCTGTGACATGGATCTAGACGTTCCTCAGAACAACGGACTAGAATGTGGCTGCAAGTGCAAAAATTCAACTACTGGTAAGTTTTATTCACAGAGTAGAAGTCACATTGGTTTTAATTCGAAGTTACAGTCATACCTTGCTACTACAGCAGATTAGGCTTCAAACTACCACATTAAAGATAACGTCCTAGTACTTCCTTGATGACGAAAACAGGCATAAGATAATTAAGTGGCGACAATTGTTTGAAGGACGTTTAGAGTACTCTTATACAGATCGAAATCAGTGTAATCTACGCTGAGAAACACTGACTGGATCATTTGAACAGAGCTTGGACACACAAAAGTAGAATTCGCTAGTGGACGGTTTCAGCCATTGAAATAGAAACCCAGCCACTAACAATGGTTGATATCACCCACTAAATCCAATTCTATGGCTGATACCACCCACCAACGAATTCTTACTTTGGGTGTTTGTAATAAAGTAAATCGTCACTTACTAAATTCTAAATAAAAGGACTTATCTTTGATGCCTCAGGCTAGGGTGAAGTATAAAAAGATCTGGTGGATCTCGAGGTACAGAGAATTACACGAGACAAAATTCAATAAAATACTTGAATTTTAAATTGGCTAAATCGCACTACATAAACACATTTTATATGTTTTACTTTCATAAACTGTCCTTGACTCACGTTTGAGTTCTTACTTAATTAATGACATATGTACTTAAAACTTCTGATTCCTTCTGTGACCAATATCAACATTGAGTAATGAAAGGGAATAAATCAGTAATTCAACAAACACTTTGACAGAGCAATTACTGTGCAGAATGTGCACACTGGCCCTTTGTTGTTGCATTAATTGATAATTCAAAATTCGACTATTGATGGCACATATATCCGTGCATCTACAGTGTTCTCCTTTGGTTGCCCTGTTAATTATTGAAGTGTGATACATTTGCAGTGCAGCGCGGCTACTCTCAAGCATTCCTCGTTCTTTTCCACTATTTTTCTTACTCTAGTTATAAGTGAGAAGCGTTGATTATATGTTATATGTTCCCACTCACCTGGATGAAATCGTACTTGCGTCAAAAATGATAATTTTCTTTCTTTCTTACTTTCCTTATATACATAATGTATAAGGAAAGTATTGTGACGGGGTCGAAAATTCGAATTCGAGTTTTCGACGGGAGAGCACGTTTCAAGCATCCCTGATCACGAATCAAACATTTTTGAAGTGATGTCTGTGTGTGTGTGTGAAAGTATGTGTGTGTGTGTGTCAGTGAGTCTGTGGAGACGATAACTGACGAACGAATGGACCGATTCCAACCAAATTTGGTACAAAAATCCCAATCCGTAAACACTGGAAGCCTATTGTTTTTATACGCAATCGAATGTTCAAAACACCCCTAAATTTTCGAATGAAATTTTGAAAAAATCGTCAAAAATTTAAAACCACGAATAAAGTTACGCAAATAGACATTTCTTATGTAATTTTTCATTAGAAAACGATTGACATAAATTTTAGAACGCTAACGTGAACCGTTCTCGAGATATTGTACATTTTTTAAAAAAATTATCAAAAAGTCATATAAAATAATAAGAAAAATATTTCCTATTGAGAAACATGTTTACTTTTCATATGTAATACCATGCGATAAATTGAGTGTAATCCTTCTCGTGGATCTAGCTCGTTCCATTCTTGAAAAAAGATACTTTGAATAATACTTTTGTATTTGAACGCCAATAGTCATTTATCTGCTTTAAAAAAAACTTATTTCTTAGTGCATAACGCATGGCGAGATTTTGGCGGAATGTCGCCAACTTGGCGACTTTTTTGAAATGTTGCCAAATTAACGAAAATCTCGCTGAATGGATAAAAATGACGCTAAATCAATGAAAATGACGACTAATTGTCGAAAATTCAATATCTTGGAAAGAATATTAGTAACTACTACAAGAAAATCCTATTTTTTACTGTAAAAGTAGTAAATTCATTACATTATATAAGGAAAGTCATGTGTTGCCCACATCAGATTTTATACATAATGTATAAGGAAAGTATTGTGACGGGGTCGAAAATTCGAAATCGAGTTTTCGACGGGAGAGCACGTTTCAAGCATCCCTGATCACGAATCAAACATTTTTGAAGTGATGTTTGTGTGTGTGTGTGTGAGAGACTGTGAAGACGATAACTGACAAAAGAATGGACCGATTCGATCCAAATTTGGTACAAAACTCACAATCCGTAAACACTGGAAGCCCATTGTTTTTATACACAATCGAATGTTAAGAACACCCCTAAATTTTCAAATGAAATTTGGAAAAAATAGTCAAAAAATCAAAACCACTAATAAAGTTACGCATATAGACATTTCTTATGTAATTTTTCATTAGAAAACGATTGACATAAATTTTAGAACGCTAACATGAACCGTTCTCGAGATATTGCACATTTTTCAAAAAAATTATCAGAAAGTCATATAAAATAAAAAAAAAATATTTCCTCTTGAGAGACATGTTCACTTTTCAGTAATACCATGCGATATATTGGATGACATCATTCTCGTGGATCTAGCTCGTTCCATTCATGAAAAAAGATACTTTGAGTAACACTTTTGTATTTGAACGCCAATATTCATTTATCTGCTGTAAGAATAACTTATTTCTTTGCCCATTATGCTTGGAGAGATTTTGGCGACGAATTTTGGCGGAATGTCGCCAACTTGGCGACTTTTTGAAATGTTGACAAATTAACGAAAATCTCGCCAAATGGATAAAAATGACGCTAAATCAATGAAATGACGACTAATTGTCGAAAATTCAATATCTTGGAAAGAATATTAGTATCTACTATAAGAAAAACCTATATTTTTTACTGTAAAAGTGGTAACTTCATTACGTTATATAAGGAAAGTCATGTGTTGCCCACATCAGATTTTATTTTAGTTAGGTTTTGCATTACTTGATAGATTTTTTACAGCACAATTATTTTTGTTTAGGAATTTTATCTTACATAATTCTCATATATGTGACACTTTAAAAGATTTCCGTAAGACCTGGTATTTTCTATGAAAGAAGTTGTTTACCCAGACATTACCTGTGCTAAATATTAAAACAATTCAGTTTCTACTACAGTTTTCCGGAAAAGTTAAACCAAATATTAGTTAATATCAAATACATATCCTAACTATAACGAGATCCAATTCTATATATTGCATTTCTTAAATTTTGACTTTTGTTTTCTGTTTATTTTCTAACTCTATATTTATTTTTTAGCCATAGAATACATTCAGTCCAAACCAATACCAGAAAAGTGTTCTGCTGCATCTTGCCAAGGTCTGAACTGCACTGTTACTGAAGACCAGTCCGGATGTCCAACATGCTCATGCAAGTCTCCTTGCCCTGATCCAAAATGCCAAGAAGGATGTCAAATCGAGAAAGATGTCAAGGAACCAGGACGATGCCCAGGATGTGCATGCAAATTATCAAGATCAGCTCGAGGTATGTACTCCAAGATGATGTATGAGAAATCAGTTTAAAGTTTTGGATAAAATTAATTGTCTTTGAATCCATGTTATACTTTACTTTGAATACAAAGTAGGGAAGTGGAGGTTAAATTCACCACGTGGATAGGGTGGCCAGGTGTTATTTATTCATCTTTAATGTGCTGCCACCTATTGGACATGGGTTAAACCAATCTTTTTGAAGTTAAGTTTTTAGGTAGATACTTTTTTTCACGTAGATACGTTTAATAGAGTTACACATTAAAAATATTTTCATGTACTCTAAAAGGTATAAGTATGGATTTTTGTGCTTATGATTGATTTAATATTTGACTTTATTATCTTTTAATCAGTGAATCTTAATGTTTTGTGGTATGGAAATTTAGAACAATCACAATATTCATGGATTTAATGTTAGTGGCTTGCAATCACGAAAGTATCCAGGCAGACAATGTTGCCAGAAATAGATGGGTATTATTATGATGAATATGACCCACTGCGTCAACGAAACAGCTGCCAGATCTTTTGTTTCAGTTTTATTTTTATGCGTCGATTTATATTATCTTAATTTAGTCATTACACAAAGCATTCTGTATTTTTCGATTATATGTCATCTTAATTTTAAAAATGGAAATAGTCTGCTTTTTTTATACTTATAATGAATAAAATGTTTGCCTCTTATTTACTATATTATTTGAAAAATTGCGTAAATGGTTAAATAATAAACAAAGTGCATTTAATTTATGGGTTTTCTAACTTTATGCATTTAAAGGATTCGTCCTAACCTCTTTTTAATTCGATATTATAAATTATTTATGAGTCTTGTGCGAAAATTTTACTTAAATCAGTTTTACTTCAGGGCTAAAAGAACTGTTTTCTTTTTTTAAGCTTATATAAAATGAAACTTATGCATTCTGAAACTTGTGTATTTTTATTGTGCCGTTCTGCCAACGGTCGGCAATCGATAGCTTATTTAAGACATATCAAAGGAACTTATTTATGGCGTAACAAATGGGCATATTTATGGAATAACAAAGGAGCATATTTATGGCATAACAAAAGAGCATATTTATGGTGTAACAATGAAGAATATTTATGGCGTATTATGGCCACGTTTTCAGAACGGGGACATACTTTCCTGGGTTAGCAAAAGAGGCGATTTGGAATTTGAATGGTGCTAACTGTGTCTGTACTATTTAAGTAGCGGACGCTTACTTAGGAACAGGGAAACGCTGGGTGATTCGCTCTAGTTACGAATAGTATCATAATAGAGATAAATAAAAATAGATGCCTTGAGCAGAATGTTTCTGGAATTATTACAGTGTTAAAAAAGAAAAATTTTGTAAACAGAGAGGTAAAGGTTTCATACCGTTTGCGATAAAGCAGCAGACAGATTTTAGTTTTTAACGTTACGAGTATATTCAGACAACCTGATACTAGCAAGTAAAGGCTTTTATCTTATGTGTTTTACGTCCGTAATGGGAACATTTGACTTTTAATGTTTTTGTTTATGTTACGAACATGGAACCATATACTCACTTTATTGATCAAAAATAATTTTAAAAATAGATTTGTCTTTGCTACCATCTTGATATCAGTAACTTTCATTTTCCATGTTACGTATTTGCAATGTATACACATTTCCTTCGTCTTTTGCCACATTTAACATTCAATCTAAACACCCCTGTTTAAAAATTCTCAGTATATCAAATTTCACAATATCCTGACACAAAACAATGTCTTCGGAACTTTAACCCTGCATGGTCTAAATATGTTTGGTGAAAAGAAACGTTATTTTTCAACATACTATTTATTACATTAAATAATTGTACACCAATTAAGATATAAAACGAACGAAAATTTATTTTACACAAATTACACAAGTAGAGTTATGAGTAAAATGTAATGGCCTGACAATAAAATTGACTTAATCTTCAAGTTCCTTGTATTCTCCGAATACTAACATATTAACAATTCAAAATTCACAATTACATATATTATGTAAAAAAAAAAATCTGAACAATGGCCAACTTTTCCGTTTTTATTTCGTTTTTATTATTAATTATGGTTATTGCGGATATGCTGCCCTTTTTAACAATATACCGTACAGTAAAAAAAAAATCGAACTTTTAAGGTATTGATTTTTTATATATTTTCATAGAACTATGATGGAAGCGAAAATAACTCTTTTAATTTTAAGAACTAGTAGAAAGCTTATGGCCTGGTGATGACTAAATAGTTTGATTAATACCTTTGTAGTTATAAGGCACGTATAATATCACTTTTTCACACTATCCTAAACCTGAAACTAAAGTATTACTTCTACTTTAATGCTATACTAAAATATTAATAATTTCAATCTTATTTTGATTCTTGTGGGAGGTAATGGTTGGTGAAGAAGGGAGCGATCGTGATTTTTTAAATCTACGTTTTTATCTATTTTAGCTACTGTTACTTCCATTTCGATGCAATTTTTGCATTGTATTTTATTTTCTGCAATAGCCCCACTCGACGTTCTTACCCTGAACTTCGACCCACTTTTGTAGCTTTGCCACGAAAATCTTTTGTTACATGCCAAAGAACTGATTGTTATAAGAATTGGTTGCTATATTTAGTGAAAGCTTGCTGCGGGCACCGTTGGCTAGTATGATTTTAATATTTGTTATATGCGACTTATAGACCACATTGTATCTTACTTTATTGACCAGAATATGACCGTTAGTGCAGTTGTTTAATACAAATGATTATTGCAGATAGCGTCGCAAAGGAGTGTCCACCACCGACGTGCCTCGGATATAATTGTAGCGTCATCACCGGTGCCGATGGTTGCCAGCAATGTCTGTGCGAATCACCATGCGAAGAAACACCTCAATGCCCATCTCACTGCAAGTTGGAGACTGACGTTCCAGAAGGACGATGCAGAGGGTGCATTTGCTCCTACGGCGAAAATACAGGTGAGGTAAAACTTTATAGGTGAAAATACAAGGAGGTCACAACATCAACATTCCCAGAGATTATTCCCTTCATTATTAGTGAATATCCTTTTCATTACCAGAGGATATCCTCTTCATTACCAGAGGATATCCTCTTCATTACCAGAAGATAGCCTCTTCATTAGCAGAGGATATCCTCTTCACTACCAGAGGATATCCTATTCATTACCAGAGGATATGCTCTTCATTACCAGATGATTTCCTCTTCATTGACAAAGGATAGCATTTTCATTACCAGAGGATATCATCTTCATTACCAGAGGATGTTCTCTTTATTATCAGAGGATATCCTCTTCATTACCAGAGGATATCCTCTTTATTACCAGCCTCTTCATTACCAGTTTATATGGAGTGTCAACAATTGTTGACATTCTTCATGAGCTAGTAATGGAGAGATAATTAAAATATTCATATTCAATAGAAAAAACGCTATATCTAAATGAAAGTAAACTGGACACGAACATCACAGGGGAAGACATTTAAAAAAATCCTGGTTTGTTCAACTACAAAACGCAAATAAATAATTCAGTAAAACATGATTAAATAGTTCAGGAAAACAAAATTAGATTTTCCTTATGACTCGATCTTCCTAAAAATCAATAAGATTATCGTTACTACCGATTATATTAAATGTTCCAAATTTCATGTAAATTGCTTGATTCTTTTGGCGGATATCACGCTTCCTGTGAGGAAATTACAGTTTTTGATATCTCAGGAATGATTTTAGATAACTCCCAATCATTTCTTGTTCAAAGTTCTTGAAAGCATCTATTCATTTGATGTTAATGATGACATTTAACTTGTTATCGATAGCAAAACAAATATAGAAGAAAAATGTCAGTTACGAAGTTGTAGACCATTGTCTAATGAGTAAGAATCGACATACAAAAGGCATTTATTTAACATACTATCTATTTCAGACGATCTATTATCAACTATTTATTTCAGACTCTAAAATATATTTATATTTCATGACGATTTTAAATTTACCAAAAAAAAGTTTTCGAAGCTTTGAAGCCTTTTACAATTACAAATTCTTCTGAAAATCCATAGACATCATACCTTTACCAATTGGAATCGTACCAAATATACCGTTAAATACCTTAAATTGTTATAAAAATATAATTTCCATAGAAATTAGAAGACAAATAATTAGGCACACATCTTTTAGAGAATGTATGTTACGCAACTAGGGAGGTGCACAAATGGGGATAAAATAGGGAAAAACATATTTATTATGTGAACAAGTGGGGATAATTAGTCTTTGTTTAATATATTCTTTGTTTCAACCTATATATTAAGTCATAAACTTCTTCATAGATTCTGAAGGCAAACCTCTTCGAAGTGAGGACGAACCGCATGATCATCACGAGGATGAAATCGAACCAGAAAAGAGGGAGGATGTAGAGGCTGACTTTATACCTATGCCTGGAAAAGAAATTGTACCAGGTACCGCAGAAATACTATGTATTAAAATGATTGCTTTAAACAATCTTGTGAATAAGTTAATAAGTACACGACCAGGTCTTTATTATTTGAAAATATGGAGTTACTACTTCTGAAGCACAGACATTTGTAATACATTATGTTGTATAATTTAAATGAAATTGCTCAAGCATGCAACAATAATTGTAAATCTAAATCTGCATTAATAACAAAGCATATAGGTAAAACATGTACAACAATAACAACCGGTTAAGAGGCAAAATACAGTCTCCATCTTCAGGAATTTTATTGACAGGCGCTTTTTAGTATAGTTGATTTAATTTTACTCTGAAGAAAGCTGGAGTTGTGTTTTTATCTCCGAAATTGGTTGATGCCGTCTCTAATTTTTCATATGTGTTACTTACAAAGTTTTAATTTACATTTGTTAGGTTGCAGATGTATTTTGTCCGCATTGTTTAGGCGTTATAATTAAAACATTTTGCAATTACGTTACAGCACTGAAATGCACAAGCATGAACTGTATAATATTGTTTCACGATTTTGACCCACTCATGTGGTATTTATCATAAGGTAGGATAAGGTATTTTGCTGAAAAGATTGATAAGGTTACTTTGGTGATGGGTTTATGAAAAGCGTATAACCAAGATGCATTTTCATATCAAAGTCAAAAGATTGTCCTGTAGAATTAAAGTGTACTCTTTCAACACAGTATAGTTTCGATGGTTAATAAGTTATTGTTTACATATAGAAAAAAATGAAACATTTTATCCCAGTCATTAGTCGTCTTTTCAATGAAAGGAAACTAGATGGTTCAAATTTAATAATGACTACCAAAATTCTGTAAACGCACTGAAGTGGGATGTCATTTACAATTCTGTTTTATCTTGTGAACAAAAAGGTTTAAAAAATGTTTTTATTAATGATCAGGCACTTGATTATACAATAATGTGTCCATTTTTAACGTCTGGATCGTGAACCATTTCCCCTGTCATATGACATTGTCCCGGCGAATCAGAGGGAGCTGAACACAGTGGGAATTTAATGGACACCACAACAACCATAGCCCCAGGCAAGACTAACCGACAATCTGGCCGCTGAGAGAGCGGGAAGAAACGTTTGCCTTATACCTATCAGACGCTTAGCCGGAAAAGGTCTCAAAATAATATAGGTTAAACGGTTTCCTTTTTTATTTTGAATGATTTATGCTTTCGAGGCTTCATTTGGTATTTGTATGAGTTATTAGATCCACTTGACAAGAAGAAACTGAAATATTGCTTCAATAGTTCAACAGTCAGAACATTGGTTGACTAGTTCGAAGATCCGCAATTCAATCCTAATCCGGCACAGTGAAATCTTTGCAATGGCGCCCAAGAGCCTCTAAGTCAGATGCAATGATGTAGTCAGAAAAAACAAGAAAGATCAATCGTACATAAAGCATTGATCATGAAACAATTTCCAACGTCAATGCAATTTTATTTAACCATCTCTTAAATGCGATACATTCCTCGGTAATATTTTAAATATTATCACAATAATACATTAGGGCCAACGGCCGTACCGTGCTGAAAACACCGGTTCTCGTTAGATCACCGAAGTCAAGCAGCATCGGGCGCGGTTAGTACTTGGTGGGTGACCACCTCGGAACACCGCGTGCTGTTGGCCATCTCGGGTGCGGTATCCCCGTGGTTTGCGCGCTAGATTTGCACGCTACCACAAATGCCGCCGTGTTCATGCGGAGTACGATCACGTTAAACATGTGGGTCCGTAAGTCCTTCCGAGAGGTTGGTGGTAGGGGAAGGAGGGTACGGTCCCTGTGGATGCCTCCCCCACTGGGTTCCGGTCTAAATTGGGTGGCACTTCCCGGCCGTCCATACAGTTACCTTACACCTTTCTGGTAGGTCGGACGGTCTGGGTCTCAACAACAACAATAATACATTAATTTATTATATTTGAAAACTCGAAACTTTATCGAAAAAAATGAACTTCATTCAAATGACGGCATTGAAATATAAATTGCCTGGGCTAAACATCTCTAAAATGCGTACATTCTTCCATTCCTCGGTAATATTTTCAAAATTATCATAATACTACAATAATTTATTATATTTGAAAACTTCATCGAAAACAAACGAACTTTACTCAAATGATGTCATCGAAATATAACACGCCTGGCTCTCTCTATAAAAATAGCATTTCATTCATCAACATTTTTTCATTCATTTTATTCACCACAATACTATAATAATTTATTTTATTTTAAAACTTAAGATCATGGAGGTACAAGTAATTAAACTCTGTGCTTAAAACTTCATCGAAAAAATCGTCCTTCTCTCTGTAAAATCAATGCATATGCCATTCAGATCAGCTATATTTCAGACTCCATGAGCTAAATAATTTTGCGTTAAAGAAATGCAGCAATTCTTATACAACTCATTCTACATATTTTTCTATTTACATTTTCCAAAAGTGAAAATTAGACTTCGTTGTAGAAATAATCAAAGTTGAATGATCATTTAAATTCAAATATATTGTAATTGCGTTGTTTCAGTATATAAATGCACAGAATTTTAGCAAAAATAAAGCGGTTTTAGGACGGATAGAACACTAAATATGAATTAAAAAGAACTTTAAAATCACTATTTTGAAAGAAGGTGGATGCCATATTTTATTTTGAAGTGGGTCACATGATATCTTCATATAATGGTCACATAATCGCTTCATATAAAAGGTATAATTATTATTTTAATTTTTATTTAAAAAAATACTGAAAATATTTTGCTGAAATTTTTTTTATATATTTTATGGGATAATTTGAATATTTCATAAAACTTTCAAAGCAATTTGTGAATTTTAAATCCTCTTAAAAATGTTTGAAAAAGTATGTCCCATAGGATTCAATGTATTTCATTTTTTCAACCCGAGTTCAATCCAAAACTAATTAGGTGATATTATTCATTTTTATTCCCATAGGTTCTACAGACCGTCTGAACAACATACTAAAATTTCATTTTGATTAAGTCATTTTTTACGGCAGTTATCGTGCTAACGGACAGACAGACAGACAGACAGAATGACCAAAGTCATAAACACTTTCAACTTTGTTGTAAAGTGTTAAAAAACGCAGTTACGAATTTCTCCCGGACCTTATAAATTATGTCGTCAGTTTCAACAACATAAAAAGGCAAAGAAGACGACAGTGATAATTTATACCGGCAGTTTTAAGCTGATCTGACTTCAGCGGGAGAAGATTATAAGGTCCACTTGGACGAGAAGAAACTGAAATATTGTCAAGAGTAACTCAACCGGTTAGAGTGGCATTTAGAGCAGTCTTATGCTGGCGAGTTCGGAGATCCGATGTTTGATCCTTATCTGAGGCAGGTCTTTAGAAAGTTTTAGCTTATCAAATTTATTTTTTCGCTACCGTATTTATACAACATATAAACATTGGAATATATTCTTTTGATGATATTTATCAACGTTTCTGTATTTATCTATGTAAAAATATGTGTAAACCTTGATTTGCATCTCAAATGAAGTGAAATATAAGAATCACTTGTATCACCAACTACGCTATTGACACTATAAAATAATTCATTCACATTGTTGCTTAAATTTCCTGAAAGATCAAATACTCCATAAATAACAGCAAGTGGAAAAAATAAAATATAACAGCCAATTATAGAGTTAAACAATATCCTCCTAAATCAGGATAAATGATGTAGAACTTCATCACAGCAGGGAAAGAAAGTAGTTTTTCTGCAAACAGTTTGTGACAGTGTTTATAACAATGCATTGTAAAAATTGGCAATACATAAATTCAGTATTTCGATAGAAAAAAATCTGATGTGGGCAACACATGACTTTCCTTATATAATGTAACGAATTTACTACTTTTACAGTAAAAAAATAGGTTTTTCTTATAGTAGATACTAATATTCTTTCCAAGACATTGAATTTTCGACAATTAGTAGTCATTTTAATTGATTTAGTGTCATTTTTATCCATTGGGCGAGATTTTCGTTAATTTGGCAACATTTCAAAAAGTCGCCAAGTTGGCGATATTCCGCCAAATTCGTCGCCAAAATATCGCCAAGCGTTATGCACTAAGAAATAAGTTATTCTTACAGCAGATAAATGACTATTGGCGTTCAAATACAAAAGTATTACTCAGAGTATATTTTTTCATGAATGGAACGAGCTAGATCCACGAGAATGATGTCGCCCAATGCATCGTATGGTATTACATATGAAAAGTGAACATGTTCATCAATAGGAAATATATATTTTTTCTTTTATATGACTTTTTGATATTTTTTCTTGAAAAATGTAAAATATCGCGAGAACGGTTCATGTTAGCGTTCTAAAATTTATGCCAATCGTTTTCTAATGAAAAAATACATAAGAAATGTCTATTTGCGTAACTTTATTAGTGGTTTTAATTTTTTGACGATTTTTTCAAAATTTCATTCGAAAATTTAGGGGGATTCTGAACATTCGATTGCATATAAAAACAATAGGCTTCCAGTATTTATGGATTGTGATTTTTGTACCAAATTTGGTTCAAATCGGTCCATTCGTTCGTCAGTTATCGTCTCCACAGACCCACTGACACACACACACACAGACATCACTTCAAAAATGTTTGATTCGTGATCAGGGATGCTTGAAATGTTCTCTCCCGTCGAAAACTCGAATTCGAATTTTCGACCCCGTCACAATGCTTTCCTTATACATTATGTATATAAGGAAAGTAAAAATTCATAAAAAATTCTAAAAATATGCTTTTGTGAATCATGCTGTAGCAATTTTCACGTGATACGACAAACAAAAGATGCTGACGTTATATATATAATAATTTAATCCTTTAAGATCAAACAGCATCAATGGTTTTTTTTTACCCATTTGTGTGATTTTTAATGTCATTTTTCAGCCAATTACAACTTACCTACCTATGTTACAAAATTATATATCCAAGTCTCAATTCTCCAATCGGAAAAGTATAACGGAATATGATATGGTACTGCACATTAATATATTATCTATCTGTCAAAAGTTTTATTTTGTAGCTAGATTGAATTGTTTGAAAGCATCTACTTTATCTTATATTAAAATTAAATATTTCTTTTTATTCTGTTACATTCGTAGAGAAAATAAACTCCTTGAAGATAAAATATGAAATACGATTTTTTGTTTACATCCAATTTGTTTTTATATGTGTAAATAATTTATGATATTAACATCTTGTCATTGAAATGCAATTATTGATAACGTATGTTACAAGGAAATTGTGATAATTCCTTATATGGCTAGAATGATATAGTTGGTAGCGATTTCACCCGAGTGATACTCCTGAACACTACCTCGAATCAGTGATCGAACCCAGGTTCGATCACTGGCTCAAGTTGACTACTGAATTTTGGGTAAAATTATAGTTAATATCTCTTTAACGATAAATCCCCACCTATAGCGATTTTTAACACTTTTCAACATAATTGAAAAGTGTTTATGACGTTGTTCATTCTATCTGTCTGTCTGTCTGCCCGTTCGTACGATAATTGCCGTAAAAATGTCTTTATCAAAATGCAATTTTTATATGTTGTTGAGAGGATCTGTGGAACATATGAGAATGTAAATGAATAATATAACACAATTAGTTTTGGATTGAACCCGGGTTGAAAAAGTGAAATACATTGAACCCTATAAGACTTAATTTTTCAAACATTTTTAAAGCGAAGTTAAAATTCACAAATTGCTTCAACAATTTTAGGAAATATTCAAATTATCCCATAACATATATAAAAAAACTTTCAGCACAATATGTTCGGGAGTTTTTTTAAATAAAAATTAAAATAATAATTAGACTAATATTATATTAAGAGATCACGTGACCCACTTCAAAATAAAATATGACATCCATCTTTTGTCCCAGTGTAAAAATCGTAATTTTTCTTCTTCTTCGACACAGACCGGCACTGTCGGTGGCACTATCACCTTTTACATACCTTCTAAAACCTCATTTTAAAAATGTGAGGTCTAAGTAACCTTTGGATTATTATTCCCTTCTGTTTGCATTATAATTTAAATTTACTTAAACTAACAAGTCTAACTGGTTCGGTTGATAGACCAATCACACCGAGCTAATCAGCACTTTCTGCATTCCTAAGGTAGAGTAGGAGTATGTTTCCGAGTGTGGTAGTGTCAGTGGCTTCTTGAGCGGAAGGGTTCTTGAGTAGAATGTTCTTGGAATGAAAGAAGTGTTGAGTGTTCTTGGAATGATAAAAGGCTTTTTGAGTCGACGATGAAGGATTTGATTAGACAGCGGAAGTTAACTCCATTTTATACAACGATGAATAGGAAGAGTCTAGTATCCGAGGTGTGGCTACAATACCGGGCGAAGTAACAGAATGCCGGGGGGAGCATATAAGCTTTGTAAATGCGATGTAAGCCATGAAAGCGATATCACCAGCCTATTACATTGTAGTAGTTTATAGATTCCGAAATTATTCTGGACATGTGCAATAACAATTAGTATATATTTTGTCCGTTGCTTTAAACAGCAAGCTGCTGTAATTTCTGCAAAGTCTCCAATAAACTGCAGCGTCGTTCTGTATTATTGCCCTTGAACCGAAAGGTTGAAATATCAAGTACTCTAAGTTTAAATTAAGTCACTTTTGACAGATTAAGAAAAAATCCTCTACAAAAGAGGATAAAGAGACATTTCAACTTTACAAAATACTCACACATATAAACGAAATATTCAAAACTAGCACATGTACTAGCTCACATGTCATATTCTTTATTTTTTCCAGGTGTGGACAAAATATATTTAATCCATGGAGATAAAGACCAAGACCAGTACGCAGGCTTACCAGGATACCATTACGATGGAGGTCACGCTTATCCTGTGGTAGGCGAACATTTGGAATCAGCCTTCTACAACTCGGAAGACAAGATTACGGGTGATAACGAAGGCGGACATCGTGAAAACGCTTCAGATGATTTAGAGCCAGAAGCCAGTGAAGACAAACCAGATGTTGAGGAGTATGACGATGCGCATTATGATTCAGATTTGGCAGAGGAGAAATCCTTCGGTGACGACGAGTTTAACAAATGCACAGTGAGTAGATGGATATGCTAGTACTAGTATTTTAGCCTGTCAAAGACAGAAGTCTTAAAGTTGCTACTTTATTTCAACACGTTTTCTTTTATTTAACAATGTATGGCGATTGTTTGTTCGACCCAGACCGACTTACCTACCGGAAGCTGTAAGGTGTCTATTTGGACGACCATGGCAATACCACCCCATTTAGAACGGAACCCATTGGGGGCGACATCCACGGGGATCGTATCTTTCAAAACCTAACACCAAGTTCTCGGAAGGACCTACAGACCCGCATATTTAACATGCCTGTACTCTGCGTGAACACAGGGGTTGTTTGAACAAAGTCAGAAATCAAACTCGGGTGATCCGAGTGCAATCCACGCGCCTTAACCACTGTGCTGTCTCGCCCCAATGTATGTCAATTGTCGTCTTTTTCGAAAATTGAATCGAGATCACGAAAGGACTTCTGTAGGGTTTAAAAAATTTTTAGACCTTTATTTTGTCCACGCCCAGATTAGAAATAAAATATCCAATTGCGTTCAGTTCTGTCCCGTATTTGATACTATAAGTATGCAAAGTTTTAACCGTCTAGTTCCGCCGGAGACTTTTCTCAGATCTAGAAAGACATTTACACCTCATTTTTTGTTCGTTTCTGAGGAAAAAGTAGAAAAACCGAAAATCCGACGGCGTTATTCCATGATCGATACTAATTACGTGCAAAGATTCAGACTTTTAGGTCACCAAGATTTGGATTCTGAGGGGTGTGAAGTGATATTTTGAAAACCTCATTTTCTTCACCTCCGGGGAAATCGAAAATCTGGCTTCGCTAGGTTTTGTCAAGTAGTAGACACTGTAATTGTACAAATACTTAGCCTTCTGAGTCATCCGAAGAGCTCTTGGACAGTCTCGAAAGGTGTAAAAACATATTCTCCGACTCCGGAGGAGGAGGAGGGCGAATCCGACTCTGTTGTGTTCTTTCCCGTAGTATGAGTACATAAATGATCAGCCATCTATGTCACTGCAAGGGTCTTTTAGAGAGTCAGGAAAGACAAAACGAGTTAGAGATTTGTTAAAAAGATATGCCAGTTCAAATAAAAAAATCAATTCTTTCGCAAAATATTTTTATACATTTAAATTTATATTTTTATGTATTTAAATTTATATTTTGATATATTTAAATTTATATTTTTATGTATTTAAATTTATATTTTTATATATTTAACTTTATATTTTTATGTATTTAAATTTATATTTTTATGTATTTATGTTTATATTTTTATGAATTTAAATTTATATGTTTATGTATTTAAATTTATATTTTATTAAAATCAATCTAAAATTTTATTTTGCAGCAGAAAGACTGCCCAGAAGGTCAGAAATGTGTCATCAGACGACTTCAATGTATCCGAACCCCCTGTCCCACAATTCCTGTTTGTAAGTTTTAATGTCTTCCTCACTTCCCCTAAAATATATTTGTCGTCATAGCTTTAACACGGAAAGTTATCGCAGTTAGTTGTCAACGAATTGTCTTGTGTGATTATAGACATAAAAGCTGCGTATCCTAAAAAATTGCAATTACTTTATAAATATGGAAGTTTTTATAAAAGTGCTTTTATTTTCTTAATCAGCAATAACTTAATGAAATGAATACAAATTTTGCTTATTGCCATTTATTAGTCTATCATGGTCAGTCACTGCTCTCACAAACATCATATAAATCTTCAATTTTCAACGAAGTCACAAAAGTGTAGTTATGAAATCCACCTACAGCAGACATTTTCTGATTCAAGCTTTCTTACAGTCAGTACAATAAACTGCAATTCGAGATTGATGACCAATGTACTGCACCAATACTGATGATGAATGTGCTACAGCAATAGTGATGATGAATGTACTACACCAATAGTGATGATGAATGTGCTACACCAATAGTGGTGATGAATGTACTACAATAATAGTGAGGATGAATATGCTACACCAATAGTGATTATGAATGTGCTACACCAATAGTGATGATGAATGTGCTACAACAATAGTGAACATAAATATGCTACACTAATAATGATGATGATTGTGTCCCAACAATAGTGATGATGAATGTACTACAACAATAGTGAGGATGACAGTGCTACACCAATAGTATTATGGGCCTAACTGTCAAAAATGTGAAATTCCTGTGGATCTATTGTCGCACCCTGGTCACATAATCAAATGAATACTCAAGTTGAGGATGAGCCTGTGAAGTTAAATAAGTGAATGTCACTAAGGAGCGTCAGCATTTATCAGTATTTTTCATTGCCTTCCATTCAGTCATTTGAAACCCAGTAGAAATTTTTACTTATATTCTTGAATTTCGTTAAGAGTAATCATTGATTGATTGCAAAACTAGTGTTTTAAATACTCCTTTTAAGCAAATCTAATTTAAAATTAATGATATCATGTTCTTGATTTCATATTTTCCTGAGTCCAGTACATTAATTCTTTTGATAAAAATTACTTAATGATGATCACTTTGGGTTACATTCTCCCCAGTCTTCGGACTTAAATCAAGATCACCAAGTGAGGGGTTTACAATTCCAAAGATTAATTTGTACTACCACTTGTCGATGTTGACATAATTTCAAAATGTATTATAAGTTGTGTAAAGGTCTCTCTGTCCTTTCCGGGGTTAAAATCGCGAATCTTCGAACTGGCCAACATATGATCTAACCGTTGAGTTCCCGGGAGAAGATTCCAACTTCATTTTGTCGAATTTGAAAAGACCCTTGCTGCCTCAACCGGAAATTGAATCCTGGATCTTTAAACTGGCCAGCCGACGTTCTACCGTCAGAATTTCGTCTACTGGGATAGAATTGCAAGCTCTTATCTTCAAAGCAGACTCTGCATTCTCCACCGTGTAACTGACAATCTGACTGACCAACTGCTGTTATTTTTATCTCAGGTTATCCTCCCGATGCTATTATCCTCCAAGTTAGCTTCATGCGGGATCATTATCCTCATAATTTCAAATCGGCACTCCACATCACAGAGTCTATTGAATCCGTACTAGCGTCACTTTCAAACCTTGGATATCCTTTCACTAACCTACAGGGTTGATTTGTTTGAACACCATTGTAAATACCCTTGCTGCCCCAACTGAGAATCGAACTCTGGATCTTCGTACTGGTAAGCCGACTCTCTACCGTTGAGCTACTTGGACGGAATTGTAAACTCTTATCCTCGAAGAGAACACTGCAAATTGAACCCTATAATCTCCCCTCTAAAATCAGATCAGTTGTTAACTATCAATCTTAATGGTTATCTTTATATTCTCTGTTTTTTTTATCCAGGTAAGTTCCAGGTCCTATGTGTTCTTGACGTTAAACCTGGTGCTGCAATTCACAAGGTCTACTGAAAATTTATAATTGTTTCTTTTTTCTATCACCATCATTGCATGTAACCTGCAGGTGTAAATTCGTTCAGACGCCATTGTATAGGTCACACTTTTCCAGTCAAGGATCGATTCGTGGATCTTCAAACTTGCCATCCAGTGCTCTAAATACTGAGTGCACTTTAATTGTTATGTTTCTGTAGTTAATATGTATAAGTTTTAATTATAAGAGAAATCTTTCACCACTTCTGTCCCCAATTCCAGAGCCACCACGACAAGTAACAACAACACTAATTAAAACTTAGTTACAGACAAATTACTTTATCAACGCAAGTTACTTTATTTTTAGATTATTTTAACGTGTTTTTGCAACCCTTATTATCAAATTATTTCAACAATCGCCCCCTTTTAGAAGAAGTATAAGATACAAATCTACTACAATTACTTATACTTCTAGGTATTGATGTGGAACCCCGATGTCCGATCCCAATGTGTTCCATAGGATGTATGGTGATGAAATGGGATGATGAGGTGTGCCCATCTTGCTTCTGTGGGATTATCCGTGGAGGTGAGATATTGTAATATTATGCATTTAATCACCTTTTACTTTCTCTTTAATACATATCTCTAAAAAAAGTTAAATGACTTAAATGAATTTTACACAATGATTAAAATCGTAACTATGAACAGAATTGATTTTTCTTTTTCAAATGAACCAAAACTGAGATATTTTTTCGGAAATAATTTTCCAAAAATCAAACAAAAATCTCAATAAATGTAAAAGAAGCCTAATTTCTGTTTGTATGTCTAACTGTCTCATTTGGATACAAATTTGGCAACAATTTAGACCCCCTTGATGACAAATATGGCGAAAAATCGACAAGTCAATGACTTTTGGAAAAATTGGCGAATATTAAATAACTCGGAATATTTTTACGACAATTCCCGCCGCTGTGTAAAAATTATTATTTATTGTTACTATTTTTCACTATCTTTTTTATTTAAAATACAGTGAATTGAACCATCTGTGGGACAAGTACAGCTGCGAAATGAATGAAAACAATGCACCTCTCGTTATTCATGCATCGTTCATAGTAAAGCAGATTCAAAGAAACCATACTATTAGAAACAAAATATGGATTAGGCCTCAAATTCCGAAGACGATACGGGTGGGGAGGTCACTAAGGATTTTCACCTCCTGTCCCTTTTCAGATGAAAACATTTCATTTTCCTTGAAACATCTATTTCTCAAGATTGGCTATAAATAAAGTTCAAATAATAATTTATATGGATTTAACATTATATTCCGGTGTACAAAATAGGGTAGAATAGGGGATTTCTACTTCAATTCTGATTCTTTTTACTTTCCCTGCAATACATGGTAATGCATAGGAAAAATATTGGAATCATACCGAAAATCACAACTCGAGTTTTCGACGGATCTACACGTTTCGAGACCTCTAGAATACGAAAATACCAGTTTCAGCGTGACGTCTGTGTGTGTGTGTCTCTCTGTCTGTGCATGCAATGTATCTATCCACTGTAACTCAAAAACTAATGGACAGAATTTCGTAAAATTTGGTAGATAAGTCACATGGGTGAGACCCTGGTGTTGATTAGTTTTTGGTAGGATTCGTAAAAAGAGAACCCGCCTTTTTTTGCTAAATGGCGCGTAAAAATTCCATGTATCCACTCTAGAAATACTAATAAATGTATCCACTCTAGAAATACCACTAAAATACTAATTGACTAAATTTCACAAAATTTGGTAGAGAAGTTACTTGCAGGATACTCTGGTTCTGATTAGATTTTGGTACGATTCGGAAAAGAACAACCTGCCTATTTTGACAAAATGGTCCGCTAAAATCATCAAAATCTAAAAAGAAAGACTAAGTAGTGCAAGCTCAAATGTATCAATTAAATTCTTGTTTTATACGCAATTTTTGACAAGGAAAAAAATATGACACACTCCATTATACATAAGGACTAACCGTTCTCAAGATAGTTGATATTTCCTGCATTTTTGTTACGCCGATTTCGGAAAAATGTCCAATTACCAAATAAAAACAAAAATTGAATTACAAATGCAAATTTAGTGTTATTTAGTGCAATTAAGCTCAATCTAATGAATTATTAAAGAAACAAAGAAAATATGAATTTGAGTCTGCAGGGAAAGTCATGTGCTGCCCACATCAGATTTTTTTATTTTCGGTCTATAGACAAAGTTTAAATGATTGATATGTATTTAGCATTAAGTTTTAGAAGCGGACAAGAATTCACAAAAGATTTCAAATTTCGGCTCGGGAAATGTTATTTCAATTCAAAAATATTTGTTCAATCAATTTCAATTTAACATATATTTCTCAGACTTAGCTATAGATAGAGATTAATATTCGGTATCAAATCCTCGAGAAGATAAGCATATTCTCTAAATATTTCCGTTTCCTTTCTATCTGCGTCCGGTTCAAAACAATTTTTAGGAAATACATATTTATCAAGATTTATTATAGATAATGCCTAAGCGTAGTTGATGACAGATATAGATTCAGCATCATATTTTCGAGGTGAACCGGGGTTCACTAAAATTTTCTACTTTCGATAATTTTTCTTCTTCCGGTTCAGAAAAAATTAACTTTTCTTGATATATTTATTTGCTTGAATCGGATACGCATAGAGCTTAAATGGTATCGGATGTGTAATTAGCATCAAATTTTGAAAGATGTGATAAAGCAATTTACTAAAGATTTACACTTCCGCTTGTGAAGATATAAATTCTGATTTTTAGAAAATTTGTATGACTGTACAGAATGAGTGTGCAAATGAGTACAAAATGCTTAAAATTTCCGTCGGAAATAAAGTACACACACCACTTGCTACCATATAAAGATTTCTTCATAATTACACCATCCTTCTGCTTTAAGAGTTTCAGGAGATTTTGAGAAACCATGCTTTGAAGGACGGGAAAAAGTATTTTAAGATAACCTCGGTTAAAAGTCCAACGCAGGTAAGCAGCCAAACAAATGATTCAGTTTTAAATATCAGTCGATAATATGAAAATATAACGAGATAAATGATTTGAAACATTTTAGAATTTATTAGGCTACAAAATGACATCAAAATTAAAAAAATATGCTATTTTAAAATTTTTCGTGTTATTGTGTCTTGAGATAAATACGGTTAAAGATCCAAGCTAGATAAGCAAACAAATAAGTGATTTACTGTTTTATTTTTTAAATATCAACCCATAAAATGAAAATATAATGAAGTAATTGGTTTGAATCATTTTAGAATTTACTAGGCTACATAATGATATCAAAATTAGAAAATGTGTTATTTCAAAATTTTCCATGTATTTAACAAATTATATTGAAAAATAAATGCATTTAGCAAGAAATCGTGTTTTGAGATAAACGCGGGTAAAAATTCAAGATAAACATCAAAACAAATGATTTACTATCTCATTTTATAAATATTACTTCATAAAATGAAAATGTAATGAACTGGTTTAACACATTTTAGAATTTATTAGGCTGCAATATATACAATAAAACAATAGAAAATGTGTTATTTCAAAATTTTCCATTTTCAACATTATGTTAAAAAATAAATGTATTTGACAGGGTATCGTGTTTTGAGATAAACGCGGTTGAAAGTCCAAGGTAGATAAGTATAATAAAATATGATTTACTGTTTCACTTTTTAAATATCACTCCATGAAATCAAAACATAATGAAGTAATTAGGTTGAAACATTTTAGAAGTTATTAAACTACAAAATGAAATTACAATAAGAAACTGTCTTTTTTGTTTAATTTTTCAGGTGCACTCTATAACAAAAAAAATCGACGCACTAAGTAGGAGTTATCCGATTGTGTTAAAAATTGGTGGATGTGAAGAACATACATAGAAAAAGAAACGATTAAAATTTCAGAACAATTTAATGATTTAGAGTTTGACCGTATACAAAGGGAGGAAGTCAATAAAACGTTGGTCCACCTCTGGCCTGGATGCAAGATGTCACCCGGCGTGGCATAGACTGATAAAGCGGAATGTCTTGCCAAATTGCCTCCAACTGTCGGGCTAAATCGTCAACATTCCGGGATGGTTGCAATCGCCTTCCCATAACGTCCCAAATGTGCTCTATGCGAGAGAGATCAGGAGACCTAGCTGGGGAAGGAAGTGTTGGGCAAGCATGAAGATAATTCATAGCAACACATGCCGTGTGCGGCCGGGCATTATTTTGTTGTTGAGACCCAGACCGTCCGACCTACCAGAAAGGTGTAAGGTAACTGTTTGGACGGCCGGGAAGTGCCACCCAATTTAGACAGGAACCCAGTGGGGGAGGCATCCACAGGGACCGTACCCTCCTTCCCCTACCACCGACCTCTCGTAAGGACTTACGGACCCACATGTTTAATGTGATCGTACTCTGCATGAACACGGCGGCAGTTGTGGCAGCAAACCACCGGGTTACAGCACCCGAAATGTGCCAACAGCACGCGGTGTTCCCAGGTGTTCACCCACCCAAGTACTAACCGCGCCCAATGCTGCTTGACTTCGGTGATCAATCGAGAACCGGTGTTTTCAGCACGGTACGGCCATTGGCGGGTATTATCTTGTTGAATCTCGGGAACGGCTCGAGAACAGCTAGTCCTAGTGTAATGGGGTTGGTCTTATTCTTTTCTTCGTTAAAAATGACGCTTTAAACAAGCATTTAATGGATATAGTTGAGCATACGTAGCTTTTTAGTTTAGATTTTGACAATTTTTGCGGGCCATTCTGCCAAAAAAGGCAGGTTATTTTTTTCTGAATCGTACCAAAATCTAATCAGCACCAGGGTGACCTATACGTGGCTCATCTACCGAATTTTGTGAAATTCGGTCCGTTAGTGTTTCAGCTAGAGTGGATACAAGCTTTTGCGGGCCATTTCGCAAAAAAAGGCGGGTTCTTTTATTCCGAATCGTACCCAAAACCAATCAGCACCAGCCCCGCCCACAAGTGACTTACCTACAAAATTTTGTGAAATTCGGTCCATTAGTTTTTTAGTTAGAGTGGATACAAAATCTGCACAGACAGACAGACACACACACAGACGTCACGCTAAAAATGGTTTTTTCGTATTCTGAAGGTCTCGAAACGTGTAGATCCGTCGAAAACTCGAGTTGCGATTTTCGGCATGATTCCAATACTTTCCCTATACATTACCATGTATTGCAGGGAAAGTAAAAATACGATAAAATAATTAGTTTAAAGATTTTTAGAATTTATTAGCCTACACAATGAAATCAAAATCAGAAAATGCGTTATTTCAAAATTGTTCGTGCATTTAACACATTATGTTAAGAAAGAAATGTATTTGACGTGTAACAGTAATCGTGTTTTGAAATAAACTCAGGTAAAGGTCCAAGGCAGGTAAGCAACGAAACAAATGATTTACTATTTCACTGTTAAATGTCACGTGATAAAATGAAATTGAAATAAAATTATTGGTTTAAACCATTTTAGAATTTATTAGGCTACATAATGATATCAAAATTAAAAAATATGTTATTTCAAAATTTGTCATATATTTAACACATTACGTTTAAGTTTTGAGATAAACACGGTTAAAGGTCCAAGACACGTAAGCATCCAAACAAACGATTCATTCATTTATTTCTTAAATAACACTCGGTAAAATAAAAATCTGATGTGGGCAGCACATGACTTTCCCTGCAGACTTATATTCATGTTCTCTTTATTTTAATTAAATTTATTTCACTTTTGATTCAATTTTCGTTCTCATTCGGTAACCGGACTTATTTTCAATGGTGACGTATAGAAAATACGAAAAAAACTAAAATATCTCGAGAATGGCTATTCCTAATGTAATGGGGTTGGTCTTATTCTTTTCTTCACTAAAAATTACGTATTAAACAAGCATTTAATGGATATATTTGAGCATACGTAGTTCTTTAGTTTAGATTTGGACGATTTTTGCGGGCCATTCTGCAAAAAAAGGCAGGTTATTTTTTTATTAATCGTACCAAAATCTAATCAGCACCAGGGTGACCTATACGTGACACATCTTCCGAATTTTGTGAAATTCGGTCCATTAGTTTTTCAGCTACAGTGGATACAAGCTTTTGCGGGCCATTTCACAAAAAAGGCGGGTTCTTTTATTCCGAATCGTACCCAAAACTAATCAGCACCAGCCCCGCCCACAAGTGACTTACCTACAAAATTTTGTGAAATTCGGTCCATTAGTTTTTTAGTTAGAGTGGATACAATATCTGCACAGACAGACAGACACACAGACACACAGACAGACAGACAGACAGACGCACAGACACACACACAGACGTCACGCTAAAAATGGTTTTTTCGTATTCTAGAGGTCTTGAAACGTGTAGATCCGTCGAAAACTCGAGTTGTGATTTTCGGCATGATTCCAATACTTTCCCTATACATTACCATGTATTGCAGGGAAAGTAAAAATATAATGAAGTAATTGGTTTGAAACGGTTTAGAAAGTATTAGAGTACAAAATGAAGTCCAAGTTATAAAATGTGTTATTTCAAAATTGTTTATGTATTTAACACATTATGTTAAAAAATAACTGTATTTGATAGGAAAGCGTGTTTCGAGATAAACGCGGTTAAAAATCCAAGGCAGATAAGTATCAAAACAAATGATTTACTATTTCATTTTTAAATATCACTCCATGAAATGTAAATACAATAAAGTAATTGGTTTAAAACCTTTTAGAATTTATTAGGCTACAAAATGAATACAAAATTAAGAAATGTGTTATTTCCAAAATGTTCATGTATTTAACACATTACGTTAAAAAACTGTATTTGACACATTATAAATTTCATAAAGATAATGAGCATTTCAACATTATGCATTTCTTAAATATAATGAGCATTTCAGCATTATACATGTCATAAAGATAATGAGCATTTCAGCATTATACATGTCATAAAGATAATGAGCATTTCAGCATTATACAATTCATAAAGATAATGATCATTTCAACATTATACATTTCATAAAGATAATGAGCATTTTAACATTATACATTTCATAAAGATAATGAGCATTTCAACATTATACGAATCATAAAGATAATGAGCATTTCAACATTATACATTTCATGAAGATAATGAGGCATTTCAACATTAGACATTTCATAGAGGTAATGAGCATTTCAACATTATACATTTCATAAAGATAATGAACATTTATCTCCTATAGCTGAAGGAAGAGTATGTCCAAGAACACGCTGCATTGGTCGCCGGTGCTACAACGTCATTGGAGACGATGGCTGCCCAACGTGTAAATGTGATTCAATTTGCATTCCACCTACTTGTTCCGACGGCTGCTGGATCGAAACGGACCCACCAGAGGGCAAATGCCCCACCTGCAGGTGTCCTTCAAGAAGTACTGTGGAACATCCTATCATTCCAGGTATATTTTTCGTGCTAATAAATTATATTTAGCTTTTCATTTAACTGGTGGTACAGTGGCACTAAAAGGAAATAAAGCATCGTGTAAATTCGAGATTAGATTTTGAGTTGTATTTATTATACTGAGAAAATCTATCAGTACAAAGCAATTAAAGCAAACAGTTTCAGTCGTTGCAGATCTGTTCAAGTTCAGAAAAAAACCCATGTTTTGCATTTGCTAATAATTCGACAATTACGATGTTAATATAAAACGTTTGCGATAAACTAGCTCTGTTGCAGATAAATACAAAGCAGGCAATACTTCTATTTTAAATCCGGATAAATTTTCTGAAATAGAACCTGCGTTGTAGAAACTCCTTAAGGGAGCTCGTAACTCCTTAAAGGTGCCATAAACAGAGTGAAATTCCATGTTCCACGTTTTATTCTATACCTCTTCTCCTATACATCGATAATACCTAAAATTTTTATAACTAATAGGTGAATATCTGTAGCATATATTATAATTTTTCCAATAAGGTGAATTTGATACTAATATTTTTAAAAATAGTGTAATTTTCATGAATTCATTAAATTTTTATTTTGATATAGGATGCTTGTTCGCAAAAATTAAATTTAAATTTAATTTAATTTTCAATTCTTAATAATTTTTTTTAAACTTTATTTACGCAAATGTTTTGATTTTTATCTAAGGCTTCTTGAATGTGTGCTTTTGCATCCTAATCAGCAATATTTTTGTTTCTGGAAGCAATGGTTTTATTGCAATTATGCGCTCAAGCAACATATATCAAAATAAAATTTTAGTAAATACATGAGAATCATACAGTTTTTAAAAATATTATTATCAGATTCACCTTATGGGAAAAATGATCATATATGATACAGGAATTTATATATTTGCCATAAAATTTTTAGGTATTATCGATGCATAGGAGAAGAGGTACAAAATAAAACGTGAAACACTGAAATTCACTCTGTTTATGGCACTATTAAGAGACCTAAGCTCCTCTAAAGAACTCTTTTTAAACTCTACAATTACACTCTCATAAGAATGGCAGAAGGATAGCTGCTCTAAAATAAAAGTACTGTCTCTCTAAGAAAACGCCATGATCTTCGATAAATAAAAACGAGGTCTTCAATTATCGTCTGACGTATTAAAAGCAGCAGACGATATTTCTGATATATTTTTGAGGATACATTAGTGTCACCTAGCTGAAAAAATTATACTATTTCAATTCCTGTACATATGATTTTAAAATTTGATATATCAGATTTTTCGATCACCTTGTACTTCAAGATCACTTACTACGAATTACAACGCATCGCAATCACATTGTATGAGGCAGCTAAGACAAAGTAATTTAGCCATTTTTTAACAAATTTTTCATTAACAATAGCTAACTTTTGAAATTACAATATTATACTTATCATTTTTCTACTTAAGAAAATGAAAAATTAAAAAAAAAACATTATTTACTTTCTATATAACCAGGGTATCCCAATTGTAAAAGCTGTTTTCTTGATATTAAGGTATTGTATGTTCAAGTCTGGCTTGTATAAATATAATCATTTATTATTAACATTCTCTTTATTTATTAACAAATTCTTAATAAGCTAAAGTCGTATTTTATACTTTAAAACTAATATATCAGATACGTAAATCACGTTCTCTCACATTTTATTATATGTTTTGAAATTAACACCATCAGAGAGCGTCTTTTTTCCAATATTATAAACTAAAATTTGAAAAAAAACATATTTTCTACTGAAAACGCGTATTCCAAATTTGTTTCTCTTGTAATTTGGTACGACAAATAATTCTCACAATTCAAACTATTCAATATTTCAGGAAAAGAAAATAATAGCAAAAATAAAATATATTTTCTCACGACCATGACTGTATAGTAGATAAATATATTTAAAATATTGCAATGTACTTCGTGTTTAAACATAACAAATATTTTTGGAAATGCTCAATATTGGCTTATTTTTTTACTTAAACTGAAAATTATCTTCAATTACTGATTTTGTCCCGTTTTATTATTAAAATCTTGAAAAAATTTTCTATAGTCTGAAGTATTTCTCTTGATTTATCTCATGTTCAGATTATTTTATATAGTTTTTTCGTTAATGATATTGTATAATGCGATTAAGACATTAAATTAATGAAATTTAACTTCTTAATACTGTTTATCTTTCTCTATTTGTTCCATTTCATTATTTTTACACATGTTGTATATCTTATATTTATACTTTCCTCACCCTTTTGGTTTTATTCACGCGCTTTTTGACTTCTAATCTACTAACAAACTCACAAAAGTTCTTAAGAGGCCACTCCATGTGATTTGAATGAGATTCCTATGTACATCTTATAATTGATTCATTTGAGAAGAATGATAACTTAACAGAGTCTAAAACCTGAATCCAATTCTTCAATAAGGTAATGTTAAATTTAAATCTTTAAGAAGATTTGAATACAGAATTGTCTAAGTCTTCGATTTCAAGATATTACAGAAAGAAGAATATAATTTACTTCTTCGTGGATGAATATCGACGCCTTTCATTGAATGTGAAGGCCAAGTTATTGTTCATAAAATGGCAGGGTTATGGTGTTAACTTTGATTTTCAAAAAACAGAAAACGTTTAAGAGGAGCAAGCTGATAAATTGATATATTCTCCTTGCATTTCAATCCGTTATAAATAGAACATTTAACATAATGTTTTTTTAGAATATACATAGTTCAAAATTCTAACCTCACTAATATATATTTTATCCGCAACTAATCAACCATGTCGTAAAAGACAAGATTTATGAAGAATAAGCTCTTAAATTTATACCCTGCCACAATCATTGAAATTTTAATAATTATTGATTTCTTTTTTGCAGATTATTCTGCTAGAAGTTTTATAATACAACTTATTCTTATGATATTAGTCTTTAACAATACTAACAAATTTGACTTTTCTAACACTTTCCGGTCTAAATTCGTTTTGTATTAAACCGGAATATTCTGTTATTAGTCTGATGGTAAAAATCTTAATATATCATAATCAAGAATGAAATTATTTTGCTTGCTCCTTGAAAATGTTCCTGTTTCTTGAATCTTTCAGGAACATCTCCCACTGTCACAACTTCGGGACCTAAAGTAGAACCTGGAAACGATATTATTGAAGATTCAAGCGATTCAAGTGATTCTTCTGAGCATAACGACAATAATGAAGAAATCCCCATTACATATATTGAAGATGAATTTGAACTAGAAAATCTTCTTAGCAAAGAAGAAATAACAAGTACCACAGAGGAAGAATCTAGAGTTCCTCATCTTGAAACTACAACTGAAACGATTATATCAGACAAAGAATCAACTTCAGAAAATCCCACAGTTGACTTTTATGACAGCTTAGCCGAAATAGAACAACAGATAAAATCCAAAGATCGCACGTCAATTAATGCAAATTTACCACCAGGTATACAATATTCAGGGCTATTTGAAACATCAACTGGAATTATAGCAGATGATGTCGAATTTGAGGGGCCAACCACATTTAATCACCATAGTCCAGCAGTAACTGGTACTCAAGCATCAGAAAATGTGTTTTCTTCAACAAGAAAGCCTACCAGAATTCCAGAATCATATAAACTCAAGCCAAGTCCTTCGACGATAATTGAAGTACAAAGTACTGTTGATGGAGACTTGTCCACAAAATCAACTGTTAAACCGTGCACTGCAAAGCCGACGACCTCTCGCCCAGAATTAAAAGATCATGTAACTATTTCTACTCCACCTCCTAAAGAGAAAGAAACACCTAATAAAGATATTGTAGTGCCTCACAGAATACAAAAACCCATATCTACAACCACAACCAGAAAACCACAAAGGAAGCAAACCCCAGTTCGACGAAAGCCATCAGTTCAACCATTTATTAATAAGAATCCAAATCCTCAACGCACAAGACCGCAAGAAACTTACACAGTCAAACCCAAACCTCAAGTACTATCGAATTCTCATGCTCAACAACAGTTTGATGCACAAATTGAAGCATTTTCAACTAAACAACCTCATTTTCAAGCGCAGCCACATAGACGCAAGCCAGTGCTAAAACCCCAGACAATACAACCATCACCAGAAATCCCACAAGATAAAAACATCACTGATGAGAATAGCAGTATGAAACCAATTTTACAGAATCTTCAACAACTAATGTCAAATTTGCACCACGTTTTATCAAGCCATCAAAGGCCTTCAGGACTTGATAATGAGACAAATAAATCAACTTCACTTGTAATACCAGAAGTTTCAAAACTTTCAAATGAGTTGAATAATACCGTAAGCAAATCAACAGATTATCCAGATTCTCAACGAAAATCAAATATTGAAACACCAGAAAATGTTTCGAATGCCAGCAAAATACCTTTTGATTCATTGTCTTCATTAAACAGTTCTTCAGAACATACACAAAATTTAAATCAGAGTACAGAGAACAATATCTCACAACAACAGATAAACAGCAGTGACAATGAAGATCCCGGAGTTAAAAAAGACTCCATTTCACAAATATCAGGCAATGAAAACCCTGAATATCATCAGTATTATACGAATAATCCAAGTGTTCAAAGTTTATTAGCTACTCATCAGCTTTTATCAAATCCCCATTTTGCAAATTTATTTCGACAAAGTATGAATCCCCAATACCACATGTTCCCTCAATATCCGTACCAAAGTGCCTCTGGTGGAATTCCAGCATATGGATTTTTACATCAGCCACATATTGGAAATGTTCCTTACCAAAGTCATATTCCGCATCCTAGTCCAGTAATGCTACATAGTCAATCATCTTCAGCAAGTCCTGTTGGAAATCAAACTCCTGAACAAACCGCTCAACAACAAAACTCGTTTTATCTAGCATTGCAACAACCATCTTTTGCTTCAAATATTCCTTCATCAAATGATCGTTTCTCAAACCCATCAGCTCAACTTTTTAACCCTCATGTACTTTTGACTAACATTCCTATACCACCCTCATTACAACAGCAACTCAATGCAGGAACACAGACATTAGGGTATTTACCTTATTACTTGAATCCTGGGCAAAATCCCTCACAGCAAGCAGTACCAAACTTAAATCCATCAAAGCCTAGTGTATCTGAAAGTAGTCCCAACTCAAATTCAGATATAAATTCTGCTTACCTAGGTCAGAACCAATATTTGCAACAAAATGCACCGACTGTTTCAGTACAGCAGCAATATGCTTTACCAGGTTATCAGCAAAGTATGAACTCCCAAACTTCCGCTGAAACGGGAGATCAAGAATCTCAGCTGAAAAAACCAATCCAACATATTCCTACTTCTTTAGACACCGAAACCCAAAGTGAAAATCAAGATCCTTTACAACAAGTAGAAAGTCAAGATAATAGCCATATGTTCCAGTCTAATGTTACCGAAGAGAGCACAATGCCACCATTTCCTGAAACTACTAGTACCACTGTATCCACTAGTTTGAATGATATTAACATTAGTACAACCTCTGTTTTCTATGAAGGTAGCCGTTCTGAACAGAAAGAGTCTATACAACCATCAGGAAGTGTGGATCCTACTGTTCAGCAGTTTAATCACCATATCCCACAAGCTCTTCCAACATCCAACGAGCCACAAGAAGTCCTATCATCCCCAGCTACCAATCCACAATCTTTGCAGACATACCAACAACTGCAGGGAGATTTCATTGCTCTGAATGCAGAAAAACAACCAGAACCAGTTCAAGATAAGTTAATACCAAATTATCAACAGCAAACACATTTAAATCAACACCAACCTCAACTACAACATGGTTTTGATAAAGTTAAACCATTTCAACAATATGATCAACTTAATAATGATCATGTATATCAACCACTCAGCGATAATTTAAAACCATCTCCAGTGCCAATGCAAATAAATCAGCATAATACAGATAGTCATGCAGTGATTTCTTCACAGGCTTCTAATGAAAATTTCCCCCAACCTCAGCCAGATATTCATCCTGGTGTTCATGTCACTTCTCATTTCAGACCATTTAATATTACTCACCAGTCAGCACAGTGGCAACAGAATCAACAAGACATACAAAGTGCAAATAATGCTTTATCAGAAGTACATGACAATATACAGCAACAGTTGTCTCAAACTAATAATAAACCTATACAATCGGTAGAAGACCAAAAACTTTTATATCCTCAAAATTCAAGACCATCTTCTTTAAATGAACAAGCTCATGTGAATTCAGATGGAAGTCTGAAATTTCAGCTAAATGCTGACCAAAAACCTCCGAATTCTCAAGAACAATTGTCTTTTCAAAGTAATTCAGAAAAGGATCAGGATCAAGTTTCACAGAATACAGAAAACTTTTCTCAAGGTCAAATTGTAAACTTACAAGATACGATACAGTACCAGCAAAACTATCATCAGCAGTATCCTAATACTCAGGACAATATTTCTCTTCAACAAGACTCTCCTGCCATTATTCAAAATAATCAGCAAAATCAACAAATTCAAGGTACATTTGCAAATTCAGAAAATAAACTCCCTTTTCAACAACAGTATCAGCAACAGATACAAAGTGATAAAGTATCTAGTCAGCAACAGTCAATTCACTCTCATTATATAAGCAATCATAACAGACCCATAATACCAGTTCAGAATGTAAATAATCCCAACTACTTAAGCTCCCAAAATGAAGTTCCTATACAGTCACAAGAGCATCTTCAGCAAAATTATGTATCTTCACTTAATCAACAAATTTTACAAGGTCAAAATCCACAAATTTTACAAACTCAAAATCAACAAACTTTACAAGGTCAAAATCAACAAATTTTACACCCTCAAAATCAACAGATTTTACAAGCTCAAAATCAACAGATTTTACAAGGTCAAAATCAACAACTTTTACAGAATCAACATACACTTTCGCAGATACAGCAGAACCTGAACCCACAGATTCAAACAGAATACCACTTAGGACAGCAAAGTATGCAACCTGTCCACCATGCACAAGTACAGCAACAGTCACCTCAACAGGAGTACCAGATTCCTAATAATCAATTTGTTATTCAAACTAATAAACCTTTACCAGATTATGTAAATTCACATTCACAACTCCAGTCTCATTTTGCTCAAAGTCCTCAGCAAAACCAACAAGAGCAATTGTTCACTAGTCAATCCACTTCTCAACCTCAACACCAGTTACAACCAAGTTATGTAAGTGCACCAGGTGCTCATGTGACCCAATTATCTGACCAAAAATACAGCAGTGAAAACAATTTATTTTCTCAACCTATTTTAAAACCCAACATACAGCATTTCCAGCAACCTAACATTCAAACTGTATATTCTAATGGACAACAGTCGCAGGAACAACATTTCGTTCATTCATTCGAAAAACCAGTGCAGGCACAATTTGTAAGTTCTTCGAATGTACCAGCTGCGCACCAGCAAATTCAACAACAATTTGAATCTAAACCTGTTATGAATATTCAAGCACAAATGCAGCAACAATATGAACTCCCTAACAATAACTTGAATGCTCATAATCAAGCACAAGTGCAGCAACAATATGAACTCCCTAAAAATAACTTGAATGCTCATAATCAAGCACAAGTGCAGCAACAATATGAACTCCCTAAAAATAACTTGAATGCTCATAATCAAGCACAAGTGCAGCAACAATATGAACTCCCTAAAAATAACTTGAATGCTGCTCATAATCAAGCACAAGTGCAGCAACAATATGAACTCCCTAAAAATAACTTGAATGCTCATAATCAAGCACAAGTGCAACAACAATATGAACTTCCTAAAAATAACTTGAATGCTCATAATCAAGCACAATATGTTACAACACAAGATAAGGTACATTTGCACCAAAATGAGGCTGTGTTGGATAATTCAAACAGGCCTATTGAACCACAAACAATAATACCCTCAAGCGTATCATTTTCTTCACAAATTATTCAACAATATCAAAATTTGAACGTTCATGATCCACTAAAGCCTTATATACAACAAAATACAGAGGAAAGGCCTCAAAGTCAGCAATATGTACCTCCAGAAAATCCATTTTCTCAGCAACCTCAAATTCAACAGCAGTATTCAAATGGTCCTTTTGTTCAAGCTCAACAGCAGCAACAATATATTGCTCCTCAAATAGAACAGTCAATTTCAAGTCAACAATTAATTAATCAAAATATTGGTCAACCATATGCTCAACATCAAACAAATCAACAACATATTGTTTTACAAAATAAACCATTATTCTCTGAAGAAAATGTATCAGACAAAAATTCACAAGGATTTATCTATCAACAAGAAAAGCCCGCAATTCAACAAAATTTCGTAAATCTACAACCTCAGTCCATTCATCAGCATCAACCAATTCAGCAGCAAATGAACCTCAATATTAAACCACCTGTGTCAATTCAAACAACATATTTTGGTACAGATAACAAACAGTTTGTCCAATTACATCAAAACCAACAACAATATTTTACTTCAGAAGAAAATCAGGACACAGTATTACCTCAGCAACCAGTCCAACAATTTATTGGTGACGATAAACATCAGCTGTTAAAAGATGAACCTTTGAAGCAAGATGATTTGTTATCAACAGTTCAACAGCAAAATCCACAATTGCAAACATTCCAGCAATACGAGCAATACTATCTTAATTCTCAAGATAAGCCACAGCAAGTACCAGTTCAGCAAGTTTACGTTGGTACTCAAACTGAATCAACGCATGCAGAAGAATCCCCAGATACATTTCCACCCGAACAAGACAAATCCCAACTGTCAGAACAACAATTCATCGATATTCCTGATAAACAACTTACACAGCAGTATCATCAAGAATTTCATCAGGAAGACCTTCAGACTGAAAACTATGAACATGATCAGGATATAATCAATGATGATTTGGATAGTTCTTACCAGCAAGATCATGAACAGTATTTCAATGACGATGAGAAAGATCTTGTTGAGCAGCAATACAGTGACGATAAATATTCTGCTCTAAAACCTCTCGCACAAATTACGACAGCTGATTCTCCACTTAACAAAGATCATTCCGTACAGAATAATAAACAGCAAGTGCCTATTTTAAGTTCGGAAAAAGTTGAACCTATAAAACATGTTCTATCTGATCTTCAAATTCAGCAAAATAATACAGATCCAGATTCTGATATTCATCTTATTCAGCATTCCGTGCCGCCTTTTGAACCAGTTACTGAAAAAGCTCACAATATAAAAACACGTCCAGGTGCAACATCACACCCACATTTTAAACCTGTTGGTTATAAACCTTCCCCAGAGCCCGAAGACGCATCGCATGATTTATTTCCCGCTCCATCTAGACCATTCAAACAAAAACCTGAAGTACATCAAGAAGATTGGGATGATCAAGAGTTTGTTGAAGAAGACATGCCGCAAGAATTTGACGATGAAGAGTATGAATACGAAATGCCTTCAACCACTATTACAACCACAACTACTACAACTAAAGCACCAGTGACCCCTTCCAAACGCAAACCATCTAGACGCCCTCCTATACGTTTCTCTAAACCAACTCCATCTACAACAACTAGCAAACCCTACCAACAAGAGTTCGTTGAAAGTTTCGATAATCACCAACCTGGTAACATTAAACCTATCGATCATCAAGAATTTGTAGACGAATTCGACACATCTACTCCTAAAAAATTCCTTTCCGCTCATTCCACTGCTACACGAAGACCTTCGACAAAATCTCCAATTGCTTTTGCTTCTCTTTCAACAGCATCACCGACTGCCGAGGCCTACGGAATGAAGCAGCAGTATTCTACAAAAGCGCCAGTAAATCCATTTGCATCTTACCATTGCCCTACACCTCACTGTAATGGCTACAATTGTTCGTTACTGAGAGGTTCCGATGGCTGCCAGAAATGTGTGTGTGATTCCCCTTGTGCCCCATGTCCGCAGCACTGTGTGAAGACTAAAACTCTCTCTGAAGGTAGATGTCCAATCTGTGACTGCACAGTGGCTCCAACTGCACTATCTGGTAAGACATATTATCCCTTACATTTGAACATAATCATAAATATTTTTACAATAAACTCATTTATTTCATTACAGCTAAATTTTGTGTTTATTTAAAACATACGGAATGGGGTATTTAGAAGGTTAACCGCTATCACCAAACCGTATATGTTGTTCAATTGATAAAGATCATGTTTTCTAGTTTCCACTGTTATTGGTTTCGCAATATATTTTTCCAAGAAAACATTGTAGCAGATATGGACGATTTTTGCCTCAAAATAGCAATCTCCTGGAATAGGAAATCAGATCCAAATTTTCTTGATTATAATCTTTATATTTCAGGAACATCATTGAGTCCATGTGGGAAATTATAGTCTGACTTCTATTTTCCAAAAATTTTTTATCTGAAACTGTTAATTAACCGGTTCTCCTTTTTAACACTTTACAACATAGTTGAAAAGTGATTATGACTGTTCATTATGTCTGTCTGTCCGTTCGCACGATAACTGCCGTAAAAATGACTTTATCAAAAGGAAATTTTAGTCTGTTGTTCAGACGGTATGTGGGAGTTATGGGAATATAAATGAATAATAACACCTAATTAGTTTTGGACAGAACCCGGGTTGAAAAAATGAAATACATTGAACCCTATGGGGCCTAATTTTTCAAGCATTTTTTTAAACGAATTTAAAATTCACAAATTGCTTGGAAAGTTTCAGAAAATATTCAAATTATCCCATAAAAAATATGAAACAAAATTCAGCAAAATATATTCGGTAGATTTTTAAACAAAAATTAATATAATAATTACACCCATATAGAGTTGTTTCAACCACGTGACATTCCCCTACTAAAGAGCCTTGGCAACGCTTGCTGGTAGACATATAATCCGTAGATCACCCATTGGTATACACGTTGTACGTTGCTCCAAGAATATTTATTTAAACATTAAGTAATATTTATGCAATAACTTGCTATATTTAATAAGCTACAACACTAGAATAGCGCAGTGTAACCAACAAAATGGTTGCAGTTCTAATATTAAAGCACATTAAAACATTTCAATATGTTTGTAAAAAAATTACCATGATTGAACTCAAAACAATTAAACATGTACATAAAAGATACCTACAACAGATAAATTATTTATCAATAATAATGCAGTTTTATGCATTGTAACGTCGATAAAAGTTGATATCAGATCGTAAATTGAATTTTATTTTAATGTTTTCTATGGCATACTTGTGATAGTTTATATTTATAGAACTTAAAAATTTCAAGCACATACTTACTACTTTCCCTGCAATACATGGTAATGTATAGGGAAAGTATTGAAATCATGTTGAAAATCGCAACTCAAGTTTTCGACGGATCTAGACATTTTGGGAGTGCTAGAATACAAAAAATCTATTTTTAGAGTGACATTTGTGTGTTTGTCTCTGGTTCCTTGTGTGCAACCTTTGTATCCACTTTACCTCATAAACTAATTGACCAAATTTCATAAAAATTCATAGGTAAGTTACCTGTGGATGACCCTGGTACAGATTAGATTTTGGTACGATTCGGTATAAAAGAATCTGCTTGTTTTGCGAAATGGCCTGTAAAAATTACTGCATCTACTTTAGCTGAAAAACTAATAGACCACATTTCTCAAAATTTGGTAGGTACTTCACTTGTGGTTACCCTGGTGCTGATTAGGTTTTGGTACGATTCGGGATAAAAAAAAAACTGTCTTTTTTGCGAAATGGCCCACAGAAATTGCCTGCATCCACTCTAGCTGAAAAACTTGTAGCAAAATTTGTTAGATAATTCACTTGTGAGTTACCTTGGTGCTGATTAGATTTTTCTGCGATTCAGAATAAAAGAACCTGTCTTCTATTTGAGAAATGTCCCTCAAAAATTGCCTGTATCCATTCTAGCTGTAAAAGCCAATAGACAAAATTTCACAAAATTTGGTAAATAAGTCATTTGTGGGTTACACTGGTGTTGAGTAGATTTTGGTATGATTCGGAAAAAAATAATCTTTTTGTTTTGCAAAATCGTCAACAAAAATTGTCAAAATCTAAAGTCCAAGACTACATGTGCTCAAATATAACAATTAAATACTTGTTTTATACGTAACTTTTAACGATGAAAAGCATAAGATCAACCCCATGTAGCCGTTCTCGAGATATTTTTGTTTTTCGTTACTCCACCTTCGTTACTCCTTACTGTTTCGTTACTCCTCCTTACTTTTTTGTTTTTTGTTACTCCACCACCTTTAAAAAAGTCCAGTTACCAAATGAAAATTAGCACTGCATTAAAACTGCAAATTTATGTAATTTAAAATAATCCTGGGTGTTATTTTACGCAATTAAACTCAATTTAATGAATTATTGAAGAAATCAAGAGGACGTGAATGAGTTTGCAGGGAAATTCATGTGCTGTCCACATTAGTTTTTTCAGTTTTACATGTCATTGACGCGCTTTTAACAAAAGTCGAATAATTTTTCTTAATGAATCAGCATAATGTGAAGTAGCAACAGTTGACCTTCCCACCATATATAGATTCCCACCACAAAGAAATTAAAATTAGTGGTAAAAAAATACAGCGAAAACGGTATTTTGGGGGATTTGCGAGATTCGAACTATAATCATAATTGGGGAAAGGACAATATATACAGGAAAGGTTTTGCAATGTGATTGTTCGGCAAAGTACGTCACTAACAGAGTAGAAAATATGAGAACAACAGCCTTCCACAGATACCGAAAGAAAATGTCCTGATCAGCTTTGAGGAATGAGTGGATACCTTAGTTACAACTGTGCTTTACTTTAGAGACTGACGCGTCAAATAAAGGAATTCCAGAGAAAGAAATGAAAAAAGCAGCGTCAAAACTGTCTTTACCGACATATTTACATAAATTGACACTCAAATTACATAAACTTGTCGCACTAGATGTAAATGGGTCGACAACAGGCTGCAACTATTCCTTCTGGCAGTTTGTTGCTTGTTTACCACGGGGCAACTAACAAGTAAATGCTACAGTCAACTATGTTGCCACTAGTTACCTCATTGCAAAGTCACCTTTAATCTCCCAAACATTTTTAATAGATAAACATATAAAATATAGAATTTAATTTGTGTTTTCTTTAAACCTGATTTTTCTATTCCTCCCATGGGTTGCGGGGCATAGAAAGTGACTATAAAATGATAGATTTTTTATTTGCTTGTGAACTAAGAAGTTAAAAATCCTTCTTATCGTGAAACTAAATATGTATTTACATTATAAACATATCATAAGAAAACGAAATAGAGAAATTGTATGTAAAAATACTAAAGTCTCTCAGATTCACCGTCTGCAGAATCATATACATTGGTGACACAGTCACTAAAAATGTAGGATCTTTATGGGCAAGACATACTACATCCTTTAATCCTTATAACTCCTCACCACTTAAGGCGTAATGTATTCAAATGTTGCCAATCAGAATGCTTTATGGATAACAAAAATTTTACAATATACTATTATTTTTACCAAAAAAAAATATATACGAAGCTACTATTTCTCAGAATCTACTATAGATAAAGCGTAGCTGTTGACTGATATGGAATATGTATCAAATTTTATCGGAAATAAGTAGAAATCACTTAAAATTTCCAGTTTTAATTTGTTGTGGATTTTATTTTTCAGAATTGGTTTTAAATAGAACTTCGATGATAATGAAACAGATTCAGCATTAAATTTTGAATAGATTGTTGAATCTGTATAGATTTTCCTTTTCCTTGAAGCATCCAATTTCCTGAAACAGTTATAGGTATAGATTAGGTAATGACTGATATGGATGCTTCAGCATCGAATTTCGGAGAATGTAAGGGTCTTCACAAAAGGTATTTACCGACCACTAAAACGGCTGCTGTAAACACTCGGGTCAGTTGTGTAGTCTGGGATTTCAACAAAAGGTATTAAAAGTCCTTTTCTGGTTCTGGAGATACCACTCTCCAGAAAATTATAAAAAAAAATAACAGTTCCATCGAAGTGTGCCGATCACTTGCTACTGTACAAAAGCTATTTCATAGATATATTATTTAAGTAAAAATAGTATATTTAAAGTGCTCTCAATTATTTGAAATATTCAAGAACACCCATTACTAAGTTTAGAAAACATAACATAAGCTTTCCTTAAACTTTCCTCAAACATAAACTTCATTTATGTACCGAAATTCGCTCGTCCTTCATATCATCCTGGACGACATTTCTTAGTTAAAACTCAAATTTAAATTTGGTTTTATATGCAAATATAACTGGTAGTTATTTAAAATCCGTGTGGATAAATATTTGTCTATCCAAATGACAGATATAGGAAGTTATTTTTCTAAACCAAGATAATTATAATTTAAAAGTCGGTGTAGGTGAATTTATTTCATCAAAATACAGGAAGACAGATAAGCTACTTAGGATCTAAATTAATTTTCTGTATAAAATGTGAGCTTTTATGAATTTGTGGGATTTACGACCCAGATCGGGGGCTTGACAAATGTCTTTGAGCAACTATTTTCACGGCCGGGAGTTTGTAAGCTGTAAAATGTAGATAATTGAAAATACTAGTGTCACTGATGTAATTTAAATAATCTTACAGAACCAACTCGCCAGTGCCCAGTCCTTGAATGCGGAGGATCCAACTGTCGACAAGTGAAAGATAACAACGGCTGTTACACATGCATCTGCGATCCAAAGTGCGCGGAACCCAAGTGTGATCCTGGATGCGAGGTGTTGACTAATGTACCTCCCGGACAATGTCCCGGTTGCGTCTGCAGGGTGACAGTTGTCCAAGCTGTTGTAAATAGTAAGTTTAATATGCCACAAATAATGCACCTTTATTATACGTATATATTCAGAATACTTGCAATGAGGTAGGTACTTCCAAAAATACTATTCACAATGTAAAAAAATTTGATGCATGACTTTCCCTGCAGACTCAAATTTATATTTTCTTTATTTCTTTAACAATTCATTAGATTGAGTTTAATTGCACAAAATAACACTGAATTTGCATTTTTAATTCAATATTTTTTTCTTATTTAGTAACTGAACATTTTTCCGAAAGCGGAGTAACAAAAATTCATGAAATTTCAAATCCCTTGAGAACGGTTAGTCGTAAAGTATAATGGAGTGCGTTATATTCTTTTTCTCGTCAAAAATTGCGTATGAAACAAGGATTTAATTGATGCATTTGATCAGTCTTTTTTTTTAAAGATTTTGGCGATTTTTGTGGGTCATTTCATAAAACGGGCAGGTTGTTCTTTTCCGAATCGTACCAAAATATCCAAGAAGTAACTTATCTACCACATTTTGTGAAATTTGGTCAATTAGTATTTTAGTTAGAGTGGATACATGAAATTTTTTGGGTCATTTCGTAAACAAAGACAAGTTGCTCTTTTCCGAATCGAACCAAAATCTAATCAGCACCAGAGTATCCAACAAGTAACTTATCTACCACATTTTGTGAAATTTGGTCAGGTAGTATTTTAGCTCGAGTGGATACATAAAATTTTTATGGGCCATTTCGTAAAAAAATGCGGCTTCTGTTTTTACAAATCGAATTAAAAATTAATCAGCACAAGAGTCGTACCCAAGTGACTTACTTACCAAATTTTATGAAATTCGGTCTATTAGTTTTTGAGTTAGAGTGGGTACATACATTCACACAGACACACAGACAGACACTCACACACATACATCACGCTAAAATTAGTTTTTTCGTATTCTAGAGGTCTCGAAACGTGTAGATCCGTAGAAAACTCGAGTTGCGATTTTCGGCATGATTCCAATACTTTCCGTCTACTTTCCGTATCTCTACAATGCATTACCATGTATTGCAAAGAAAGTAAAATGTTACCATATTGATGTCTGAATAAATCTGCAGTAAATATCAAACTTTGTTAGATACAGCATACAGGATTGAACAAAGGTATCAACAGGTTTTAAATGAAACAATCTGATGTGGACAGCATATGACTTTCACTACAAACTCACATTTATTTTCTCTTTATTTCTTTAATAATTCGTTATATTGAGTTTAATTGCACAAAATAACGCTGAATGTGCATTTTGAATTAAATGTTTGTTTTATTTGGTAACTGGACATGTTTTCAAAGCGGCTTAACAAGAATGCGGAAAAACCCAAAATATCTCGTGAACAGTTAGTTAATCCTAGATTAATGGGTTAGACTTTTTATTTTCCTCGTTAAAAACTACGTATAAAACAAGCATCTAATTGAGACATTTGAACACATGTAGACATTTAGTTTAAAATTTGGCGATTTTTGAGGGTCATTTCGCCAAAAATGGCGGGCTCTTTTATCCCGATTCATGCCAAAATCAAATCAGCACCAGAGTAGGACACAAGTAACTTACCTACCAAATTTTATGAAATTTGGTCCGTTATATTTTGAGATAGAGTGGATACATCCATCGCACAGACATACAGACCGACAGACATACACAGACGTCACGCTAAAAATAGTTTTTTCATGTTCTAGAGGTTCCAAATCGTGTAGTTCAGTCGAAAACCCGAGTTGCGATATTCGGTATGATTCCAATACTTTCCCTATACATTTGCAGTGTATTGCAGGGAAAGTAAAAAGAGCATTCTTCATCCAAACAAATGAGAAAGAGCACTAGTTCCAAAGAAGCGGGCCAAACACGCTATTATCGTTGTTACTTTCCCTGCAATACATGGTAATGTATAGGGAAAGTATTGGAATCATGCCGAAAATCGCAACTCGAGTTTTCAACGGATCTACACGTTTTGGGACCTCTGGAATACGAAAAAACTACTTTTAGCGTGACGTCTGTGCATGTGTGAGTGTCTGTGTGTCTGTGTGGATTTTGTATCCACTCTAACTAAAAAACTAATTGACCGAATTTCATAAAATTTAGTAGATAAGTCAGTTGTGGGCGAGTCTGGTGCTTATTAGTTTTGGGTACAATTCGGGATAAAAGAACCGGCTTTTTTTTTGCGAAATGGCCCACAAAAATTGTCTGTATCCACTCTAGCTGAAAACCTATTGAACCAAATTTTACAAAATTCGGTAGATAAGTCGCTTGTGTGGTACCCTGGTGCTGATTAGATTTTAGTACGATTCGGGAAAAAATAGCCTGCCTTTTTTTGCAAAATGGTCTACAAAAATAGTCAAAATATAAAATAAAAACTACGTATACTCAAATATAACCATTAAATGCTTGTTTTATACGTAATTTTTAACGAAGAAAAGAATAAGACTAATCCCATTACATTAGGACTAGCCGTTCTCGAAATATTTTAGTTTTTTCTCTACGCCACCTTTGAAAATAAGTCCAGTTACCAAATGAGAACGAAAATTGAATTAAATAGGAATTAAATTTAATTAAAATAAAGAGAACGTGGATATAAGTCTGCAGGAAAAGTCATGTGCTGCCCACATCAGATTTTTGATACTGGTTCCCTGTCGCATTGATATCTTTACTCACCCTCATGGGCTGCGTCTAATAAGTGTTTGTTTTCAAATACTTTCACAATTTGATAGTGGAGTTTGGAAATTTACCTCATACTGCACCTAGATCCTTTTAGTGAACATCTGAATCATTCATTTTGTGGTCTACTGCTGCTAAAAATATTATCGGATGTTCTTAATGTTCTTCAAGTTATCTGTAATAACAGATACCTTGAACAGCAAGTCAAGTTATAGTCAAGTTGAATTCAATTTATTCTGTAATGACGGAGTTTGAATTTTCTGACACACTATCAATAATAATAAAAATATAGGTGTAATGTTAGGCATTTTAGTTACATTTGACTTCCACTTCCGTCCTGTTTCAAACTTTAAAAATCATCATTTTTTCTAGGACCAAAGAATTGTCCTATTATCCAGTGCTCTGGTCCTCACTGCCATGCTACACGCGGACCCAATGGTTGTCTTCAGTGCATCTGTGATTCGTGTCCACCTCCAAAATGTGATGCAGGATGTGAGCTTCAAACAGATGTAGCGCAGGGAGAATGCCCTACATGTGTATGTCCTAACTACAATGACCAAGGTATGGTTTAAGTGTTTTAATGTTAGGTGCTTACTCTATAACTCTATTTATCTATACTTGAAGATATTTCATTGTAAAATGTAACTACGTGACGTTTTTTTATTCGGACCGATAAAATATCCTTAAAATATAACTAAGGTTCAGTTTCGTTTTTTTTTGTTTCTATGAAAACGGTGTTTAAAGAAGCTCCAGAAGGTTGTATTTGGTAATATCAATCTAAAATAGAATAGACTGAAATTGTTCCATGATTAAAAAATAATCTAGTTGTTCTGATTTTTAACAACTAGTTAAAAGTGGAAAGTTAACCTCAATATGGGTCACTTCACAGTTTCAAAATACTCAGCTCAGGTTCAGCTTCGCTGCTGTTTGTTCCTGAAATTAGAAACATTTTTAAGACATCCCAGATATCTGCTTGAACATTTTCTACCCTGAAGGCAAGATTTTGAAGTGTTTTCATGCTATAAAAATATCTGGTTGTTCGAATTCAATATTCAAGGACAACCACTTTTTGTGAGTAGCAAATTCACTTCAAGTTAAGTGCCTGCGCTTTGCATTTCGTAAGGAGCTCTTGACCAAGTATTGATAAAATGAATTTCAGTAAATTTTTTTAACTGTCTAATATCCGTAAGAGATCAAATACTAGATTACATGCAGTTAATTTCTGCCAACAAAGCAACACAATAAATTAATTTTATGTCCATTGCTCTGCATAGATAATTAATGGAAACTAACTTCGGTGCGTGATTTCCTGAGATTACTATTTTATTGCGTTTACTTCATCAATAATAGCTCTTTTAGAGACATGCAGCCGTTAGCTTAGAGCAAAATGAAACTGCAATCACCACATAAGAATCTACGGACTCACGCCTCAAATAACACGCCTGGCTCTCTCTAAAAAAGCAGCATTTCATTCATAAATAATTTCCCATTCATGTCATTCATCACAATACTATAATAATTTATTTTATTTAAAAATTAAGACCATGGAGCTACAAGTAATTTAACTCTATGCTTAAAACTTCATCGCAAAAAATCGTCCTTCTCTCGGTAAAGTCAATGAATATTTCTTTCATATCAGCTATGCAGACTCCATGAGCTAAATTCTTTTGCGTTAAAAATACACCAATTTCTATACAACTCATCCTACATATTTTGCTGTTTACATTTTACATAAGTGAAAAATAGGCTTCGTTGTAGAAATAATCAAATTTGGATGAGCATTTAAACTCATATATATTGTAATTGCGTTGATTTAGTATGTAGATGCACAGAATTTAAACCAAAATAAAGTGGTTTTGGGACGGATACAACACTCAATATGAAATAAAAAGAACTTTAAAAATCACGATTTTGAGACAAGATGGATGCCATATATCATTTTGAAGTGGATCACGTGATACTTTCATATCATGGTCACGTGATCGTGTCATATAAGAGGTGTTATTAATATTTTAATTTTTATTTCAAAAACTACTGAATATATTTCGCTGAATTTTTTTTTTATATATTTTATGGAACAATTTGAATATTACCTAAAAATTTCGAAACAATTTGAGAATTTTAAATGCGCTTAAAAAATGTTTGAAAAATTAGGTCCCATAGGGCTCAATGTATTTCATTTTTTCGACCCGGGTTCAATCCAAAACTAATTGGTTAATATTATTCATTTATATTTCCATAGGTTCTACAGACCGTCTGAACAACATACTAAAATTTCATTTTGATTAAGTCATTTTTACGGCAGTTATCGTGCTAACGGACAGACAGACAGACAGACAGACAGACAGAATGAACAAAGTCATAAACACTTTTCAACTTTGTTGTAAAGTGTTAAAAAGCGAAGAATGTCAATACATTAACTTCTTAATGGCCCCAAATCCCAAAATGAAGTTTGAAGTATTAATTTTGACTTTGTTAGAGAGATAATGGAGTTTAATGCTAACACCTTTTTAATATAGTCTTGTCTTAACTTTCGCTGATGTGGCAAATTAAAAATGCATCGTTCGGACAATTTGAAAAACTCGTACTTTTGCGATCATTGAAAATTTGCATAAAAATATAGAAATTAAAAAAAAAATACAACTTCAATTCCATTATCTACACCTTTAGCTTTTGTTTGAAAATTCGAGATCATAGCTCGAAAATTGAGGAGGAAATAGCTTTTCTAGGGGATCTATTTTTCTAGGGGATACTAGGGGATCGCTGTTTTCCCTAGTTTTAGAGATTTCTGCAACCATTTAAAAATCTGTTAAATTTTTCGAATTTAATAGTCTTGAAGCAAATTATCTGATCGTTAGCTAAATTAGAAAAAATAATAGGCGATATACATATATACATAGAGATTTACGTTTTAGTAATATAGATGCATAGCAAAATACAGTTAAAAGGAATAACAGCAACAAATAGCAATAGAATGTGATGATTTGTCGGCAAAATAATAATAATAATAATAATAATAATAATAAATTTATATACAATATAATGCGATAAATTATAAATTTACTATCATTTTGTCACAAAATGTACAGATTTTGTAGAAATCTAGTTTTAATAAATTTCTAAAATTTGCCAATCAGGCAAAATCGTCAGCATATACTAATAAAATGAGTCATGAGGGTAATATTTTTTGTGTACGCCATCGGTAACTATGTTCCTAAATAAAGAACTATGAACCAGACTGAAGTTAGAATCTTTTATAGCATATATTTATTGTTTATAATTATTATTCCTATTTTTGTTGTACTTACGTCGGTTTTCTTTGTCTGAGACATTATTTGTTTGCTTGACATCTTTAAATAATGCTATACAGAGTGTTTCGAGAATTTGGTTAAACGGTTTATTTCTTTTGATAGACTAAGTAAATTGGAAAAAATGTCTAAAATAAAGAAGCATAACCATTTTACGCGTTGCAGGCAAATTGTATCGAGATTTACGCGATCATCAAGATCGATCATATCATATTTTGCTGTTTAAATTATTATTTTGTTGTTAACTTGTTGCGAATTCGAAGAGATCTTAAATTATATCGTTAAAATATGTACCCGGCATTGCCAGATATTTAAAGCAGGGATTGAGTGAATTATTTCATTTAATTTTTCCAAAGGTGTAGTCATGTGCCGCTAATGATATAATACACAATAAAATAATTTTCAGTGATATATTTTAAAGTCAAACCTCTAAATAAAATCCACTTCGCCAGCCATTTTGCCTTTATCGCAGAATGTCCGATAATCCAATACGATAAATACGTCAATGCTTCCAATAGCAGCAAACAAGCTGTGACGTTGGTTGCAACGCCCACTCCATAGCAACTACTGAAACGTTGAAAGAAGACATTTACCCGTGGTATCAAATATCTACATTTTTATGGTCTTGGTTGGAAATTAACTAATAGTGAAAAAGAGTAATTGAAAAAAAAATTTGTTAGAATGCAAAAATAAACATCCAAATTTTTGCCAAAATATAAAATTGTGCTAATCTTCGTTTTTCGGTTTCAACGAAATAAAATACAAAATAAAGTATGCATGTTAAGATGTATTTAAAATTAAATAAACAAATATAAAGGAATTGTATTACAGATACTGCTCAAAGTTCATTTTTTATTTTTTCCAATGATGTCAAGATGAAAAAAAAAAACTTTGTGATAATATTTTCGATTGCTAACGAACCGATTTGTGCAAATATCGTTCAAAATCGTACTTCAACAAATGATAAATTAAAAACTGACTCGAATATAAGACACAGACAGACAAACATATTTTATTATATAAGATTACCCCAATTCACATTTTTTTTATTTATTTATTTCCAAAATATACTCCTTGATATTGTTTCTGTAATTTCTTGCACTATTAAATATATCTTAATTTATTAGTGTAACTTTTATCAACAAATTTTGCCTCAATATTCATATCTTGCAAGAAATTTTCATTGATAATTTCGAAGTAATTTATATAATTATTTAAAACTAAATATTAAAATGATACGTTTGCAGACAATCACTAATCTTACTGAGATAACTTACATTTCAAAATTTATAGTGTAAGAAATTAGATGAGTTTTTCAGCATTATGAGCTCCATGATGCATGTAAGTAAGAACACTTTTTGTAGACATTTAAATAAGTAGCAAGAAATATTTTTCACATTGGGTATTTTTTGAAAAGGGAACTGTACAAAAATTTTAATTTTGAATTTTTCTGAAAATGCTTCCCATGGAGATCAAACTGCACTGTTATGACACTTTACCTCATTTTTAACAATTTTCCAATTTATATATTTATCTTTAAAAGGTAAATAAATAACCGCATAAACATACTCTCTGAAGTAGATAATTTACTATGATGTCGTAAATTTGCTGAATTTTGATGAGGATTAATGTTTGTGCACTCATTCAGGCGATGACGAAGAAGATGAATTATACTGTCCCAACTTATTCTGTTCCGATTATGGATGCCGTGAAGTTCCTGGCCCAGCTGGATGTCCTATCTGCATGTGTGATCCAATTTGCGCAACTCCTGTGTGTGAACCGGGATGTCAAGTAGTAACAAACAAATACATGGGAAGGTGTCCAGTATGCATTTGTAGCTCACCATTGGATTGTAAGTATATGGACATAAAAACAGAATATTCACATTTTACTGTCACAATGAATAAAAATCTGATGTGGACAAAACATGACTTTCCTTATATAATGCAATGAATTTACCACTTTTATAGGAAAAAGATAGGTTATTTTATATTAGATACTTATAGTCTTTCCAAGAAATTGAATTGTCGTCAATTAGTCGTAATTTTCATTGATTTAGCGTCATATTTATCCAGTTGGCAAGCTTTTCGTTCATCTGGCAACATCTAAAAAGTCGCCAAGTTGGCGACATCCCGCCGAATTCTTCCCTAAAATCTCGCCAAGCGTTATGGACGGAGAAATAAATTATTCTTATAGTCGATAAATGACTATTGGTATTCAAATACAAAAGTATTACTCAAAGTATCTTTTCTCATGAATGGAACGAGCTAGATCCACGCGAATGATGTCACCAAGTGTATCGCATGATACGAGTATTACATATAAAAAGGGAAAATGTTTCTCAACAGTTAATTTTTTTTTAATGTATGGGGTTTTTTGATATATTTATTTGAAAAATGTCCTATATCTCGAGAACGGTTCATGCTAGCGTTTAAAAGTTTACGTTAATCATTTTCTAAGGAAAAACTACATAAGAAATGTATATTTGCGTAACTTTTTTAAAGGTTTTGATTATTTGATGATTTTTTCAAAATTTCACTCGAAAATTTAGGGGGGTTCTGGATATTCGATTATGTTTAAAAACAATAGTCTTCCAGTATTGATGAATTGTAATTTTTGTACAAAATTTCATTCAAATCGCTCCATTCGTTCATGAGATATCGTCTCCACATTTTCACTGACACACATACACTCACACATACACACACACACTCACACACACACATACACTACCTTTAAAATGTTCGATTCGTGATCAGGGATGCTTGAAACGTGTTTTTCCGTCGAAAACTGGAATTCGAAATTCATCACCCAATCATCGTCCAATTATTTGTTTCAAACTAATAGTCATTTATCTGCTATAAGAATAAATTATTTCTCCGTCCATAACGCTTGGCGAGATTTCGACGACGAATTTAGAGGAATGCAGCCAACTTGGCGACGTTTTTAAATGTTACCAAATCAAAGAAAACCTCGCCAAATGGATAAAAATGACACTAAATCAATTAAAATAACGACTATTTGACGAACTATCAATATCTTGGAAAAAATATAAGTATCTACTATAAGAATAACCTATTTTGTTTTTACTGTAAAAGTAGTAAATACATTCTATTATATAAGGAAAGCCACGTACTCGCCATATTAGATTTTTTTATGAATAATGTTTATTATTTATTTATTCATTTATTTATTCAATTTACGTGGCAACTACACATAATTCCAATGAGAGTAACCACAAAACATAAAAAATATACATCAGAAAATACAAGAATACTAAACAGTAAATATGTCAAGTACATTAAAACACACTCTTTCAAAACATTTATAGTACTCAAAATAAAGACATTAATACCAGCACAATATATATTAAGGAGATCAACAAATTTATAGGCATAAATGCTCTTAATGTATTTTTGTTTAATAGTATGAAACATGTAAATATATATACCGGACAAATAGACGGACAGACAGATGCGTCATTTATTAATATAGATAACGTATTGGCTAAAAAATTACTAAACGCTTAAAATTCACAAAGCAAAATGAGTTTGAAAAAAAAACTAACAAAAGAAAGCAATATTTGCACCCGTTGTCAAAGATAATTTATATTTTGAATTTCTGGATATATTTACCGTGTCATATTTACAGTTTTTTTTAGATTGACAACTTTAAATTAATCTATTGAGCAATCATAAAGTTCATCTAACTTAAAAGGATTTCAATAAATGTTAAAAATTCCGAATATATTTTAAAATCGCCTGCATTATATTTTCATATTTTTATGTTCTTTTGCTTTTGCAGCTGATACATCTCCTCCAAACACATCTATACAGTCAATTGATACCGTTAAAAGTCATCAACAAGTTCAGCAACAAGTTCAGCAACAAGTTCAGCAGCAAGTTCAGCAGCAAGTTCAGCAGCAAGTTCAACAACAAGTTCAACAACAAATTCAACAACAAGTTCAGCAACAAAATGAAGTCACATTCTCTGGTATCGTCGAACCAGTTGTTGCAGATGATGAACCATTTTCCACTGAGCATACAACGGTCACCGTAGATGCGGACACAGAAGAGTCAACAACCATCACCACCACTGAGCCCACAACTACTGAAATGACCACAACTGAAACGCCTTCGCCGACTTGTCCGGAACCTGTGTGTTCAGGACTCAGATGTAGTTATGAGACTGATTCGGATGGTTGCGAGGTTTGCAAGTGCCGTTACAAATGCCCACCACCTAAATGTGTGGGTAATTGCGTTCCAGAAACAAATGCGCCATCACACAGATGTCCAGGATGTGTGTGTCCCTCCAGAAGAAAACGTAAGTATTCTGATGATCAAAGTACATTTTGAAATGGTAGAAATTAGTCCAACCTATTATCTTAGACAATGTTTCGTGATTGAAATATTACCATCCATCTGAATGTAAAACAGGAAAGATCAATTATGCATAAAGCATTGATTACGAATAACTTTTCAATTGAAATGCCATTTTATTTAAACACATCTAAAATATAATACATTCAACTGTGATATTTTTAACACTTTACAACAAAGTTGAAAAGTGTTTATGACTTTGTTCATTCTGTCTGTCTGTCTGTCTGTCTGTCTGTCTGTCTGTCCGTTAGCACGATAACTGCCGTAAAAATGACTTAATCAAAATGAAATTTTAGTATGTTGTTCAGACGGTCTATAGGACCTATGGGAATATAAATGAATAATATCACCCAATTAGTTTTGGATTGAACCCGGGTTGAAAAAATGGAATACATTGAACCCTATGGGACCTAATTTTTCAAGCATTTTTTAAGCGGATTTAAAATTCACAAATTGCTTCGAAAATTTTAGGCAATATTCAAATTGTTCCATAAAATACATAAAAAAAAATTCAGCGAAATATATTCAGTTGTTTTTTAAATAAAAATTAAAATAATAATAACACCTCTTATATGAAGCGATCACGTGTCCATGATATGAAACGATCACATGACCCACTTCAAAATGATATATGGCATCCATCTTGTGTCAAAATCGTGATTTTTAAAGTTCTTTTTAATTCATATTGAGTGTTGTATCCGTCCTAAAATTACTTTATTTTTGCCTAAATTCTGTGCATCTACATACTGAAACAACGCAATGACAATATATTTCAGTTTAAATGCTCTTCCAAATTTCATTATTTCTACTATTAAGCCTATTTTTCACCTATGTAAAATGTAAACAGCAAAATATGTAGAATGAGTTGTATTAGAATCGCTGTAATTCTTTAACACAAAATCATTTAGTCCATGGAGTCTGCTTAGCTGATATGAATTCATTGATTTTAGAAAGAGAAGGACGATATTTTTCGATGAAGTTTTACGCATATGGTTTACTTACTTGCAGCTCAATGGTCTTAATTTTTAAATAAAATAAATTGTTATAGTATTGTGATGAATGACATGAATGGGGGAATTATTTATGAATGAAATGTTGCTTTTATAGAGAGAGCCAGGCGTGTTATTTTTTTATGACGTCATTTGAATGGATTTCAGTTGTTTTCGATGAAGTTTTCAAATATAATAAATTATCGTAGTACTATGATAATTCTAAAATTATTACCGAGGAATGTATAACATTTAAGAGATGTTTAAACCAAGCAATTTATACTTTAATGCCGTCATTTGAATGAAGTTAATTTTTTTCGATGAAGGTTTAAGTTTTCAAATATAATAAATTAATGTAGTATTGTGATAAGTTTTAAAATATTACCGAGGAATGTATTGCATTTTAGACATGTTTAAATAAAATTGCATTGAAGTTGGAAAGTGTTTCATAATCAATGCTTTAAGCATGATTGATCTTTCTTGTTTTAAATATCACAGTACTAAAATAATTATTATATTTGAAAAATTAAAATTTCACGAAAAAGACAATGCTAATTACATAAAATGAACCTTATTCAAATGACGTCATTGAAATGTAAATCATCTGCCTATCTATATAAAATCAATGAATATTTCATTGATATCACTTATATTCCAGACTTTAGAGTTCATAAATTTGACATGAAAAAATTCAGCAATTCTTTTACAACTCACATTTTAATTGCTTGATTTGTTTACATTTTTTGCATGCTTTAAAATTAGGCTTCGTTGTAGATATAATCAAAGTTTAGTTCTCATTTAAAATAAAACGTATTGTAATTGCGTTAATACAGAATTTAGATACACAGATAATACGCAAAAATAATGCGGTTTTGTAACGGATGCAACACTAAATATAAATTTAAACGATCTTTAAATATCTACGGTGACAGAGGATATCAGAAACCATCTTCTATTTTGCAATGAGTGGCATCCATCTTTTTTTCCCAGTGTGAAAATCGTGATTTTTATAGTTCTTTTATATTTATATTTACAGTTGCATCCGTCTTAAAACCGCATTATTTTTGCGTATTTTCTGTGCTTCTATATTCTGTGCCAACTCAATTAGAATATATTTGGGTGTAAATGATCATCGAACTTTGATTATTTCTACAACGAAGCCTAATTTTATTGGATGCAGAATGTAAACAAGTGATTGTAAGATAAGTTGTATAAGAATTGCTAAATTTTTCAAACAAAATTATTTAGCTCTGTAATCTGGAATAAAAGTGATATGAATGAAATATTCATTACTTTTACATAGAGAACCAGATGATTTATATTTCGATGACGTCATGTGTATAAAGTTCATTTTCTTCGATGAAGTTTTAAGTTTTCAAATATAATAAATAATTGTAGTACTGTGATAATTTAAAATCTATCAGCTCTGAATGTATCGCATTTCAGAAATGTTTAAATAAAATTGCATTTCATTTGGAAAGCGTTACTTAATAAATGCTTTATGCATGATTGATCTTTCTTGTTTTTCCTTATGCAGTTATATAATAATTTATAAAAGTTAATATAGTTCTTTTAACTAGATTTTTTTAAACTCTTTTTTTTTATCATTTAACTGCTTTTCTAGATATTTGAAGTTTGTATAAAATTGGCTGTTTTTTGCGGTCATGCAGTAATTGCAGTCGAAACTCGCTTTTGTTAAGGGATATTAAAAAATTTAAGAATGGTGAAAAAAATTGACTTAGTGAGTTGTTCGACGTACTTTTGTTCAATTTCATAAATTTAAAATTTCAACCATATATAAACGCTAAACAGTTTCTGTTTGCATCTAAAATGTGTTTTATTGTTATTAAATATTTTAAATATTCGATCATTTAAATGCATAAAAAATTGTGGATTTTCTTCGTTGCCGTGTATAATCTGATACAATAGCATCACTACTGCAGTTTGCATATGGGTATTTCACAGTCCAAATTAGAATCCTAGTTGTTAAAAACTGCTGCTTATCGAATACGGACGACCTGGTAAAGTGGTGACGTAGACTAAAACCTTCAATACTATGAATTTCGATGAATAATCATAACTTTGGAATAAATAAAAAAAACACAACTACGATATCATAGTCATTATGAAAAAATAGTGATTCCTTCATGGGTAACTTTAGGTTCCTGAACAGGGTACCATCGACCGGAACTTTGACTTCAGGAAAACTCTGGTACCAGACGATTTTTTTCTCCGTGGGATGGAAGTGAATGTTCCACGCAAATTTCAAATGCACAGTAAAACAAGAATGATCAATCATGCTTAAAGCATTGATTATAAAACACTTTCCAACTTCAATGCAACTTTATTTAAACATCTCTAAAATGCAATATATTGCTAAATAATATTTTAAAACTTATCACAATAATACATTAATTTATTATATTTAAAAACGTAAACCTTCATCGAAAAAAATTAACTTCATTCAAATGACGGCATTGAAATATAAATTACCTGGTTTAAACATCTCTAAAGTGCAATACATTCCTGGGTAATATTTTTAAAATCGTCATAATACCACAATAATTTATTATATTTGAAAACTTCATCGAAAACAACTGACATTCATTCAAATGACGTCATAGAACAAATAACACGCCTGGCTCTATCAATAAAAGCAGCATTTCAGTCATAACATTTTCCCATTCATTTCATTCATCACAGTACTAAAAAAATTTATTTTATTTAAAAACTTAAGACCACGGAGCTACAAGTAATTAAACTCTATGCTTAAAACTTCATTGAAAAAATTGTCCTTCTCTCTATAAAATCAATGAATATTTCATTCACATCAGCTATGCAGACTCCATGAGCTAAATACTTTCGCGTTAAAAAAATATAGCAATTCTTATACAACTAATCCTACATAATTTGCTGTTTACATTTCACATAAGTGAGGAATAGGCTTCGCTATAGAAATAATCAAATTTGGATGATCACATAAACTCAAATATATTGTCATTGCGTTTTTTCAGTATGTAGATGCACAGAATTTAAGCAAAAATAAAGCGGTTTTAGGACAAATACAACACTCAATATGAATTAAAATGAACTTTAAAAATCACGATTTTGAGACAAGATGGATGCCATATTTTATTTTGAAGTGGGTCGCGTGATCTTTTCATATCATGGTCACGTGATCGCTTCATATAAGAAGTGTAATTATTATTTTAATTTTTATTTAAAAAAGTACTGAATATATTTTGCTGAATTTTTTTTATATATTTTATGGAATAATTTGAATATTACCTAAAATGTTCGAAGCAATTTGTGAATTTTAAATCCACTTAAAAATGTTTGAAAAATTAAGTCCCATAGGGTTCAATTTATTTCATTTTTTCAACCCGGGTTCAATCCAAAACTAATTGGGTGATATTATTCATTTATATTCCCATAGGTCCTACAGACCGTCTGAACAACATACTAAAATTTCATTTTGATTAAGTCATTTTTACGGCAGTTATCGTGCTAACGGACAGACAGACAGACAGACAGAATGAACAAAGTCATAAACACTTTTCCACTTTGTTGTAAAGTGTTAATAAAAACAAGGAGGTGTTTGTTCTCTTTGGGAAAAACTAATTTTGAAAAAATATTGCCTAACTTCGAATTGCAAAAGCGCAAGTTTTACAATTTACTGAATATTATCTAATCTCATAGTTATCCCCCTACCTGAAATTTTACCCAATGCTATCTAATCCTAAGTTTATTTTTCTTTTACCCAATACTACACAATCTCACATTTAATTTTCCCTTTATACCAAAATTACTAAATTCTACCTATTTTCACTTTACTACCCCTTCTCTCACTTCCTCTCTACTCTGCTTCTCTGTCTTTAACCAAATACTATCCAATCTCACAATTATTTACCTCTCTCTCTCTTTGTTTAAACCAATACTATCCATTCTCATATTTATACTTTTCTTTCTGTTTAACCCAATACTAGCTGATATCACATGCATTTTAAACTTTAGGCATTGCAATCCAATTTCACATTTATTTTCCCCTTTGCCCAATGCTATCCAATCTCTTTTCCCTTTTGCAAAATATAATCCAATTTTTCTTCCTTTTTTCAGCCCAATAATATCCAATCGCATGGGTTTTTTTCTCTATATCCAAGACTATTCAGTTTCACATTTGTTTATTATTATTTTACAGCAACCGCCTTTAACTTAAGATACCACAACTAATTTATTTTACCTTTACTTAGTACTATTCAATCTCATTTTAGCATTACCTAATTCTATCCAATCTCATATTAATTTTACTATTTACCCAATACTACCGATTCTCGCATTATTTCTCTCTTTCCAAAATACGGCCTAATATGCAAATTTCCAGTATTTCATTGATAAAAAATTCTTCAAGCAAATACTCGCAGATTGTTTTCTTACAAATAGCAATTTCAATTATTGTGACTATCTAATATTTTTTTCTTTTTACCCAATACTATCCAATCTAATATTTTCCTTGTATCCATACAATTTAGTTTTACACGTTTCTTTAATTTTATTTTACAGCCACCGCCTCCGCCTTAAGATACTGAAGTCCATGAGTGAACTTTCCTATCCAACCATGATTCTGCATGGATCGCTTCGTGACTATTCCTAAGCAAAACCTTTGTTGATAAAAGTGACACTCATTCGAAGAAGCAAATTTGAAAAAGCAAATTTGAAGAAGCAAGTGTTAAACAAGAAAAAACCACCACTGTTCCATGTTTTGGGACTTTTCAAGGGACACCGGAAGCTGCAAAATATTATTTTCACAACAATAGCCCAATTTTCGAAGTGAACAAATTAAGAACAACTCTTGTGCCAAAATTAGTAATAGTAGTAACATTTAATACATATTACTAAAATATTTTCCTAATTTAGATTTTCTTTCAGTATTTGTATTAACTACCACACGGATTTGTTTCTGTTAATACTAATCGAATTTTACACCAATGTTTTATTTCTTTTGTCAGTTGTATTTTGTAATGAAACATTACTTGCTTTAATGTACCTAAATCATGTAGTAAGTAGTTTCATCGATCATTATTTATTGATTGCAACAGCAGTCTAGTTTCATTGATCGCTTATGTAGTCTTTCTATGACATATATTGATCTCATTTTTGGGTATAGGGAAAAGAGTATATTTTATTTATAAATCACATTCCAGACAATTGATTTCTTATCGAAACAAATAACTGCTGATTGCTCTTGCCATTTTTGTCGAGGCGAATCATTGTTGACTGCTCTTGCCATATTTGTCGAGACAGATCACTGCTGATTGCTCTTGTCATATATGTCAGGGCGGATCACTGCTAATTACTCTTGCCATTTTTGTCGACGCAGATCTTTGTTGACTGCTTTTGCCATATTTGTCGAGACAGATTACTTCTGACTGCTCTTGCCATTTTTGTCGAGATAGATCATTGTTGACCGTTCTTGCCATTTTTTGTCGAGGCAGATCAGTGCTGATTGCTCTTGTCATTTTTGTCGAAGCGAATCACTGTTGATTAGTCTTGCCATTTTTGTCGAGGCTGTTGATTGCTCTTGCCGTTCCGTCACTTGATTGTGTCTTTACATAGTGCACACAATTTTGTCTATCGCATGTAGTAAGGCACCATTTCATTGAAGCAGACTAATCCACGCAGCTGCGTACAATCAATACAGTGAGAAGCTTTTATCCGTACCAGTGTACCTTGCTGTAGATCAGAAAAACGGCAGAGAAATTTCAATTGATTCGCAATTTTTATACACATGCAAACTATTAGAGACGTCGGTTTGTAACAACAAGGGCATCAATCTTCAAGAGAAAATGTCAGTATGTAAAATACTGCAGATTCCCACTCTCTTTTATCAAGAAAATATCTGGAAATATACGGAGAAGCTATAATAGAATTTTAAAAGTCTAATTAAAACAGATTTATAGTAGTTTATGTTCTAAAATCTAGTAAATAAAACATTTCTTACCGTATTATATAAAATTTCTCATGTTATTAAATAATTACAATTCCTATTTGAAAGTAAATTGAAGGGATTTATTATTTCCTATCTGCATGGAAACTTGGAATTTGAGAAAAGCTGGCTAATGAGTGAAATTCTACAGGTGGAGTTTTTACAGATTACAAAGAGCATTTAAATTTTCAGAGGAGAACTATCCAAATTCCATGATAATTTGAAAATATGAAGCGGCAATGTAAATCTAGGTGTATTTTGTTTCTAACAGAGTTTTAAGAAACATTGTATTAAAGTATCATGCATAAGAACTTCAAGCATACACATTTTATAAGGAAAGATCAACTATAGTTTCTGAAAAGTTGATCAATTCGAGCCCATTAATAATCTAAAATAGCGCAAAATAAATAGTACAAATAACAAAATTCTTAAATAGTACAATTAACAAAATTATTAAATAGTACAATTAACAAAATTCTTAAATAGTACAATTAATAAAATTATTAAATAGTGCAATTAACAAAATTCTTAAATAGTACAATTAACAAAATTCTTAAATAGTACAATTAACAGAATTCTTAAATAGTACAATCAACAAAAGTCTTAAATAGTACAATTAATAAAATTCTTAAATAGTGCAATTAACAAAAATTATAATGCCCTCAAATTTTGATGCCATTAAAGATCCACAAAAATTCTATAAAAAATATATTTGTTACATTTTATCTTTAATAATTTATGATTCCTGAAAACTTTGGACAACATTAATTTAATATGAATAAAATGTAATTAACAAGATTACATTATCTTAAAGTTTCTTATCGTATGAAACAAAAAATTATTTTCTCTTTTATTATTTCTGGAATATTTTCCGAAAATTCTGGATTTATAAACACTTTTAAATAATTTCTATCTTATAAGTTTGGTGAAGAGTGAGTGTGCATTTCTATGATTCCTATGCATACAAATACACCACTCAGTTTTATATGGTTTCTGTGCTGTATCTTTTGAGTACCATCAAGTACGTGTTATTCTGTATCTGTGTCCTTGTCTTTTTAAGACTTCCGTTATAAGTTATTTCTCAATTTTTGATACTACAACATCCAGATTCGTGTTCAGAAATTGTATACGTATAAGAGTTCATATATATTTCATGTAGAGTTTTCTTTTACTGAAATCATCTCAGGATGATAGTTTTTGATCTGAAATATCTTCACGCAGATCCTGCTTAGATTCAATATGCAGTAAACACATTCAGCGCGAAATACTAGGCATGAATAAAGAAAATAATCCATTCGTAATTCTGGTTCCAATTCTATCGATGCAAAATAGTTTTGCATGAATAACGTATTATAAAATTGAAATAATTCAAAAAATTAAAAAATTGAAATTATAACCAATTTTCCAAAATAGTTCAGCATATTAAAATATCGAAACTGTCATTAGGAAAACTAAGAACTTGATCCATAATGAAATTATATATCCTTGTAGGGCTTTCACAAGGTATTACAGGTTACGTATTACTTTTCATAAGTAACACTTTCAATCTTCGAGGTATAAACATTGCAAACTTTAAAAATAAAAAATTTCCAATCTTCTTCAACTTGGCAAGATGATTTCTCGGAAACTATGAGCTTTGTAAAGAAAATGATTGATCTAGAAACTGTATATCTTATTGAACACTAAATGAGCAATACTAAATGGACAAATACTAAATGAACAATGCAGTATCCTATCAGTATTAATTGTCAATATTTTGTGATTTAATATTTTGGAAAGCATAATATCAGTAATATCCAGGATAGTATATAATTATGTTATGAAATACATATCATCAGAGCGATGTTTTTTCCGTATATAAGATGTTCTTTCTTAAGAATGGCATTCTCCGGGATAAAAATAATGCTTGTGCCACAGTGTTTGCAAGAGTACATTCCTAAATTACTAAATTGGAATCTAGATTTCTCTGCCGTTGCTTTCTAATATTCCACACATTTCTGCACGACGCCTGTACAGTTGGATACAGCACACCTTTTAAACACAGAAATGTATAAATATGTATTCCATGCCAGAGGCCTTTTTTAATAAAAACAAGTGAGTTTGAAAGCCGAGAATTCTATGTATATTAAAATCATATTTGTACCTTCATACCATATTATTTATTAATCCTCAGCTTTATATGTCATCTACTTTATTTATTTTCGGAAAAAAAAAGTGTTTTGATTAAGAACAAAGTGTTTTGCTCGTCTCTTATTTGTATTTATTTAATTTATTTAATTTATTTATTTATTTATTTATTTATTTAATTAATTTATTTGAATAGTGTATTTTGCCAATTGTAAGTTTTTAATTCGTTTGAGAAATAAAAACTGTTTTTATAAATGGGCTTGATTTCTTTATTGTATAGACGAAAAAAATATGTATTTTAAACTAATCTATTTTAATTAATGCTATATCTACAAATGACAAAGCAACGCTTATGCAGTATATCGACTTCGAAATATTTATAGGAAAAAATGATTTATGATGCATTGAACGATCAGTATGTGTTGTATGTACTCTACGTGCAGACCACCATATCTCACTCTTTCTGAATGAGACGTCATCGTTTCGAATAGTCAAAATTATTTTGAATATGGAAATATTGGAGTAAGATAAAGATTCTTGAATTTTGATTTTTTAAATAAAACACATTTTAATTACAAATTATTAAAGGAAGAAAAAATATTTAATTTAAGTTTTCTTCATAACCCTTATAATATTCTTGAAATGATTTTATTATACATTTAACATATTTAAACCTATTTCCATCATCTTGGGTTTTATTATTGATTACACTTTTTTTTGTCGCGTTCTTCTACCAACCATATGTAACTCTGAATTGAAAATTTGAAAATTGTGACAAAAGAGTAACATATTTTTAAGGGTATCAACTGAGGTTAATATGTTGCACACAATGTTTCTTTCGGACATAGATCCCTGAGGCGTAATCCCCGTAACCAATTATTTGCACCCCGGAGACATTTTATATTTGCTTAGTTTCGATTTATGTGACAGCATTTAGATATATTTATATAGAGCAAATAGAAACCTTGCCCCCTCCTAAAGTTTCATTCAGTCCCTTTCCCCGGCCAAAAAGTCTTGAAAGACTGCATGGCAGCACAAGTACAAATAAATCTAATATACAAGGAGCACTTAACGGTACTAATAAGCCATATCAGTTGCTTGTCCCCCTCTCATTCTCCTTTTATTATTTTATTCATTTAAATCTGCACCGTAACACAGAAAGTTTGTATATATGTCTGCCTTGCTATACAAATCCACTCTGTTTATACGAACTCAATCAAATTTATTATTACCATTAATCTGTTTAATAAGAAGATATCCAGCGTCGCTGGTGAGACACTGATATACACTGATATACACACACCTATACAATAAAGAAGTTCCTGGGTACATCGTTATGCTTATATGTCTGTATATATACACTGTATATATACATTGATATATATACACTGTATATATACACTGCCTGTATATATACACTGTATATATACACTGTGTGTATATATACACTGATATACACAAACCTATACAATAACGATGTTCCTGGGTACCTCGTTATGCTGATATGTCTACAAGAGTTCCCGGTATGCTCAATACAGACACAAACATGATGTGTTCGACATACTTCAAACCCTTTTAAAACAACCTTACCGTCAGCTTTACCAATTTTAGCAATCAACATTACAAACATTGGATAATAAAGTTCAACACCGATAAAAATGTATTATGTATTTCCCCCTCTCTTTACTCATTCCAGTGCTACTAATTTATTCCCTGAAAAAATTACTATGCTTTACACTTTGATTCTAAATTACTGTAGTAACTTTTCGTTTCTGACATCTGTCAAACATTGAAAATTGTATTTTCCCAGCTGTACTCCTAGATAGTTTAATAGCCATATGAGCCTTACTAATAAATTACTTCTGTACAAAGCAATTATCCATCCAATAATCACTTATGGCTCTCAAGGTAGACTTCTGGTGTCCATCTAAAGATACTATCTGAAGTTTGGCAAAATAAATCTCTCCGCTTCAATGTTTCGCGTTATATCAAGAAGGATGTTTTTAAACGAGATTTCGATTCAGCCCATTTTTTCTTATATTCTACAATTATCCTTTCATATACTCAAATATATCGTCTTGAATTCGGTAAAAAGGAAAAAAGTTGGTAAATAAAGTTTGTAAAAATCATCTTAAGGTTGGTACAATCCCAATCATCTGTGATGTTAGCTTCCAATTACTAGACTTCCAACTAATATGTGACCAAAGCATCATAATTTACGCAAACCCATAACCGTTTCATACCATATACAAAGTAGGCAAATTCTAAAGGCCACAATTATTAAGGTATCAATTTCCATTATTCTATAAATAGCTTTAAATATTTTTTTGACTTTAAATAGCTGTTATGATTCCTTAACGTCACTTTTGGATCTCTGTATGGTGAGGTGAATTTGACACATAAATTCAAAAATAGAACACATAAATACACTAAATATTACTCACCACTAGTGTCACTCAGCTCAACCGCGTTCGTATAGTGGGGTCCAATTGGACCTAAGTACATTGCATTCCCTAATTAAAGAGTCAATTCCTTTTTGTGACCACTTAACAATTTATTAAAAGTACATATAAAATCTCAATGAACACTAATAACAAATATACACAATTACAATTACTTTCCAATTACCCAGCTTGACCTCGGGGTGTACAGTTAAATTTACAACTAATTTACATATTTTTTAAATTATCCAAAACTTGCATTTAATTACTTTAAAGAAAACATAATTCATTGGGCAAATATCCCATGAAGCTTAAAGTTACCCTTAAACACTGGAGATCACATCAAAATACTGTTACACATTACTTATAAAACATTGAAAATCAAGTATAATTCACCATACCTTTATTACAGAAGAAATGACACTGAAATGGGTGCCTTCCCGGCGGTCCAAATAGATACTCTAAGTCCTCTGGACGAGTCGGACGGCCTGGGGCTTTTACTCAAATGGGTGCTCCGGCCGTCCAAATAGATGCTTCAGGACGAGTCGGACGGTCTGGGTCTTCAACACTCAAATGGGTGCTGGTAGCGATCCCTCCGCACATTGGAAAATGGGTGGCAATATTATTTGGATGGCTAGTTCGGTATTGGACATTTCATAAATATCACTGTCAGTCGGATCAGCTCGGTTGAGGTTAAACAGGTGACGATAGTTCAGAAAAGGATTATTCCGGAGATGGGCACACAGTCCCGGAAGGTCAAGAACAATCTCGGCTCAGCAGAAATCATCTGCTACGGACCTCGCCGATTCCAGTTGCTGTCACCCAGTTGACGCACGCCTGCTGCATAGAAGCCAGGGATTGATGCTCCGCAAACACTCCGTCCATACAGTACCACAGTTGCCACGGCTTGAATGTAGCTAAGGGAGCAAAGGGTCCCACACCACACCGTTTAGAGGCAAAGCTGTACTGCACTGCAAAACCAAAAAAAATGACGACTTCCTTTACTTCACTGGTCGCCACCGCCCGAAGAATTTGCGCCCTCGCGCTAAATTAGGCTCTGGATCGTTTGGCTAGATAGGAGCCTAGATAGGGGCCACGGATACCGTGCCGGAAATGCATCAAAGTGCATGCCGGATCGGTCTTCACAAAAAACACAAGTGCCACGCACTTGGAGTGCTATTCTCTCGAGATCAGAAAGGCATCTGAATTTTTACATTTTACTAAAAACTTCCAGCAATTTTAAAACGAGGGGAACGAAAAAGATACAGAGGAAGTCCCCCAATTCATATTCGCTGTCCCCAAGCGCAATAAAAAAAAGGCGGTCCAATTTTGCCTCACACCATTGGTTTGCAAAGAGACGCTCATTTTTTATGCGCTCCACTAAAATTCAAGAACCGAAGGGCTTCTACAAGCCGGGTGGTCCAAGGACCGAACCCCGACGCAAGCCACACCTGACAGGGCTATAAATTTTCAGAGATTTGTAGCTCAACTTTGACATTTTGCTGCAATTAATTGTCTGAATATTTGCAATCGATGTCAAATGCGCATACAAACCAAAGGCGCCAAAAATCCTAATTTCGACTTTGCAGAGGCATAGCTATATACATAATACAAAACCATTATATGCATTTCAAGTACACTACAATTGCCCTTTTTCCTCCCAGGGTTACGTATAAAAAAATATGGAAATGCTTCATGACACTCTGAAACGTGTATCATCTCTATCCATGTCGAAAAGTGTAAAATGATTGAAGTTTTTGAGTCCATATAGTTCATGCGGATATCCTATGGATTTAATTATGTTTATTAATTATGACCTGTTTGAGGCAAAGGGTGCTTGGAGATAAAGGGTGCCAGCAGCCGGTTGATAATTATAATACCTGCTGATAATGGTGGTAGAATGAAAAGGTAGATAGTCTGATGTGGTTTAAAGTTTAGAGTACGATAGTTTTCGTCTAGTGCACCAGGAATGTTAATGTATGCAGTATATTTTATGTTAGCGGAAACTCTTGATCACAACAAACCCTCTAATAATAAAACCTCGAATAATAGCTAACCCTCTAATAATAGCTAATTAAAAAAAAATTGTCTCTAATATTTGTTGCTAGACAGCGCCGCAGCTATGATAGTGCGAGTGGTAGAGCTGTATCGATACAATCGATATAATCGATTATATCGATTGTATCGATATAATCGATTGCGCCGCAGCGCCGCAATCGAGAGACACACAAAATTCCCTAACAGCATTTTATTTCATAGTGACGTAAGATTTACGTCACACTGTGACTTTGGGACGTCACAGGACGTCGCAGTACGTCTCGGCAGTGTCATATTGAGGTCATAGCGAAGTCATTTTGGTCATTTTCATGGTCATTTGTGACGTCGCATATTAACTTGCTTGTGACGTCACATTGTAATTGCCATTGTATTGTCGTCACATTGTTACGTGTTAATTAAATTGTGGAAACGTTACAGAATATAGTCACAATGAAGTGACAAAGTTACCAATACGTAATGTCGCATAGAAGTCGCAAATATGATATCACATTGTGACCCAGGTGTCACGTGACTACAACGTCACTGTCACACATGTGACGATCTTTGCTGTGAGGGTTATGTCACACTAGTCACCAAATAGAGTTGCTGAGGCATTGTTCGTTAAATACTCAAATAAAATTGTTTAATCAGATGTCGCAAAAAAACCGAGTAACCCATACCTACGAAATTCATTACACATATATTTCTCGAAAAGTTCGAGAACACATTAAACCAATCTCTTTAATTGGTTTTTAAGCATTCAATATTAATGCGGAATTTGTAAAGAACCTATCTGCACCAACCAAGAATCGAACCATAAGTCTTCGTACTGGTCAACCAACACTCTACCGTTGAACTTCTCTGGGACTGAATTGCAAGCTCTTACATTAAGTGGACCCTACATTCTTCACCCTCTAATGTCAGAATGGAGTGCAAGTAAAAATATAACTAACCTGCGCCTGCTATTTTTTACCTCATGGTAGCCTCCTGGTACTATTTTTAGCCTCCCGCTCAGCTTCCTGCGTGGTCGTTATCACCCCTGATTTGAAATTGGCGCTTAATATCCCAAATTCCACTGAATTAATGCTAGACGTACTAGACCTTCGAATCCATTCAGAGGTATTTCAGACCTCCGAAATCTATTACATTATTGAAAGTTTTGATTATTTTAAGGATTTTCAAAATTTTGTTCAAACATTTGGGAGTGTTTCAGACATTCGAGCGCATTTGTAATCAATAGGCTCCCAGTATTCACTGATTGTAATTTTTGTGCCAAATTTCGTACGAAACGCTCCATTCAATCGTGAGATATCGTCCACACATACACACACACACACATATACACAAATACATCACCTGAAAACATTTGATTCGTATTCAGGGATGCTTGAAACATACTCTCCCGTCGAAAACTAGACGTCTAATTTTCGACCTCCAACTATCTGTGAGATAGCGTTTCTGCAGAATCAATATATATATATATATATATATGTGTGTGTGTGTGTGTGTGTGTAAAACTGTTATTTATAATGGAAAACTATGCATAAACTACGTACGAAAGCCCCATGTCTAGCATATCTGTTACAAATAACTAACTATAGACCAAGTCTATAACATATATACCAAGACTATAACATATATACCAAGACTATAACAAATCAGTAAACACAGTATCAAACAGCGGGCAATATAATAGCATGTATTGAATAGCAAAAAGCAACGAGGAAGGGCCGGAAAAGCAGAGCAGGGAGAGGCCAGGACAGGGAAATATATAAAAGAATAGTATATCTGCCAGAAACGTCTTCAGGGGCACATTCTAGACAGATATACTAAAATCCGCTGTTTCTATGATTGCATAAAAACACGTGATTAAAATTTTATGCAATCTGTGCCCAACAATGGAATAAACGAAAATAACAGAAAAAATACCAAATAGGACAAAAATCAACTTTAAAACATAAAATACCGCATAATCATGAAAAATATAGCACACAAATGCACAAACATGCAAAAAAAGGCAACTCACAAGTCTGAAGGTATATATATATATATATATATATATATATATATATATATAATTGAAGATTTTTATGATTACTTGTAATATATATATACCCGAGAAATACCAAAGAAAATTGCTTGTAAACTGAAGGTAAAGGTAAAATTTTTTTTGTAAATCAGAAGCCAAGTGTAGCACGATGAGCTAGGCCTTTTATAATATATATATTGTACCAAGAAAGACCCGGTATATATATATATATATATATATATATATATATATATAAACATATATATATATATATATATATATATATATATATACCGGATGGTTAGAATTAAAGTATCCCTGTTCAGAGAACTGTAGAAAAAAAACCAGTGGTCATAAGAACGCCAAATCTGCGTGGTACGCATTTCGAGAACATGGGCAACGAACACGAAACCAAGTATTTTTTTTAATAGTTTACAGGGTCAGAAATGAAACGTAAAGGTGTTACAGGGCGCTTACTCGTTGAGCAGTGGAAGCTCCGCAAGCTTAAAAGCGCCATTCTGGTTGTTATATTCTGGTTGAGAAAGAAAACCACGTATGCATATTTCATCTGGGGCAAAAAAAGAACCTATATGAAAATTTTCGTGACACCGAATGTAGGCCTTGTCAGTTTGCAGCAGTTATTTGCAGCACCAACATTTGAGACAATGGAACCCCATACGATCGACCGATCTGTAGTGTCTTGATTTGCTTTTGTGGGATATCTCAAGAATCTCGAGTATGATCCCTTGAATCTGAAGAGGAACTCGTCACCAGAATTTCGGCCGCTGCTGTCGAAGTCCACGACATGCCTGGTCTGTTCGAGAGAGCTCACCAATCACTCCAGCGCTGCTGTGAGACGAGTGTATATATATATATATATATATATATATATATATATATATATAATATAAAATCTGAAAAATTGCTACAATTTTTGTTGAAATGATTAAGAAGCTGAAAGCAAAAAATAATTTATAATACAACTTGTAAAGCGCTATGCTGCAATTTTACATGTGTATACCTATATAAATTCCCAAAAAGGACAAGTAACAATGTACTCGTAAATTTCCAGAAGAGTGACAAGAGTAACGGCCGGGGGGAGTTGCGACCCCCAACACTCCGGTTAAAGCTTTTTTCCGCCATGGCAAACGCTCCCGGTAGCCGATACTCCCTACCCTATCTATTTCATGACTCTTATAAAACCGTAAATATTACATACAAACATATACACTTTCAATATTATGTAAATCTTAAGTTTATTACTCTACGCTAAATCAAACCAAAAAGCACTCTATAAAATGTTTTAACAATTAATTTAAAATACTAATGTATGAAATTACTTCATTCGTGCCTATTTAATACTTTAAAATCAATATATTCATGATTAATTAAATCCAAGTCTGAGTGGTTATTTTAAAAAATGGATACAAGACCTATTAGCTACATTATCGCCATATAAATACTGATGTATGAAATTTCTTCACTCGTGGTTATTTAATCCTTTAAAAACTATATATTCAAAACTAATGTTTGAAACCCAAGTCAGAGTGGTTGTTTATTAAATTGGATACAAAACCTATTGGCAACATTTTCGCCATATAAATACTAATGTATGAAATTACTTCACTCGTGTGTGGTTATTTTAATACTTTAAAATTGATATATTCAAGACTAATGAAATCCAAGTCAGGGCGGTTAATTTTAAAAAATGGATACAAGACCTATTGGCAACATTATCGCCATATAAATACTAATGTAAGAAATTACTTCTCACGTGGTTATTTAATACTTTATAAAAACATTATATTCAAGACTTATTAAATCCAAGTCATAGAAGTTATTTTTTAAAAAATGGATTCAAGACCTATTGGCAACATTTTCGTCATATAAATACTAATGTATGAAATAACTTCACCCGTGATTATTTAATACTTTAAAATCAATATATTCAAGACTGACATCCAAGTCAGAGAGGTTATTTTTAAAATATTGGATACAAGACCTATTGACAATATTATCACCATATAAATATATAAATACATAAACACATAAACGCGCTATAGTCCAGACACTTCGCAATACACCTTCCCATGGAACAACAGGTAACCTTTTGATGTTATACCATTTTCACGTATAATATCCTTTACGCTTAAGTGAATATTAAAAGATCGTCCGATATTTCATAAAACCCCTATAATCACGTAAATGCAGTCTGGATATCGCTTGAAATGTATCTACAAAAAATAGCTCCGTCCATAGAATACCTATGTTTAGCCATCTGATTGTCGATTTCGCACCAAACACGTATAACAATACCGCCACTAGGAGATATCTGAAAAGCCGTATGTTGTTATTATTCCAAAATATCTCTTTCTAGTCACGGCTGCAGTTAAACCATTATAATTGGAAACCAATCTAATCAGAAAAGCGGGTGGATAACCCTCCTTGATAGCTTCTTTCAGAAAACGGCAATCACAAATGTATCTATCGTTATTTGTAAGATTCAACAACTTATGTTGTTTCATTTGAGTTATAATCAGATTTCTGAATATGTTTCGGTGTAAACAAGTTGTCCATGACGTCAAATATTTGATATCGAATTTAAAGGTGCTACGTTTATCGTACATACGATAACACTGTAAGGCTGTAGGCTTCATTATAGTGAGATCCAAAAAATCCAGACTATTATCCTCATTGCATGCTGTTTCTATTAAATTTAAACATGGAGGATAAAAGTCAAACTTCATTGTATAACTACAATCCTCAAATCCGCATAGGATATCGTCCACATAACGTAGGAATAATACCTCATTTAAAATATGTGTTCCCCTTTCATATTTATCCAAGTAAATATCTGCCAGAATTGAAGAGCAGTTGCCTCCCATAGGGATACCCTTAATTTGTTTATAAAAGTTTTCTCCATTATATAGAACTGTCTCGAATAAAACCAATTCCACCAAAGCCTTGTACTTTCCAATTGCTATGAATATTTGCAAATCACAGCTGTGGTATGACTCTATGAGGATGTTATATAGATCCTTAATGTCTACATTATTGAAAAGGTCAGCAAAGTCATAACTCCTATATATATGTATATATATATATATATATAATATTGACCTTAGACATATATAATAAATTACAAAGTTGCGCAAAAAAAGGTACAGAATTTTATGAAATCGATAAAAATTTTCAGGGGATTAAATTTGAAGAAATACGAAATTTAAATTTTTATACGGCCCCTGTACAAAAACATTTCCAATCAGTAAAATGTGCCCTATATACTAATAAAGTGATGTACAAAATTTCAGCATTTTATCATAAAAATTCCGAGAGATACGTTTAAACAAATTTGCTGAGGGATTAATCACAAATATAAATGTAAATGTTTATAGCAAGAGTGCAAATGCCGCAACACAAAAATGCATCATAGGCTTGCTTTATCAGGCGAATGCAGCTCTTTATTTGCATGGGTGGAAAACATTTTGAACACGCTTTGTAATATTTATATAAAGTTATTATTTCTTCACAGTGTAGATACTTTTGTACCAACAAATAGAAAATTATTATTTATTTATGTAATCATTGTTTTCTTTCGTAATTTGTGCATGACCCCTGAAACGCGATCTTCTGACATGATTTTTCCGCTCTGAGAACCCATGTCGATGCACCGAAAAGTAGTTTAAGTCAGCATTTTTGGTCTTTTCATATCTCTGGGACTTATGATAAAATGCTGAAATTTTGTACATCACCTTATTAGTGTATGGGAGACATTTCACTCATTGTGAATGATTTTATACGGGGGCCGTATAAAAATTTAAATTTGGTATTTTTTAAAATGTAATTCCCTTGAAGATTTTAATCGATTTCACACCTAATTCCCACCTATTCTGTACCTAATTTTACTCAACTTTGTAATTTATTATATATATCTAAGATCAATATTTAAGGAACGAAAGCCGATGTCAATGTTTTTGGGACACCCGTGCATATATATATATATATATATATATATATATATATATATATATATATATATATATATATATATATATATATATATATATATATATATATATATATATATATATATATATATATATATATATACATATATATATATGGTGTTCCACAAGGTGGCTGTAGTAGCAGTATGTTAGCTAATTTATACCTATATCATTATGAAAAATTCTTTACTTCAACTGATTATAAAATTTATAGATATGTAGATGATCTGATTTGTCTTGTATTTACTGATAACTATGTCATAGATATAGATTTCTATCCGGATAATTTGGAATTAATACCTAATGAAACTTCTATTAGTAATAATGTTTATTATTTGGATTTAAATCTAATTATAGAACCTGCTCATGGGATAGTTACTAAATTATATGATAAAAAAGATTTTTTTAAATTTAATATTAATAAATTATTACCTTTTAATTCCTGCAACTCGATTCAATTGTTTAGAAATATTATACTTAATCAACTTTTTAGAATTTATAGATTATCAGATAAAAAATTTCATGCTTTGCACATTAATAACCTCAAAATTACCAGTAAAATGTATCAATATCCTGCATATTTAGTCAATAGTATAGTTAATAAGTTTCGATTAGCCTAAAATTCTCATATTCTCCCCTTATTATCTTATTTTAGCCGTACTTCTTCATTCTCCTGCAATTATATTTTCATCTTTTTATCTCGAAGCTTTAACAGTTGAATAACTCATTTTATTGCTTTTGCGCAGTACTGTTTTTATTACTCTCTTTGGCAACAGCAAATCACATCTTTTCATTTTGGCATATGGCAACGATGATCCAGTCATATTTTGCTCGTCATGGTTGCGCTGAAGAGGTGCGTTTTGAGGTATTTATGTTTCCTTTATTGTTCCAATCTTTATGCTTGTCGTCCATATAACACAAGTTTATAAATAAAATCTATCTTGTGTTTCAGAAACAAGCATTTTTGTGTTCATTTCGAAAAGATATATGGACCCGATGAGAATTTTTTCGAAATGAACTTTTCGTAAGCCTAATCTCGTAAGCCTAAATCTCCTCCATGTGCAAGCTTTTTTGCTTGATTTTTTTGTTTTCTTATTTGCATTCCTCATTTTTGAAATTTGTTGATTGTCTTTGTCCTTATGACTTGCATTATGCTTTATTATTTCCTCTTTTTGTCTTAATTTCTTTGTATTTGTAGAAAATTTTGGAATAGTGTATTATGAGTTACTACATACATTCTAACTTTGGATTTAATAATTTATTTTTATATATATATATATATATACATAGATATATATATATATATACATACATATATATATATATACATACATATATATATATATATATATACATACATATATATATATATATATACATATATATATATATATACATACATATATATATATATATATACATACATATATATATATACATACATATATATATATATACATATATATATATATATACATATATATATATATATATATACATACATATATATATATATATATATACATATATATATATATATATATATATATGTATATATATAAATTTTAAAAATTCATTAAAAATCGAAAAATCATCGCATTGAGATGCGGTTTGTACCATAAGTATTGTCAGGACGGGGGTATTTTTTTACGGGAAAAAATTGGTAGTTTAAAAAATCACCTATAGGTGGCGCTGAACACATTGGAAAAACAAAGAAAATAACTTACTGTACGCTCAGTACCTTTATTATAGCATCATATGTTCGACATGTCGTCCTCCACTAGGTATGACACAATTCAGGTGAGTGAAAACATCAGTAACTGCAAAATGCAGCATGTAGGGGTGGATTAAACTCAGTTCACGACGAATGGAATCTTTGCGTTCCGACAATGTTGAAGGACCTGATTGATACACTAGTGGCTTTAAATACCCTCAAAACCTAAAATCAACTGGTGTCAAATCTGGAGACCGAGGAGGCCATGAGATCTTGCAATGCCTACTGATAAGTCTGTCTTCCCCGAAGGTATCAATTAGAAATTTCTTTACTGGATTAGAGATGTGCTGCATCCTGCAACACTGTGAGTTTACTGTGCATGTTTTCCAACCAGTAATTGAGCTAAACTCCTGAAAGGAAAAGGGTCCCAGAATGTAAGAGCTAGTGAAGTCACATCAAACTGTCACTCGTGGTGAATGAAGTGGCTACTCTGTGTACTCACATGGATTAGAAGTCGCCCATATACGAGAGTTATGCGTGTTCACATTTCCAATCAGTGAAAAGTGGACTTCGTCTGTCCACAAAACATTAAATAACCACTGTGGCTCCTGTGCGATTTTTGGCATAGCCCATTTGGCAAACGTTTCTCGCTATGCGGTATCTACCGGTAAAAGCTGATGTAGTGATTGCAATTTATATGGATACAGATTTAAGATACCGTGAAGGAAACGCCATACCGAGGATACAGGAATATCCAATCGCCTTGCAGTTTCGGAAGTGCTGTAGTCCCAGCCGCTGTTTCAGTTGCTAGGTTTTCAATTTCAGATGCCACAGCACTGGTACGGAAGTCCGTTAACGATGGACTTCCGCTTCGTGGACGATCCTCCAAACATCCAGTTTCTTCAAATCGTGTGACAAGCTTCAGTATCCCAAAACAGGTGATAGGATATTTTTCCTTCTTTAGGTTTTCCATAAATCGAAATTTTCTCAAGGCATCTGATGCTGATTCTCCGCTCACAGAATACAGCTTCACTAACAAGGCATTCTCGATCAAAGTTAACATTCTCGCAAAAACTTCTTCTTTGCACCGTCTACTAATGAAACAAATGAAGAATCTACAGAGCACTACAGCTCTTTTATAACAGCCTCATTTGCATACTTCGGGAAAATGTATTCGAGTAAGCGCCACTTATTGTGAATTTCACCTAACTTACCACTAGGCCTAACTTACCACTTATCACCTAACTTACCACTAGGCCTGAGTCTGATACTGTTTACTATTTTCGAAAGACTACTTTAAGCTGTCCTGAGTCCTATACTGATTACTATTTTTGAAAGTCTTCATACAAATTATGTTTCGTTCAAGTGTATTCATTCCGGTGCCCACTCGCATTGACGAAGAGAGGTAAAATGCTCTGTCGACTGTTCACCTGCGAGCATGTTCGACTTCCACGTGATAGCTGTGCCTGTGAGTTAATATTTCTGTTTTTATATTTCAGATTTATAATTCATTTGGTTTATATTATTTCTCCTTCCACTAGCCAGTAGACAGTTCCAATGGTGTCAATAGTTAAATACTATCGCCATTGTCAGAAACTGGCTATTCTATCGGTTTTAATTCGGATTGTATGCCTGTCCTGACGAGAATGCAATTTCGAAATAACCCACATTTTTTGTGTAGTTTCAATTGATTGTTCTCCATATTTTGTACTTTAATCTTGAGCTAATTATTATTGCCTTTTCTCATTTTTGCCGTGTTTTCTTTTTCATTTTAAATATATATTTATATATATATATATATATATATATATACCTTTTAATTGTGATTTTTGTTTACTAATATTCTCCTCATCCCCTTTCCATTATAGTGATAAGTCACCTTCTATTTTCATCCTTAGTCTTGGTCTATAGTTATTTATTTGTAACTGATATGCTAGAGATGAGGTTTTTTTGTACTTACCGTAGTTTATGCATAGTTTTCGATTAAAATCTTTCAATTTTTACTTTCCTTATATACATAATGTATAAGGAAAGTATTGTGACGGGGTCGAAAATTCGAATTCGAGTTTTCGACGGGAGAGCACGTTTCAAGCATCCCTGATCACGAATCAAACATTTTTGAAGTGATGTCTGTGTGTGTGTGAAAGTATATGTGTGTGTGTGTGTGTGTGTGTCAGTGAGTCTGTGGAGACGATAACTGACGAACGAATGGACCGATTCAAACCAAATTTGGTACAAAAATCACAATCCATAAACACTGGAAGCCTATTGTTTTTAAATGCAATCGAATGTTCAGAACTCCCCTAAATTTTCAAATAAAATTGTGAAAAAATCGTCAAAAAATTAAAACCACTAGTAAAGTTACGCAAATAGACATTTCTTATGTAATTTTTCATTAGAAAACGATTGACATAAATTTTAGAACGGTAACATATACCGTTCTCGAGATATTGCACATTTTTCAAAAAAATTATTAAAAAGTCATATAAAATGAAAAAAAATATTTCCTATTGAGAAACATGTTCACTTTTCACATGTAATACCATGCGATAAATTGGGTGACATCATTCTCGTAGATCTTGCTCGTTCCATTCATGAAAAAAGATACTTTGAGTAATACTTTTGTATTTGAACGCCAATAGTCATTTTTCTGTTGTAAGAACAACTTATTTCTTCGTCCATAACGCTTGGCGAAATTTTGGCGACAAATTTGGCGGAATGTCGCCAACTTGGCGACTTTTTGAAATGTTGCCAAATTAACGAAAATCTCGCCAAATGGATAAAAATGACGCTAAATCAATGAAAATTATGACTATTTGTCGAAAATTCAATATCTTGAAAAGAATATTAGTATCTACTATAAGTAAAACCTATTTTTTTACTGTAAAAGAAGTAAATTCATTACATTATATAAGGAAAGTCATGTGTTGCCCACATCAGATTTTTATTTATATATACATATACACACACATACATATATATATATATATATATATATATATATATATATATATATATAATTGCTGCTATAAGGAAAACGATAATCACATGAATAAACTTTTGACTCTCGATGTGATATTTTATAAGTGCTAAAATTAATATATATTATTAGCTTTCTGCTACTGAAGCTGTGCGATTCACTCGTAGCCAGGTTACAAATCCAGGTTTATTTTCTAAATGAACTTTGAGTAATTTATGCTAATATTTACTCACATTTAGAGGTTAGACATGCCTTCACATAAGCTACAATAAGTATACAAACAGATGTCGAACCTAAAGTTATCTTCAGAAAATAATGAAATAAATAATGACAGGTGGGAAAAGACGTATGTCAGCATCTACAGTGAAACCTGTATATGAATACCCACAGGTAACTTGGCTACTCACATAAAATTATTATTTTTTTAATTGATAATGACGATAATGATAGTTCAAACCATCTGGTAACCAGTTTTCGAATTCATCCATATTTTAACAACTGGTTCCCAGAAACCGTTGGAAATCGGATACTGATTACATCGCTGATGTAATTTTGGCAAGCTACCTGTTGCATCATATAATTAAATTTCATTTTTACCGCCTTAACGGAATAATACAATTTAATATACAATTTTCAATTTGAACTAAAAATTTTGGAGAAAACATTAAATCGAAGGCGAGATTTAGAATTGATAGAAATATGATACCACCGAGATCCCAATTTAAGAATTTTGTGATAAAGAATGAAGAATTTTGTGATTAAGATTTTTGTGACTTTTGAATAATTTCCTTATAAGAAAGGAAACAATCTACAAAAATATGATGCCACCTGGCTTACCCTATACAATGCAATAAATTTCTTTCACAGTGAAAAACTGATATATAAGATCCACAGCACAATGTTTCTAACATTGAAATTATATATTGAGTGTTTTTCCGGATGCCATCATGTAAAACTAATCCATAGTAGCAATTCTAAATTGACATTTATCAATACTGACAGCAACCGCAATATGGTAAATATATTATAATATATTATAATTTATTTATTAATTTGGCATTATTTTTTGTTACTTTATCATTCGTTTTGCAATTTTGAAGATATTTTTGTCAATTTGGGGCGACATATCTATATGTCAGCAATGTTTCGCGAATTTCGCATATTTATTGCCAAGTGTTATAGATAGATAGAGAGAACACAATTTCTTATGCATGAATGACTATTGGCTAATTGTTGGACGTCAAAATAAAAAATCTGATGTGGGCAGCACATGACTTTCCCTGTAGACTCATATTCATGTTCTCGTCATTTCTTTTATAATTTATTAAATTGAGTTTAATTGCACAAAATAACACTAAATTTGCAATTCTAATTAATTTTTTTGTTTTTATTTGGTAATTGGACATTTTTCCGAAATCGGCGTAACAACAGTGCATGAAATCTCAACTATCTTGAGAACGGTTAGTCCTAAAGTATAATGAAGTGTGTTATATTCTTTTCCTCGTCAAACATTGCGTATAAAACAAGAATTTCATTGATACATTTGAACATACACTACTTAGTTTTTTTTTAGATTTTTGCGATTTTAGCGGGTTATTTCGCAAAAAAAAGGCAGGTTGTTATTTTCCGAATCGTACCAAAATCTAATCAGCACCCGAGTATCCCACAAGTAACTTGTCTACAAAATTTTGTGAAATTTGGTCAATTAGTATTTTAGCTAGTGAGGATAAAGTATTGTGGCAATTAATTGAGAAATGCAGTTTTTTTTATAAAATTCAGTTTTATTCAAGTTTTCTACGGATACATTTAAAACTAATAAGTGATATGACTTCCCCGAGACTTTATAACATCACAGACACGTTTCGGCATGGAATGTACTAGACTAGCTCATGTAGTTTTAATTTCAACGTCTCTGAACCATATGTCAATAACGGCCGAAATTAGCTTGTCCATCGTCGTACAGTCAAATTTGTGAAGCCGTTTTTTGACAATAGCACACAAATTTTCTATGGGATTCAAGTCTGGTGAATTCCCGGGCCAATCCAGTAACTGGCACTGTTCATCATTCCCTCTACGGGAACAAGATATTCTGTCCCCAAAACGCTGAAACAACCCCAAAACATCTTTTTGGGCGGATGCTTGATTGATGTGGTGCTGATTGAGAGGTTCTCCTTGGCTCCTTCTCACGAACATAGATCTAAATCCCTGAACCACAAAATGTGTTTCGTCAGAAAAGAGAACTTTCTCCCAGTCCTTCTCAGTCCATGTTTTGTATTTCCGTGCCCATTCCAACCTTTTTTTCTTCATGCGAAGCGTCAGAAGCTGCTTCTTGCACGGTCGACGTGCTCTCCGTCCGCGTTCTAACAGCCTGTATCGCACTGTTGAAGGTGCAATATCAACACCAGCTGCCACCATGGACTTAGACAGGTCAAAACTGGTTAATCGAGGATTTTTAACACTCATTCGATGTAAAGTTTTGTCGTCACGAGTCGAAGTTGATCTTTTTCGGCCGCATCTTCCAGAGCGGTTGGTTCCAGCATTTCCTGTTTCCTGAAACCGCATCCAGATCCTCCCGACACTTGCTGTACTCACTCCATATATTTTACGTATTTCCTCGAACGTCTTAGAAGTGTGTTCTCTAAGCGCAATCACTTTAGCACGTGTTTCCGCGCTGATATCCATGACGCTAAGGAGTCCCGCAACAACTGAGAAACTACCACTGCGGAACACCTGCCACCTGGCGGAGGAATTTGAACACCTGCTACTTACCAGGTGCATACGAACACCTGCTACTTTGATAATAACTGTAATTTGAACTCTGAGCTAATTTGGAGTGCTTCTTCCTAAGCTTACGTGTAATAAAACGAAAAAAATGACATTTCTCAATTAATTGCCACAATACTGTACATGACATTTTTGAAGGCCATTTTCTAAAAAAAGGCAGGTTGTTTTTATTCGAATCGTACCAAAATCTAATCAGCACCAGAGTATCCTACAAGTTACTTATCTACCACATTTTGTGAAATTTGGTCAATTAGTATTTTAGCTAGAGTGGATACATGAAATTTTCATGCGCCATTCCGCAAAAAAAGGCGGGTTCTGTTTCTACGAATCCTACCAAAAGCTGATCAGAACCAGGGCCTCACCCAAGAGACTTACCTACCAAATTTTATGAAATTCGGTCCATTAGTTTTTACTTTCCTTATATACATAATGTATAAGGAAAGTATTGTGACGGAGTCCAAAATTCGAATTCGAGTTTTCGACGGGACAGCACGTTTCAAGCATCCCTGATCACGAATCAAACATTTTTGAAGTGATGTCTGTGTGTGTGTGTGTGTGTGTCTGTGGGCCTGTGGAGACGATAACTGACGAACGAATGGACCGATTAGAACGAAATTTGGTACAAAAATCACAATCCGTAAACACTGGAAGCCTATTGTTTTTAAACGTACTCGGATGTTCAAAACCCCCCTAAATTTTCGAGTGAAATATTGCAAAAATCGTCAAAAAATCAAAACCGCTAATAAAGTTATGCAAATAGACATTTATTATGTAATTATTCATTAGAAAACGATTAACATAAAATTTAGAACGCTGACATGAATCGTTCTCGAGATATTTCACATTTTTCAAAAAAATTATCAAAAAGTCATATAAAATAAAAAAAATATATACTTCCTATTTAGAAACATGTTCACTTTTCATATGTAATACCATGCGATAAATTGGGTGACATCATTCTCGTAGATCTAGCTCGTTCCATTCATGAGAAAAGATATTTTGAGTAATATTTTTGTATTTGAACGCCAATAGTCATTTCATTTATCTGTTATAAGAATAACTTATTTCTCCGTCAGTAAAGCTTGGCGAGATTTTGGCGACGAATTTGTCGGAATATCGCTAACTTGGCGACTTTTTGAAATGTTGTCAAATTAACGAAAATCTCACCAAATGGATTAAAATGGCGCTAAATCAATGGAAATCACGACTCATTGTCGAAAATTCAATATCTTGGAAAGAACATAAGTATCTACTATAAGAAAAACCTATTTTTTTACTGTAAATGTAGTAAATTCATTGCATTATATAAGGAAAGTCATGTCTTGCCCACATCAAATTTTTTAGTTAGAGTGGATACACACACTGCACAGACAGACAGACAGACATACAGACACACACACACACAGACGTCACGCTAAAAATAGATTTTTCGTATTCCAGAGTTCTCGAAACGTGTGGATCTGTTGAAAACTCGAGTTGTGATTTTCGGTATGATTCCAATACTTTCCCTAAACATTACCATGTATTTCAAGGAAAGTAAAAACAATAACCCAAAGTATCTTTCTTCGGGAGTGGCAAGAACTAGATCCATAGAAATTATTTTAACAAATTTATCGAACATTATTGCATATGAAAAGTTAATTTATTTCACAACAATATGTTTTAAACATTATGTAATATTTTCGATAAATTTATTTGAAAAACTTGCAATATTTCGAGAACGCTTTAAACCGTCGTTCTAAAGTTTGTGTCATGCGTTTTCTACTGGAATTTAATGTTACAATTAAATTGTTACAACATTGTTACAACAAAATGTTATTGTTACAAATATTGTTATTGTTATTACAACAAAATGTTATTGTTACAATTTATTGTTACAACAAAATGTTACAATTTAATGAAATTATTATTTACGTAACATTATTGAGGATTTGGATTTTTTGATGACTTTTTCTAAATTTCATTCGAAAATTTTGGAGGTCTTTTGAACAATCGAATGCTTTAAAAGTCCATAGGTCCATTGGGTTGCAGTATTCACTGATTACAATTTCTGTACGAAATTTAGTTCGAATCGCTCAATTCGGTCTATCGTCTCCACAGGCTCAAGGACACACATACACACACAGGCATCACCTAGAAAACATTCGATTCGAGTTCAGATACATTTGAAACGTGCTTGGTCTTGGAGAATTAGAAATCGAGTTTTTGAGTTTTAGATTATAATGTTTATTATTTAATTTTAGCTCATCGAATCATATTTCCATGATTAAAATACCAATCCATTAACTGTCCCTTTACAAAAAAATCTGATGTGGGCAGCATACGACTTTTCCTGCTGACTTATATCCACGTTCTCTTTATTTTAATTAAATTTAATTCCCTTTTAATTCAATTTTCGTTCTCATTTGGTAACTGGACTTATTCCCAAACGTGGCGTAGAGAAAATACGAAAAAACTAAAATATCTCGAGAACGGTTAGTCTTGGTGTAATGGAGTTTGTCTTATTCTTTTCTTCATTAAAAATTATGTATAAAACAAGCATTTAATGGATATATTTAATCATACGTAATTTTTACTTCAGATTTTGACGACTTTTGCGGGTCATTTCGCAAAAAAAGGCAGGTTATTTTTTCCGAAGAGTACCAAAATCTAATCAGCACTAGGATGACCCACAAAAGACTTATCAACCGAATTTTGTAAAATTCGTTCTATTAGTTTTTCAGCTAGAGTGGATACAAACTTTCGCGGGCTATTTCGTAAAAAAGGCCGGTTTTTTTTATCGCAAATCGGACCCAAAACTAATCGGCACCAGATTCGCCCACAAATGACTTACCTACCAAATTTTATGAAATTCGCTCAATTAGTTTTTTAATTAGAGTGGATACAAAATCTGCACAAACAGACCCACAGACACAGACACACACACAGACGTCACGCTAAAAATGAGTTTTCGTATTCTAGAGGTCTTGAAACGTGTAGATCCGTCGAAAACTCGAGTTGCGATTTTCGACATGATTCCAATACTTTCCTTATACATTGCCATGTATTGCAGGGACAGTAATCATTTTGCCACCCACCCCACAAATATTCTTATAATGGCAACTCTACGTAGGTTGCAAAAAATTGTTAAACGATTTTTAAACATTTTTTTTTAATTCAAATAATCCAATATTGTGTATTTATAATATTAATTGGGAATTACTCAATAAAAAATGCAATTATTATGATCTAGGAATTATGTAGAATTCTAAATACTTTTATTATACATATACAGGAAATTGTTAAAAAAAAAAAAATTATTTTTTTTTCGTTTTCTTCTCTTCAAAAATCCAAGTATCCAAGTCTCACGAGACTTGCATATTTGAAGAGAATTGCAAAGATTTGAATATTTGCCTTTTTACTTTTTTGTAAGACATAGTTTGGAATATGGATGTGTGGTCTGGAATACATATAATACCCCGTAACAACACTTTACCCTACTACACTACTTTATACGTTATAATACTTATATAGGGAAAGTAAAAATATTGGTTTAAAAGAAATTTGAGGTCGAAATGTTCAACCTAAAACGGCGAACTTGAATTTTAACCTTGGCGAAAAACAAGTCATATGACTCATCGGATTAAATATAATTAATCAACAAGGAAATGGTATGACTTTTATCGCTCTTTTCTTAGAAATATTGTCGTTTTCCGCGATCTGTCAGGTAGCAAGCGGGAATATGATTATGGGTATGTTCTAAACGATAAACTTATCTCAACTTGTGGACGAACGTAATCTGCAGCAAAAACTAATTGCTCTAAAATGATAAATATCATTATTATTACTTTTCCCATACACATAGTATATTGTATAGGAAAAGTATTGTAACGCGGTCGAATATTCGAATTTAAATTCTTGACGGAAGAAAATGTATTAAGTATTTCTGAACTCGAATGCTTTTGATGTGATGTGTGCGTGTGTGTGTGTGTGTGGGGGGGGGGTCAGTGAGTCTATGGAGATGATATCGTTCAAGCAATTGGAGCTTTTCCAACGAAATTTGGTACAAAAATTACAATCAATGAATACTGGAAGCATATTGATTTTAAACGCAACACTTTTAACACCGTTTAAGTTTTATGTATTTTTTTTAATTTATTTGAAAAGCGTATATGTCAAAAATGGATCATTTTTCACCGCAGAGTTTATGTCATTCATTTTCTAATACAAAATTAAATAATAAATGGTATTTTATATAACATTATTAAAAATTCTGTTTTTTTAATGATACGTTACAAAATTACATTCAAAAATTGTGGGGGGGGGGGGCTTCCGAACATCCGATCTCTTTTAAATTCAATAGGGTTTCAGTATTCCCCGATTATAATAATCGTACAAAACTTCGTTTGAAACATTCCTTCCATTCGTTAAATTCCGCAACCACTGACTCACGGACATACACACTAATATACAAACACACACTAATATACATACACACACTAACATACATACTAACATACATACATACACACACTAACATACATACATACATACACACACTAACATGCATACATACATACATACATACACACACTAACATACATAGATACATACATAAATACATACATACACGCATTAACATACATACATATATGCATACACACTAACATGCATACATACATACATACATACATATATACACACACTAACATACATATATACAGCCATGCATACACACACTAACATACATACATACACACACTAATATATATATACATACATACATACACACACTAACATACATATATACATACTTACATACATACACGCACTAATATGCATACATACATGCATACACATACTAACATACATGCATACATACATACGTACACAAACGAACCTATATATATACATGCATACACACACTAACATACATACATACATACACACACTAACATACACACACAAACATCCATGCATACATCCATACATACATCCATACATACACACATGCATTCACACACTAACATACATACATATATACATACACTAACATACATACATACAGGCATACACACACTAACATACATGCATACATACACTAGCATACACACGCACACGCACACACTGGCAGAGAGAGAGAGAGAGAGAGAGTGAGAGAGTTCACTTCCAAAATGTACGTTTTGAATTCTGGAATGCTTAGAACGAGCTTTATCATCGAAAACTCAAAATTAAATTCAAGTTTTCGACCCCGTCACAATACCGCCCCTATACACTATACAAACGTTTTTCAAACTTATTTGTTCGCGAAACCCTTTTGAAATTAAATTTGATCGTGGACTTCCAAAATAAGAAAAATTCCCTTGATGTCCAAATTGTGCATTCACATGTTATTTGATTTAAAATTTTTAAGAAGATTTACAAAAACTACACTCCTTTGCGAAAGAACGAAGCACCATGAAGAAAGTGACTGTTTTTATTAAAAGTAAATATACGTACAGCTCATACACAGGTAATGAAATGATTACAAAATCAAGGCCGCAGGACCCATCAATGGTTAGCAATTGCACAATGGGTTTTCAAATCAGTAATTGGTGAAACCCCTTTTGGAGGTAATGCATGCTTGTATACGCCTAGATAAGGAGTGATAAAGTTTCCTAATGTCATGCATTCATACATGGAAATCGCCGACAGAAACATGCAATGTTTCTGTCGGCAATTTCCATGGACGCCAATGCCTGCAAAGGGGGTCGAACTGTTTGGGATAGGGAATGTCAAATACCTGTCTTTTTGAGAGGTTCTTCGTTTGGGATGGACGCTGTCCTATCCGTAAGCAAAAGGTTAAATGTGTAAAATAATGTTTTATATTAAAAAAAAAACCTTTTTCAGTCGATTTTTGCTCATTTCAACGTCCAACTCCCCTTATTGCTTAATTACTCTCTGCCCTCACAGCAAAGATCGTCACATGTGTGACAGTGACGTTGTAGTCACGTGACACATGGGTCACAATGTGACATCATATTTGTGACTTCTATGCGACGTTACGTATTAGTAACTTTGCAACTTCATTGTGACTATATTCTGTGACGTTTTCACAGTTTAATTAACACGTAACAATGTGACGACATTTCAATGGCAATTACAATGTGACGTCACAAGCGAGTTAATATGCGACGTCACAAACGACCATGGAAATGACCAAAATGACTTCGCTGTGACCTCAATATAACATTGCCGAGATGTACTGCGACGTCCTGTGACGTCCCAGAGTCACAGTGTGACGTAAATCTTACGTCACTGTGAAAAAAAATGCTGTTAGGGTGTGCTTGACTCCGTACCCTCTTACGGGGGTGACTTCCCCCTGCCCCGATGAGGGGGGAGTTAATGACACCACGAACACAAAACTTGTATTGTGGCAATTTTTTCATGAAAATGTTTGAAACTTTTAACTTTCATGATAATTGAATCATAAATAATAATTTTCATCCATGATTATAACACATTTTGTCCTATGTGGGCATGTAATAAGAAGTATAAAACTTCTAATACATTTTAAAGTTTTCGCTCGAGTGTTAAAAAACTCTATCTAGTTCTAAATTTCCGGATAACAAAGCCGGATATAGGGTTCCGTTAAAATTCAGTAATATTTGTGGCAGCTATCGTGAATACACAAGAAATCGACCTAGTCTGAGAAACGATCACCACTCCAAAAATAGTCAATAGGTCTTAAAACCTACATCGGCACCAGAATCTCTAAATCGATGCTTTTGGTAAAAGCAATACGCTCTCTGCACTATATTTAATAATAGCATGAGAAAGTAAAAATTTCCTGATTTCAGAAAAATATCTTCAAAATGATCTTCAAAAATGCTGATAAACTTTGTTGCATGTTCTCTAATCTTTCCTGCTATAAATATATAATCTTCCTAAGTATTTCTTTAAGAATCAACACGCGCCTATGATAGTAATTTCGTATCCAAATTTTCAATTCTTTTTAGAAAATTATCCTGAATAAGTTCCGTGAGTAAAGTCTTTTGTCAATTCCCGGTTCATATGGTCTACTGATCATACTAATTTCCTTTCCAATAGGTAATGCGAAGACAGAAACTGATCTGGGCATCACATGACTTTCCTTATATGTTCCCTACTTTTACAGTGAAAAAATGGTGCATAAAATCCATGGCACAATGTTTATAAAGTTGGGTTATAGACATCGTGCCATGGCGCTAAATGCCATGTTCTGTACGTTTGACGCTTATTGGATGACAACATATAAAATTGTTTCGAAATACACAAAAAACTTCTATTGCTAAACAACTCTAAATTGATAATTATTGACTTTGATAGCATTTGCAATATTATCCATATATTAAGAAATCTGATGTGGGCAACACATGACACTTTCCTTATATAATGCAATGAATTTACAACATTTACAGTTTAAAAAAAATGTTTTTCTTCTAGTAGATATTTATATTTTTTCCAAGATATTGAATTTTCATCAATCAGTTGTCATTTTCATTGATTTAGCGCCATTTTCATCCATTTGCCGAGATTTTCGTTATGTTGGCAACATTTTAAAAAGTCGCCAAGTTGGCGATATTCCGCCAAACTCGTCGCCAAAATCTCGCCAGGCGTTAGGACGGAGAAATAAGTTATTCTTATAGCATATAAATGATTATTGGCGCTCAAATGCAAAAGTATTACTCAAAGTACCATTTCTCATAAATGGAACGAACTAGATCCACGAGAATGATGTCACCCAATATATCGCATGATATTACATATGAAAAGTGAACATGTTTCTCAACAGTTAATAGATTTTATTTCATTTGTGGGATTTTTTGATAAATTTATTTTTAAAATGTGCAATATCTCGAGAACGGTTCATGCTAGCGATCTAAAGTTTATGTCAATCGTTTTCTAAGGAAATATTACATAAGAAATGTCTATCAGCGTAACTTTATTAAAGGTATTGATTTTTTGATGATTTTTTAAAAATTTCACTCGAAAATTTAGGGGGGTTCTGAGGACTGAACATTCGATTACGTATAAAACAATAGGCTTCCAGTATTCACGGATTGTGATTTTTGAACCAAATTTCATTCGAATCGCTCCATTCGTTCGTGAGATATCGTTTCCACAGACTCACTGACACACACCCACAAACACACGCATTCTCTCTCTCTCACACACACATACACATTCTCTCTCTCCCTCTCTCTCTCTCTCTCTCTCACACACACACACACACACAGTCATCACCTCAAAAATGTTTGATTCGTGATCAGGGATGCTTGAAACGTGCTCTCCCGTCGAAAACTCGAATTCGAATTTTCGATCCCGTCCATATGCATTATGTATATAAGGAAAGTAAAAATATTAATTACTAATTTATCAATGTGGCGTCATGTTCGTTAATTCAGCATTATTTTTGCAATTTTGACGATATTTTAAGCTTATCTAGGGCTATATATCGCCACGTTGGCGATATTTGACTAAATGAGTCGCCAAATTTATCCCCAAGCATTACAGACACACGGAGATAATAATTTTTAACACTTTACAACAAAGTTGAAAAGTGTTTATGACTTTGTTCATTCTGTCTGTCTGTCTGTCTGTCCGTTAGCACGAAAACTGCCGTAAAAATGACTTAATCAAAATGAAATTTTAGTATGTTGTTCAGACGGTCTGTAGGACCTATGGGAATATAAATGAATAATATCACCCAATTAGTTTTGGATTGAACCCGGGTTGAAAAAATGAAATACATTGAGCCCTATGGGACCTAATTTTTCAAACATTTTTTAAGCGGATTTAAAATTCACAAATTGCTTCGAAAATTTTAGGTAATAGTCAAATTGTTCCATAAAATATATAAAAAAAAATTCAGCGAAATATATTCTAGTTTTTTAAATAAAAATTAAAATAATAATTACACATCTTATAAGAAACGATCACGTGACCATGATATGAAACGATCACATGACCTACTTCAAAATGATATATGGCATCCATCTTGTTTCAAAATCGTGATTTTTTAAGTTCTTTTTAATTCATATTGAGTGTTGTATCCGTCCTAAAACTACTTTATTTTTGCTTAAATTCTGTGCATCTACATACTAAAACAACACAATGACAATATATTTGAGTTTAAATTCTCATTCAAATTTGATTATTTCTACAACTAAGCCTATTTTTCACCTATGTAAAATGTAAACAGCAAAATATGTGGAATGAGTTGTATTAGAATTACTGTATTTCTTTAACACAAAATAATTCAGTCCATGGAGTCTGCATGGCTGATATGAATGAAATATTTATTGATTTCATAAAGAGAAGGACGATTTTTTTCGATGAAGTTTCAAGCATAGAGTTTAATTTTTTGTAGCTCCATGGTCTTAAACAAAATGTTTAAATAAAATAAATTATTATAGTATTGTGATGAATGAAATGATTGGGAGAAAGTTATGAATGAAATCCTGTTTTTATAGAGAGATCCAGCCGTGTTATTTTTTCTATGACGTCATTTGAATTAATTTCAGTTGTTTTCGATGAAGTTTTCAAATATAATAAATTATCGTAGTATTATGATAATTCTAAAACTATTACCGAGGAATATATAACATTTTAGAGATGTTTAAACCAGGCAATTTATATTTCAATGCCGTCATTTGAATGAAGCGCATTTTTTTCGATGAAGGTTTAAGTTTTCAAATATAATAAATTAATGCAGTATTGTGATAAGTTTCAAAATATTACCGAGGAATGTATTGCATTTTAGACTTGTTTAAATAAAATTGCATTGAAGTTGGAAAGTGTTTCATAATCAATGCTTTAAGCATGATTGATCTTTCTTGTTTTTTCTATGATGTCATTTGAATTTATTTCAGTTGTTTTCGATGAAGTTTTCAAATATAATAAATTATCGTAGTATTATGATAGTTTTAAAAATATTACCGTGGAATGTATTGCATTTTAGAGATATTTAAACCAGGCAATTTATATTTCAATGCCGTCATTTGAATGAAGTTCATTTTTTTCAATGAAGGCTTAAGTTTTCAAATACAATAAATCAATGTAGTATTGTGATAAGTTTTAAAATATTACCGAGGAATGTATTGCATTTTCGACTTTTTTAAATAAAATTGCATTGAAGTTGGAAAGTGTTTCATAATCAATGCTTTAAGCATGATTGATCTTTCTTGTTATTATATATAAATGACTATTAGCGAATAGTCAAACGTCAAAATGTAACACTATTACCCGAAGTATAACTATTTCCGTGATGCAAAATTATTACCCTATATTAACAAATGTATCGCATAAAAAGTGAATATACTTTGCAGTAGCTAATACTTTCTTAAATTTGTGGGATTTTTTTTATAAATGTATATGAAAAATGTGCAATATTTCGAGAACGACTCATGATAGCTTACTAAAGTTTATGTCTTTTGTTTTCTAACGAAAAATTATATTTAAGAAATGATCATTTGCGTAACATTATTAAAGGTTCAGATTTTTAACGATTTTTTAACACTTTAAAACAAAGTTGAAAAGTGTTTATGTCTTTATTCATTCATTCCGTCTGTCTGTCTATCTGTCTGTCCGTTAGCACGATAACTGCCGTAAAAATGACTTAATCAAAATGAAATTTTAGTATGTTGTTCAGACGGTCTGTAGAACCTATGGGAATATAAATGAATAATATCACCCAATTAGTTTTGGATTGAACTAAAAATTAAAATAATAATTACACATCTTATATGAAACGACCACGTGACCATGATATGAAACGATCACATGACCCACTTCAAAATGATATATGGCATCCATCTTGTTTCAAAATCGTGATTTTTTTAAGTTCTTTTTAATTCATATTGAGTGTTGTATCCGTCCTAAAACTACTTTATTTTTGCTTAAATTCTGTGCATCTACATACTGAAACAACGCAATGACAATATATTTAAGTTTAAATGCTCATCTAAATTTGATTATTTCAGCAACTAAGCCTATTTTTCACCTACGTAAAATGTAAACAGCAAAATATATAGAATGAGTTGTATTAGAATTCCTGTATTTCTTTAACACAAAATAATTTAGTCCATGGAGTTTGCATGGCTGATATGAATGAAATATTAATTGATTTCATAAAGAGAAGGACGATTTTTTTCGATGAAGTTTCAAGCATAGAGTTTAATTTTTTGTAGCTCCATGGTCTTAAACAAAATGTTTAAATAAAATAAATTATTATTGTATTGTGATGAATGAAATGAAAATTTCTAGTCGCTAAGCCGCATTGTAACAAATTGCTTGTGTTCCGTGCTTATGTCGTGTTTTCCTGTCTGTTGTTGTGCTCGTCTGCATTGTCTTGTCTGTTGGTCTTATACATAAAATTTAATTGGATTGGATTGAATATACCGCAGATTTAAACGAGCTGCATGTAATGAAAAAATAAAAAAGTATATTATAAATAACTTAAAATTATATACTTCCAATGAATTCGTATTTTCTTTTACTAATTCCCCCGTGGTGAAGGGGCACCTACGCACCACGTCCACAAGATACCCCAGGGTATCCCATGACGAAAGGGAGAAGAATTGCAGCTTCACTTTTATAGAAGCACCCCGAAGATCGGAAGTCTGACTTTGGCTTCGACATGACAACATCCATGCCCGCTGGCGGGATTTAAACCCGCAACACGGCAATCCAGCGATCAGACGGAAGCGCATGCCCCTGACCGCTCGACCACCGGATCGGCATGAATTCGTATTAAATTTATTTAATAAAAAATATTATAAAATAACTATTTAAGTTATACGGTTTTAGTAAAAATGTACGAAAATGTAAAAAAAAAGCATGAGTTATTATAATATTCTTGGCCATAAGTGACTAAAATATAATCGTGGAGCGCCCATAAAAAAATATATTTGGACATTGACAAAATTTTAAGGAACAATAGAAGTGATAAGAGAGAAATGACATATATATGAGTGATTACATTCATTTAAATTTTATTTGACAATTTTGATATAACAATCCTTCATTCTTATATATGTAATTTCTATGTCACCACTTGTATTGTTTCTTAAAATTCTGACCCTGTCCAAATATATACAATGTTCGTGACAATAATATTTACGAAACGTTCTGTTTCTAAGAATCAACTATAGGACATATCATTGTCCTCGACCATCTTTGGGCCGTTATTGCCAGCAATCAATCGCACAGATGTTGAAAATCAGCTCGACCCAAGCTTTATCCATACTAAAATATTTGCCCATACTGACATGGAAGATTTTATAATTTAGTATTTAATTAGATAAGACCTAAATCACACTTCTGACACAATCTTGCACATCTATGGGTTCATATTAGTCTTTTTGTACATTTTGCCACTGTACATTTTGTCTTCTTTTCATAATGCAGTTTCAAAAAATCGACATTTATTAAGATGGACATTTTAGCGCTCTTCATTTATCGGATTTTCAAACAATTCACACGGAATACGATGTGAAAAAATGTTTAATGTATTTCATGTAGTTTTTTATTCAGAACTCGTACAAAAAAATACTGAAAATTCATCAACATCTAAGGGTCCAATTGAATGTAAAATTACACCAAACTTAATACCTTCACCAACACTCCAATAAATAAAAATTTCTGTTTCATTTTGTTAAACATACTGATCATACCATCAAGTTTTGACTAATCATCCAATAAGTTCCAATAATTGACTACGTCATTGAAATGCTGCGCTCTTCAGTATCGAATATCCAAACAATTCTCTCGGAATACGATGTGAAAAAATCTGATGTGAGCAGCACATGACTTTCCTTATATAATGTAATGAATTTACTACTTTTACAGTAAAAACAAAATAGGTTATTCTTATAGTAGATACTTATATTCTTTCCAAGATATTGAATTGTTATCAATGAGTCGTCATGTTCATTGATTTAGCGTCATTTTTATCCATTTGGCGACATTTTCGTTAATTTGGCAAATTTAAGAAGTCACCAAATTGGCGACATTCTGCTAAATTCGTCGCTAAAATCTCGTCAAGCGTTATGGATGGAGAAATAAGTCATTCTTATAAAAGATAAATAACTATTGGAGTTCAAATACAAAAGAATTACTCAAAGTACCTTTTCTCATGAATGGAACGAGCTAGATTCACGAGAATGATGTCACCCAATTTATCGCATGATATTACATATGAAAAGTGAACACGTTTCTCAATAGTTAATATTTTTTTTCAATTGATGGGATTTTTTTTTTAAATGTATTTGAAAAATGTGCAATATCTCGAGAACGATTCATGATAGCGTTCTAAAATTTGTGTCAATCGTTTCTAATGAAATATTACATCAGAAATGTCTATTTGCGTAACTTTATTAAAGGGTTTGATCTTTTAATGATTTTTTCAAAATTTTACTCGAAAATTTAGGAGGGTTCTGGACATTCGATTGCGTATAAAAAGAATAGGTTTCCAGTATTTGTACCAAATTTCATTCGAATCGGTCATTCGTTCGTCAGTTATCGTCTCCACAGACTCACTGACACACACACACACACACACACACAGACATCACCTCAAAAATGTTCGATTCGTCATCAGGGATGCTTGAAACGTGCTCTCCCGTCAAAAACTCGAATTCTAATTTTCGACCCCGTCACAATACTTTCCTTATACATTACTGTATATAAGAAAAGTAAAAATGTTTAATATATTTCAGGTTCTATTCAGAACTCGTACAGAAAAATACGGAAAATTCGTCAACATTTTCAGATTCAGTTTAATGTAAAATTGCACCAAATGTAATATCTTCACCAACATTTCAATGAATTAAAATTGCTGTTTCAGTTTGATGAGCATACATTTATCATCAAGTTTTGCTTGATTATATCATGCAAAAAGCTCTGATAACTAATTATGCCATTAAAATGTTACCTGAGTATATACATTAGCTACGTTGCAACCAAAGTCGCAATTTCAAGATATTGCAAGACAGAGGAGCAGTATATCGTTCTTCATAGCCTTGAGCTCAGAAAATCATGAAACCTTCTCACGTCCACGTTCTTGATAATGATCTTGGGGTTTTAATCACCATTATCAATGGCTCGACATCCCACTGTGGGGATTGATCTTTCTTCGAAATTCCTTTTAATGGTTCGCAATGGCTTATCCAATTTTTTACTTTCCCTCCAATACATGGTAATGTATATGGAAAGTATTGGAATCATGCCGAAAATCGCAACTCGTGTTTTCGACGGATCTACGCGTTTCGAGACCTCTAGAATACGAAAAAACTATTTTTAGCGTGACGTCTATGTATGTGTCTATCTGTGTGTCTGTCTGTCTGTGTGTCTGTGCAGATTTTGTATCCACTCTAATTAAGAAACTAATTGACCGAATTTAATAAAATTTGGTAGGTAAGTCATGAAGTAAGTGTTGTGGGCAAATCTGAGGCTGATTAGTTTTGGGTACTATTCGGAATAAAAGAACCCGCTTTTTCGTGAAATGGTCCGCAAAAGCGTTTAGCCACTCTAGCTGCTGAAAAACTAAAAGACCGAATGTCACAAAATTCGATAGATAAGTCGCTTATGGGCTACTCTGGTGTTGATTAGATTTTAATATGCTTCGGACAACATAACCTGCCTGTTTTCTGCAAATTGGCCAGCAAATATCGCCAAAATCTAAAATAAAAAACTACGTATGCTCAAATATATCCATTACATGCTTGTTTTATGCGTAATTCTTAACGACGAAAAGAATAAGACCAACCCCATTACACTAGGACTAGCCGTTCTCGAGATATTTAAGGTTTTTCATATTTTCTCTAGGCCACCTTTGAAACTAAGTCCAGTTACCAAATGAGAACGAAAATTGAATTACAAGTGAACTAAATTTAATTAAAATAAAGAAAACATGGATATAAATAAGTCTGCAGGAAAAGTCATGTGCTGCCCACATCAAATTTTTGCATTCAACGCCTTAAATTTCTTGTCCACACATTCGACCCATCTCAACTTCGGCCTTCCTCTAAGTATTTTACCGATCGATGTGGACATAAATACTATTTACTTTGAGGATCTGGTGTGATCCCTTCTTAGCAAACGTCCTACCCCTTTCATTGTGTTAATTTTAGTTTCTTTGATTAATTCAGGATTATTAGATAATCTGTATAGTTCAAAATTGCATCCTCTTCTGAAAATATCAATTTCCTAAATTCCATCAAACATATTTTATTGATATTTTTACTTTTCCCTGCAATACATGGTAATGTATAGAGAAAGTATTGGAATCTTGACGAAATTGATAAATCAAAGATAAATCACTCTTTTTGGAATAGTTTCATAAATAAATCACTCATTTTGGCACAATTGGGAAAAGAAGCTGCCTTTTTTACGAAATGGTTCGCCAAAATCTAAAATAATAGAATACGTATGCTCAGATGTATCAATTAAATAGTGTTTTGTAAAGAATTTTTGACGAGGAAAAAATGAGACCAACCCCATAACTCTAGAACTTATAGTTCTCGAGATATTTTAGTTTCTTCACAGTTTTGTTACGCCGCATTTGAAAAAATACCCAGTTAGCATATAAACACAAAAATCTGATGTGAGCAGCACATGACTTTCCCTGCAGACTTATTTATATCCACGTTATCTTTATTTTAATTAAATTTAATTCACTTTTGTCATGTCGCAATTCTGCGCCATGAGCCTTTTTGTATTTTCGGAAAGAGAAACATCCTTCTCTCCGTTCGTGCCAGTACAGTGTTTTACTAACACTTGTTTCCATTGAAATTACATTAAAAAGCGCATTTCGTCGAGAAATCGTTGAATTGTCTGGACTTAGTGTCTGGCCGTGAGCGTGACGTGTTGGCTGTGTAGTCGCTAGGAGAGCGCGCCGTCCAATCAGGAAGAGGCGCATTTTTGTTGCGAAGGAGAAAACTTTTTGCGTGGGCTCAAGCGACCCGCTCTTCGCCCGCTTGGAGCTGAAGATCCCGTGGAGAGAGGACGCTGGTGAATTTGTCGAAAGACTGAGACAAAGGAAGATTTGGCCGAAATGGCTAAGCTATCAGAAAGGGGCTTTTGGTTAAAGGAATCCCGCCCTGGTTCATCTGGAGCTGAAGAAGAGGAGCCTGGAACTTTTCATTAATTATCCTGATGCAAATCTATTCTAAATTATATTTTTTCCATTCCAGGAACTTATCCCATCGACTCTGGAAATTGAGATGAGTAACTAGCGGCTTAGTTTCAATTCGAAGCATTGTATTCGGAAGTTCGGTTTCTAAAGATTTTGGATTCTCCGAAAATCTCCCTGTGATCTTTTCTGAGGTCCTGCATCAAACCGTGATTACCTGATGCGAATCTGTTGCTCCAAATTAAATAAAATTAAGAGATCAGGTAAATTTTCCTTTTACCGGAATCAATGATTCCGAGGCGGCACTGGCATGATGAAATTGAATTCAAATATTAAAATGGCTCATATTAAAATATTTAAAGAAATTAGAAATGATTTAAGATCATATGTTTATGAATAATTTGATTACTTGAATGCCATATATTTTTACCAGAGCAATTGGTTTCTTGAATATGTCTAATATAAGTGAAGCTCTGAAGTTTATTTATTATTTGAAAGTTAAAATACACATATTGAATTCTTCGAAAAATCTAAAATAAATCAATATTTAAGTTGTGTGAAAAAGAGCCTAATTATTTGTGTCTGTATATTTACTTTACTCACTGTACTTCATTTAGGGTTATTTAATTCCCCTAAACTGGGAACTCCTTTAAATCTTGAACCTGGTGTTTTTGCTGATACATTTTTGAGAATATTTGTTAAATTATGTCTCCTTGGCCTTTTGAAATTACGATCACGAAATTGTGGGTGGTGGAGTCGGTAGGTGCTGTTTGTACTGACCCAGCTCCCACAAATTGGTGCCGTATCCCTTTCCCAGAGTATTACAGTGAGTGAGGTATAAATTTATGAAAGAGTGCAAATTTTTTATTGTGTAAAAAAAATATTGCAGTACTAATATGTCGAAGTAAGTTTAAAAAGTTATTTTGTGGTGCAAAATATTTGAGTTTAATGGGCATGAAAATTTTGTTTATGTGTCATATATTAAGAAAAAGTGCAAAAGCACATAAGCCCAGAAGCACCAAGAGTATTATTTGCATGATTTAATTTGCATATTACTTGTTGAAATTGTGTTACATATATTTTGAGGTAATTGACATACATAAATACACAAAATTTTATATGATATATGATATATAAGTAAATTGAAATTTCCAAATACACATACATTAAAAATGTAAATACATGAAGTGCATACATTTATTTTGAAAAGTGAATACAAAAGTTCTGTGCACATGCAAAAGTGATTCGAAGTTCATAATAATGAACAAAAAGTGAAAAAGTTACACGTTGTGTTTTTCAGTGCTCTGTTTACACATAAATAAGTGATTTAAGCAAAAGTGAAACCAATTTTCCACAATAAACTGTGCTTCGTCTATTTGGTGAAAAACCTTGTGCAAAAAAAATGCCTAAATCTAAAAATACGAGAGCAAGCAGGAGTAGGGACTCCTCTGCACAACCTGGTTCACGAAACCGTGTGCCTTCGGTGTCTCCGCCACGACTTTCTCCAAATTCTGGCAGATCAGCTTCCGCTGTCAGAGACTCTAACAAAGTGAAGGTCGGAATTGGATCACAGTTCCTTGGATCCATTCCAAGTTTTGCTGGCAATGCAAATGAATCTTTTCACGAATTTTTGGAGAAATTTCTTCTGGTTGCTGAACATGCCGAGTGGTCTAATAAAGACAGAATTTTCGTTCTGAAGTTGAAATTGTCTGGTAGGGCAGAAAGACTGATAAAATCCATCCCGAAACTAAACCAAAGTACGAATTTTTCAGAATTAGTGAATACACTCAAGGACAATTTTACAAAAAAAGAAAATATTGCCAAGAACGTTGCCGCACTAGTAAATTGCAAGCAAATGACAAACGAGAGTGTTCGTGATTATGCAAATCGAATAGAGGCAGAATCATATGTTGCTTTTCCGCAAGATGTGGTGTCTGATAATGAAGATTCCTTGAGAACTGCTATTTTGCTCAACTCCTTTAAAAAAGGGTTGAAAATTTCTTTTAGAAAAGCCGTCTTATCTGCAAATCCACAGTCATTTGAAGCTGCGAAAGAAATAGCCATTCTGGAAGAAGAAGTACAGAACGAAGAGCTAGAAGAAATGACAGAGGACATAAATACAGTGAGAATCGAAAAAGACACTAAACAGGAAATTGAAGAGTTGAAGAATGAATTAAATTTAAAGAAGAAAGAATTTGAGAAATTAAGAAGAAAATTTAGTGAAAATTCAGAGAAAAGGAAGAAAAGACTGAATGAAATAAGAGAAGATCTGGAAAAGAGCAATTCCAGTTTTGAGGATTCCTTCATGGATACGCCCTCTACAAGCAGATACAATGAAAATGAATTGGAAGAGGAAGATTGGGAAGATATTCCAGTAAAGAAGAAACATAAACCATCAACATCTTTCAGAACTTCTACACCATCCAAAAGATCTGAAAGTAGAAACCGTTTCAGTCAAAGAAGAATTCCAGTTGCCTCACAGGAAGAAGAGTGGTACGTTAAAAGTCCATATCAAAATTATTCTCCAAGGAAAAATTCCTTATTCTTTAGAAGACCTTTTCGTAACAGTTCATATAGAAATTCAAATTTCCACAGAAGATATTTTTCAAATTTTAGAAATTCCTTTGATAATTATAAATCTCAAAACTTCAATAATTTTGGATATAGAAGAAATAACAGATATTTTAATAATAGATTTGGTAATAGAAGACAATTCGGAAGACAGAATTTCAGAAGACAAAACTTTCAATCTCCAAAATTTAATAGATTAAATTCTGAAGTCAGCTGCATGGCTGAATTTGAAGCTCCTTGCCAAAACAATTTTCCTATTATTCAGGTTTTTGTTGAAGATGTCACACTAAATGCACTAATCGACACTGGAAGTTCTATAAACATTATCTATGGTGATGCCTTACAGAAAATTGATCCTCGAAAGATGAAAATAAAACATACATCCAGGATTGTGAAGGGAATTGGAGATAAGGGTGTTTTGGTTAATGAGAAAGTTTTTTTCCCGTTGACCGTTGGAAAAGACGTCATGGTAATTGAATGTTGCATTTTAAACATACCTGCACCTAACGAATACAACATGATTTTAGGAAGTACTTTTCTGCATAAAAGTAAAGTGACCATTGCCTTTGGACACAAAGATGTTCAACCTGAAATATCTGAGTGCAATGCTATAAATTATAAATGTGACAGAAGAAATTACAATTTTACAAATGATGTAGATTATAGATCCAAAGACACAAATTTTTCAAGAAATTATGAAAATAGATGTAATAATGGATATTTATTTGAACAAAACAATTTTCACAATGAATTTAGAGATGTTGATTTTAGAGATTTCGATGCAAATGGAAATGAAATGTCAAATTATGAATGTAAAAATGATTTATATGAAAGACAGATGAATGACAATGTATATACAGACAGATTTTTGACAAAAGACAATACCAGTAACAATGAAATATCTCAGACAGATTGTGATAAACATGATGAAGGAAGTTCACAACAAAAACAGGCAATAGGGATTGCCAAAGCTTTCAACAAATGTGTTCTAAAACCATTTTCGGAAACTTTTATTAAATTAAAAAGAAATTACAAAATTGAAAAAGACACGACAATTTTGCTTGAACCTATCAATAATAAAGAATTTTCTGCAAACAAAATTTTTGTAGCCAGAAGTATCCACAAAATTCCTGAAAATGACTTTTTGTATGCTAAAGTTGCAAACCCATCTGAAAAAATTGTTTACATTAACAAAGGAATGAAATTGGGAACTTTTGAAAACATCCATGAATCTGATATTGACATAAATAATAGAGTTGACATTGAAAACTGTATTGAAGAAAATGAAACATTTGATGCATGGGGAGGAGATTTTGATTTGAAACATATGAACTATGCACAAAAATCTTTGCTTTTGAAATTACTAAGTAAATATAAACATGTTTTTGCTAAAAATATGAAAGAATTGTCTGGATGTGACACTATTTTGCACGAAATTAATCTTGAATCTAACATACCTGTTAGACAGAAGCCATACCGCATTCCACACAATTTACAGAAAGAACTTTCACGCCAGGTAAACGAACTCCTTGATGCAAAAATCATTCAGCGTAGTACATCACCTTACAATACTCCAGTGCTTTTTGTGAAGAAACCTGATGGAAGTTACCGTTTGGTAGCCGATTTTCGAAAGCTCAATAAGATCACTATTGTTGAGAACTTTCCGATTCCAAATATATCAGAATTAATCGATAACTTGTCTGGAGCCTTGTATTTTTCTACCCTGGATCTAACCAGTGGATTTTACCAATTGTGTTTACATCCTGATGATTACCCAAAGACTTCTTTTTCAACACCTGATGGCCACTTTGAATGGACCAGAACCCCATTTGGTCTTAAGAATGCGCCTGCATCCTTTCAGAGACTCATGTCTCTGGTGCTGGCTGGCATATCTGGAATTTACATAGATGATATTATAGTTGCCTCAAGAACATTCGAAGAACATTTGAAAAAACTAGAAGAGATTTTTGTAAGATTAAGTAAACATGGTCTTAAATTGAAACCAAGTAAATGCCATTTTTTCAGAAAAACAATTAAGTATCTCGGATTTTTGGTATCAAATGGAAAAGTACAACCTGATACTCATAATTTGGAAGTTGTAGAGAAATTCAAAATTCCTAAATCAATTAAGAATGTGAGACAATTTCTTGGACTCACTGGATTCTATAGAAAATTCATAAAAGACTATGCAGAACTGACCTTGCCATTAACAGAATTATTGAAAACTAAGAATAATGAAAGTAAAAAGAAATTTATTTGGACTAATGAAGCTCAAAAATCTTTTGAAATTTTAAAAGGAAAACTTTTATCAAAACCTATTTTGACCCTTCCAGATTTTAGAAAACCATTTATTTTACATACAGACGCATCAAATCACTCTTTAGGTAGCTATTTGTCTCAAGAAGATGAGAATAAAATTTTGCATCCAATATCTTACGCAAGCAGAAAGCTTAGCGAAGCAGAATGTAAATACAGTGTTGTCGAAAGAGAAGCATTAGCTGTTGTTTGGGCTACTAACTATTATAAACATTATTTAATTGGAAAACATTTCACAATTTTTTGTGACCAGAAGTCACTAACATTCGTATTTAAATTAAAAGATCCTACATCTAGATTGGCTAGATGGATTGCATCCTTATCACAATTTGATTATCAAATAGTACATAAACCAGGAAAATCAAATGTTGTTGCTGATTATATGTCAAGAAATGTAGATGAATGTACAAATACTATTGACAATATTCCACAAAGATTCGTGTCACAATATAAAGTTATAAATCAAAATGTTAATCAAAGTTTTCAGAATGCAAATCAGAATTTTCCAAGTTTCAATAATGAAAATCAAAGTTATGTAAACAATACTAATATTAGCAATAGAAGAGAATCAGAAATCAATTTGAATACAGCAAATACAAATGAAGAAAATGAAATTTGTGCTGTTAATAATAATGAAAGTGAAATGCAAAATGAAAATAACATACAAATTGGTCAATTGGAACAAACATTTACTTGTCCTACCTTGCTCATAAGAATTAAGAATGCTCAGAAATCTGATTCAAGGTGCAATAAAATTATAGATCTCTTAGATAAAAACATAAAACCTTACCCACAAACCTTGGTATTTTTTAGAAAAGATGATATCCTGTGGTGTACTCACAAACACCCAAAGCGTAGACATCAAGAACAAGAAAGAGTTGTTGTTCCACAAGAACTTGTGTCTGAAATTTTATGGTTACATCATGACTGTCCCACTTATGCACATTGTGGATTTAGAAGAACTTTAGCTTCTGTAAGTAGAAAATACTTTTGGCAGGGAATGTATTCCCAAACACAAAATTATGTTTCATCTTGTGAAATTTGTGTGGTAAATCGTGGTTTCAGAAATAACAAAGCACCCATACAAAGATTTTCGAAGTCCACATACCCATTTGAGCGTATCGCCATGGATTGTGTCGGACCATTACCTATATCAAGATCTGGAAATAAATTCATATTGGTCATAACTGACTATTTTACAAGATGGCCTGAAGCATATCCCTTGGCTTCAATTAAAACTGAAGACATTTTAAGTTGCTTAGAGCACTACATGGCTCAGCATGGTATACCCAAATTCATCGTCTCGGATCAAGGGACGAATTTTGTTTCTAGAACAGCAAGATGTTTTTATAAGAAATTAGGAATAATAAAGAATACTACTACTGCCTACATGCCATCTGTAGACGGTTGTGTTGAAAGATTAAATGGTACTTTGATCAGATCCTTGAAAAATATTGCATATAACGATAAAGATAATTGGGACAATCTGATACATTTTGCTTTATTAGCACATAGAAATGCCATACATGCTTCTACGGGTGAATCGCCTGCTTATTTACTCTATGGTAGAGATTTAACAGTTCCAAATACTTTGATCACTGGATTTAAACCTCCGACATATGAATCAACATATGATTATGGAGAAGACATGAGATTCCGACTTAAAAGAACATATGATGTAGTAAAAAGTAACTTAGAAAAAGCTGAAAATTCACAAATTTTACAACAGCATAAGAAAGCGAAGATGCCCAATATTAAAGTTGGTGATTTAGTGTATCTTTACACTCCCTTTTTACCTCAAGGCCAGTCAAGAAAACTGAGCTCTTTTAATAAAGGTCCTTTTAAAGTGATAAAACAAACATCTGCAGTGAATTTCTTAATCAGACATGTAATGAATCCCAAAAATGAACAACTGGTTCATGTGAACAGACTGACTCTTTTACCTCCAAGAAGAGAGGAATTGCAAAGATTTTCAAAACAAACTCATGAAAGTCAAAAATTGAACTCTAAGACAAATAAACTTACTCCTGTGATCACCGCTGAGAAAGACTCTGTGAAACTAAAATCTTGTTTGACAAGATCTGGAGATAAATCTCAAAACAAAAAAACTGTGAAACGAGTAAGATTTAATTTGCCAAATAAAAGGGTAAACGAAAATGCTGTTCATACTAGATCAAATTGTCGTACAAATCAAAGACAACAATATGTTCAGAGAAATAATTCAAATAACTTTGATAATAGAGGAAATGGAAGAATCATTTACAACAATAACTTTAGAAATAGTTATACACCACACCAAAATCAGTATTACATGACAAACAGAAATACACGTACACCCTATAATCTTAGGAATCAAAGATTTTCACAATATTAAATTTTGGTTGAGTTCACAATTTTACAGAAATTAAATTTTGCAAGAAAAGATTTCATTTTAAGTTAAAGTTTATACTTGTTTAAGTTATATTTCAATATTGTCTTTTAAAATAGAATTTATGAAAAAATTGTTGTGATTTTAAAATTTATTGGAAATCTTGCATTAAGTTAAAAAAAGTAAATAAGTAATTGATTTTGTGAACTATAATTTATGAATATTTATATTATAATTTAAATAATAAGTAATTTTGTTAATTGACTCTCCTTGGACTTTAAAATTTTTCGAGAGTCCTGTCTTGATTGACTTTGATTATATTGATGTGTTGTAATGTAAAAAAAAAAAAAATGTTTGATTATTTGTTTAAGTTCATTAATGAAAATAATTTAAATGGTGTTGGTAAATTTGTTGTTCCCCTAAGTAAAAGGAGGAAAATTTTGAATTTTGGAAAAAAGTAAATGATTTGTTAAAATAAAATTGAAATTAAAGGTGAAATTAATATAAAGTAATTGAAATAATTTAAGTAATTTGAATTTGAAAATGAAAAGTTTGAATTTGAAAATTTTTGAAAATTTAATGAAATTTTTTTTGAAGATCAAAAGTAAATGATCTCTTTTGAAAAATGTTTTGAAACTTTGTTGCTGAGAGAGGTGAAATTTTTGGCTGATGTGTTGTTGAAATTCTGTTCTCTTGAAATTCCATTTCACATTGTTGTTTTTTTTTGACCAGCAGTTTTCAAACATCTACACAAATTTCAGTTAGACATCATATTTTTATGCTGCAACCCCTTTTTCTGAAAGCTGGCTGGTGGACGCAAACATGGACATTTTTACATTGGATCACAGATGAAGATGCAGCTTAGCAAATTAATTGTCCGAACTTTTGTGGCAGGACTGGAGTCCTGGACGACAACTTGCTCCGAGCCTACCTAGGACGGTTGTGATTGGCCAGGTGGGAAACTGGTGAAGCTATGAGGATGATGATGATGAAGAAGATGATGATGATGTTGGGATCAGCGCAAGCTGTCCGAAAAATTTGATGATATCCGTGCTTCTGAGGCGTGTCCTGGCGTCCTGTTTCTGCTGCAATCGCTTCCTGCACGCGAGTATTTTCTTTTTCTTTTTTTCTACACTCCCTTTTCTGTTGGCAACTCGTTAGTCCCCGCCGAGTTTGCTCTTTTGATGTGTTCCTGCTCTTTTACATAACTGACGTGAATTTCAGGAGAAACTTTTCTCCTTCTCTCTCTCTCAGTAGACAAATGTATGTAAATGTAAATTTTTCTTTTGTGACATGAAGTTGTCACTTGTTGAGTTATTTCAGAGATTTTGTTAAAAGTAAAGTAAATTGAAATTTTAAGATAAATTAAATAATGTAAATATAAATGAATAATTTAAAGTAATTTATGAAAGTGTGTCAGAATGAGAAAATTCTGAATTGTCTTGATGACAAAAGTAAGTTGAATTAAAGTTAATGTTAAAATTGTTGAATAAATGATGAAAGGTTGAAAAATTGAAGGTAAATGTAATTTAAAGTTAATATGTTGAATTTGAAAGTAATTTAATGTGAAAGTTAAGATTTTAATGAGAGTTTTGAAATGAAAAATTGAAATTGAAAAATGGAAATATTGAAGTGACTTTGTTCTCAAAAAGTGAGACATTTTTGAATGAGTGAAGAATCTCATTTCCTGAATATGACAAATTTAATTTAGAAATTAATCTTCAAAATATTTAACCTTTTGATGAAAATTAAAAATAATTGTTTTGTGTCACTCATGTGTTTTGAAAGTGACAATTGTTTGAAATTGTTTGAATTTTGAATTGTTATGTTGTTAAGTTTTGTAAATTCATATCATATCATATTTTATTTTTCATATCACCTGGTTGATCTCAATGTAGATGATTGAGATAGTGTGTTGTCAGGCAAATTGCCTTGACAAATTTTCTTTTGAATTTTAGTGTAATAAATGTGAATTTTTGTAAAGGTTCCTTTAAGATGTGGTGACGCCTTGTCATCCTTTTGGTTTTCTTTTGGTTTTTACCTGTGGTGATGAGTGGCTTGGCCAGTCATTCAGATCTACAGTGTTGTTGCTTTTGAGAGAGGTGAACGATCGCACTTTTCTCGCCCAAAATTTTGTATTAAATTATTTTACACTTACAGGTTCCTAAAACTCCTTGTAAATTTTTGTGTTTTTGTGTTTTGAGTGAGAGAAAAATTTTCCTCACTGTGTTCTGAAAATTTTTGCCTCCCAGAAGGGGAGAGCTGTCATGTCGCAATTCTGCGCCATGAGCCTTTTTGTATTTTCGGAAAGAGAAACATCCTTCTCTCCGTTCGTGCCAGTACAGTGTTTTACTAACACTTGTTTCCATTGAAATTACATTAAAAAGCGCATTTCGTCGAGAAATCGTTGAATTGTCTGGACTTAGTGTCTGGCCGTGAGCGTGACGTGTTGGCTGTGTAGTCGCTAGGAGAGCGCGCCGTCCAATCAGGAAGAGGCGCATTTTTGTTGCGAAGGAGAAAACTTTTTGCGTGGGCTCAAGCGACCCGCTCTTCGCCCGCTTGGAGCTGAAGATCCCGTGGAGAGAGGACGCTGGTGAATTTGTCGAAAGACTGAGACAAAGGAAGATTTGGCCGAAATGGCTAAGCTATCAGAAAGGGGCTTTTGGTTAAAGGAATCCCGCCCTGGTTCATCTGGAGCTGAAGAAGAGGAGCCTGGAACTTTTCATTAATTATCCTGATGCAAATCTATTCTAAATTATATTTTTTCCATTCCAGGAACTTATCCCATCGACTCTGGAAATTGAGATGAGTAACTAGCGGCTTAGTTTCAATTCGAAGCATTGTATTCGGAAGTTCGGTTTCTAAAGATTTTGGATTCTCCGAAAATCTCCCTGTGATCTTTTCTGAGGTCCTGCATCAAACCGTGATTACCTGATGCGAATCTGTTGCTCCAAATTAAATAAAATTAAGAGATCAGGTAAATTTTCCTTTTACCGGAATCAATGATTCCGAGGCGGCACTGGCATGATGAAATTGAATTCAAATATTAAAATGGCTCATATTAAAATATTTAAAGAAATTAGAAATGATTTAAGATCATATGTTTATGAATAATTTGATTACTTGAATGCCATATATTTTTACCAGAGCAATTGGTTTCTTGAATATGTCTAATATAAGTGAAGCTCTGAAGTTTATTTATTATTTGAAAGTTAAAATACACATATTGAATTCTTCGAAAAATCTAAAATAAATCAATATTTAAGTTGTGTGAAAAAGAGCCTAATTATTTGTGTCTGTATATTTACTTTACTCACTGTACTTCATTTAGGGTTATTTAATTCCCCTAAACTGGGAACTCCTTTAAATCTTGAACCTGGTGTTTTTGCTGATACATTTTTGAGAATATTTGTTAAATTATGTCTCCTTGGCCTTTTGAAATTACGATCACGAAATTGTGGGTGGTGGAGTCGGTAGGTGCTGTTTGTACTGACCCAGCTCCCACACTTTTAATTCAATTTTCGTTCTCATTTGGTAACTGAACTTATTTTCAAAGGTGGCATAGAGAAAATACGGAAAAACTAAATTATCTCAAAAATGGCTAGTTCTAGTGTAAGGGGATTGGTCTTATTCTTTTCTTTGTTAAAAATTACGTATTAAACATGCATTTAATGGATATATTTAAGCATACGTAGTTTTTCATTTTAGATTTTGGCGATTTTTGCCGGCCATTTTGCAAAAAGAGGCAGGTCATTTTAATTTGAATCATATCAAAATCTAACCAGCACCAAGGTGACCCACAAGTGACTTATCTACCGCATTTTGTGAAAGTCGGTCCATTAGTTTTTCGGCTAGAGTGGATACAAGCTTTAGCGGGCCGCTTCGCAAACAAAAGGCGGGTTTTTTTTTTATCCCAAATCGTACCCAAAGCTAATCAGTTCCAGATTCGCACACAAGTGACTTACCTACCAAATTTCATGAAATTCGGTCACTTATTTTTTTAGTTAGAGTGGATACAAAATCTTCACAGACAGATAGACACACAGACAGACACACCCTCAGCCGTCACGCTAAAAATAGTTTTTTCGTATTCTAGAGGTCTCGAAACGTGTAGAACCGTCAAAAAATTGAGCTGCGATTTTCGGCATGATTACAATACTTTCCCTATACATTATCATATATTGCAGAAAAAGTAAAAATCTGATGTGGGCAGCAAATGACTTTCCCTGGAGACTTATTTCCACGTTCTCTTTATTTTAATTAAATTTAATTCACGTTTAATTCAATTTTCGTTCTCATTTGGTAACTGGGCTTATTTTGAAAGGTGCCGAAGAGAAAATACCAAAAAACTAAAATATCTCGAGAACGGCTAGTCCTAGTATAATGGGGTTGGTCTTATTCTTTTCATCGTTAAAAATTACGTATAAAACAAGCATTGAAAAGATATATTTGAGCATACGTAGTTTTTTATTTTAGATTTTAACGATTTTTGTGGCCATTTTACAAACAAAGGCAGGTTATCTTTTCCGAATCATACCAAAATCTAATCAGCACCAGGGTGACTCACAAGCGACTGGTCTACCAAATTTTGTGAATTTCGGTCCATTAGATTTTCAGCTCGAGTGGATACAAACTTTTGAGGGCCATTTCGCAATAAAAGGCGGGTTCTTTTATCCCGAATCGCACCCAAAACTAATCAGCACCAGATTCACCCACAAGTGACTTACCTACCAAATTTTATGAAATTTGGTCAATTAGTTTTTTAGTTAAAGTGGGTACAAAATCTGAACAGACAGGCACACAAACACATAGACAGACACACAGACACACACACAGACATCACGCTAAAAATAGTTTTTTCGTATTTTAGAGGTCTCGAAACGTGTAGATCCGTTGAAAACGAGTTGCGATTTTCGGCAATATTCCAATACTTTCCCTATACATTACCATGTATTACAGGGAAAGCAAAAATCTGATGTGGGCAGCACATGACTTTCCTTGCAGACTTATATTCACGTCATCTTTATTTTAATTACATTTATTTCACTTTTAATTCAATTTTCGTTCTCATTTGATAACTGGACTTCTATTCAAAGGTGGCGTAGAGAAAATACGAAAAAACTAAAATATCTCAATAACGGCTAGACCTAGTGTAATGGGGTTGGTCTTATTCTTTTCTTCGTTAAAAATTACGTATTAAACATGCATTTCATGGATATATTTGACCATACGTAGATTTTTATTTTAGAATTTGGCAATTTTTTGGGGCCAATTTGCAAAATTGTGCCCGACATTCCGCTAAATTCGTCGCCAAAATATCGCCAAGCATTATGGACGGAGAAATAAGTTATTTTTACAGCGGATAAAGGACTATTTGCGTTAAAATACAAAAGAATTACTCAATGTATCTTTTCTCGTGAATGGAACAAGTTAGAACCACGAGAATGATATCACCAAAGTTATCGTATGATATCACATATGAAAAGTGAACATGTTTCTTAACAGTTAATATTTTTTTTAATTTATAAGATTTTTTGATACATCTATTTGAAAAATGTGCAATATCTCGAGAACGGTTCATGCTAGCATTCTAAAGTTTATGTCAATCGTTTCCTAATGTAAAATTACATAAGAAATGTCTACTTGCCTAACTTTATTCAAGGTTTTGATTTTTTGATGATTTTTTCAAAATTTCATTCGAAAATTTAGAGAGTTTCTTAACATTCGATTGTGTTTTAAACCAATAGACTTCCAGGATGCATGGATTGTGATTTTTGTACTAAATTTCATTCGAATCTCTCCATTCATTCGTGAGATATCGTCTCCACAGAATCACTGACACACACACAAATACACACACGTTCACACGCACACACGTTCACACACACACACGTTCACACACACACACGCACACACGTTCACACACACACACACACAGATGTTCACACGCCCACAAACACACACTCAAACACACACACACAGACATCACTTAAAAAATATTCGATTCTTGATCAGGGAATGTCGAATTCGAATTTTCGACCCCGTCACAATACTTTCCTTATACATTATGTATATAAGGAAAGTAATATAGTGTCCCCATGCCTTTAGCTGTTCGGTCATTAACATACCTTAAAACCTAGATGAAATGACTTACAGGAAAAATATTTTGCTTGCCATAAAACAGAAACATAAATTTTAAAAAAATGTAAGATGGACTTTGAAAAGAATCCAACACGGTTTCTGGGACATGTGTTTTACTAATGATATGACTTTCAGTTAAAAATCATGCATCTAATATTCATAGCATTTCAGAGTTTCTCTGACTAACGGAAAATTCTTAGAGTTCAAAAATGGCTTTCAGAAAATCGTGATATAATTTGATAGAAAGTTCTATGAAAAATGGATGTCGGCAGCACATGATGTCGGCAGCACATGACTTTCCCTGCAGATTTATATCCACGTTCTCTATATTTTAATTAAATTTCATTCACTTTTAATTCAATTTTCGTTCTCATTTGATAACTGGACTTCTTTTCAAAGGTGGCGTAGAGAAAATACGAAAAAACTAAAATATCTCAATAATGGCTAGACCTAGTGTAATGGTGTTGGTCTTATTCTTTTCTTCGTTACAAATTACGTATTAAACATGCATTTCATGGATATATTTGACCATACGTAGATTTTTATTTTAGAATTTGGCAATTTTTGCGAAACATTTTGCAAAAAAAGGCAGGTTCATTTTATCCGAATCATACCAAAATCTAATCAGCACCAGGTTGCCCCACAAGTGACTTATCTACCAAATTTTGTTTAATTCGGCCCATTAGTTTTTCAGCTACAGTGGATAAAAGCTTTTTCAGGCTATTACGCAAAATAGGCGGGTTCTTTTATCCCGAATCGTACCCAAAACTCCCAAAACTAATCAGTACCAGATTCGCCAACAAGTGACTTACTTACCAAATTTTATGAAATTCGGACAATTACTTTTTTAATTAGAGTGGATACAAAATCTGCACAGACAGACACACAGACACACACAGACACACACACAGACGTCACGTTAAAAATAGTTTTCTCGCATTCCAGAGGTCTCGAAACATGTAGATCCGTCGAAAACTCGAGTTGCGATTTTCGGCATGATTCCAATACTTTCCCGATACATTACCATGTATTGCAGGGAAAGTAAAAATCTGATGTAAGCAGCACATGACTTTCCCTGCAGACTTATATTAACGTTCTCTTTATTTTAATTACATTTATTTCACTTTTAATTCAATTTTCGTTCTCGTCCGGTAACCGGACTTATATTCAAAGATGGCGTAGAGAAAATACAAAAAACTAAAATATCTCGAGAACGGCTAGTCCTAGTGTAATGGGGTTGGTCTTCTCCTTTTGGTCGTTAAAAAATACGTATTAAACGAGCATTCAATGGGTATATTTGAGTATACCTAGTTCTTTATTTTAGATTTTGACGATTTTTGCGGGCCATTTTGCAAAAAAAGGCAGGTTATTTTTTTCCGAATCGTACCAAAACCAATCAGCACCAGGGTAACCCACAAGTGACTCATCTACCGAATTTTTTGAAATTCGGTCCATTAGTTTTTCAGTTAGAGTGGATACAAACTTTTGCGGCCCATTTCGCAAAAAATGGCGGGTTCTTTTATCCCGAATCGTAACCAAGACTAATCAGCACCAGACTCGTTCAGAAGTGACTTACCAAATTTTGTGAAATTCGGTCTATTCGTTTTTTAGTTAGAGTGGATACAAAATCTGCACAGACAGACAGACAGACACACACACACACAGACGCCATGCTAAAAATGGTATTTTCGTATTCCAGAGGTCTCGAAACGTGAAGATCCGTCGAAAACTCGAGTTACGATTTTCGACACGATTCCAATACTTTCCCTATACATTACCATGTATTGCAGGGAAAGTAAAAATCTGATGTGGGCAGCACATGACTTTCCCTGCAGGCTTATATTAACGTTCTCTTTATATTAATTAAATTTATTTCACTTGTAATTCAATTTTCGTTCTCATTCGGAAACCGGACTTATTTTCAAAGGTGGCACAGAGAAAATAAGGAAAACTAAAATATCTCGAGAACGGCTAGTCCTAGTGTAATGGGGTTGGTCTTATTCTTTTCTTCGTTAAAAATTACGCATTAAACAAGCATTTAATGGAGATATTTGAGCATACGTAGCTTTTTAGTTTAGATTTTGGCAATTTTTACGGGCCATTCTACAAAAAAAGGCAGGTTATTATTTTCTGAATCGTATCAAAATCTAATCAGCACAAGGGTGACCTATACGTGACTCATCTACCGAATTTTGTGAAATTCGGTCCATTAGTTTTTCAGCTAGAGTGGATACAAGCTTTTGCGGGCCATTTCGCAAAAAAAGGCGGGTTCTTTTCTTTCGAATCGAACCCAAAACTAATCAGCACCAGCCCCGCCCACAAGTGACTTACCTACAAAATTTTGTGAAATTCGGTCCATTAGTTTTTTAGTTAGAGTGGATACAAAATCTGCACAGACAGACAGACAGACAGACACACAGACAGACAGACACACAGACACACACACAGACGTCACGTTAAAAATCGTATTTTCGTATTCTAGAGGTCTCGAAACGTGTAGATCCGTTGAAAACTCAAGTTGTGATTTTCGGCATGATTCCAATACTTTCCCTATACATTACCATGTATTGCAGGGAAAGTAAAAAGGTCTCCTACCCCCCCTCCCCTGTTATTCCGACCCCGTAGTTTCTCGAAAATCCGCTAGGTGGAGTGACATTCACAAAAAACATCAACTATAAAATATACCAATTTAAAAAAAAAGGTCTCTTCAATCCCCTGGACCACAGACCCCCTAATCCCCGCCCCCAAATTGACCAGGATTAGTACCTTCTGTAAAATTCATAAACTCGCTAAGTCAGGAATGTGTTACCTTTCAAATATTGGCACACCCAAAGTTCATATTATATTATCGGTCCAAAGTTCGTATTATGAAACCTATGACGTCATAAAACAAAGGTCAACTCTTTTTCCAACTTCTCAAATCAGCCTCCGGACCACGAGTGTCTATTTACCGCAATGAACTCCCGGGAAAATACCACGTGATAATTACGTCAGGTGCAAATTTCAGAGAGCTTGAACTTTCATTCAACAATTTCGACATCGGACAATGACATTTCTAAAGTAGCATCATGCTTTTTCAATATTTTATCAACGTTCTGAAAATTCCCTCCAAAGCAAAAAATATCTATCTACACTCTAAATAAGTATGGTTAAAAACATACAAAACACTAGGTTTACTACTACTAGAATGACACTTTTAAACTGGTAAATTTCCGGTTACACACTTAAAAAGCTAGCTATGTTTTTATGAATATGTATTTTATCTGCTTATGTGAGAATTACGCTGAATAATGGGTATATTTTATTTTGCTATTAAAAAAAATCTGATGTGGGCAGCACATGACTTTCCCTGCAAACTTATATCCACGTTCTATTTATTTCAATTAAATTTAATTCACTTTTAATTCAATTTTCGTTCTCATTTGATAACTGGACTTATTTTCAAAGGTGGTGTGGAAAAATACGAAAAAAACTAATATATCTCGAGAACGGCTAGTCCTAATGTAATGGGGTTGGTCTTATTCTTTTCTTCGTTAAAAATTACGCATTAAACAAGCATTTCATGGATATATTTGAGCATACGTAGCTTTTTAGCTTAGATTTTGATAATTTTTGCGGGCCATTCTGCAAAAAAAGGCAGGTTATTTCTTTCTGAATCGTACCAAAATCAAATCAGCACCAGGGTGGCCTAAACGTGACTCATCTACCGAATTTTGTGAAATTCGGTCCATTAGTTTTTCAGCTACAGTGGATACAAACGGGCCATTTCACAAAAAGGCGGGTTCTTTTATTCCGAATCGTACCCAAAACTAATCAGCACCAACCCCGGCCACAAGTGACTTACCAACAAAATTTTGTGAAATTCGGTCCATTAGTTTTTTAGTTAGAGTGGATACAAAATCTGCACAGACAGACAGACACACAGACAGACAGACACACAGACACACAGACAGACACACAGACACACAGACAGACACACACACAGACGTCACGCTAAAAATAGTTTTTTCGTATTCTAGAGGTCTCGAAACGTGTAGATCCGTCGAAAACTCGAGTTGTGATTTTCGGCATGATTCCAATACTTTCCATACTATACATTACCATGTATTGCAGGGAAAGTAAAAAGTAACAAGAAAAATCAAAGCATTGATTATGAAACATTTTCCAACTGAAATGCAATTTTATTTAAACAACTCTAAAATGTGATAATTTCAGAAATGATATATTTTAAAGTATCACAGTACTACAATAATTTATTGAAAACTTAAAACTTCTTGTTTGAAAACTTAAAACTTCTTCGACAAAAATGGACTTTATTTGAATTACGTCATCGAAATATAAATCGTCTGGCTCTTTATGTAAAAGCAATGACTATTTCATTCATATCACTTTCATTCGAGACTCCAGAGCTAAATAATTTTGCGTGAAAAAAATCAGCAATTCTTTACAAGTCATCTTACAACCACTTGTTTACATTCAGTATCCATTAAAATTAGGCTTCTTTGTAGAAATAATCAAAGTTTGATGATCATTTTAGCTAAAAAATATTGTAATTGCGTTGGCGCAAAATATAGATGTACAGAAAATACGGAAAATAAAGCGATTTACGACGGATGCAACACTACATATAAATTTAAGAGAACACTGGGAAAAAGAGATGGATGCCATGTAGAATTATTATCAGTAGAATTATTTCTTGTATACGGGAAGCTGATAAAATAGCAGAAGCCTGCAGGTAAATTATTTCTGACTTGGTTATTGAGAGGTAGGTGATTGGTATTTTAAATTTTGTATAAATGGTATAAAATACTTTGTAATGGGCGTTTTTACCATGGGATTGCTCTTAATGGAATGATATTCTAACTGAATTTTAACATTAAATAATGTAAATGGATTATTGTATTAAAATAATGGAGATCGTAGAGCTTGTGTATATATCTATATAATAAAAGGCAATGTCTGTGTGTCTGTCTGTCTGTGTGTCTGTCTTATACACTATACGTTTCGCGACCGCGCGTCGGAGAGCTACGAAATTTGGCAATCGGAGACCCGGGGGGGAGGGAAGGGGACACGTGAAAACCGATTTTGAAAATTTTAATTATTTTTTTATTTATTTAATGTTTTATGCGATTTCGGCCGTTTTTTGCCCTTTTTGCCCTTTTTTCTCCACGATCCAGACATCGTAGAAAAAAACAAATTACACCATCGGAAAGAGCAGAGAATTTCGAGTAAAAATATATCAATTTCAAATCTGAATTTCGATTTCTAATATTTTTTAAAGATTTTAAAACAAAAGTCACTTTTTGCTCAAGAAAACGATTTTTGGTTTTTAAATTCTCGCATCGTGAAAAGTACTCATAATTTCGACTAATAATTTACATTTTCAGAAAGGTCAAACATCTGGCATTCTTACAAGTCTAATCTGGTCCAGAAATAATGAAAATTGCCTTCAGGATCGCAATTTTAAAGACGTCATGATTTTAAATTTCTCGCCGTTCCGCTCGGCGTGACGCTTCGTTTCTCCCCCGCTGAAGCAGGGAAGGTGGTGGGTGGGGACGTCAAGGTGGAGGTGACGTCACGGTTCTGTATATGCATAGCGATGGGTGGGACAATAAGAAACCGAATTAGTTTTTACTTTCCGTTTCCCGCGCTTCCGATTTTAAATGAAATAAGAGCTTAACATATGCACTGTAGAAATTATTATATTTATATTTTAAATGATGGAACGATATGGATTTTTTAAATGGATATTTTAATTTTATGGATATTTTAAATGATGGAACGATGGATATTTTAATTTTATGGATATTTTAAATGATGGAACGATGGATATTTAAATTTTATGGATATTTTAAATGATGGAACAATGGAATGAGGATGATGGAATTAAGAGCTTAGAGAGCATATGGTCATTTTAAATTGTAAATTAGCGCGCGGGAAGTTAGCGGTAGGCCCGGGTACGATTCCCGCCACTGCCAAAACTGCCGAAGTGTTCACGCGGAATACGATCACGTTAAACATGTGGGCCCGTAAGTCCTTCCGAGAGGTTGGTGGTAGGGGAAGGAGGGTACGGTCCCTGTGGATGCCTCCTTCACAGGGTTCCCGTCTAAATTGGGTGAATATAAAGAAAGTTGCGGAGGGCGAGGCAGCCCAGTGGTTAGCGCTCAGGAATTGCACTCGGTAGGCCCGGGTTCGATTCCCGCCACTTCCAAAACTGCCGCCGTGTTCACGCGGAGTACGATCACGATAAACATGTGGGTCCGGAAGTCCTTCCGAGAGGTTGGTGGTAGGGGAAGGAGGGTACGGTCCCTGTGGATGCCTCCCTCACAGGGTTCCCGTCTAAATTGGGTGAATATAAAGAAAGTTGCGGAGGGCGAGGCAGCCCAGTGGTTAGCGCTCAGGAATTGCACTCGGTAGGCCCGGGTTCGATTCCCGCCACTTCCAAAACTGCCGCCGTGTTCACGCGGAGTACGATCACGATAAACATGTGGGTCCGGAAGTCCTTCCGAGAGGTTGGTGGTAGGGGAAGGAGGGTACGGTCCCTGTGGATGCCTCTCCCACTGGGTTCCGTTCTAAATTGGGTAAATAAAAAGAATGTTATGGAGATAGTCGCTGGGGGCGAAGAAGCCCAGTGGTTAGCGCGCGGGAATTGCACTCAGTAGGCCCGGGTTCGATTCCCAAAATTGCCGCCGTGTTTACGCGGAGTACGATCACGTTAAACATGTGGGTCCGTGAGTCCTTCCGAGAAGTTGGTGGTAGGGGAAGGAGGGTACGGTCTAAATTGGATGAATAAAAAGAAAGTTATGGAGATTGTCGCGTAGGGCAAAGTAGCCCAATGGTTAGCGCGCGGAAATTGCACTCGGTAGGCCCGGGTTCGATTCCCAAAATTGCCGCCGTGTTTACGCGGAGTACGATCACGTTAAACATGTGGGTCTGTAAGTCCTTCCGAGAGGTTGGTGGTAGGGGAAGAAGGGTACGGTCCCTCTGGATGCTTCTCCCACTTGGTTCCGGTCTAAATTGGGTGAATAAAAAGAAAGTTATGAAGAATATCGCGGAGGGTGAAGTACCCCAGTGGTTAGTGCGCGGGATTTGCACTTGGTAGGCCCGGGTTCGATTCCCAAAATTGCCGAATAAAAATAAAGTTATGGAGATTGTCGCGGATGGCACGGTAGCCCAGTGGTTAGCGCGCGGGAATTTCACTCGGTAGGCCCGGGTTCGATTCCCGCCATTGCCAAAACTGCAGCCGTGTTCACGCGGAGTACGATCACGTTAAACGTGTGGGACTGCAAGTCCTTCCGAGAGGTTTGTGGTAGGGGAAGGAGGGTACGGTCTCTTTGGATGCCTCCCCCATTGGGTTCCGGTCTAAATTGTGTGGCACTTCCTGGCCTTCCAAGCAGTTACCTTACACCTTTCTGGTAGGTCGCGCCAACGAGTTTGCCACGGTCAGAATTTTCAAGGGTAGCGAACAGGCTGGTCGCCAAAGGCTTTGGCAATCGGAGACCTGGGGGGGAGGGAAGGGGACACGTGAAAACCGATTTTCAAAATTCTAATTATTTTTTTATTTATTTAATGTTTTATGCGATTTCGACCTTTTTTTGCCCTTTTGCCCTTTTTTCTCCACGATCCAGACGTCGTAGAAAAAAACAACTCACACTATCGGAAAGAGCAGACAATTGCGAGTAAAAATATATCAATTTCAAATCTCCATTTCGATTTCTAATATTTTTTAAAGATTTTAAAACAAAAGTCACTTTTGGCTCAAAAAAACGATTTTTGGTTTTTAAATTCTCGCATAGTAAAAAGTACTCATAATTTCGACTAATAATTTACATTTTTAGAAAGCTGAAATATCTGGCATTCTTACAAGTCTAATCTGGTCCAGAAATAATGAAAATTGCCTTCAGGATCGCAATTTTAAAGACGTCATGATTTTAAATTTCTCGGCGTTCCGTTCGTTTCTCCCCCGCTGAAGCAGGGAAGGTGGTGGGTGGGGACGTCAAGGTGGAGGTGACGTCACGGTTCTGTATATGCATAGCGATGGGTGGGACAAATTATTATATTTATATTTTAAATGATGGAACGATATGGATTTTTTAAATGGATATTTTAATTTTATGGATATTTTAAATGATGGAACGATGGATATTTTAATTTTATGGATATTTTAAATGATGGAACGATGGATATTTAAATTTTATGGATATTTTAAATGATGGAACAATGGAATGAGGATGATGGAATTAAGAGCTTAGAGAGCATATGGTCATTTTAAATTGTAAATTAGCGCGCGGGAAGTTAGCGGTAGGCCCGGGTACGATTCCCGCCACTGCCAAAACTGCCGAAGTGTTCACGCGGAATACGATCACGTTAAACATGTGGGCCCGTAAGTCCTTCCGAGAGGTTTGTGGTAGGGGAAGGAGGGTACGGTCCCTGTGGATGCCTCCTTCACAGGGTTCCCGAAAGCCCAGACCATCCGGCTCGTCCTAGGACTTAGAGCAGCATAGCGAATGGTCGGGAAGATTTTGGTAAGCGGAGGCCGTCCGCCAGGAACCCTACGTCTTCCCGGGGCAACCAACACCTGTGTTTATTTTATCTTAAGAAAGGGAGGTTACAACATTTTAGGCTAGGGTAACAATGATACAGCAGTTTACAAGCGCTGTATATTCAGATGGTTGATAACATATTCATTGACTTGACATGTTGTAACTTGACAAGATGTTCTGAAGTTAAACAACTATAATCGGTGGGTAGACGTTACACATAAAATCATACACATAAAAACATCATACACATAAAAACATCATTACACATAAAAACATAAAATCACTCAAAAGAAATATAACGAAATTATTTAGGGAGAAGTGCAAGCAGGAATCATATAATGAGTTGCACGACCGACAAAAGAGACGGGACAGAAAGGGACAAGGTCAATCCACATCAATCAAAACAACACATAAAAAAGCAACACAGATAAAAGCAACACATATCAAAACAACAGAAATCATTGCAACACAAGAACAACGTCACAAATCAAAACAACAAAAAGGTATCGCATCTTATAACAGGTCGATGAGGCTCAAACACCAAGCCGAGTCTCTTCACAAGAAACAAATCCACAAGGTGAAGGGTCTCGAAATCCTGGAATTTTATGTTATGTTCCATATCTCTTTATTATGGATTTATATTATCTCTATATTTCTATGTGAATTTATAATATTTCCATATACATATCTATATATATAATGTTTTGTAATATTTATATATTTATATATTCAAGCTTTGCAATATTTCAATGTATATAATCTATCTATGTAGATCTATATTATTTCTTCATTTATGTTTACCTCTATAACACTATATAAAATTTATATTTACAATATATTTATATATTCCAGCTTTATAATTTTTCAATATATGTAAATTATCAATGTAGATTTATAATATTTCTATGTCTATATTTACATTTTATGATTTTATATAATATTTATATTTACAAGATTTTTAATACTCATTTATTTCTATATTTTATATTTGTCATCTGTTTTATCTATATCATCAAGACAATGGAGACCCATTCACCAAACCAACATATTTATTTACAAGCACAAGTTGAACCCAGGAGCAAATAGACAAACATTGATCACATGACATTGATAGCAGTAAAGATCACACCCTCGTCACTTCACCTTATTAGAAATTTCTCTCGCAACACGAACACAGTTCTGTATTTTATTTATTAGAGTTTTGTTTTTGCAGACATTGGAAAACCAAGCTGCACGATGACTAGGGGAAGGACGAACGAGGTGGAAATTTTTAGTATGGGGACAGGAAAATATATAATGATCCGCATCTCCGAAAACGTTACAAATACAATTAGAGGTATTTTTGTGTTTAAAATATTTTAAGTAATCTAAAAAGGGGCCGTGTCCTGTAATAAAATAAATCAGGTTTTTGTTAAAAATTTGGAGGGAAGGATTTACCTGAGGGAGGAAGTCAATAATACGCGACGGATCATGAGTTCGGGGGGATATATAGTCGTTTAAGTATTGCTGCCAGGAGTTTAGAAGGTATTTTTTACAATAAGCAGTTAAAAGGGAGAAAGGGTAGGGGATCGAATAAGGGAGTCCAGAATTAGCAGCTTCTTTAGCAAGGGTATCAGCAGCTTCATTTCCCAATATTCCTGCATGGGCCTTAACCCATCGGAGGTTAATTAATTTTGATGCCGAATGTGCCAAATGTTTGATATCTCTCAGAAGTTTAGTTTTGTTTTTTACGGATTTGAGTGCCAGAATAGAGGACAAGCTATCAGAGAATATATTGACTTTTAAGTTGTTGTCCATGGCCCATTGAATTGCTATCTTAATGGCTGAAATTTCAGCCTGAAATACTGTGTTCCCGCTGGAGAGTTTATATGCAAATGTTTCAACCAGGTCACTTTTGTTATATATACAGACGGCAAAGCCAATTTTGTCTTCCATCTTTGATCCGTCTGTATAAATGTTATAGTCAGAGAAGGATGAAGGTTCTGTCGATCGGAGATTTACAATTCGAAGAGAGGGGTGTGTAAGTGAGAAGGGGACCAGGGAATCAAAAAGGGAGGGAGCAGGGAGAGAGGAGTCAGGGAAAAGATCGGTTTGGAGATGCCTAAAATGGAATTTTTTGTAAAGAGTATGTATTACGAATTGAATAGGGGGAATTCCTGTGATTGAATAAAGAGAGATGCTCGAGTCTAAATTGGGTGAATATAAAGAAAGTTGCGGTGGGCGAGGCAGCCCAGTGGTTAGCGCTCAGGAATTGCACTCGGTAGGCCCGGGTTCGATTCCCGCCACTTCCAAAACTGCCGCCGTGTTCACGCGGAGTACGATCACGATAAACATGTGGGTCCGGAAGTCCTTCCGAGAGGTTGGTGGTAGGGGAAGGAGGGTACGGTCCCTGTGGATGCCTCCCTCACAGGGTTCCCGTCTAAATTGGGTGAATATAAAGAAAGTTGCGGAGGGCGAGGCAGCCCAGTGGTTAGCGCTCAGGAATTGCACTCGGTAGGCCCGGGTTCGATTCCCGCCACTTCCAAAACTGCCGCCGTGTTCACGCGGAGTACGATCACGATAAACATGTGGGTCCGGAAGTCCTTCCGAGAGGTTGGTGGTAGGGGAAGGAGGGTACGGTGCCTGTGGATGCCTCTCCCACTGGGTTCCGTTCTAAATTGGGTAAATAAAAATAATGTTATGGAGATAGTCGCTGGGGGCGAAGAAGCCCAGTGGTTAGCGCGCGGGAATTGCACTCAGTAGGCCCGGGTTCGATTCCCAAAATTGCCGCCGTGTTTACGCGGAGTACGATCACGTTAAACATGTGGGTCCGTGAGTCCTTCCGAGAAGTTGGTGGTAGGGGAAGGAGGGTACGGTCTAAATTGGATGAATAAAAAGAAAGTTATGGAGATTGTCGCGTAGGGCAAAGTAGCCCAATGTTTAGCGCGCGGAAATTGCACTCGGTAGGCCCGGGTTCGATTCCCAAAATTGCCGCCGTGTTTACGCGGAGTACGATCACGTTAAACATGTGGGTCTGTAAGTGCTTCCGAGAGGTTGGTGGTAGGGGAAGAAGGGTACGGTCCCTGTGGATGCTTCTCCCACTTGGTTCCGGTCTAAATTGGGTGAATAAAAAATAAGTTATGAAGAATATCGCGGAGGGTGAAGTACCCCAGTGGTTAGTGCGCGGGATTTGCACTTGGTAGGCCCGGGTTCGATTCCCAAAATTGCCGAATAGAAATAAAGTTATGGAGATTGTCGCGGATGGCACGGTAGCCCAGTGGTCAGCGCGCGGGAATTTCACTCGGTAGGCCCGGGTTCGATTCCCGCCATTGCCAAAACTGCAGCCGTGTTCACGCGGAGTACGATCACGTTAAACATGTGGGACTGCAAGTCCTTCCGAGAGGTTTGTGGTAGGGGAAGGAGGGTACGGTCTCTTTGGATGCCTCCCCCATTGGGTTCCGGTCTAAATTGTGTGGCACTTCCTGGCCTTCCAAGCAGTTACCTTACACCTTTCTGGTAGGTCGCGCCAACGAGTTTGCCACGGTCAGAATTTTCAAGGGTAGCGAACAGGCTGGTCGCCAAAGGCGGCTAGTATGTAATATAATGGTATGTATATATGTGAATATAATAATTGCTGGGCTATATTTACATGCTATTTTAATGAACCGTCATATAGATTGAATTATAATTTTATAATGTATATTGAAATATGTATAAAAACAATGTATACTAATGTGTGAACTACCTTTAGGCTATGTACTATGGTAATGATGGGGATTCTTTCTAGGGGATATTTGATCTTGGACCCTCGAAGGTCAATTGACACCCCAACATACCCCCTTCGACACCCTACACACTTATATTTTAGAATCGGCTATTGTTGGTTACAGTAAACTAATCGCATAAAAGTGTAAAAATAAAGAATATATAAATAATTTTGTAAAATGTCTAGGCTTTTTACAAATCGCCGCATTTTTTAGAGAAAATGCTCTTATCTCAATTACGACGACCAACTTCCCGTTTATAAAACAAAGTTAATCATTTGAAGTATGTTAATAATCGGAAACTGCAGAGTTGTGAACTTAATGGATTCCTTGCCCCCCCCCCCCCCCCGTCAAGTCAAGACTTATGTCATTTTTCAGTATGCTATTCTGCCATATGATGCCATGGTTATTTTTCAGCAAATAACGAAACACATATCAAAAGAATAAACACCAAATAACAAATAAAGTATCTGCGCGTAATATGGCCACGTTAACGTTTTTTTATTTATGTAAGGTATGTTTTACTTCACTTAGAGTTTTTTAAAAATAGCACGCATGTTCCTCATTTAGTTATTTAAACTAACATGTATGTACAATGTAATAAATGTGTAATATGTTAATGTAGAAAAAATAAAATTAAAATTTGCTGAACTGGCCATATTATGTACACAGTACTCCTAATATGGCCATATGAAGAGTACTGTGTACCTAATATGGCTACCAGTGTGGTCACCAGTGTGGGGATATTAGGAAGATACTGTTTTAATACGAAAAGTTTGAGTTGTTATTTTATATGAGTTACATGCGTTTTTTATTTATTTATTTTTGAACAAGGAATTTCTTATTTCACAGTTTCATTAACATTAAATAATGTTATTTTGAACACTCGAAAGTTCTATTACTTTCCTTATATACATAATGTATAAGGAAAGTGTGACGGGGTTGAAAATTCGAATTCGAGTTTTCGACGGGAGAGCACGTTTCAAGCATGCCTGATCACGAATCAAACATTTTTGAAGTGATGTCTGTGTATGTGTGTGTGTGTGTGTGAAAGTGTGTGTATGTGTGTGTATGTGTGTGTGTGTGTGTGTGTGTCAGTGAGTCTGTGGAGACGATAACTGACGAACGAATGGACTGATTCGTACAAAATTTGGTACAAAAATCACAATCCGTAAACACTGGAAACCTATTGTGTTCATATGCAATCAAATGTCCAGAACCCCCCTAAATTTTCGAATAAAATTTTGAAGAAATCGTCAAAAAATCAAAACCACCAATAAAGTTACGCAAATAGACATTTCTTATGTAATTTTTCATTAGAAAACGATTGGCATAAATTTTAGAACGCTAACACAAACCGTTCTCGAGATATTGCACATTTTTCAAAAAATTATCAAAAAGTCGTATAAAATAAAAAAAAAATATTTCCTCTTGAGAAACATGTTCATTTTTCATATGTAATACCATACAATAAATTGGGTGACATCATTCACGTGGATCTAGCTCGGTCCATTCATTGAAAAAGATACTTTGAGTAATACTTTTGTATTTTAACGCCAATAGTCATTTGTCTGCTGTAAGAATAACTTATTTCTTCATCTGACGAATTTGGCGACGAATTTGGCAGAATGTCGCCAATTTGGCTACTTTTTGAAATGTTGCCAAATTAACGAAAATCTCGCCAAATGGATAAAAATGACGCTAAATCAATGAAAATGACGACTAATAGTCGAAAATTCAATATCTTGGAAAGAATATTAGTATCTACTATAAGAAAAACCTATTTTTTTACTGAAAAAGTAGCAAATTCATTACATTACATAAGGAAAGTCATGTGTTGCCCACATCAGAGTTTTTTTTACTGTAAAAGTAGTAAATTCATTGCATTATTTAAGGAAAGTCATGTGTTGCCCACATCAAATTTTTTTTAGTTGTAATAGACGACTCAGGATTCTTCTCGTTATCCTGTAAAAAGTTAAAACATTTCAGTTACCTTGCTTTGTTTTCTTTTAAAAACAAAAGGGTTGTAAATTTTCCCTGACAAAGCTAAACTCTTGAATATTTAATTGAATATCTTGCAATCTTGGCACGTGAATTTCTCCTCCGTGTCTTGACTTGTTAACCCTACGCATTCTCCGTGCACATATCTGGTACAAGAATCGCACAATCTCATGTGACGTTAGATCTTCCTTCATAAAAAGTAGAACTAATTCTATTTATTTTTCTTTGAAGTGTAAGTATCTGTACCTGCCTTATCTCCATTTGATGTAATTTACTTTCATATAGGACATTGTAGCTGGTTTCTTAACCTTCTCTTTGCTTGCATTTTTTTTTCGTTTGACTTCGTTTTTTCATTCTTTTCTTGCTACTTTGGGGACTCTTAGCAAAGATGAGAAAGAACATGAAGACGAATTGTGAGTTTCTATCCTTGCTAAAAAAAGAGTTGATCTCCAATATTTTAGGGTCCAACCATAAAGGTTAATATGAAACAAAAACGAAAGGGTTCAAAATCTTTGGGGTCTATGCCATAACACTTTTACTTTATAAAAAGGGCTTGGATTCTATCACTTTTAGATATCGACTCAAAGCAGAAATCACAACTTTATGCTCCCTTAAAAAGAAATGGGGCTACATATTCATTTCAGGGAGCCCTAAATGTAAAATTCATACATCTTTACCTTACTGTGAAAAAGAAGCAGTGCCATAGAAATTTACCATCATCAATGTTGCCACCATCAAAGTTCACCCATCAATGTTATGTATTACAATAGTATTTTCCTTAAAAATTAACCTGGGCTGTTATCTTTACCACAGGCTTAACTAAGTTTCTGAGTCATTTTACCCTAAAGGTGACTTATTTTGACCTTTAACGTTCTACTAGCTGGGAAAATAATCTATTGGGGTCGATCTAGATGTTATCACTTGACTAAAACTTTCTTCACATATATTTTATTATATCAATTATACAATTATACCTAACATATTAGATATTTACTTACAAAATATTTAATTTGTATTTTCACGAAATAAAAAAATCTGATATGGGCAACACATGACTTTCCTTATATAATGTAATGAATTTACTACTTTTACAGTAAAAAATTGGTTTCTCTTATAGTAGATACTTATATTCTTTCCAAGATATTGAATTTTCGACAATTAGTCGTCATTTCCATTGATTTAGCGTCATTTTAATCCATTTGGCGAGGCTTTCGTTAATTTGACAACATTTAAAAAAGTCGCCAAGTTGTCGACATTCCGCCAAATTCGTCGCCAAAATCTCGCCAAGCTTTACTGACGGATATATAAATTATTCTTATAGCAGATAAATGACTATTGGCTTTCAAATACAAAAGTATTACTTGAAGAATCTTTTCTCAGGAATGAACGAGCTAGATCCACGAGAATGATGTCACCGAATGTATCGTATGGTATTACATATGAAAAGTGAACATTTTCAATAGGAAATATATTTTTTTTATTTTGCACGACTTTTTGATAATTTTTTTGAAAAATGTGCAATATCTCGAGAACGGTTCATGTTAGCGTTCTGAAATGTATGTTAATCGTTTTCTAATGAAAAATTACATAAGAAATGTCTATTTGCGTAATTTTATTAGCGGTTTTGATTTTTTGACGATTTTATCAAAATTTCACTCGAAAATTTAGGGGGGTTCTGAACATTCGATTGCATTTAAAAACAATAGACTTCCAGTGTTTATGGATTGTGATTTTTGTACCAAATCTCGTTCGAATCGGTCCATTCGTTCGTCAATTATCGTCTCCACAGTCTCACTGACACACACACACATGCACACACATACACACACATACTTGCACACACACACACACACACACACACACAGACATCACTTCAAAAATGTTTGATTCGTGATCATGGATGCTTGAAACGTCCCCATCGAAAACTCGAATTCGAATTTTCGACCCCGTCACAATACTTTCCTTATACATTATGTATATAAGGAAAGTAAAAATATGTTAAATTCTTAAAGTATGAGACAAAGATTGACAAGCCAGTTTCATTAGAGTGAGCCCTTCCCCTCCCTCCCTCCCCTCGTAATTTGGTCTATGGCCGTTGAGCTACTGGGATGAAATGCCAACACTTATCGTTGCCTCTGCAGTCTTCACCTTCTAATATCAGATTGCCGTGCAATTGACAATTTGTCAGACAACCTCTTAATATTTTTAACTCATGTTAGCATCCCACTACAACTACATTTACTCAGGTTAACATCCTGCGAGGTCGTTGACCTCCCGGTTTCAAATCGTCGCTCAATATACCAAAGTCCACTTAATCCGTGCAATAGGGTAAATTTCAGACATCCAACAGCAGGAAGAAATTTATAGAAGGAAGATCTTTTGGAGTGAAACTTCTTTCACTCCAAAGGATCTTCTTTCTAAAAATCTGCCCAGGCTACCGTACAACATCTAATATCTCTTTATTTTCCCTCACTGTTATCCCCCCCCCCCCATTCATTTTACAATTTCTACCCTCTATAATAAATTTAATTTTTGGAAACAAAAAATTGATTCCTTTTCTTCTCCCTCCCTCCCGCCTCCCTCTGATTTTGATTTCCTTGTTCCTTTCTCTAACTTTCACCCCTCTAAATGGTCCGTAAATTTAGTTAACAGAATGGATAAAAACTCTGCCACTTACAATATATATACTGATGGTTCAAATATTGACAATAACACTGGTTTTTCAGTCTGTATTTTTAAACATGATGTTCTGGAAAAGGTTCTCTCCTATAAACTTGACAACAGGAATACAGTATTTCAAGCCGAACTTACTGCTATTTCCTTTGCTATTGACTGGGCTTTCTCTAATAATACCACTATTAATATTTTTTTCGATAGCCTCTCTTCCATTCAAGCTCATAACTCAATAAAAATAAATCTAATTATCTTAACTGCACTAAATCCAAAGTTCTCTTTGCCAAAAACCTTGTCAATATTTCTTGGGTAAAAGCTCACAATAACATATCTGGAAATGAAATTGCTGATTACCATGGCAAAATTGCTGCTATCTCTGGTTCCCCTCTTACTATTCCCTTTCCTTACTCGCTCCTCTCAAAATTTTGTAAATCTCATATCCTTAATTTTTGGCAAAATTATCTAAATGATTATATTTCCACCAGGACTGGTGATCCGGCTAGAATTCTGTCTTACCTCCCTATCGTGAATCCTAATTTACAATTTTTTAATAAATACCTCATTTACTTTCTTACTGGTCATGGCCCCTTTCTGGATTACTTATACTTTTTCAAAATTAAATCCACCTCTAACTGTATTTGCAATACATTCGGTGACGTTGACCATTACATTTTATATTATCCTTTTTCTAAAAATTTTCATCTCTGCAAACCTTCCCCCTCTAATAAACCAAATTGGTTCTCCAAAGTTTGTTCAAATCCCTCTTCAGTAGATAAAATTAAAAACTGTATTCTTGTTGCCATGGAAATTTCTAATAAAGTGACCTAAGCTTATGAGTAGATTCTGCTCTCAATTAATTTTGATCCCTTTATTTCATTCTTATTAACTTATATGAACTTATTGTGTTCCCTCCATTTTTTCTTTAAAAAAAAAAAAAAAAAAAAAAAAAAGATGTGTCAACTGTTCTTATTTTCTTGGATCTTTCTTTTTCTTTTGACCACTTTTACTGTATTTTTTCTTATTTTTATTTTCTAAATTTTATTTTAAATTTCTGTTTTTGTTTTTCATACTTCTAATTTTTTTCCTTTTCATATATTTTCTTTTTATATATTTTCTAAATTTTACTTTTAAAATTTTATTAATTTCTTTAATTTTAATCTATTTTTCATTTTGTTATTGTGCCTCACTCTAAATTTTATTTTTCAATGATCTTTTTATCTATATTCGCAATAACCATTTTCCCATTTTTGTAAAATGGACGTACTTGTCAAGTTCAAATATAATGTAAAACTGTCTGTTTACCCACAATATTTTTCATAAATTGTTATATTTTTAGACCTAAATAAAAGTTCGCTTGGCGAGATGGTAGATCTTGGGTGCCTCCTGAATGCAGGAGGTATCCTTTCCCGGCCGTGCAGCTAGCTACTCTAAACTCACTATGTGAGTAGCACGATCTGGGGTCTTCAGACATCCAACAGCTTTGCACTAACCTATAGGGTTGATTTATTCGGGCATCATATTAAAGAACCTTGGTGCCCTAACCGGGACTCGAAACACGGATCTTTGTACTGACCAACCGACGCTCTACCGTTGGGCTACCGGAACAGAATTGCAAACACTTATCGTCAACGTGGACGCTGCACAGTCATCATCTAAGCTATGTATGCATCAATTTCCGAGAAATAGATGTTTCAAGGTGAATGTATATTTTTGCATCGAAAGTGACATACCCTGAGCTAGAAATTGAAATCCTTAGTAAATCCCTTCATTCCCGCCAGAATTTAATGTTGAATCCATATCAGCAATTATCTATCCATACCCAGTTATGAGTAATAGATGTTAGAGGAAAACATTTGAACGGGAAAGGAAATTCCCCGGAATTGAAAATTTTTAATAAATCATCATACCTCCTCCAAAATTTGATGCCCAATGCATATCATTTATCCTCTAAACACAATAGCCATTCTTGCCAAATAAATGTTTCAAATAAAATGAAAGTTTTTGAACCTGAAATGGAGAAATACCCGAAAGTGAAAATCGTCAGTAAATCTGTTGTGATAAACATGCTGCATGGATCAATTTGAATAGAGTAATTAGAAAATTAATAGTAATTGCTTTAAGAGCATAATGAAAATATTTTACATTAATTACTCCATTCAAATCAAGATCCCTGCAACAAATTTTCACGGGTCGGATTCTCATGTCAAAACAATTAAATCTTAATGGCCAAAATAAACAATTAATAAAAAATTAAAACTTTTGTATAGTGGTATTATCCAGTTATTGACATGAGAACCTTAAATGAAATGATAATAATATAAAACAATACATAAATAAATTCCCAATTTTTTTTTTTATATTTAAAAAGAAATTATTTATTAAAGAAAATATATATATTCATTAAGATTATATTATATGTATATAATCAATATTAATTGACATTTTTTTTTTTTTACATAAAATAAAGTACCAATAAAAGAATAAAGAAATAAGTTCCTTTTACTCACAGCTTCTGTACTATTGTGTACTTGTTGAAAATATATATATATTTCAAAATTAGTAAAAAAAATAATGCAAATTCACATCAGAACATTTGCAGATGATCTCTTCATCATGCTCTATTTTGTACTTCATTTTTAATTAATATTTTGTATGAAACCTGTATTTTTTTTATATTGAACCTTCAATATAAATTCTGCTGATATCATCATTTTAAACACTATCTCCTCAACTAGGAGCACTATCAACACATTTTTTGTGAACAATGCCACAGACCGACTCTTTTAAAATGCACACATCTTCAGCTCCTCAGAGCTCAGCCACTTCAAAAATTCACTGAACATTTGATACATATACTTCAGAAACGAAATAAACTAGGTCACTACACCTTTTGAAAATCACAGACCTACTGACTGAACTTCAGAACTTCTAAAAAATTACACCTCCCTTCTTCCCAGGGAAGGGGGAGAGAAAAAAAAAAAGCTGCTTCCCAGCTCACATTCACATGTTGCTAGGACCCAATAACATAAGAACAAAATAATTAAAAAAATGACTTCTGGGTAAGAAAGAGACGTACCAATCAGCCATTGGTTACTGACCAGTGATGTCATTTTGATCCACAAATTGTAGAAAGGGGGGAAAAGTTGTTTCTTCTTGGTGCTCGATGAATTCCCAGAAAAACCTCTGCTCACAGGGAACTCGGAATTGATGATCTTGCACATCTGTCAAGGATGATAATTGAATGCACTTGCAAATCCATTCGTGCCTAATCGTGGTGTTAATGGCTGCAAATACATGCCAGATTGTAGATAATATGAGAGGTCTCGTTTAGCTTTCAAAATTCTGTTTTTCCACACCTTAAAATGTCACTTAAGTTTTTGAGTGATCTTGCTAAATGCTTTTTTAATGGCTTTAGTGCCTTCTACTTCGAAGCCACTGTGGGAAAAACATTCACTACCTCAGACCACCATGAATTTAAGAAAAGTTCTCATGGGAAAGAATAACTTTTTTTTGCTGTAAAGTTATAAAGTGTTATGATGAGTTTAAAGTTTTTAAACACATCACAACAAAATCGTCTGCTAGAATTTGATGCTAAATTCATATAAGTCATTATATGAATTTTTGTTGTCTTGGCACACCAATTTCTTAGAATCTGCCAAGCTCTATCTATGGCAGATTCTGAGAAATTGGTGTGCCAAGACAACAAAAATTCAAAAATTAAAAAAAAAAAAAAAAAAAAAAAAGGCAAAATTTTCTAAATCGGAAAAATGTCCGATAACCCGATAATTTCGACAATATGACTATCGGAAAAATGTCCAATTACCAAAATAAAAACAAAAATTGATTAAAACTGCAAATTTAGTGTTTTTTGGTGCAATTAAACTCAATCTAATGAATTATTAAAGAAATAAAGAAAAGAAAATATGAATTTGAGTCTGCAAGGAAAGTCATGTGCTGCTCACATCAGATTTTTTTAATTTTAAGTGATTTTTGTAATGTATTTTTTTAAAAGAGTATAATATCTCGAAAACAGTTCCTGATAGCGTTCCAAAATTTTTGTCAATCGTTTTCTAAAGAAGATTTACATAAGAAATTATTATTTGCGTAGCATTATTGAAGGTTCTTAATTTTAACGATTTTTACAAAATTTTATTCGAAAATTTGAGGGGGGGGGGGTCCAAACATTTGATTGCGTTTAAAATCAATAAACTTTCATTGTTCACTGATTTTAAATTTTATACCAAATTTCTTTCGAAATCATCTATTCGTTTGTGAGATATATTTTCCACAGACTCACGCACACATGCATATATACATACATCGTCTCAAAATCGTTTACAGAGTTTCAGGGATGCTTCAAACGTGATCTTCCGTCGAAAGCTCATGTTCGAATTTTCGACCCCATCACAATATTTGCCCTAAACATTATAATATGTATATAGGGAAAGTAAAATTACCTGCCTAATATCATTCGATATTACTGGCGTTTTAACTAGCATTAGACAGAGAGAAGTCCTTGAAATGCGCAGAAATTTTAAGGTTCCAACTAATGTATAATATCACAAAGGTTTTCCTTAAGTATATGAAAGTAATCGTTCAAGGTTAAACACCCTTCATTATTATGATCTGGGCATTCCTCAAGGCTCGAGTTCGGACCCGGTTTTATGGCCTTTAACATCTAATTAAGCTTGTTAGGAAACCAGGAAATGTCTCTGACATATTTAGAGAGATGACATGACATCCTGTAAGACAGACAAGTAATAGAGATATAACAGATCATTATAAGATTATTAATTATGTAATTGCATATTTATACCAAGTTAATTCGTAAATGAAAATGTAACACCTCTTACACAGATAGACAATTAGAATTGAACGTGTGATTGGATGCAAAAGGGCAGTACATTATTCTAGTATATACACCCATTAATTACAACCATATAATTACACCCATGTTATATGAAAAGATCACGTGTCCCACTTCAAAATAAAATATGGCATCCATCTTTTTTTGCCAGTGTAAAAACCGTGATTTTTATTCTTTTAAATTTATATTTAGTGTTGCATCCGTCCTGACACCACTTTATTTTTACGTATTTTCTGTGCATCTATATTCTGCGCCAACGCAATTGCTATACTTTTTAGTTTAAATGATCATCAAACTTTGATTATTTCTACAACGAAGCATAATTTTAATGGATGCAATATGTAAACAAGTTATTGTAAGATGAGTTTGTGGCATATAAAATAAAATAGAAGAACAAGTTTTAGTTTGACCTTTAAATATTATTAATTATATTATTTATCGTTGACATGGCCGTTAAAACTCATTAGTGGAATTAACATTTAAATCGTACATCGCTCGTTGTTGTGCCGCAATAAACCCTCCAATTATTTTTACCTTTTGCATAAGTCCTGAAAAGAATTATTAATTAATATTAAAAGATTATACTATTTAAAACTTAAACAATATCATTTATTAACAAGATCAATTTATCAAAAGCACCAATTTTCATAAAAACCAATTTTCATTTATTATCAATTTTCATTTAATTATTTTAGCGAGGGGAGATATGCGACTAGAATTATTAGTTTTACGATGGTGTCTAGGAACGGTAACAATCAGAGCACATACCTTCCAGTTTAATTTTGGGCTCCAAGGTTTGCATCACTCTTGCCACAACTCTGGGGTGTTGTTGTTGTAGAGACCCAGACCGTCCGACCTACCAGAAAGGTGTAAGGCAACAGCTTGGACGGCCGGGAAGTGCCACCCAATTTAGACCGGAACCCAGTGGGGGAGGCATCCACAGGGACCGTACCCTCCTTCCCCTACCACCAACCTCTCGGAAGGACTTACGGACCCACATGTTTAACGTGATCGTACTCCGCGTGAACACGGCGGCAGTTTTTTGGCAGTGGCTGGAATCGAACCCGGGCCTACCGAGTGCAACTCCAGCGCGCTAACCAATGGACTACCGCGGAGTTGTGTGGCTCCTACTCGTACTTCAATCAAAATTCGTGATTATTTTCTTTTCATGTCTGATCTCCATCTCTGCATCTCCAACTTCTAAGTCATCTCTGCAATGCTCCTTTCGTATATCTCACTTCGACTGATACTTCATATCTGCAACTGCTAGGTCATGGTTGTGTAATACTCGTGATTCGACTGATTTTCACATCTCTTACACTTAAGTCATGACAGTGTAAATACTCGTACTGTAACTGCAACTCCTAAGTCATGTCTGCTAGGTCATATTCACTTCGCTCATTTCGTAAATCTGTTTTAGACTTGTGGTTCCTTCGGTGGTGGGGGGGAGGTAGCTCCGCCCTTCTTCCCCTTGGCGCTCATTGGATCTTCTGAACACAATGGCATCACTTCACAGCCCCTCTCAGCCCCTGTGGCCTGGCACACCTAAATTTATAGCATTTGACCTAAAAGTACAAGTTGTCGTAAAGTTCGGCGCCAGCCAGACTCAAGCTTTCTTTACCTTAAAGGACACCATAAATAATCAAATAAAAATGTCTCATGTAAGAACAATTTCTGGTCTCACAGAGCTGTATAGGAATTGCTTCTAGACCCAGACCGGGGGACTTTCCTATACAAGCTTATAGCAGCTGTTTCCCCTGCCGGGAGAGAAGAAACCTCTGCTTTATTTGACAAACAGAGGTCTACATAAAAATGTTTAAGACATAATAAATTACAAATTATTTGCATACATACAAATTTACATAATTATTCAGCAGATAAGAAATAACCCGTAAAATAAATATGATAAGGAAAACATAAAATAATAATTCAAAATAAATTATGTATAAGAATTGCTGAATTTTTTGGGTTCGCTGAAATTTCTGATTAGTTTTGGGTCCGATTCGGAATAAAAGATTCCGCCTTTTTTTGCGAAATGGCCCGCAAAAATTGTATCCACTCTAGCTCACAATCTACTGGACCGAATTTCACAAAATTTGGAAGATAAGTAGCTTGTGGGTCACCCTGGTGCTGATTAGATTTTGGTATGATTCGGAAATAAAATAACCTGCATTATTTTGCAAAATGGCCTGTAAAAGTCGACAAAATCTAAAATAAAAATACTACGTATGCTGAAATATATCTATTAAATGCATGTTTTATACGTAATTTATAACTAAGAAAATAATATGACCAACCCCATTACACTAGATGCCGTTCTCGAGATATTTTCGTTTTCTGGTTTTTTCTCTACGCCACCTTTGAAAATGAGTCCAGTTACCAAATGAGAACGAAAATTGAATTAATAGTGAATTAAATTTAACACAAATAAAGAGAATGTGTATATAAGTTTGTAGCAAAAGTCATGTGCTGCCTACATCAGATGTTTTACTTTCCTTATATGCATAGTATATATGGAAAGCATTGTGATGGGATCGAAAATTCGAATTCGAGTTTTCGAAGGGAGAGCACGTTTCAAGCATCCATGCTCACGAATCAAATATGTTTGAAGTGATGTCCATGTGTGTGTGTCTGTGTGAAAGTATGTGTGTGTGTGTGTGTGTATCAGTGAGTCTGTGGAGACGATAACTGACGAACCAATGAACCAATTCGAACGAAATTTGGTAAAAAATCACAATCGGTAAACACTGGAAGCTGTTTTTATACGCAATCGAATGTCCAGAACCCTCTTAAATTTTTGAGTGAAATTTTGAAAAAATCGTCAAAAAATCAAAACCGCTAATAAAGTTACGCCAATAGACATTTCTTATGTAATTTTTCATTAGAAAACGATTAACATAAATTTTAGAACACTAACATAAACCGTTCTCAAGATATTGCACATTTTTCAAAAAAATTATCAAAAAGTCATATAAAATCGTCATATAACGTCAAACTTTTAATTTCATACCTAAATAACAGACACTTTCAAGTCAGAGTAAAAAATAACTTATCTACACCCAAGCTCATTAAAATAGTGTACCGCAAAGATCCATCCTGGGCCCGACACTCTTTAACATATATCTAAATGACATTCCTAGGACCCCAGACACGGAGCTGGCACTCTATGCAGACGACAGCGCGATACTTGCAAAACACCCTTACGTCTCAGTAATGCACAGACAGCTACAACAACACTTTGACATACTCCAAGCATGGCTGGAAAAATGGCGAATAAAATTAAATCCCAATGAATGTCATTGGATTTATTTCTCAAGAAAACGTAAACCTCCGCCTTCTCTGTACATACACAACCATGCCCTAAAAGCGGAAAAATCTACTAAATACCTAGGTGTAACGATAGACTCCCACCTAACTTGGAAACTGCACGTAACGAACATAATCAAAAAAGCGTATATAACCATAGGAGCCTTATACCCATTGATAGGAAACGGAAATCTAAGTTATCAAAATAAACTCCTAATTTATAAATCGGTCATCCGCCCGGGAATGCTGTATGCAGCACCCGTATGGGGATATGCCTGTAAAACTACCATAGACTTATTAGAGACAAGACAAAACAAAACCCTAAGGATTATAAGGAAAGCCCCTAGATATTTAAGAAACTCGGTAATTAGGAAAGACATCAAAATAAAAACTGTTAGAGCCCAAATTAAAAAGCTAGCGCTTAAATTCTACAAAAATCTGCCATCTGTCCCAAATGAACTATTATTGAATCTGCATGACTATGATCATAGCAAGGCTAAATCTCGTAAGAGACCCCGCTCGGTACTTAACTTTGATATTCGGTACTAGGAACGTCCCACCTTAATCAGTTGTTATTAAAGAAAACTCGCGATGTTTGGTTTTCTACAAAATGTTTAAAATCCTAAACTGCTAAAATGCTAGGTTACCCTCAGATCTGCATCAACCCCCCAAACTGCTTAAACTCTTAATGTGCAACAAACTGCCACATTAGCAGCTAGGACAAATAATAAAAACAGTAAATCAAAAACCTCGAACCTCCAACTATGGACCAATGAAATAATGTCACAGTATGAAGATAAGAACCACACCTAGAGATTGGAGATTAAAGGCGCTTTGCGCCTGGGGCTCTGTTCTAGACGAAACTCTATGAGATCTCGCGCCCTGCGACTTTAGCCTATTTCCTGAACTGGGAAGTAGCTTGCAGGGTCGGCGATTTCAATCCGCAGATGAAGTTAAAATTGCATCGAGGCTGAATTAAAAGACATGGCTAAAAATGGATTCCAGAAATGCTTCAATGATCTTTACAAGCGATGGCAAAAGTGTGTTGTTGCGCAAGGGTCTTATTTCGAAGGAGGATTTGTTTCAGCATTTTAATTGATAATATTTTTTAAGTTATAGACTCAATCCGGGAACTTTTGAATCCTACTCCGTATACGAGAAACATGACACAGGATGTTTGCGTTTTTCATCCGCAACATGAGTTTTAATGTTTACAGAGAGGTATTATTTTCATCGGCACAGCTGATCTCATTACAGAAATTGTAACCATCAATCCTTTCAAGCAGAATGGATTTCGAATTTTTTGGTTTTACTTGTCCATGCTGCAAATCCAATGGAAATTACTCAACACTCTTCTTCTATAATTTCATTGATTGAGTTCAGTGATTTTCAATGTTTGGATAAAATTTATTTTCTTGCCTTTTAATATTGATCACGCTGTTCCTAGTTTACTGAAACTGAGGACTTCATATGCAACAGATAAACCGTCCCTCCAAAACTGGATACGTAATTTTGTACGTTCGAAGACCCGGATTTTCTTTTAACTATGTTACTTTGCTAGTCTTCAAACCGGAACTAATTTACTATTCGAGTTATGTCAAGGCCACAGAATATAAATGTTTCCCAGCAAACCCCTGCTCTCTTTAAAACGTTTTCAAGGATTCTTCTAAACGAATATTTCCAATAGCTGTTTTGCCGAATATTATTTCAACAGATATTTAGTTTATTATAGCCCTCATTTTCTTTTAGTATAGATTAAGGCACTCTGGGGATAATCAGAGTAACAAATTTTAAAAGTTTAGAAATTAGTTTTTATACAATGTTTTTTTGACATTCTAAAGATAAGTGCACAGTTTTTTAAATTATATCATTTTCTCAAATGTTGCATCTTATTTAGTTTATTAAATTATTCATTGTACTACTACAAGCTGCATAATTAATAATTTCCTTTCATACCAAATAAAAGAATATTATTTATTAATAATTGGCATAATTATATATTTTTTTAAGGATTTTGAAGAGGACAAATGCTAATGGTTTGCATCATTAGATAATTCAGGAGTTTACTGACATTTGAATTTCCTATTCTTTGGCTTCCACATCGTGTTTCTCCCAACCATAACAAAAGAAATGAAAATAATAAAAGACATTTATAATTAGGAACTATGTGCATTGAAATAGTTTGATTATTGGTAATTATATGATATCCTGGCTAAGCCTAACATGCGCAGTTTTACATCGATAATAAGAGCTTGCAATTCCGCCTCAGTAGCATCACGGTAAAACGCCGCCTGGCCAGTTAGAAGATTCAGAGTTCGATTCCCGGTTGGAGCAGATATAATTTTTTTACAACGAAGCCCGAACATATCAACCCTGTAGGTTAATGCATAGATATCGGAAGTCTGAAAGTAACTTTAGTGTGACTAGCTCAGATTGAGTGGAGTCTGAGATATCGAGTGCTGAGATGATAACGATCACGAAGGAAGCTAACCTTGTAAAGAACCTTACAGCCCCAATAGGAAATCGAACCCTGGATGTCCGAACTGACCAGCTGATGAATAAAGTTCATTTTATTCGATAGAGTTTTCAAGTAAAATAAATTATTGTAGTTCTGTGATAATTAAAAAATATCAGTACTGAATGCATCGCTTTTTAGAGATACATAAATAAAATCGCATTTCAGTTGGAAAGTGTTTCGTAATCAAGGCTTTATGCATGATTAATCTTTCTTGTTATATTACTGAATCATAACCGCATTATTTCTTATCATACGATATTGTCAGTTTGAAGGACGTATAACATTGTCATTATCACCTTCTAGAAATTTATAAACATCTCCCAGAATTTCATAGATAGGGGCCCCGCTTCTATTAAACTAAATTCATACAAACAGCATAACTTCACACTTTAAAAATAAAGATAACCAAAAAATAGGCCATAATTAAAATATCCTTTTACGACGTACTAAATTGCACAGCCATTTCACAGTCATAGAGCTTTTGGGCCCTTCATCAGTGGCGAAATCGAAATAAGTGGCAAATATGTGCTTAAATACAGGCTCTAAACAAAATTTACATATTAATCATTTTACTAATCAAGATTGATATCACGTCTGCATTCAATAGATAAAATCAAGGACAAAGCGTTTTAAAAAACTAACGTTTATTTAACACATCCTAAAAGACGTACAGAATATTATTAAAAATTGCCAGAGTTCTTTCAGACGTACATACGCCCTACATCAGTGGCTACATGAATAGTAAAAATCTGATGTGGGCAGCAGATGCCTTTCCTTACATAATGCAATGAATTTACTACTTTTGCAGTAAAAAAAAATAGATTATTTTTATAGGAGTTATTTATATTCTTTCCAAGATATTGAATTTTCGTCAATGAGTCGTCATCATCAATAAGTCGTCATTAATTTCGAGTCATTTTTATCCATTTGGCGAGTTTTTCGTTAATTTGGCAACATTTAAAAAGTTGCCAAGTTGCCGATATTCCACCAAATTCGTCGCCAAAATCTCGCCAAGCGTTATGGGCGAAGAAATAAGTTATTCTTACAGCAGATAAATGACTATTGGCGTTCAAATACAAAAGTATTACTCAAAGTATCTTTTTTCATGAATGGAACGAGCTAGATCCACGAGAATGATGTCACCGAATGTATCGTATGGTTTTACATATGAAAAGTGAACATGTTTCTCAATAGGAAATATTTTTTTTTTATTTTATACGACTTTTTGATAATTTTTTTGAAAAATGTGCAATATCTCGAGAACGATTCATGTTAGCGTTCTAAAATTTATGTCAATCGTTTTCTAATGAAAAATTACATAAGAAATGTCTATGTGCGTAACTTTATTACCGGTTTTGATTTTTTGACGATTTTTTCAAAATTTCACTCGAAAATTTAGGGCGGTTCTGAACATTCGATTGCGTATAAAAACAATATGCTTCCAGTGCTTGTGGATTGTGATTTTTGTACCAAATTTCGTTCGAATCGGTCCATTCCTTTGTCAGTTATCGTCTCCAAAGTCTCACTGACACATGCACACGCACGCACACACATACTTTCACAAACACACATACTTTCACACACACACACACAGACATCACTTCAAAAATGTTCGATTCGTGATCAGGGAGGCTTGAAATGTGCTCTCCCGTCGAAAACTCGAATTCGAATTTTCGACTCCGTCACAATACTTTATTTATACATTATGCATATAAGGAAAATAAAAACATGGAATGTTTATATATAGAGAGACCCGTTTAAAGCACATTTGCATAAAATATAAAATGGTAAATGAACTTACTAAAAATATTACAAGAAATATAAAATAAGTTTAAACGCTTATGAATATTAAATATTACAAGAAAAGAACTAATACAAATTTTAGAAAAACGCCAAGCATGATATTCCTGAGAATGATGTCATAGATAACTTTTAAGAGGTTTGAATTGCATAGAGGGGTCGATAATGAGTCGCCAAGCATAACTTAAAATTTGAGCAGGATCGAAATTACAAATAGATTCACGATAAATATAAATAAACAGGGATTCATAAAGGGGAATACTACGTGGATTGTTACAACGAACCAAAAGGAAAGTTTTTATAAAAACGGGAAGAAATTTATCATTAATTTATTATTGAGCAACAGCCGTAGAAAGTTTACCAGATTTGACATCGCGAGCATGTCCTGCTAAACAGTTGCGAACAGTACGTTTTGTACTACCAATGCAGAATTTATAGCCACCAGCAGGGGATAGCAGGGAAACGACATACACCCCAGCAAAGCTTTTAAAGTCATCAAAATTCCCAAGTTTATCGGATCGAATACGATTAAATAAAGTGGTTATATTAGAGTGAACAGATTTGAAACCAAATTCATGACAGAAATTAATAAAAGGACGGAAAATCTTAGGATGGTAAGGAACACTAGATTTATGGACTAAACGATCTTTAATAGCAACAAGTTTAGGATCAAATTGAGTAAATTTAAGGCTAAAGTGGACGAAGATCTTATAAATAAATTCAAAAGAATAACCAGCCTCATGGACAAATTTAAAAATAAAATTAATTTCATCAGTCAAAGCGGGGGATAGAAGAGGAAACATTAAATGCGCGATTAAAATACGCGTTAAAAGAAGCTTTTTTAGAAGATACATGATGGAAAGAATTAGCGGGGATACAGGAGTTAGTAAAAGTGGATTCACGGAAAACGGAAGTATCAAAACTAAAATCAGAACGGGTGACCAGAATATCCAGGAAAGGCAAGGAACAGTTAGATTTATGCTCAACAGTAAAATAAATCGAAGGGTAAAAATCATTAACTTTATCCAAAAGGTGAAGGAGATCATTTAACTCACGATTCCAGATAATAAGAACATCATCCACGTAGCGGCACCAATAGGTTTAATTGTTAAAGAAGGCAAAATCTCATTCTCGAGCTCCTGGAAAACGATTTTGGCCAAAATACCAGATAAAGGGCTACCCATAGGGGCGCCAGAAGTTTGCAAGAAAACAGCGTCACGGAAAGCAAAGTAATTTGTCGCCGCAATAATATTCAAAGCAGAAGTGATTGCGTCGATAGTGGAGGTTTTAAATTGGTGACTATGACGTTTTTTGGCAATAATATCAACAGCAATGTTAACGGGGATACTAGGGAAAAGGGAAACGACATCAAAACTATGGAGAGTACTATTAGGATTAAATTTAGCTTTAAAAAGTAAATTGATGAAATTTTCAGTAGAGCTGATGAAAAAACTATAATTACTAAAATATGGTTTTAATAAATGGGCAAGGGATTTCTCTAAAAAATAAGTAGGTCCTGTACATTTAGAAACAATAGGGCGCATAGGATGATTTAACTTGTGAAGTTTTATTTGACCAAAAATTTTAGGGAGTTGATGTTAAGTGCGAAAAACGGCAGATTTAATATTGGGAGGAAAATCTGTGCATTTTTTAAGTTTTGCGATCCTAGTATTAATCAACGTAATCGGGAATTTTTTGACCTGGTTGCAGTCCATCTCGTCAATACACTTTTGCATTGAATTAACATAATCAGTTTTACTGCAAAGAACAAGTTGCTTGGTCTTGTCAGCAGATAAAATAACAAGATCAGGGTTGGATTTAAGTTCTTAATTTCCGCTATTTTAGTGTTCAAAGCAATATCAAAACTAGAATGCCTATTTTTACTTTCCTTATATACATAATGTATAAGAAAAGTATTGTGACGGGGTCGAAAATTCGAATTCGAGTTTTCGACGGGAGAGCACGTTTCAAGCATCCATGATCACGAATCAAACATTTTTGAGGTAATGTCTGTGTGTGTGTGTGTGTGTGTGTGTGTGTGTGACTGTGTGTGTGTGTGACTGTGTGTGTGTGTGCGACTGTGTGTGTGTGTGTGTGCGTGTGTGTGTGTCAGTGAGACTGTGGAGACGATATCTGACGAACGAATAGAGCGATTCGAATGAAATTTGGTACAAAAATCACAATCCGTGAATACTGGAAGTCTATTGTTTTCAAACACAATCAGATGTTTAAAAGCCCCCTAAATTTTCGTGGGAAATTTTGAAAAAATCATCAAAAATCAAAACCTTTAATAGAGTTACGCAATTAGACATTTCTTATGTAATTTTTCCTTAGAAAACGATTGACATAATCTTTAGAACGCTAGCATGAACCGTTCTCGAGATATTGCATATTTTTTAAATAAATTTATAAAAAATCCAATAAATTAAAAAAAAAACATTAACTGTTGAGAAACATGTTCACTTTTCATATGTAATATCATGCGCTAAATTTGGTGATTTCATTCTTGTAGATCTAGCTCGTTCCATTCATGAGAAAAGATACTTTGAGTCATACTTTTGTATTTTAACACCAATAGTCATTTATCTGCCATAAGAATAACTTATTTCTCCGTCCATAACGCTTGGCGAGGTTTTGTCGGAATGTCGCCAACTTGGCGACTTCTTAAAATGTTGCCAAATTAACGAAAATCTCGCCACATGACGCTAAATCAATGAAAATTACGACTAATTGACGAAAATACAAAATCTTAGAAAGAATATAAATATCTACTATAAAAAAACCTATTTTTTACTGTAAAAGTAGTAAATTCACTGCATTATATAAGGAAAGTCATGTGTTGCCCTCATCAGATTTTTACTTTTAAGTTTATTATCTTTTTGAAAGGCAGAAATAGACCGATATAAAACAAAACTACCGCACGATCTTTATGGCCTTGAGACACATTAAGAAGAGTTTCTTCCACAGGGGGATTAAATTAATAAAACTGGGATTAACACAAGGATATGCAAATTTTGGCCTCTCTCAAGAGCTTTACGCTGAATAGAGGAAATATCAAAGGAGGTACAATTTACGAACAGAAAAGGGAAAGGTTTTTTTAACTGATGAAACGTTTTAGGTTTTAAAGCAAGAATTTCAAGACGGGAATATTTAAACACAGGGTGTTATGAAGAATGAGGAGCATCACTCACAAGAACAGCTTGACAGATAGCAGAATCAGAAGAGCGTAAATGCGAAGGAATTTTACGGGGATACCGTTTTAAATAGTTCGTCCAACTAGAACATTTTTTAGCACGTTGTATTTCTAAATCATTAGGGACTTGGATTAGGCGAGTACAAATATACTGGCAAAAGGAATTCACAAGGGTAGGATGTGCACTAAAAACAAATTCACTATGCCAGAAATAACAGGAGCGTTCACAAAAGCAAAAAATCTGATGTGGGCAACACATGACTTTCCTTGTATAATGTAATGAATTCATTACTTTTACAGTAAAAAAATAGGTTTTTCTTATAGTAGATACTAATATTCATTCCAAGATATTGAATTTTCGACAATTAGTCGCCATTTTCATTGATCTAGCGTCATTTTTATCCATTTGGCGAGATTTTCGTTAATTTGGCAGCATTTCAAAAAGTCGCCAAGTTGGCGACATTCCGCCAAATTCGTCGCCAAAATCTCGCCAATCGTTATGGACGAAGAAATAAGTTTATCTTACAGCAGATAAATGACTATTGGCGTTCAAATACAAAAGTATTACTCAAAGTATTTTTTTCAAGAATGGAACGAGCTAGATCCACGAGAATGATGTCACCCAATTTATCGCATGGTATTAGATATGAAAAGTAAACATGTTTCTCAATAGGAAATATTTTTTTTTCATTTTATGTGACTTTTTAATAATTTTTTTGAAAAATGTACAATATCTCGAGAACGGTTCCTGTTAGCGTTCTAAAATTTATGTCAATCGTTTTCTAATGGAAAATTACATAAGAAATGTCTATTTGCGTAACTTTATTAGAGGTTTTGATTTTTTGACGATTTTTTCAAAATTTTATTCGAAAATTTAGGGGGGTTCTGAACATTCGATTACGTATAAAAGCAATAGGCTTCCAGTGTTTACGGATTGTGATTTTTGTACAAAATTTGGTTCAAATCGGTCCATTCGTTCGTCAGTTATCGTCTCCACAGACTCACTGACACACACACACACACACACACACACACACATACTTTCACACACACACACACACACACACACACACACACACACACACACACACACACACACACACAGACATCACTTCAAAAATGTTTGATTCGGGATCAGGGATGCTTGAAACGTGCTCTCCCGTCGAAAACTCGATTTCGAATTTTCGACCCCGTCACAATACTTTCCTTATACATTATGTATATAAGGAAAGTAATATCAATGCGGATTTTACGGATAGAGCAATAGAGTTACAAAGTAATTTAAATTCAGCGCATTTGATAATATGCGCTTCAGAAGAGCTAATAATAGATTTTTTAATACAGCAAGAAGGGGGAATAATATGAAACTTTTTACAATGTAGTAACAATTTAAGACGACAAAGCAATTTAGTCAATTTAAGTTTTAATTTAAACAAGTTATTGCATGAAATGGATACATGAGATTGCATCATTTCAGATAAGACAAGAGAAAAATACAAATACAAAGCAGACAAACACAAGTACAAAGTGTCATAAAAAGGCAAATTTTACGGCTAACAATCAATAAAGTTAAAATAATTTATTTTATAATTTTATTTGTAAAGGTAAAATATTTGTTTCGGGCGTATATACGTCCGAAAGCGCTCTGGCAGTTTTTTATAATGTTCTGTACGTCTTTTAGGATATGTTAGATAAAAAACCTTTCGTTTTTTAAAACGCTTTGTCCTTGATTTTATCTATAATCATTTTACATTTTTAAATACGAGGCATTAAAAATATAATTTAATTATAAAATACAAAAATTCAATAAAAGGGAAAAGGTTCATAAATTAAATGGTAACCAAAAGGAATGCCATCAAAAACAAAATAAGGTAAAACATATAAAGGTATAACAGGTAGTGAATCGAGAACGAGACGCCAAGCATAATTAAGGGTCTGAACGGGATCAAAATTGCAAATAGATTCACTGTAAAGAGTAAATTTTTAACACTTTACAACAAAGTTGAAAAGTGTTTATGACTTTGTTCATTCTGTCTGTCTGTCTGTCTGTCCGTCTGTTAGCACGATAACTGCCGTAAAAATGACTTAATCAAAAGGAAATTTTAGTATGTTGTTCAGACGGTCTGTAGGACCTATGGGAAAATAAGTGAATAATATCACCCAATTAGTTTTGGATTGAACCCGGGTTGAAAAAATGAAATACATTGAGCCCTATGGGACCTAATTTTTCAAACATTTTTTAAGCGGATTTAAAATTCACAAATTGCTTCGAAAATTTTAGGTAATAGTCAAATTGTTCCATAAAATATATAAAAAAAATTCAGCGAAATATATTCAGTAGTTTTTTAAATAAAATTTAAAATAATAATTACATATCTTATATGAAACGATCACGTGACCATGATATGAAACGATCACATGACCCACTTCAAAATGATATATGGCATCCATCTTGTTTCAAAATCGTGATTTTTTAGTATTGTGATGAATGAAATGGAGAAAGTTATGAATGAAATCCTGCTTTTATAAAGAGATCCAGGCGTGTTATTAACACTTTACAACAAAGTTGAAAAGTGTTTATGACTTTGTTCATTCTGTCTGTCTGTCTGTCTGTCTGTCTGTCTGTCTGTCTGTCTGTCTGTCTGTCTGTCCGTTAGCACGATAACTGCCGTAAAAATGAGTTTATCAAAATGAAATTTTAGTATGTTGTTCAGACGGTCTGTAGGACCTATGGGAATATAAATAAATAATATCACCCAATTAGTTTTTTATTGAACCCGGGTTGAAAAAATGAAATACATTGAACCCTATGGGACCTAATTTTTCAAACATTTTTTAAGTAAATTTAAAATTCACGAATTGCTTCGAAATTTTTAGGAAATATTCACATTATCCCATAGAATATATAAAAAAAAATTCAGTAAAATATGTTAAGTAGTTTTTTAATTAAAAAAATTATTTAATATAGGGAAAAAAACAAATTCAATTAAATTCTGACTTTGGGATATCTTCCAGAAAGAAAAGAGAGAGATATTATATAATAAATATCTCTCCATTTGCTTAAACGTTTTGCATATGGGAGTGGCTTCATATTTTAAGATAAATTTGGTAGATAACAATTTTTCATTTTTTTTAAATTTTATATAACTCTTCATGATAAATTTAATTGATGGCATTTTAAATGCACTTTCCTACGTCCTAGAGAGTTAAAATTTGGTACACAGCTTAAATTTGTTGAACATTTTATTCGACAAAAATTTGATGGATCTTTAAATATAGATTATACATTTTTTTTGAAATGGCCTGAAAATAATCCCCGTTCACTTCTATAAATCATTGGTGTAATATTGTTAAAAATTCTGATGTGGACAGCACATGTCTTTCTCTGCAGACTCATATTCGTTCTCTTTATTTATTCAATGATAATTTGAGTTTATCTGCACAACATAAGTATTTTAAATGACATTGAATTTACACGTTAAACTTAAATTTGGTTCTCATTTGATAGCTGGATTTATTGTCAAAGGTGGCGTAGCGAAAACGCGAAAAAACTAGAATATCTCAAGAACGGCTAGTCCTAGAGTAATGGGGTTAGTCTTATTCTTTTTGTTGTCAAAAATCACATATAAAATAGGAATTTAATTGATATAATTGAGCACACGTAGTCTTTTATTTTTATATATAACGATTTTTGCTGGCCATTTCGCAAAAATAGCCCGTTCCTTTTTCCCGAATCGTAGTAGAATAACCTACAAATGATTTATATACAAAATTTTGTTAAATTTGGTATATAAATCACTTGTAGGTTATTGAAATATTATACTCCAAATTTTGTTAAATTTGGTTCATTAGTTTTTAGCTAGAGTGGATAAAGGCAATTTCTGCGGCCATTTCGCAAAGAAGGCAGATTCTTTTATTACGAATCGTACTATAATCTAATGAACATCAGGATTTCCCACAAAAAACATACCTACCAAATTGTATGAAATTCGGTCCATTAGTTTTTCAATTAGAGTGGATGTAATATCCACACAGCCACACAGAAACATACACAGATACACCCTTACACACACAGACGTCTTCCTAAAAGTAGTTTTTTCGTGTTCTAGAAGTCCCAAAACGTGTAGATACTTTGAAAATTCGAGTTCCGATCTTCGGCACGATTCCAATACTTTGAGTACATACACATACACATATATATTATCTGTGTATCTAAATTCCGTGCCTATGCAATTACAATAGTTGTGATTTTAAATGATCCCTAAACTTTTATTATTTCTTCAAGGAAGCCTAATTTTAACATATGCAGAATGCAAATATCTCAAGCGATTGTAAGATGAATTACATAAGAATTGCTGAATTTTTTTCACACAAAATTATTTAGCTCTGGAGTCTGGAATACAAGTTATATGAATGAAATATTCATTGATTTTGCATAAAGAATCAGATGATTTATATTTCGATACAGTTTTAAATATTTAAGTATAATAAATTACTGTAGTACTGTGATAATGTAAAAGATATTACCACTGAATGAATCACATTTTAGAAATTTTTAAATGAAATTACATTTCAGTTGGAAAGTGTTTCATAATCAATGCTTATGCATGATTGATCTTTCTTGTTTTTTCTATGACGTCATTTGAATTTATTTCATTTGTTTTCGATGAAGTTTTCAAATATAATAAATTATCGTAGTATTACGATAGTTTTAAAAATATTACCGTGGAATGTATTGCATTTTAGAGATATTTAAACCAGGCAATTTATATTTCAATGCCGTCATTTGATTGAAGTTCATTTTTTTCAACGAAGGTTTAAGTTTTCAAATATAATAAATCAATGTAGTATTGTGATAAGTTTTAAAATATTACCGAGGAATGTATTGCATTTTCGACTTTTTTAAATAAAATTGCATTGAAGTTGGAAAGTGTTTCATAATCAATGCTTTAAGCATGATTGATCTTTCTTGTTTAGTATAACTTCACCTCTCCGTTTCGACAGGAAGACTGGAGGATACAGCTTTATTAAAATTTGTGACAGGTCAACTCATCGCAGATATTATTTATAATGAATGAACAAGAACAATATACAGGGACTAGCTTGATAACTATCTTATAAGATCACTAAACAATCAGATACGATAAACCAGCAATTATATGCTCAGCTAATTCAAAAAGTATCAGGTACTGTTCTCAAAACACTGTACTCAACACTGTCTCACAATTCAGTATATCTTGTATTATGATAACTACTCCAATTGAGCTATAAACTAGTTTTATATACTCTCCGTTTATTTATTTATCTATGTATTACCCAGGCAGTGAAGCTCACCCAAAGGTTGTATAGCAATTACAAGGGACGGCTCGGGTTATACCCTCCGTTGAAACTTCCAGAAGGGGCTCGCATCTCCTAGAATATTCGTTATTTCGCGAAAGTTCTAGTACATTTGAAAAGTCGCCAACAGCTTCCAAGTTGGTGATAAATAACCAAATGTAACACCCCCGCCTCGAAATTAAAAATATGTCAACCCTACATTCACGTAATGGGAATGACTGCTTGTAAAAGTGTTTTCTTCTGGAATAGAACCAAATGTCCGCAATATATTATTAGAAAACAGGCAAAGCGCAGATAATATTTTAGTTATTTTATGTTTTCTCTGCGATTTAGGTCGATATTTACACAAATCGATTTCTAAACTAAGGTATAAACTATTATCACATAGTTTCTATCTTGACACCATCGAAAATATCGAAAACTTTCCTTCAAACAAACTTTGAACGTATTATATACGATAAAAAAGCACATTTTAATGAATTTAAAATATATATATGTATATATATATATATATATATATATATATATATATATACTTTTCGTCCGTTTTTAACTTCTCTGATTTTTCTATTACGATATACTAACACTGACTTACCTTCAACGTTCATTTTTTAAGTTTAATTAAATTACTTTAAGCTTAATATTTACAGCTTGTATCACAGATTACTCAACAAAATAAAAATTCATAAGCCCATCCGATGATTAATTGTGAATTTTTTAACCCAGTCATAATTTTTTAATGAACCTAGCAGAACGGACCCCTCACCCAATCGAGGTGAAATACAGGTCTAAGGTTTTACCAATCCGACGAGCAGACACAGAACAACCTTATTTTTACTCTCCTGTACATAGTATAATGTATAAGAAATGTATTGTGACGGGGTCGTAAATTCGAATTCGAGTTATCGACGGGAGAACACGTTTCAAGCATCCCTGATCACGAATCGAACATTTATAAGGTGATAAGTCTGTGTGTGTATGTTGTGTGTGTGTGTGTGTGTGTGTGTGTGTGTGTGTGTGTGTGTGTGTGTGAAAGTATGTGTGTGTATGTATGTGAGTCTGTGAGACTGTGGAGACGATATCTCATGTACAAATTGAGCGAATCGAACGAAATTTGGTGCAAAAATTACAATCCGTGAATACTGGAAGCCTATTGTTTTTAAACACAGTCGAATGTTCAGAACTTACCTAAATTTTCGAGTGAAATTTTGAACAAATCATTAACAAATCAAAACCTTTAATAAAGTTACGCAAATAAACATATCTTAAGTATTTTTTCTTAGAAAACGATTGACATAAACTTTAGAACGCTAACATAAACCGTTTTCGAGATATTGCTCACTTTTCAAATAAATTTATCAAAAAATCCCATAAATTAAAAAAAATACTAACTGTTGAGAAAATGTTCACTTTTCATATGTAATATCATGCGATAAGTTTTGTGACACCATTCTCGTGGATCTAGCTTGTTCCATTCATGAGAAAAGATACTTTGAGTAATACTTTTGTATTTCAACGCGAATAGTCATTTATCTGCTATAAGAATAACTTATTTCTCCGTCCATAGCGCTTGGCGAGATTTTGGCGACGGATTTGGCGGAATGTCGTCAACTCGGCGACTTTTTTAAATGTTGCCAAATTAACGAAAATCTCGCAAAAAGGATAAAAATGACGACTAATTGACGAAAATTCAATATCTTGGAAAGAATATAAGTATCTACTGTAAGAATAACCTATTTCTTTTACTGCAAAAGTAGTAAATTCATTGCATTATATAAGGAAAATCATATGCTGCCCACATCAGATTTTTGTTAGGGAAGAGCAGAGTTCAAAGATATCTTGTTTGAGATTCTTCGAGGTTTGAAGTCTTATTTTCTTTTCTGCTTTGAGAAGAATATGTTTCGAGATTAAGAGTACGGTGTTATATTTACCATCGGGCACTTATTTTGTGGTGGCTAATATATAAATCGGTTTATTTGTGTTAAGATTGCCGAAATTAAGATTTAAATTGTGTCGTGCAGTTTTCACTATTTATACACATAACATTTATTTAATTTGTTATTACTTTCCTTGCAATGCATGGTAATGTACAGTCAAAGTATTGGAATCGTGCCGAAAATTGCAACTCGAATTTTCGACACAGAGAGAGAGAGAAAGGGAGAAAGAGAGAGAGAGAGAGAGAAGCGCACACACACACATACACAGAATCGCACACACGTACAGAAATGTGCAAACATACACGCATAAATGCACACACACACAGAGATAGAGAAAATCACACAGACACACACACAGAAACGCACACACACATACACATAGAAATGCACACGCACACATACACAGAAACGCACACACACTCATACACGTAGAAACGCACACACAAACACACACAGACACAGAAACGCACACACACACTCAGACATCGATACTCACACATGCAGAGAAACAGACACAGACCTATTTTATTATACATAAGAAGTTATCCTATTTAATTTTAAATATGAATTTTTTAAAATGCTGGATTTTTATTTTCAATGCTATACAAATTTTTAAATTACAAATTATGAAAAGTGATGAAAAACCAATTTCTGTAAAATCATGTACACTGCATCAGCCTATATATCTGAGAAATATTTCTTATTCAAAGTCACAAGAACCCACCATTAAGGGACGTTCCTCAACATAAAGAAGACGCTGTCATTGCAGATAACAGTATCCATGGGCCGGTTTCGACCGCATTATGCGCTCACCTGCATGGAATAACCGTTAACTACAATAGCAGAATGGACGCCCATATAAACTTCTTCCAGGGGGGGGGGGGGCAAACCACTGAAACCACTGGTAAAAATTGAAGGATACGGAGTACAATACCGACTAGCCTGGTGCCCAACTTAGGGACTTTGAACGGCCAGAGGGTAGCAAGCGTCCCGTCTTAAATCCCCCTCTTGAATTCCTTGAATCTCCTCATGAATGGCAGCAAAATAATTGCAATTTTGCGAACTTCAGTGGAAAATTGACAATGGCAGTCCTTCCACGTAACAAGCATAAAATTCATTCACAATTTAACTCCGGCTACAAGAATTTGCATAGGCCAAGTTCAAAATCACATGAACCCACCATAAAGAAATGATCCCAAAAGTAAAAGAAACACACCCGTTGCAGATAACAATACACATGGACCGGTTTCGCGGGAAGCCGGTCCATTGATACTGGTATCTGCATTGAGAGTATCTTTCTCAAATAGTTCCTATGTCAGAAAAAAAAATCATCTTTTTTATTTTAAAAAATAATATTTACAAAAGTATACAAACAAAATTTAAACTTGCATTTTAAACTTGATGTTCCTGTTCGGAAACAAAAAATAATATGTAAAAAAAATAATATGAGTTAAAAATATGCTCATCGCAAAAAGCGTTGGACCCCCTGGTGCAATAGTTTCGTGCGTGACAATACACAACTGCATGAGATTTGCTATTGTATAGAACTTTGGAGCTACGAGGATTACATTTCACCGTTACGCAGCATCTGTGATGAATTGGTGTGGTAAGAAGAATCTCAATTATTTGAGGTCGTTCAGATTTGACCTCCATAGAATCTGTAAGACTATTTTTGCTTTTCTGTTGAGGCTTTTCTGCTCTCAAGATATTTTTTTATTTAACAACTTTTTCAGTTCTTCCCACGTGCATCTTTGAATTCTGCGAAAAAGCAGCCTTGGAAAAAACTCCTGGACAACATTCAAAATAATTGATGGACACCTCCGGGCTAGATCCTGCATACAGATGATAAAAACCAGTTTCTCCGGTGATGAAGTCGATTTGATATACATATATAACTTAAAATTCTGGGATAGTTGGTTATTGTACGTCGCTGAATCAAATCGTTGGCAGAACATGGCTTCCCTGGTCAAGCTTCTCATCCTCTTTGTGGTCGTGGTTGTAGCAGAGTCTCAGAGGGGCTGTCCCAGTAAGACAATTTAACTTTTCCTTTACAATTTTAAAACCATATGGTGCGATTAAGGAGCATCTGAACTCTTAAAAGTAGCACAAACAGAGTAAATTTCCATGTTTTACATTTTATTTTCTACCTCTTCCCATATGCATCTATAATACCCAAAAATTTTACGGTAGCATATATGATAATTTTTTCAATAAAGTGAATCGGATAACAATATTTTTTAAAATTGTATAATATCCATGAATTTATTAAAATTTTACTTTGATGCATGTCGCTTGCGCGCATGATAGCAACAAAACGATTGCTTCCAGAAACAAAAATAATACTGATTAAGATACAAAAGTATCTATGCAAGAACTTATAGTTCAAAATAAAGACATTTGCATAATTTAAGTATAAAATCATTAAATTATTAAAAAATAAAAATGTAATTAAATTTTTTAATCCAAGTTATAAAAAACATAAATTATGCAAATGTGTTTATTTTGAAGTATAACGTCTTGATACTTTTACATCATAACCAGCAATATTTTAGTTTCTGGAAGTAATCGTTTTGTTGCAATCATGCTCACAAGCAACGTATATCAAAATAAAGTTTTAATAAACTCTTGAGCATTATGCAATTTTTAATAATATTATTAAAATATTCACCTTATTGAAAAAATTCTTATATATGCATCAGGTATTCTCTTATTAGCCATAAATATTTTCGGTATTACATATAGGAGAAGAGATATAAAATAAAACATAAAATATGAGAATTCAGTTTATTTATGGCACTTTTAATGTTTTGGGACCCTCAATTTCCAATATTTTTAAGGAATGTGGAAAAACAAAAATAGAAAAAGTCTATTTTTTTAAATCTAAAACTAATTCAGATAATGTAGAAGTGAATGCTGTAAGTACTGTGTAAATTCTATACTTGAAACTTCAATAACTAAAATTTCAAAATCTTGATATCGTGATCCCATTGCAAATGACAAGATCTACGGACCAGTTTTGTGCTTACTGTGCGCACAACAATATAAAAAAATTTGATGTGGGCAGCACATGACTTTCCCTGCAGACTTAAATTCATATTTTCTTTACTTCTTTAATAATTCACTAGATTGAGTTTAATTGCACCACATAACACTAAATTTGCCTTTTTAATTCAATTTCTGTTTTTACTTGGTAATTGCACATTTTTCCGATAGCGGCATAAAAAAAATGCAAGAAATCTCAAATATCTTGAGAACGGTTGACCCTAAAGTATAATGGGGTGTGTTACATTCTTTTCCTCGTCAAAAATTGCGTATGAAACAAAAATTTAATTGATACATTTCAGCAGACGTAGTCTTTTTTTTTTAAATTTTGGCGATTTTTGCGGGCCATTCCGTAAAAAAAAGCAGGTTGTTATTTTCCGAATCGTACCGAAATCAAATCAGAACCAGAGTGTCCCACAAGTAACTTATTTACCAAATATTGTGAAATTTGGTCAATTAGTATTTCAGCTGGTGTGGATACATGAAATTTTTGCGGGCCATTTCGTAAAAAAGGCGGGTTCTTCTTTTCCGAATTGAACTAAATTCTAATCAGCAGCAGAGTATCCAACAAGTAACTTATCTACCAAATTTTTGAAATTTGGTAAATTAGTATTTTATCTAGATCAGATAAATGACATTTTTATGGGTCGTCTCGGAAAAAAGGCGGGTTTTGTTTTTACGAATCATACCAAAAACTAATTAGCGCCAGGGTCACATCCAAGTGACTTACCTACCAAATTTTATGAAATTCGGGCCATTAGTTTTTGAGTTAGAGTGGATATATACATTGCACAGACGCACAGACAGACAAACAGACCGACAGACAGACACACAGACAGACACACACAGAGACGTCGAGCTAAACATAGTTTTTTCGTATTCTAGAGGTCTCGAAGCGTATAGATCCGTCGAAAACTCGAGTTGCGATTTTCGACATGATTCCAATACTTCCCCTATACATTACCATGTATTGCAGGGAAAGTAAAAATCTGATATGGCAGCACATGATTATCCCTGTAGACTCAATTTCACGTCCTCTTTATTTGTTCAATAATTCATTAAATTGAATTTAATAGCACAAAATAACACCCATAATTATTTTAAATTATACCGAATTTGCACTAATTAATTCCATTTTCGCTCTTATTTGGTAACTGGACTTATTTTCAAAGATGACGTAGCGAAAATGAGAAAAAAATAAAATATCTCGAAAACGGCTAGTCTTAGAGTAGTAGGACTGGTCTTATTATTTCCATCGACAAAAATTATATATAAAACAAGCATTCACTTGATAAATTTGAGCATACGTAGTCTTTTATTTTAAATTTATGATTTTTGCCGTCCATTTCGCAAGAAAAAGACAGGTTATTTTTTTTTTCGAATCGTGCTAAAATCTAATCAGCACCAGGTTAACCCACAAGTGACTTATCTATCATTTTTTTTAATTCGGTCTATTAGTTATTCACTAGAGTGGATACATGCAATTTCTGCGGGTTATTTCGAAAGAAAAGGCAGGTTATTTTATTCTGAATCATACTGAATTCTAATCAGTAACTGGGTCACCCTCAAAGTACTTACCAAATTTCATAAAATTCGGTCAATTTACCATGTATTGCAAGGAAAGTAAAAAGCCGATATCTGCAACAACATCAAGAAATTTTGATGTGTGCTCCAATTTTGTGAAAAGCACATAGCAAGTTATATTTCTACCATTTCTGGTATTGACTACTTTATATAGCGACGAACGCATAGTAACAGCAAAGCTGGTCCATTTATCCCGTTATATGAAAGTCAAATCATATTTAAACCTTTGGAAATTCTTCTATAAGCAAATTTTGGGAGTATTTAAAACGAATGTTACAAAACTTTAAAGTTTAATTTTAGGAAAAATTGGATTTATGAAGTGGCTAATGTTCAAATTGGTGTAACTCAATGAAAGTGCAATTTCCCACGCCAGTTTTGTCTTTCTGGTGTTCTTAGGTTTCTTTATTATTCCTTAATTCACTTTCGGATTCAGTACGGCATAACCTGTTTTGGTTGAACTTATATGAATATCCTGTTCGTTAAAAATAGCATGTTAGTTAATTTTGCTTCCAAACTTATTTATTAAGATTGCCTTATATAAACCTCGTCATCAGGCACAATATTTTTCTCCTTTCCTCGATTCTATGATTATGCCAATTAGGCATATTTGTCTTCACAAAGCTCTTAATATGTTTTATATTAGAAATAAGAATGCGGTTGTTGGTCAATGTAACTTCGGGATAAGGCAGGGTATTATCAGACCTCCTCGAGCCAATTCTGCTAAGTTTTACAAATTTTCATCTCTTCTTAGTTCCTAGATTTTACAATCTTCCCCTTCAATCTTTTAAAACCATTGTTACCCATCGTTCCTTTTCCAAGGATATCAAAGACTGATTGCTTACATATAACTCAGTTGAAATTGAGAATTTTGTCCGCACTGACAGCTATTTATTTACCAGCTTTTATTGTTATCATTACCCTTTTATATGTGTCAATTTTTGTCTCTTGAAATGTTATGTTGAAACCCAGACCGTCCGACCTACCAGAAAGGTGTAAGGTAACTGTTTGGACGGTCGGGAAGTGCCACCCAATTTAGACCGGAACCCAGTGGGGGAGGCATCCACAGGGACCGTACCCTCCTTCCCCTACCACCAATCTCTCGGAAGGACTTTCGGACCCACATGTTTAACGTGATCGTACTCCGCATGAACACGGCGGCAGTTTTGGCAGTGGCTGGAATCGAACCCGGGCCTACCGAGTGCAACTCCAGCGCGCTAACCAATGGGCTACCGCGCCCTTGAAATGTTATGTTGTAATAATTTATTGTAATTATTTTATCTGTAACTCTTTTTATGTCATTTGATGCTACACTATACCGTGATTACTCATCTCATTTTATAAGGTTATCGTTTAGGTGTGGGTATTCATGGATCCTGTAGGCTCCTTACTTTGAATATTAAAGACTTCAACTGCCATCGTTTAATGACAAAAAACAGTAATAAAAATGGCGCACAAAAATCTTTAAAATCTAAAATAAAAGGCATTTAAATGCTTCTTTTATACATAATTTTTTTATGTCGAAAAGAGTGAAACCAACAAAGTCGGAAAGTTCTCGGCATATTTTAGTTTTCATCATTTTTTCTACGTTACCTATTCATTAATATATATATATATATATAATAAAACATATATAGCAAAACAACTATAACAAAAAGTCGACGCACCAAGAAGGAGTTGTCCGATTATAATGAAATTTCAAATGAAAGATATTTTGAGTCTTTAGTGGCAAGTCCTATTCCCAACTGTGTCCTAACGACAACCGCAGACGTCTCTGGAGACGTCCAGGACAACGTGGGGATCCTTCCCTTACTATCGCACGCCACACATGCCCACAACAGGGTGTTATGGTCTGGGGTGCCATCTCCTTTAATAGCCGGAACCCTTTGGTAATCATTTCTGGCACACTGATAGCACAGCGGTACGTAGACAACATTTTACGACCGGTTGTGTTACCGTTCCTTTTGCGACTTACTTTTCAACAAGACAATGCCCGGCCGCAAACAGCACGTGTTGCTATGAATTATCTTCAAGCTTACCCAATACATCCTTGGCCATCTAGGTCTCCTGATCTCTCTCTCATGCAACATATTTGGGACGTTATAGGAAGGCGATTGCAATCATCCCGGAATGTTGACGATTTAGCCCGACAGTTGGAGACAATTTGGCAAGACATTCCGCAGGACACCATCCGTGAACTTTTTCAGTCTATGCCACGCCGGGTGACATCTTGCATCCAGGCCAGAGGTGGACCAACGCCTTATTGACTTCCTCCCTTTGTATACGGTCAAACTCTAAATCATTAAATTGTTCTGGTATTTTAATCGTTTCTTTTTCTATGTATGTTCTTCACATCCACCAATTTTTAACACAATCGGACAACTCCTTCTTGGTGCGTCGATTTTTGTGTTGTAGAGTCGCCAAATGAAAAGGGAAATTAAATAAAAGTGGGAATTCAGACTAACTTAAATAAATATATCCATACTATTTTGTGAAATTAAACACAATTTAATGGATTATAAAAGAAAAAAATATGTTGGTCTGTAGTGAAAGCCATGTGCTGCCCACATCAAGTTTTGTTTACGTATTCTAGAGGGTACAAAGCGTGTACATACATCGAAAATTCGAGTTCCGAGATTTGACACGATTGCAATACTTTCTCTATACATTACCACGTATTGCGGTAAAAGTAATAATATAAACCCCACTTTCTACGAGTTTTCGATTAATTGCATTTGGAAACGACGCAACTGTCTTCGAAGGAAAATAATTATGTAGTACGAAGAAAATGGGATTATGCATTCAAATTAGCAAGATAAACGGTAGGTGGTGCAGTGACAAGGAAAAGATTTGTCATCTTACCTTGAAAAATAATTATATCAGTTTTAAGACACGTGCAATACCCACATGCATTTCAATGTTACTGTAGCAGTAATTGAAATAATCTGATGTGGGCAGCACATGAATTTTCCTACAACTAAAAATTATTTTCTCTTTCATAATCCATTACATTGGCTTTAGGTGCCCAAAATGTGACGGATCCTTGTTTGATATTAAATTCAATTTACAATCTATAAAAATAAAATTGAAAATCTGTCTGTCTGTCCCGTCATCACGGCAGAACGGCTGAACCGAATTTGATGAAATTTTGTGGGTAGCCTGGAAATAGTCTCACTTAAAATTTAGTTCATGTTTGGAGATTCTACAATCAGTGGTTCTCGAGATATTAGTAAAAAACGAAATTTTCGTTTGTCTCATCATCACGGGAGAACGGCTGAACCGAATTTAATGAAATTTTGTGGATAGCTTTGAAATAGACCCCATAAATTTATCCCAAATTTCGAGTATCTAAGTCCAGGAGTTATCGAGATATTAATGAAAACCGAAACTTTTTCCTAGGAGTTCTACTCTCTAACTCCGTGGTTTATCCAAACGAAAAGCTTGAAAATCGTTTGAAAGTGAATTAAAACTTTATCTCTGAGTTTGATGGGAGATTTTTTGCGCTAATTAGTCACTTTCTGAAAACATGAATTGTTTAAAACATGATTTAAATGGGAAATCTGTCTCCATGGTTTAATTCTCACAAGCTTTTACTGAACAATGAAAAGTATAAAGAAATCAAAATGGTTATTTAATTTCGCAGCTTATGAGGAAGATTCTATCTTATATCATGTTGCTCAGAAACGCAATTAAATTAAAATCTGTCTGTTAATTTTAATTATTATTTTTTCGATTTGAATAATAAATACATGGAAATAAAAATATATTTTAGAAAAGAACGATTTGATTTTTCTTATAGCATTTTTGACTGGATAATATCAATTACGGTCTTCAGGTTTAAAAATTATTATTATTGATATTTGCGGGGAATATTGATTCAGGGATTATTGATATTTTGAAGTTATTATGCAATTGTTCTATTATGACAAAAAATGTTTAAACTCATATATTGTACGTTGTACGAGTTATCTTCCACAAATACACGGGTATATCTTCTAATCTACGAGAATATAAGTAGTGCAGGTATGTTGACATATATTTTGATATAGATTGGCATATATTGGAATCAATTACGACTTTCTGGTATAAAGAGTACGGGGATTATTGATACTTTCAATTTATTACGTCATCTCTTTTATTTTGACAAAGATTTTTGAGACTCATATTGTAATACGGGAATTCTTCTACTAACACACTGGCATATTATCTATTCTGCGACAATATAAGTAGTACGGGGTTGCATATATTGATTCAATTCCTTTTTTTTTGTAAATTTGCTTACAAAAGGGGCCAGGATGTTTTATTCTTCAGTCCTGCCGGTGAAGATAATTTTGCATAGTGAGAACAGATATTCTTAAACTTCTCATTAGGAGCAATATATTTAATATTTTAACAGAATTTACACATGATTGCGAAGTATAAATTTGTTTATATTATATACTCCGTACGAAGAACGGGTATGCTGCTAGTTTTAACATATGTTCTTTCTCAATCGACAATTTAATGCGCAAAAGTAACTCGCTGCTCAAAAACTTTTTATTTGATGTTGTCATTAAATACTTCCAAAACTAAATTTTAAATCAAAAAATCTGATGTGGGCAACACATGACTTTCCTTATATAATGTATTGAATTTACTACTTTTACAGTAAAAAAAATGTTTTTCTTATAGTAGATACTAATATTCTTTCCATGATATTGAATTTTCGACAATGAGTCGTCATTTTCATTGATTTGGCGTCATTTTTATCCATTTGGCGAGATTTTCGTTAATTTGGCAACATTTCAAAAAAGTCGCCAAGTTGGCGACATTCCGCCAAATTCGTCGCCAAAATCTCGCCAAGCGTTATGCACTAAGAAATAAGTTTTTCTTAAAGCAGATAAATGACTATTGGCGTTCAAATATAAAAGTATTATTCAAAGTATTTTTTTCAAGAATGGAACGAGCTATATCCACGAGAAGGATGTCACTCAATTTATCGCATGGTATTACATATGAAAAGTAAACAAGTTTCTCAATAGGAAATATTTTTCTTTTTATTTTATATGACTTTTTGATAATTTTTTTAAAAAATGTACAATATCTCGAGAATGGTTCACGTTAGCGTTCGAAAATTTATGTCAATCGTTTTCTAATGAAAAATTACATGAGAAATGTCTATTTGCGTAACTTTATTAGTGGTTTTAATTTTTTGACGATTTTTTCAAAATTTCATTCGAAAATTTAGGGGGGTTCTGAACATTCGATTGCGTATAAAAACAATAGGCTTTCAGTGTTTACGGATTGTGATTTTTGTACCAAATTTGGTTCGAATCGGTCCATTCGTTCGTCAGTTATCGTCTCCACAGACTCACTGACACACACACACACACATACACACATACTTTCACACACACACACACACACAGACAGTCATCACTTCAAAAATGTTTGATTCGTGATCAGGGATGCTTGAAACGTGCTCTCCCGTCGAAAACTCGAATTCGAATTTTCGACCCCGTCACAATACTTTCCTTATACATTATGTATATAAGGAAAGTAATAACTCGAATTCGAATTTTCGACCCCGTCACAATACTTTCCTTATACATTATGTATATAAGGAAAGTAATAACTCGAATTCGAATTTTCGACCCCGTCACAATACTTTCCTTATACATTATGTATATAAGGAAAGTAATAACTCGAATTCGAATTTTCGACCCCGTCACAATACTTTCCTTATACATTATGTATATAAGGAAAGTAATAACTCGAATTCGAATTTTCGACCCCGTCACAATACTTTCCTTATACATTATGTATATAAGGAAAGTAATAACTCGAATTCGAATTTTCGACCCCGTCACAATACTTTCCTTATACATTATGTATATAAGGAAAGTAAAAACGGTTAATTTCAGTGCGTTTTCCAAATCTCTTTCCACAAATGTACCAGATTTCATATTTTTTGCGCTACAGTTTTTGAAATACGTGACGAAGAAATTCGAGGGTCACGGAATTTGTAAAACAGCGGTGGCGGCGTCAGCTACATTTTAAACACTTTCCAACATAGTTATGAACTGTTTATGACTTTGTTCATTAAGTCTATCTATCTGTCTGTCAGTTAGCATGATAACTACCGTAAAAATTGCTTTATCAAAAAGAAATATTAATATGTTGTTGGACGTATGGGAATGTCTGTAGGACGTATGGGAATGTAAAAGAATGATATCAACTAATTAGTTTTGGATTGAACCCGTGTTGAGACCATGAAATACACTAAACCCTATGGGATCTAATTTTTCAAACATTTTTAAAGAGTTAAAATTCACAAATTGCTTTGAAAATTTTGCAAAAATATTCAAATTATCCAGCAAAATGGGTAAAAACATTCCATCAAAATATGTTTAAGTAGTTGTTTGAATAAAATTTGAAATAATAATTACGCCCATATTATATGAAGAGATCACGTGACTCATTGCAAAATAAAATTTATTGAAATTATTATGCAAAATAAAATTTACATATTTTTTTTTCGCTTTTTGAAAATCGTTATATTTAAGGAACGCTTATATTCATATTTAGTGTTGCAGCCGTGCTAAAACCGCTTTATTTTTACTTATTATATGTGTATCTAAATTCTGTGCCCACGCAATTACAATATGTTTTCATTTTAAATAATGTCTAAACTTTGATTATTGCTACAACGAGGTCTAATTTTAACGTATGCAGAATGTAAACAGATCAATTGATTGTAATATGAGTTGTATAAAAATTGCTGAATCCTTTTACACAAAATTAATTAGCTCTGTAATTTGGAATATGAGTGACATGAATGAAATATTCATTCATTGTCCATAGAGAAGCAAACGATTTCGTAGCATCGCATTTTTTTAAGGAGGTTTTAAATTTACATTTAAATTTACATTTAAATTTACTTTTAAGGAAGTTTTAAATTTGCATTTTTAAATTTACATAAGGAACATTACTGTAGTACTGTGATAATTTTTAAAATATCACTGCTGAATGTATCGCATTTTAGATATGTTTAAATAAAATTGAATTTTAGTTGGAAAGTGCTTCATAATCAATGCTTTATGCATGATTAATCTGCCTTGTTCCAATATAGATAGATTTTTTATTATAAAATTTAAGCATGAGGTTAAATGAAGGACATTCTGAAAAAGATATTACAGAAAGAATGAGTCTGCAGTCATATTCAACCGATACAAACAGTTCATTTTTTATGTGACCATTAATACACTCATTAAATGAAAACATAACATAAAAGAGGGTCAGCAAAAAATTATCAAAACAATATGATTATACCAGCTACATTTACTGAATTGATTCAAAGCAAAATAAGTAGTCATTTGCATATTTCAAAATATAGTTAAAATGTAATAAACCTTATGCTGACAAAAAAAGATTAATGTGGGCAGCACTTAACTCTCCGTGCAGACTTAAAATTCTTATCCCTTTTTCCATAATTCATTGAATTATGTTTAATTGTACAAAACATTTCGGATAAATATTTTAATTTTCTCAAAATTTACAGCTTTAATACATATTTTGTTTCTATTTGGAGACTAGACATATTTTCAAAACGGCCTTGCAAAAATGCAAAACATAAAAATAAAACACATGGAGAAGGGTTAGTCCTATTTTTTTTGGGGGGGGGGGGATGTTATTCTTTCCGTTGTCAAAAATTGCGTATGAAACAAGCATTTAATTTCTGTAGCAATTAAATTAGATTTAGATTCGCTAGTTTTTTATTTTTGATTTTGAACATATTTTGAAGGTTATTTCGCAAAAAGAGCAGGGCCTTATTTTTGAATCGCACCAAAATCTAATCAGCACCAGGGTTCAGTATATTCTGCCTTATATTTTAGATTTTTAACGATTTTGCAAAATCTGAAAATTTCTATTTTTCGTTTCTTAGTACATTCTGTCTTATATTTCAGATTTTAACGATTTTGCAAAATATGAAAAGTTCTACTTTTTCTGGATTATACCAAAATCTAATCAGCACCAGGTGGTTCAAATTACCAGCTTTTGTGAACTTCTCATTAGTTGATCATTTCATTAGTTTCAGAGCTAGAGTGGATACATACATTGCAAATAAAATACAATTATCAGAATAAATTACAATGTATTGTAGAGAAAGTAACTAACTAAATAACTGGAACAATATACATAACGTATAAAACAAACAATAAATAAATACCATTCAGTACATTCAATCTTATATTTTAGATTTTAACGATTTTGCAAAATAAAAAAATTATATTTTTTTTCGAATCGTACCAAAATCTAATCAACTCCACAGTATCCCACAAGTTACCTATCAAATTTCTAATATTTTAAATAATATGATATTTGATATACTAGAAATTTGATAGTATTTTCTAGTATTTTAAATAATTACGCATTTTATCATTAGTCACTTACTGGTGTGTCATGTTTACAGTTTATTTTACAACGTGTTAGTTGCGACATTTTTATCCGATTATAATTGAGAAGATTGAGATCATGAAAGTATAATTCCCGGTGATAATAACTATGTGATTTTGTAATTGTAATGCAGGCTCTGTAACATTTTATGTTTGTTTTAAGTCTCTTCAAAATTTGTTATTTGATTATTTCGGCAGAGCATAATTAATATACCTCAACCTAAAAGCATCGAGCAATCATTAGTCCTTCCTCCTGCTCCATAAATATTTAGGCATTTGATAGAGAAAGTATGGTTACACAACCAGGATCGGATTATACATTGGGATAAAGTAATTTCGAACCAAAAAATATTTTTATATCGTAAACAAAGATCCCCAACATAATCTCAACTCCGAGAGCCCAAAATTATATGCCAGATCCGAAGTGAAAATTTTAACCTAAGAATCCATATTTATTTTTAAACTTGTAAAAACAACATAAATAAATAATCGAAAAAATCGATATGTCGGATTTCCAATTTTCGGATTTATGACGTTTGAGTATATTTATTGTTCATATTGTGTCATGAAAGTTCGCCTAGTGCATCAGAAAACCTCGAACAGCTATTGAAATAAAATGCTATTGTTAAGCATCTATGGGATTGAAATCCTTTGATTAGAATTATCAAAATTCCGGTCTTTGGCCGGATATTGAAAGTGAAAGTATATTTTCCATGCACGTGCCATGGGCGCGGCCCCAAGATGAATTGAAATTACCTTATTGCATCGCAGTTTTTATGGCACCGTTACTAACATATTATGCGATGAAGAATGTCAGTTATCTAAGGTCAACGGGTTTGGACCTTCATGGCATGCGTAGGTTTTTTGTCTCTCTATTAACCCCCCCCCCCCCGGGTAAATCTGTTTATCGTGACTTTCTTCTCAGGATGTTTTATTAGATAATTTTTTCAATTGTTACCAGGTGCGCATTCTCGAGTCTGGAAAAACCAGCCTTGAAGCAATCTGTATAATAATTAATTGGATCTTCAATAGCACGTCCTGAATAAAAAAAGAAGAAAACGAGTTTTTCAATTATTAAATAGCGTTAAAAGACGCAACTGAAACTTTCGTGACACATTTGCGTTTGTACATACCACTGTCGTACATTGCTGAATCCGATTACTGGTAGAAAATGGCTTCTATGATCAAGATTGTCATTCTTCTTGTGGTTGTAGTTGTGGCGGAATCTCAGAGGGGATGCCCTAGTAAGTCACATTTATATTTTTGTTTAAAATTCTAAAACTAAGAAATTTTATTTACAATTCTAAAACATTTATATGCTGCGGGATAAGTTAAAATTTTAACGTAAGAAGTCCGCATTTATTTTTTACTTAAATTGTCAGATAATCGGTATTTCCGATATCCAACTTTTCGAATTTGTGACGTTTGACTATATTTATTGTTCATATAGTATCATTAAAGTTCACTTGGTGCTCTAGAAAACCTGAGAACGCTATAAAGGAAAGTAATAGTGTCAGGCATCTATGGGATATAAACCCCTTTGATTAGAATTACCGAAATTACAGTCTTTAGCCGGGTATTGAAAGTGAAAGTTGTTAAAACCCTTGCTGCCCCCACCGGGAATTGAACCCTGGATCTTCAAACTGTTCAGCCGACGCTCTACCGTTGAGCTATTGGGACGAATTTGAAGCTCTTATAGTCGAAGTGTGCTCTGCATTCTCCACCCTCTAATGTCAGATTGGCAGGTAAACTGACATTCTGACTGACCACCTCTAATAAACCTATTTGGTTCTCCAAAGTGTGTTCAAATCCCTCTTCAGTAGATAAAATTAAAAACTATATTCTTGTTGCCAAGGAAATTTCTAATAAAATGACCTAAGCTTATGAGTAGATTCTGTTCTCAATTAATTTTGATCAATGAATCATTTTATTTCATTCTTATTAACTTATATGAACTTATTGTGTTCCCTCCATAGAAAAATTGTGTTCCCTCCATAAAAAAAAGCTAAGTTAACTGTTCTTATTTTCTCGGTTCTTTCTTTTTCTTTTGACCCTTTTTATTTGCATTTTTTCTAATTTTTCTTTTCAAAATTTTATTCTAAATTTCTGTTTTTGTTTTTCATGTGCCAATTTTTTTTTCCTTCTCATATATTTCCTTTTTATATATTTTCTAAATTTTACTTTTAAAATTTTATTATTTTTCATTATGTTATTATACCTCACTCTAAATTTTATTTTTCAATTATCTTTTTATCTATATTCGCAATAAACCTTTTCCCATTTTTGAAAAATGGACGTACTTGTCTAGTTCAAATATGATGTAAAACTGTCTGTTTAATCACAATTTTTTCATCAATTGTTATCTTTTTAGATCTAAATAAATGTTCGTTTGGCGGGATGGTAGACCTTGGGTACATCCTGAGTAGAGGAGGTATCACTTCCTTCCCGGCCGTGCAGCTAGCTACTCTAAACCCACATGAGAGTCGCACGGTCTGGGGTCTTCAGATAACCGACATCATTGCACTAATATAAACGGCTGATTTATTAGGATGCCAATGTAAAGAATATTGCTGCCCCAAACAGCAATTTAACCCTGGATCTACCGTTGAGCTGTTGGGACGAAATTGCAATCTCTTATCGTCGATGTGGACTTTGCAAAGTCCCATTTTCAAACACATGCTAAGGAGGAGGCGTTGTTGCATATTGCATCGAAATTACCTTATTGCATCGAAGTTATAAAGTTTCCATTGCATCGTTACGACCGCCCCCCCCCCCATTATATGATGAAGTAAAAAGGTATAAAAATGTCATTTATTTGAGGTCGTTGAGTTTAATTAGATCTTCGTGGAATACTTAGGGTTTTTTTCTCTCTCTGCTAAAGCACCTGAGAAAATCCGTCTATCACGATTTTCTACTCAGGAAATTTTATTACATACATTTTAGTTGCTACCAGGTACGCCTTCCAACTCTAGAAAAACCAGCCTTGGAAGAATCTCTATCATAATTGATTGAATTCCCAATGGCACGTCCCGCATAAAGATCAAAAAGACGAGTTTTCCCGATAAGCTTTAAAAGACACAACCGAAAATTTCATGACACTTGCTTTTGTGCATTTCGCTGTTGTACGTTGCACTATAAAATCGCTGGCTGAAAATGGCTTCTTTGGTCAAGATTTCCATCCTTCTTGTTCTTGTAGTTGCGGCGGAGTCTCAGAGGAGGGGGTGTCCAAGTAAGTCACACTTAATTCTTTATTTGCAATTCTAAAACTGTAACTCCCAATTCAGTTCTAAATTTATTTCAGGGGTGTTTCTGTCTGTCTGTCTTTAAGTCCAGTGGACTGTTTTTTCTTCCATTTGTAAGGAAAATAGTCACAGCATCGATATTTTATTTATATTTTCTCAATGAATAAAATGATCATATTTTTGAAACAGGATTTCTAGACAAAATAGCGCCGTGTCTCCAAATCAAGGATTCTCAATCGGAGACATAAATTTAGGAAAATTTGGGGACATTAATTTCAACAGTAAATACATAGTTTCACTTACCATAATGCATCTTCTAAAATTTTACCTTAATATATACCTTAAAACACAGACAAGTTTATGTATTTTTCAAACTGTTTTGAATTCGAAAAAGCATAAATTTTATTCAAGCATACATTCAACTAACAAATATAATTTTACACACGTTATCGTAAATAAAAAGTAAATAATTTAATCATAATTTACACATACTAAATTAAACTAATGAAAGAAGATATGATATAAATTGCATAATAAATTCAGACTATGTATGTAGTAACATGTACCAACAGTGCGAATAAAACTATTGTGAACCAATAGTGTAACATTATGAAGTGATATACTAAATTCTCCATTGTAATTAAGAGTGCGATACAAGATGCATTTCAGAAAAAAAAGTAATTTGTTTTCTAGATTGTGGATAAATATTAGTGGATTTTTGATATGCAACCTATACATATATTCTACAACAAGAAATGAATATAAACAGTAAATACATATTTTAGACTTTTTCTAAATCGATGAAAATATCTGAGACACTGAAGTTTCAAGATTTTTATAATTCGTTAATTTTCAGATGATAAATAAGTTGAATAAGTTGGAACAGAATTTGGGGATATTTGGCGACATTCATTCAAATTTGATAGCACCAAATTCTGTGTCCAAACGGTTTTTAAATTTCGGGGACAAATGGTGACATTCAGGGACTGTACCCAAAATTCATGAACATTATCAATGAATATGCATTTATAGCTTATGATTCCACTGGGGTAACTATGGTAACCAAGTTACTTTTCAAATATCGAAATTGTCTACTGACTATTTTCTTTTATTCAAACTATTGAAAAATAGGGTTATAATTAATTGATTAATTGATTTAAATGTCTGAAAACATTGGAAAAAAGGCAAACTACAGTGAGATGATATATTATTTTACAGACCGGAAGTGCCAGTGTGCAGCATTGTAGTACTTAAATTTCAAACAGATTTTGATATTCAGAACTTTTTGTTATATGTGCAGGTGCCACATTTAATGAACTCTATCTATAAACAAAATTGAAAATACATATATTTGTCTCATCATCACAAGAGAATGGCTGCAACTCAATGGCATTTTTATGGGTAGTCTTAGTAGGTTTCCACTTAAAATTTAGGCATTCGCCGGTCCTTCTGCTTGTCTGTAGTCATGCCATTCTGATTGCTTCTTTACTTTAAGCATAATGCAGTTGTTATGCCTGCAAACAAATGGGACTCAGCTATTAGTTGAGTTTTCAACTTAATATGACCTCAAAGTTTTTCAGACTCTTTACAATAAATGCAATTAAGAATTTGATATGGGCCCCAATAGTTGTTTGTTCCTCTATTTCTAAAATGCAGTTTCAAAATTTGTTTATATTGGATACCTTAAGTTTAAAAAAAATCAAAATTATTTGTTTACTTTCAATAATTTAAATTATGAAAAACATTTTATTTACTTTTCCATAATATATTCCCTAAAAGTTGTTTACTTTTCTATGATTTAAATTTTGAAACTTCTGTTTACTTTCCTAAATTGAAAATAAATTCTGTTCAATTTTGATTTTTACTTTCTCATACGTAGTATTGAGAAAGTATTGTTTTCACAAAAATTTTCGATTTCGAGATTTTGATACCAATATATGTTTTAAAATATTCTGAACATGTTTTGACTATTTATGGAGTGATGTCCGTGTGTCTGTCTGTCTGTGTGTTTGATATTTGGGGCCGCTTTCTTGTGTACACTATAACAAAAACAAATATTACTAGATTTTCACGAAACTTTATATCCGGCTTTGTTATCAAAAAATCTAGAACTAGGCAAATTTTTACTTTCCCTGCAATACATGGTAATGTATAGGGAAAGTATTGAAATCATGCCGAAAATCGCAACTCGAGTTTGCGACGGATCTACACGTTTCGAGACCTCTAGAATACGAAAAACTATTTTAGCGTGACGTTTGTGTGTGTGTGTTTGTGTGTGTCTATGTGTCTGTCTGTCTGTCTGTCTGTTCAAATTTTGTATCCGCTCTAACTAAAATCTAATGGACCGAATTTCATAAAATTTGGTAGGTAAGTCACATCACTTGTGGGCGAATCTAGTGCTGGTTAGTTTTGGATACGATTCGGAAAAAAATAACCTGCCTTTTTTTGCAAAATGGCCCGCAAAAATCTAAAATAGAAAACTACGTATGCTCAAATATATCCATTAAATGCTTGTTTACTACATAATTTTAACGATGAAAAGAAATAAGACAAAACCCCATTACACTAGGTCTAGCCGTTCTCGAGATATTTTAGTTTTTTCGTATTTTCTCTACGCCCCCTTTGAAAATAAGTCCAGTTTTAAAAATGAGTTAAATTAAATTAAAATAAAGATAACATGGATATAAGTCTGCAGGCAAAGTCATGTGCTGCCCACATCAGATTTTTTTAATTCCAGTGAAAACTTTGCCTCGATACAATTTCTTTTGTTCGTGACGTCATTCGCCCCCTCGGGGGGAAAGTTACCCCCCGGGGGTTACATTGTCAAGTATGATATCAATCGAAAAATCTTTTCAAGCCCTTTTATACGCAGATTAACTCGCTATAGTTGTAATCATTTGGATTCACGATATCGTTTTTTTAAATTTTTTCTTGTAAAATTTGAATAAAAATATGAATTCTGGTATGAAAAAGTCGAGTTGAGCCCTATTATTTTTTGATAATTCTAATTAAATAAAAAATGTTTTGTTTTTGGTAATTTAACTTCAGAAACTTCTGTTTAAATTTCAAAAACATTTTTGTTTTCTTTTGATTATTTAAATTTGAAAAAACGGTTGTTTTCCTTAAATTGCTTCAATTTAAAGCATATGTTTACATAACGGTGAAATGATCAACTTACAGGCAACTTACATCACGCGCAAATTGATTGTGAGAACTCCAAGTAACAGACGATGTCACACACTGAAATTGCTATTTGCATTATAACTGGCTGATCATCATTTTAATTGACAACAAAAGTCAGTCAAAATCAGTAAAATGCACAAGTAACTAAATTTCCTATGTAGATACATCATGTTGAGACCCAGACCGTCCGACCTATCAGAAAGGTGTAAGGTAACTGTTTGGACGGTCGGGTAGATACCTCATGTGGAAAACTTGAACTAGTTTCAATTAGTTTAAGTAATTCCCATAATTAGAACTCGAATTATTCCAATTGAGAGAATTTCATAAATTTTTTCTCAAAGGAAAAAATTAGTAAGTAAAGTTATTACACATTAGAGATTAATGTAAAACATCATATTTTTTTGCATATTTCAATTGGAAAAGCTTTTTATATTGTTCGTGAGGATTGTACAAGCTAAATAAGAAAATATTTTGATATCTTTAATTTGAAATGTAATTTTTTTTTCACTTTTTTTTTCACCAGACTTTTTTTATAATACTGCGTAAAAGCTGTATATAAAATTAGAAAGTATATCTATATTAAATTTTGTGTTGAAAATGGCCAATACTATTCATATCACGTCAACAATCAGATAGAACGATGGCGATATTATGTCCTCTGCTATCTTTCCTTTAACCTTGACCGTCCGACCAACCTGTATGTATAAGTATCCGTTTGTACGGCCGGAACAATGCTACGAAATTTAGGTCGGAATCCAGTAGAATGAGGGCATGCACGGAGTTTCTACCCTCGTCCCCCTACCACCAACCTCTCAGAAGGACTTTGGAACCCAGATATTTAACGTACTGGTATTCTTCGTGAACACGGGTATAGTTCGAGCAGAACCGGGAATCGAATACGGGTAAAAACCACTATCTCCGTGCCTTAGCCACTAAGCTATCTTGCCCCTCTTGGAAAAATCCCTTCGACTTGAATCCATGTCTAGTCATTATTTTAATAACTTCCAAGAGATACTGTAAATATTATTTTATAGCATTTCTCACTCTTTAACAGCAGACGTTGTCGTGAAAATTCAAATTTTTAAAAACACATCTATGCTGAAAGCTGTTGTTTTTTATATTGCCACACCATAAAAACTGATATACTGATCCTCGTGCATATATATATATATATATATATAGCATAGTCAACATATAAAATAATATATATATATATATATATATATATATATATATATATATATATATATATATATATATATATATATATATATATATATATATATATATATATATATATATATATATATATATATAGCATAGTCAACATATAAAATTAAAATTAATTCCACAGTTAGCCCATTGTTCTCCTGAAGTTGGCGCGAAGCAGCACACTCTCCTAAAGTAACATACAAGATTCATATGAAAAAAATCAAGATTCATATGAAAAAGGGAGAAAATGCTTACTTAAAGGATATGGCAGAGGTATAGAACGATGAAAGAGAAAATAACGAATTACGCATGCGTAAACTGCTTTTATACATATTGCGCTCTGTATTAACCGACAGGGGCATTTGCTGCATTTCCAATCTTTTCTTTTCCCTTGCGAACCAGGTTGATTCCTATTTGTTTACTTTGCACTTTTTCGAATGTTTTTGACTTGACACATTTACGGAAGTATGGCTACTGCATAGCATTGGTACCGTGAGTGTTGCACGGGCATGAAAGCAGTCTTTTAAACGGGAAAGAGGGGTCGCCATCCCCTCTACCATTTTATGTCTTGCATTTGGTCATTTCCCCCCTTTTTGTTCATATGAATTATATATATATATATATATATATATATATATATATACAGAGTGATTCAAAAAAAGATGAGTCAAACTTTATTAGGTGATAGAACACACCAAACCAAGCATTCTTCTTCATAGTTTTTCGGGTCAGAAATAAAACGAGCCATTACTGTAATTATTGTTTATTAAAAGTCATTTTATAACTTCTAAGTCATTCTTGTGCTTTAGCCTCAACTCATCGGTTTCACCATTAAGCTCCCACTGGCACATTACTCTTCATTTCCGACCGGGTAAACTATGACGAAATATGCTTGATTTGGTGTATACTAGAACTTTGTAGAGTTTGGCCCATCTTTTTTGAAACACCCTGTGTTTTATATATCTGGTACACTGTGTGCATATTTTTAGTAAGTCATGCTTTCTTAAGTATTGCTTTCTGATTCCCATGTTTACATATTGTCTGTTTCGGCAGTAATTTTTTTCCAAGAACTATAATGAATTTGTTCCAGAAAGTTCAAAGCATACATTTTCCATTTCTGTATATTGATTTCGATTAAAATGTATTTCAATATAAAACATTTCAATATTTCAATTTTTGTGAGTGATTCGTATATGCATCACCATGCATTAACAGGTAGGGTAGGACTCACAATGCACAGTGGGGCATATAAATCATTTCAATTTTTAACTGAAATTAGTGTTATACTGCCAAGTAACAGCCTGTATCAAATACCCTACGATGCTTAATCAATAACTACTTAGGATATTATTAATTAGCGACATAATGTGTTTATATATTTCATATTACTTTCTTTACATACATAATGTATAAGAATACATATACATAATGTATACATAATATATATCTTTATATACATAATGTATAAGTATTGTAACGGGGTCGAAAATTCGAATTCGAGTTTTCGACGGGAGAGCACGTTTCAAGCATCCCTGATCACGAATCAAACATATTTGAGGGGATGTATGTGTGTGTGTATGTGTGTGTGTGTGTGAAAGTATGTGTGTGTGTGTGTGTGAAAGTATATGTGTGTGTGTCAGTTAGACTGTGGAGACGATAACTGACGAACAAATGGACCGATTCGAACGAAATATGGTACAAAAATCACAATCCGTGAATACTGGAAGCCTATTGTTTTTAAACGTAATCGAATGTTCAGAACCCCCCTAAATTGCCGAGTGAAATTTTGAAAAAAACCATCAAAAATTCAAAACCTTTAATAAAGTTACGTAAATAAGCATTTCTAATGTAATGTTTTCTTAGAGAACGATTGACATAAACTTTAGAACGCTAGCATGAACTGTTCTCGAGATATTTCACATTTTTTAAATAAATTTATCAAAACATCCCATAAATTAAAAAAAATATATTAACTGTTGAGAAACATGTTCACTTTTCATATGTAATATCATGCGATAAATTGGGTGACATCATTCTCGTGGATCTAGCTCGTTCCATTCATGAGAAGAGATACTTTGAGTAATACTTTTGTATTTGAACGCAAATAGTTATTTATCTGCTATAAGAATAACTTATTTCTCCGTTCATAACGCATGGCGAGATTTTGGCGACGATTTTGGCGGAATGTCGCCAACTTGACGACTTTTTTAAATGTTGCCAAATTAACGGAAATCTCGCCAAATGGATAAAAATGACACTAAATCAGTGAAAATGACGACTAATTGACGAAAATTCAATTTCTTGGAAAGAATATAAATAGCTATTATAAAAAAACCTATTTCTTTTTTATTGTGAAAATAATAAATTCATTGCATTATATAAGGAAAGTCATGTGTTGCCCACATCAGATTTTTTTTTATATCAGAGAGCCACGATTTCTAATTTTTCATTTTTCGGATATTTATATTCTGCGGGCAACTGTTATGAAAATGTAACTTTACTGCATATTTAAATTATTTCTGAATTTTTAATTCTTAAGCTATTATAATTAATAGCAATACTAATACATTTTGAAAGATAACAAATAAAAAAGGAACATAGCATTTCAATGGTGTTGAAGTTATTTATTCAAATATAGCTGGAACCGGTGAGAGTGTTGTCCTAAAGCGGGGGAGGGGGGCAAGCAGTAGCTTACAGTAGGAATAGAACGCAAAATGAAGAAAAAGGCCTGCAGCACACATTCCTTTCAACTGTGTTACACAGTACAATATTGAGTCAAGAAAGACAAGAATTATTTTTAAATTTTCAGTTCTACATATATATAATAATAATAACATACATTGAAATATCTGAAATTTTAAATTTAGTGAAAAATATTAATTCACATGTTTTCTCTTCATAAACAAATTTAATTTAGTCGTTTTATTGCAAAATTATTATTTATATGATGGTAAGTCAATGTTTTTTAAATCTCCTCAATATCAATTGAGCGTTATAGCTAAATGCATGCTGATTAATATATGATTCATACACGAAAATTCAAAAATTAACCAAAATAAATAAATAATTTTTTCAATATTTTTCTACATATACTTAAGCCAAAATGATTAAGATAGAAAAGCATGGTGAAAATATAAAAAATCATGTATTTTAGTGATGTATATTGTTACGACGTTTACTTTAGAACTCTGGCATCGTGAGTGTACCCTGAGGATACAAGAATGAGTCCCAATTTCTGGATAACGGAGAAGTTTATTTACAAGCACTAATAAACATAAAAGTGAACAAAATGCAGTGAATATTGCGGAAACTATCTCACAGGATCACTAAGATCAGTCCGATTGAATAAAACAGCAGTTAAATGCTCAGCTGATTTCACAAAACAGTCGATAATATTCTCTAAACACTGACGCATGTCACAATCTTAAGTTCGTATCAGGTCAAATACTCTCCAACTGAATGATGTATACTTTTATATACCCTCCGTAAAAACTTCCAGAAGAAACCGGTATCTTCCGGAATATTCATTATTTCGAGAAGGTTCCAGTACATTTGAAAGTCGCCAATTTGGCGATAACTCGCCAAATCTAGAAACACTGCCTTGAGTGTTCAAATATGACAACCTAACATTGATATAATAGGAATGGCTGCATGTAAAGGTGTTTTTCCTTGTGGTTCTCAAAAGATCCTCCTGTGGAGACATTTTACCTTTTAATAACAAGATACATATCTTTTAAGGATACTGGTGCAGAGGGAAAAGAAGTGCACCTGTGGAATGCGCCCCGGGTTGCGAAGTTCAGAGAGGAGCTGATGGACTTTTATCAGTGTGCAAATGCAAACATGATAACAACATAAAAGGTAAGTTGTTTAGATATAAAGAGAGTCTGGCATAGAAAATTAATATTTTGTGCAGTTAAATTAAAATCTAAAATTCATTCCTAGACTAATTTTAATTCTTTCAATAAGAGACGCTCATCAAATGTCTCCGAAGTTCTGTTTCATGCACACTGATTGGATTTGGTGTATTAAGTATCCCGTAGCTGTTAGTGCCAGTGTTTCCGACACAAAAGTTCCCATAGGACGGGATTATGAGTAATATTTTCCACATGCGCTCTTTGACTTGGCACCCCCATGGGGAAGCAACGTGTGAAAGTCGCGTAACAATCTCCCCATGTGTTTTTCTCCCCGTGGGTTTAACCATTTTACACCAACTGTTTCTCCATGGGGAAGCCCGCATTAGTTTCCACAGGAAAAAGTTGTTACATGTAATGCGATCCATGAAGAATAACAGTACCAAATATATTTTGAATTATTTTATTTAAAGGCCAATGCCCTTAAAGAATAACGGTGCCAAATATTTTTGGAAATTTTTATTTAAAGGCATATGATACAGCATTTGGGTTCGTTCTGGTGTGCTAGACATTTTTTAACACTTTACAATAAAGTTGAAAAGTGTTTATGACTTTGTTCATTCCGTCTGTGTGTCTGTCTGTCAGTCCGTTAGCACGATAACTGCCGTAAAAATGACTTAGTCAAAATGAAATTTTAGTATCTTATTCAGACGGTCTGTAGGACCTATGGGAATATAAATGAATAATAGCACCCAATTAGTTTTGGATTGAACCCGGGTTGAAAAAATGAAATACATTGAACCCTATGGGACCTAATTTTTCAAGCATTTTTTAAGCGGATTTAAAATTCACAAATTGCTTCGAAAATTTTAGGTAATATTCAAATTATCCCATAAAATATAAAAAAAAATTAGCAAAATATATTCAGGAGTTTTTAAAATAAAAATAAAAATAATAATTACACCTCTTATATGAAGCGATCGCGTGATCCACTTCAAAATGAAATATGGCATCCATCAAAGTTCTTTTCAATTCATATTGAGTGTTGTATCTGTCCTAAAATCGCTTTATATTTGCTTAAATTATGTGCATCTACATACTGAAACAACGCAATTACAATGTATTTGAGTTTAAATGATCATCCAAATTTGATTATTTCTGCAACGAAGCTTATTTTTCGCTTATGTGAAATGTAAACAGCCAAATATGTAGAATGAGTTGTACAAGAATTGTTGCATTTCTTTAACGCAAAATTATTTTGTCCATGGAGTCTGCATACCTGATATGAATGAAATATTCATTGATTTTACAGAGAGGAGGACGATTTTTTTTCGATGAAGTTTTAAGCATAGAGTTTAATTACTTGTAGCTCCATGGTCTTAATTTTTTAAATAAAATAAATTATTATAGTATTGTGATGAATGAAATGAATGGTAAAATATTTATGAATGAAATGCTGCTTTTATAGAGAGAGCCAGACGTATTATTTTTTCTATGACGTCATTTGAATGAATTTCAGTAGTTTTCGAAGACGTTTTAAATATAATAAATTGTTGTAGTATTAAGATAATTTTAAAAATATTACCGAGGAATGCATCGCATTTTATAGATATTAAAACCAGGCAATTTATATTTCAATGCCGTCATTTGAATGAAGTTCATTTTTTTCGAAGAAGGTTTAAGTTTTCAAATATAATAAATTAATGTAGTATTGTGATCAGTTGTAAAATATTACCGAGGAATGTATTGCATTTTAGAGATGTTTAAATAAATTTCCATTGAAATTGGAAAGTGTTTCATAATCAACGCTTTAAGCATGATTGTTCTTTCTTGTTTTTTTTTAAATACTGATTTTTTGTGAGTCACATAATTTTTAATTATCTGCAGGTAATTGCGAGTTTATAAAAGCTGTGCATTCAGATTAACTGAAAGATGAGAAAATAATTGTTAAGATCATATAATCCATTATTACTTTCATTAGAATAAATGAAAGCAATAAATTATGTTCATTTATAATGATATTTAATATGATACGTCACAAGGATTGCTTCTGACAAGTTCAAATATGAAGGTCACTAATCGAGATGGTCACGGATGAAAAGGTCGAGATTTTGACCATAATTTTTCATAAATAGATATATTTAGATTTAAAAAAAACATGATTACTTTCCTTACTATAATGACAGTGTGTACGCATTACATGTCGAAATCTCCATGGGGTCATATTTTCAGTCTTTAATTAGAGCTTTGTTTTAAAATTTTCTCCGAATTTTTTATTTTTCATTGAAGATATTAAAAATTTAAATACTGGGTAAGAATGACTTAAAGAACATTTATAATATTAGCATAACAGTTTATAATATCAGAATAATAAATTTAACATTACAATTTAACAAAGCCTTGTAATAAAATACTATTAATCTAAAAATATAAATATTTCATTAACAGCTTAAACAGTTAATTAATGTACCGATGAATCAATCAATGTGTGATATGTGCATAAGCTCTATTATTTTAATAATTAATACTGGGAAAAAATGACTTAAAGAACATTTATAATATTAGAATAACAGTTTGTAATATCAGAAAAATAAATTTAACATTACAATTTAATAAAGCCTTGTAATAAAATACTATTAATGTAAAAATATAAATATTTCATGAACAACTTAAACAGTTAATTAATGTACCGATGAATCAATCAATGTGTGATATGTGCATAAGCTCTATTATTTCATTTTCTATAAAAGGAATATATGAATACCTTATAAAATTAATATGCGAATACGTGCCTGGTTTTTTATGGGGTTAATGGTTACATATTAAATTTCTGAAATTAGCTGTTTACTTTATTTTTAAATTTTCCACTAGTTTCATTGCCTAGTGCAGGTAAATATTTTATTTTCTGAATCTGGTAGTGGATATCATGGATTTAGTAGTTTTCAATAACGATATACCCTTCATAGCGACAACAATTTGAGCGACGTTACCAGGGATCCTGAATAAGTAACCGCTACTTATAAATATTTAAATAAGTTTCTAAATAAGTATTCTTAATACAAATAAGTACTTAACTTACTTCTTAAATTACTACTTCTTAAATAATTATTTAAATATTTTTTTAATTGAAAAAAAGGTTTTATTTCGATCACGTTTTCGCTTAAATTACTTATTTTCACTCGAATTATCTTCTGCAATATAAACTATAAATAAAAAACAAAGTCAAAAATAGAGTAAATACAATCCATGGATCAATAAAATGTTTTATAATTTAACAAACCTTTTATAATTTTAAATGAACGTCTTGTTCAGTTGAAGAAGATTATATATATTCCAGTTTTATTTTTGAATATATGCCAGTTATCCAATTAGCAATATTTAGATCTTAAAAACTAAAAGTGCTAGTCCAAAATAATAATTAATATTTTGTAATTGAGTAATTTGTAGCCCTTTAAAAGCCCTGAGGATTTATGATTAGATTTTAAATCGAGATTTCAGTTTCTGAAATATAGCGGTTATAATTTTTATACTTAATTATTTTTTAAAATATCATGTCATCTGTTGCAAACTAAACAAATAAAACTTAAATCAGCAAATAAACATATGGGAATTTATTGGAATTCTATTTTGGGATATTTTTCACTCAAAATATTTTTGACTCCATCGGATTGAAATCGTCGCCGATATTTAAATTATATTTCAGAATAAATTGAATATTTATTTAAGAAAGTATAGAAAGTTAAGTTTTAAAATTTCTCTGTGGAAAACTGTAAAATGAAAATATGAGAAAATGAAACATTTTTATAAACCTTCTATATAGCGTATTCTTCAAGTCAAAGCATTTTATATTTACTATGGAAATTCGAATTTCAGATGTTTAACTGAATGCATAAATATATATTTCTAGTAAAATATTTTACTTTTTCTCAATTTCTTGACTATGATTAAGATTTACATTTCATGTGAAATTGGGTATTTTGCAGATATAGTTTGCCCATCCAATGTGGTCACATGCGACGAACCACACTGCAAACTGGCCAAAGATGAAGGAGGCTGCGACACCTGCAAATGTAGTCCTGAATGTCCTCCATTTAAATGTTTAAGAATGTGCAAAATCAAGTCGGTAGAAGGCCAATGCGATGAATGCATCTGCCCAACATAAAAAGACGACAAGCATCAAAATACAAGCAGAGAATATCTCATTTAAATCCATTCATTGTATGTTAGTATTTGTGTGTTCTGTATACATTTGAAAATTGTATAAAATCGACTATTTAACATTTTAAATCGCTTTGAAACTCTGTTTTCATTAACTGTATCTATGATATCATTATTTTTACTTTACATAGGGTTTATTACACATATTGAACAAAACAACACGTCATACTCATTAACGTCAACTCAATTTTATCCATCCTTTTATCACATTTAGGCATTTTCTGTTGTCAATCAGAGAAGTAGGGGCTTCGATGTTTAAGGCAAAGAAAACGAAACTAGTGAATAAATCTGATACTTGTTATATATTGATAAGACACACGTCATACTTCGCATATTTGGATTGATATATTTTGATCATTTGAAGTTGCAAATTATACATTTTCAGTAGATTAATAGAATGCATTTTATTTCATGTGAATCGGACGACAAACAGTGGATTATCGACGATGAAACGTTTGGATATAACTCTAACATATATTTCACTGTACGAACATTTGGTTGAAAAAGCGATAAGCACATACTGGCGCGTACTGCGGTTGCAGTGCCTAGAAAAAACTTCTAGACACTTCTGGGCATTGTACTGGCTTATAGCGTAAATGTGAAAAAGTATGGTGGCGCCTTCGTCACCTAATTTTGTTTCATCCCCGCAGTATTTCTCTTATGATTTAGTCCGTTTATCGTGGCCCAAATGTTTCACAACAAATTATCCTTCCCCATTCCTTTACTACTCTAAGACACTTTAACTCTTTGCAATACATGGTAATGTATAGGGTTAAAAGGAATGTATAGGGTTAAAAGGTTAGGGAAGTTCAAAAGTTAAATAAGTTCATCCAAGTTAAAAATGTTTTTACTTTCCCTGTAATGCATGGTAATGTATAGGGAAAGTATTGGAATCATGTCGAAAATCGCAACTCGAGTTTTCGACGGATCTACACGTTTTGAGACCTCTAGAATACGAAAAAAACTATTTTTAGCGTGATGTCTATGTGTCTGTGTAATGTATGTATCAACTCTAACTCAAAAACTTATGGACCAAATTTCATAAAATTTGGTAGATAAGTCACATCTGAGTGATCCTGGTGCTGATTAGTCTTTAGTATGATTCGGAATAACAGAACCCGCCTTTTTTGCTAAATGACCCACAAAAATTGCCTTTATCCACTCTAGCTGAAAAACTAATTGATTAAATTTTATAAAATTTGGTATATAAGCCACTTGTGAGTTACCCTTATGCTGATTAGAGTTTGGTACGATTTGAAAAAAAATATCCTGCCTTTTTTGCGAAATGGCCCGCAAAAATCATCAAAATCTAAATATATGTATGCTCCAATATATCAATTAAATGCTTATTTTATGCATAATTTTTAACAATGAAAAAATTAAACCAACCCCATTACACTATAGCTAGCTGTTTTCGAGATATTTTAGTTTTTTCGCATTTTTATTATGCCGATTTTGATTCTATTATTTATGTGTGTTATTTAGTGCAATTAAACTAAATTTAATGAATTATTAATAAAATAAAGATACAATGAATTTGAGTCTGTAAGGAAAGTCATGTGTTGTCCACATCAGAGTGCTTTAAAGTTTTCGAGTTCCCAAGGATATTTAAATCTTATGGAGTCTTAGACTTCATAGTGTGACGGTGAAACTGCAACTTTATAAATGTGACAATTAAAACGAAACAGCCTCTGTAATTGAATAATGCAATAAAAGTGCTAACTTTGTCATATCATTTTCCTTCACTGTAAGACACGTTTTACAATTTTAAAATATCTTCGGTGATTGGCGATAAGATAAAAATACATGTACATTCATCTAAACAAATGATTCTCGAATTTTGTCTATATGAATTTCAAAATATTTATTTCCAGCCAGTGAAGATGCATAATGCTTCTAGCTGCGTCCACCATCAACAAAATTATATGGTGTGACTAGAATACGATAATGAAAAAGACTATACCTCTGCAATATAACAGGGCATAAAAAGTTCTTTTGTCAGATCATTCTTTCATTTTGCAGGACCAGTTTCGGTATTTTTAAATATCCTGGATTAGCGATGAGGTGACGATAAGGTACAATTATCACTTAAAGAATGATTCCTGATTTCTTTATTTTTATATAAATTCCAAACATTTGCTACTTTTTTGCAATATATGGTAATGTATTGGGGAAGTATTGGAATCATGTAGAAAATTGCAACTCGAGTTTTCGACAGATCTAATAGTATTGAGACCTCTAGAACACAAAAACACAATTTTTAGCGTGATGTCTGTGTGTGTATGTGTGTGTGTGTGTCTGTGTATGTGCGTCTGTGTGTGTGTGTGTCTATGTGCTTGTCTGTGTGTGTGTGCCTGTGTGTTTCTGTGTGTGTCTGTCTGTAAAATATATGTATTCAAAAATATATGTATTGAAACATTGACCAAATTTCACAAAATATTGTAGATGAGTCACATGTGGGTTACTTTGGTGCTGATTAGATTTTGGTACAATTCAGGAAAAAATACCTGAATTTTTTTGCGAAATAACCCATAAAATTTGTCTTTATCTACTTTAACTGAAATACTAATTGAGATTGGCAGATAAGTCAAATATAGGATATTCTGATGCTGATTAGATTTTGATACGATTCGGAATAAAAGAACCTGCTTTTTTGCGAAATGGCCCTCAAAAATCGTGAAAATCTAAAATAGAAGACGACATATGATCCAACGTATTAATTAAATGTCTGTATTATATGAATTTTTTGTCGATGAAAATAATAAGACCAGCCTTATTTACTCTAAACCTAGCTGTTCTCAAGATATTTTAGTTTTTTCGCATTTTGCTACTTCGATTTTGAGTCCAGTCGAACGCCGAGTAAGTTCGGTTAACTTACGAAGACGAAAGCTGAATTAAAAGAGTAAATTAAGTGCATTTTCCGTTATTTATGCGTGTTAATTAGTGCAATTAAACTAAATGTAATGAATTAATAATAAAATAAAAAGTAATGAATTCGAGCTGCAGAGAGAATCATGTGCTGCTCACATCAGATTTTTTTTCAGGTGGTGGCAGTGCGTCATTATTTTTAGTTTCGACAACCATCGACAAAAATTGAATGTGATGATGACTACAACTTGTCTAGTCTATGACTAGAGTATTGTGAGAAAACAGCTTAACATGTTCCGCCCTGATCGGATGAATCATTCACTATAGGATTTATTTTGCAGATTTTCATCAAAAATTAGCGATGAGAAGACGAACACTTCCGAATTTTCCTAAAGGAATAATTCTCAAATTTTGTTGTATAGATTTCAAAACATGCATTTTCTGCCAGTAACACAACAGGTCATTATTACTTTCCATATATACATAATGTATAAGGAAAGTATTATGACGGGGTCGAAAATTCGAATTCGAATTTTCGACGGGAGAGCACGTTTCAAGCATCCCTGATAGGGAATCAAAATTTTTTTGAAGTGATGTCTGTGTGTGTATATGTGTGAGCGACCAGTGAGTCTGTGGAGACGATATCTCATGCACGAATGGAGCGATTTGAATGAAATTTGGTACAAGAATTTCAACCCGTGAATACTGGAAGCCTATTGTTTTAAAATACAATCGGATGTTCAGAACCACCCTAAATTTTCGAGTAAAATTTTGAAAAAATCATCAAAAAATCAAAACCTTTAATAAAGTTACGCAAATTGACATTTCTGATGTAATGTTTCTTTAGAAAACGATTGACATAAACTTTAGAACGCTAGTATGAACCGTTCTCGAGATATTGAACATTTTTCAAATAAATTTATCGAAAACTCCCATAAATGTAAAAGAATGTAAACTGTTAAGAAAAATGTCCACTTTTCATATGTAATATCATGCGATAAATTGGGTGACATCATTCTGGTGGATCTAACTCGTTCTATTCACGAGAAAAGATACTTTGAGTAATACTTTTGTATTTGAACGCTAATAGTCATTTATCCGCTGTAAGAATAATTTATTTCTCCGTCCATAACGCTTGGCGAGATTTTGGCGACGAATTTAGCGGAATGTCGCCAACTTGGCGACATTTTTAAATGTTGCCAAAGTAACGAAAATCTCGCCAAATGGGTAAAAATGACGCTAAATCAATGAAAATGACGACTCATTGAAGAAAATTCAATATCTTGGAAAGAATATAAGTATCTACTATAAGAATAACATTTTTTTAACTCTAAAAGTAGTAAATTCATTGCATTATATATGGAAAGTTATGTACTGCCCACATCAGATTTTTTTTACACCTTTTCTCCTTTCACCATCAACAAACCTCAAATGTGTAAGGAAAGAGTGACAATAAAAGTGAATAAACACAAAAAGAAAAGTCGGACTTGGTCAGATCATCCAATCAGAATAGGATCAGTTTCGCATTTTTTAACGATCTTCAGCGTGGTTTGCTGATTAGGAGACCAAAGCATGCAAATAAATTTAAAATTATTAATCTCGAATTTTTGTTGTCTATATGTTGAAACATTTATTACTTTCCTTATATACATAATGTATAAGGAAAGTATTGTGACGGGGTCGAAAATTCGAAATCGAGTTTTCGACGGGAGAGCACGTTTCAAGCATCCCTGATCACGAATCGAACATTTTTGAAGTAATGCCTGTGTGTGTGTGTGTGTGTGTGTCAGTGAGTCTCTGGAGACGATAACTGACGAACGAATAGACCGATTCGAACCAAATTTGGTACAAAAATCACAATCCGTAAACACTGGAAGCCTATTGTTTTTATACGTAATCGAATGTTCAGAACCCCCCTAAATTTTCGAATAAAATATTGAAAAAATCGTCAAAAAATCAAAACCACTAATAAAGTTACGCAAATAAACATTTATTATGTAATTTTTCATTAGAAAACGATTGATATAAATTTTAGAATGCTAACATGAACCGTTCTCGAGATATTGCACATATTTCAAAAAAATTATTAAAAGGTCATATAAAATGAAAAAAAAAAAATTTCCTATTGAGAAACTATGCTCACTTTCAAATGTAATACCATGCGATAAAATGGGTGACATTATTCTCGTGGATCTAGCCCGTTCCATTCATGAAAATAGATACTTTGAGTAATACTTTTGTATTTGAACGCCAATAGTCATTTATCTGCTGTAAGAACAACTTATGTCTTCGTCCATAACGCTTGGCGAGATTGTGGCGACGAATTTGGCGGAATGTCGCCAACTTGGCGACTTTTTGAAATGTTGCCAAATTAACGGAAATCTCGCCAAATGGATAAAAATGAGGCTAAATCAATGAAAATGACGACTCATTGTCGAAAATTCAATATCTTGGAAAGAATATTAGTATCTACTATAAGAAAAACCTATTTTTTTACTGTAAAAGTAGTAAATTCATTAGAGTATATAAGGAAAGTCACGTGTTGCCCACATCAGATTTTTTCTAGTTTGTGACACCGCTGTTCATTAGTTTAGTTCCGTCCACCATCAACAAAACTCTCATGTGTAACTTAAGACTAACAATAAATATAAAACAAATTCTATAATAACTAATTCTATAATAACTCAAAAAGAAAGTAATTCCTTGTCTGAATTATTCCTTCACTATGTTTTGCAATTTTTTGAAGATATTAAGCTAAAATTGGCAATGATGTGACCAAGACGTGCAAATTCATTAAAAATAATTACATTTGAATATTTTTTTTTTAATTTTGGAACATTTATTTCTCTCCAGTGACAGTGTGAATCATTAATGTTTATCTCCTTCCACCATCGACGAAAAATTAAGATAAGACTAGGGTGTGGCGATAACAATGAAACTACTTCTGCAATATCGAAAAGCAAAAAAGTACTGCCTTGGTCTGATCATTATTTCACAATAGGACCGGTTTCCCAAATGTTGAAGATCTTTAAAAATTATTGGTGATGGGACGACAAAGTTGTAAAATCCATCTGCAAGAACGATTACCGAATTTTTGTTATATAAATTTCGGATCATTATTACTTTCCTTATATACATAATGTATAAGGAAAGTATTGTGACGGGGTCGAAAATTCGAATTCGAGTTTTCGACGGGAGAGCACGTTTCAAGCATCCCTGATCACGAATCAAACATTTTTGAAGTGATGTCTGTGTGTGTGTGTGTGTGTGTGTGTGTGTGTCAGTGGGTCTGTGGAGACGATAACTGACGAACGAATGGACCGATTTAAACCAAATTTAGTACAAAAATCACAATCCGTAAACACTGAAAGCCTATTGTTTTTATACGCAATCGAATGTTCAGAATCCCCCTAAATTTTCGAATGAAATTTTGAAAAAATCGTCAAAAAATCAAAACCACTAATAAAGTTACGCAAATAGACATTTCTTATGTAATTTTTCATTAGAAAACGATTAATATAAATGTTAGAGCGCTAATATGAACCGTTCTAGAGATATTGTACATTTTTCAAAAAAATTATCAAAAAGTCATATAAAATAAAAAAAATATTTTTTCTATTGAGAAAAATGTTCACTTTTCATATGTAATACCATGCGATAAATTGGGTGACATCATTCTCGTGGATCTAGCTCGTTCCATTCATGAGAAAATATACTTCGAGTAATACTTTTGCATTTGAACGCCAATAGTCATTTATGTGCTATAAGAATATCTTATTTCTCCGTCAGTAAAGCTTGGCGAGATTTTGGCGACGAATTTGGCGGAATGGCGCCAACTTGGCGACTTTTTTAAATGTTGTGAAATTAACGAAAATCTCCCCAAATGGATTAAAATGACGCTAAGTCAATGAAAATGACGACTAGTTGTCGAAAATTCAATATCTTGGAAAGAATATTAGTATCTACTATAAGAAAAACCTATTTTTGTACTGTAAAAGTAGTAAATTCATTACATTATATAAGGAAAGTCATGTGTTGCCCACATCAGATTTTTTTCAATCAGTGACACTGCAGATATCATTAATAAAAATCTAGGGTGCGATTACAGCAGAAGTTCAAAACTTCAGCTCAAAATTTTGGCAAAAAACACGTTTTGGGCACATATAAATTGAATATTTTTGATTGAAATTGACACCACATTGGAGTCAAATTGACGTCATATCGCAGTCAAATTGACACCACATTGTTTATTGGTTGTTATTTTCAAGAAGTGATTTGTGTGTTTTTTGTTCTTAAAGTCTCTCTAACTTTTCCCAAACTTTTTGGGAAATAAATAGTTTGTAGAATATGACACGTTTCCAAAATAAATTTCAATTGCAGCTTACAAAACACAAAAACAGTAAACAATATGCGTGCTGAGGACTACACATGGCAGAAGTGAAACTTACGTGGAAAAAGGAGTTGCTAGTACTATAAATCAACATTTAGAACCCATAATCAAATACGGAGAAAAAAATCACTGTACTTTCTTTGAGGTAGTAAATTGACTATTTTTAAACATATAGCATTTTGTGGAAAAAATAGTCAATTACACTCTCATGTATTAATGATGACACACATTTTTACAACACACTTTCATATTTTATAAAAATCGTCAATTATACTCTCATATGTTTATAACATTTGTTATTTTACACTGTGTCGCAATTTTTGAAAAGCCTTAATTTCTTTAACTGAATTATTCTTGTCAAAAGGAAAAGCAAGTTATATAAAATCAAATTTCGAAAAATTAGGATAAATAAAATACAAAAATTACTTTGCGGAAATATAAAATTAAATTTCGTATTACGAATTGAAAAAGTATGACATTTCGACTGGAAAGTAACACATTATTAATCTATTTCCGTTTGTTGTGACTCTAAAAACGAAACAATGGTTTGTAATAAATGAAATGTGAAAGGAATTTTTTACTTTCCTTATATGCATAATGTATAAGGAAAGTATTGTGAAGGGGTCGAAAATTCGAATTCGAGTTTTCGACGGGAGAGCACGTTTCAAGCATCCCTGATCACGAATCAAACATTTTTGAAGTGATGTCTGTGTGTGTGTGTGTGTGTGTGTGTGTGTGTGTGTGTCAGTGAGTCTGTGGAGACGATAACTGACGAGCGAATGGACCGATTCGAATGAAATTTGGTACAAAAATCACAATCCATAATCACTGGAAGTCTATTGTTTTTAAACGTAATCGAATGTTCAGAACCCCCCTAAATTTTTGAGTGAAATTTTGAAAAAATCGTCAAAAAATCAAAACCGCTAATAAAGTTACGCAAATAGACATTTCTTATGTAATTTTTTATTAGAAAACGATTAATATAAATGTTAGAACGCTAATATGAACCGTTCTAGAGATATTGCACATTTTTCAAAAAAATTATCAAAAAGTCATATAAAATAAAAAAAATATATTTTCTATTGAGAAAAATGTTCACTTTTCATATGTAATACCATGCGATAAATTGGGTGACATCATTCTCGTGGATCTAGCTCGTTCCATTCATGAGAAAATATACTTCGAGTAATACTTTTGCATTTGAACGCCAATATTCATTTATGTGCTATAAGAATAACTTATTTCTCCGTCAGTAAAGCTTGGCGAGATTTTGGCGACGAATTTGGCGGAATGGCGCCAACTTGGCGACTTTTTGAAATGTTGTGAAATTAACGAAAATCTCCCCAAATGGATTAAAATGACGCTAAGTCAATGAAAATGACGACTAATTGTCGAAAATTCAATATCTTGGAAGGAATATAAGTATCTACTATAAGAAAAACCTAATTTTTTACTGTAAAAGTAGTAAATTGATTGCATTATATAAGGAAAGTCATGTGTTGCCCACATCAGATTTTTTTTCTCTTGATTAGCGCGTTTCCCCATGTTTTGAAAGCGGCTCCTCCTAGCAAAGGTTTAATCTAAATACGTTTAAATTTAAATAATAGTGTAATTTAACTTGAATAAAAGTGTAAAATACTTCTATCAAATAAAAGTGTAAAATAATCTATCAAAATAGTTATATAAGTATTATAATTCATAAATATAACACTTATAATAATTATATTATATACTACTTATAATATTTATAAATTTCCCCAAAATTTTTGAAAATTTTCTTAAAAAACTTAAAACTCTTAAACTAGAAGTTTAAAATAACTTGAGGATGCTAAAGACGATTAATGATTGATGAGGTTTGAATTGAGTAGATGGAAATGTACGTATTCAAGCACGTATTTATGTGCCATTACAGTTTTACAAATTTACAGATCAACTTGAATATAAAATTCAATAATTGAATATTTTTAAAAACTAGCTTTAAACTCGCAAACTGAGCAAACGGAATCGTTTTGCCAACCGTGGATCGTTTTTCGTGGATCGTTTTTCACTAATTTGACTGCCACTGCCCTCTCTCGAGCGTAGGCCCCGACCAGCTTTACGGCATTCATCCGTGCGCACACACATTCAAATCCTTTTTTCTCCAGCCTCATATTGAATGATAACAAGAAAGATCAATCATGCTTAAAGCATTGATTATGAAACACTTTCCAACTTCAATGCAATTTTATTTAAAAAGTCTAAAATGTAATACACTCGTCGGTAATATTTTAAAACTTATCACAATACTACATTATTTTATTATATTTGAAAACATAAACCTTCATTGAAAAAAATGAACTTCATTCAAATGACGGCATTGAAATATAAATTGCCTGGTTTAAACATTTCTAAAATGCGATACATTCCTCGGTAATATTTTTAAAACTATCATAATACTACGATAATTTATTATATTTGAAAACTTCATCGAAAACAACTGAAATTCATTCAAATGACGGCTTAGCAAAAATAACACGCCTGGATCTCTCTATAAAAACAGCATTTCATTCATAAATTTTTCCATTTCATTTCATTCATCACAATACTACAATCATTTATTTTATTTAAAAATTAAGACCATGGAGCTACAAGTAATTAAACTCTATGCTTAAAACTTCATCGAAAAAAATCGTCCTCCTCTTTATAAAATCAATTAATATTTCATTCATATCAGCCATGCAGACTCCATGGGCTAAATGATTTTATGTTAAAGAAATACAGCAATTCTAATACAACTCATTCTACAAATTTTGCTGTTTACATTTTACACAAGTGAAAAATCTGATGTGGGCAACACATGACTTTCCTTATATAATGTAATGAATTTACAACTTTAACAATAAAAAAAAATCTGATGTGAGCAACACATGACTTTCCTTATATAATGTAATGAATTTACAACTTTTACAATAAAAAAAATCTGATGTGGGCAACACATGACTTTCCTTATGCAATGTAATGAATTTACAACTTTTACAATAAAAAAAAATCTGATGTGGGCAACACATGACTTTCCTTATATAATGTAATGAATTTACAACTTTTACAATAAAAAAAAATCTGATATGGGCAACACATGACTTTCCTCATATACTGTTATAAATTTACTACTTTTACAGTAAAAAATTAGATTTTTCTTATAGTAGATACTAATATTCTTTCCACGATATTGAATTTTCGACAATTAGTCGTCATTTTCATTGATTTAGCATCATTTTTATCCATTTGGCGAGATTTTCATTAATTTGGCAACATTTCAAAAAAGTCGCCAAGTTGGCGCCATTCCACCAAAATCTCGCCAAGCGTTATGCACTAAGAAAAAGTTATTCTTACAGCTGATAAATGACTATTGGCGTTCAAATACAAAAGTATTATTCAAAGTATATTTTTTCATGAATGGAACGAGCTAGATCCACGAGAATGATGTCACTCAATTTATCGCATGGTATTACATATGAAGAGTGAACATGTTTCTCAATAGGAATTTTTTTTTATGTGACTTTTTCATAATTTTTTTGAAAAATGTGCAATATCTCGAGAACGGTTCATGTTAGCGTTCTAAAATTTTTGCCAATCGTTTTCTAATGAAAAATTACATAAGAGATGTCTATTTACGTGACTTTATTAGCGGTTTTGATTTTTGACGATTTTTTCAAAATTTCATTCGAAAATTTAGGGGGGTTCTGAACATTCGATTACGTATGAAAACAATAGGCTTCCAGTGTTTACGGATTGTGATTTTTGTACCCAATTTCGTTTGAATCGGTCCATTCGTTCGTCAGTTATCGTCTCCACAGACTAACTGACGAACGAATGGACCGATTCGAACCTAATTTGGTACAAAAATCACAATCCGTAAACACTGGAAGCTTATTCTTTTTATACGCAATTGAATGTTCAGAACCCCCCTAAATTTTCGAATGAAATTTTGAAAAAATCGTCAAAAAATCAAAACCACTAATAAAGTTACGTAAATAGACATTTTTTATGTAATTTTTCATTAGAAAACGATTGACATAAATTTTAGAACGCTAACATGAACCGTGCTCGAGATATTGCACATTTTTCAAAAAAATTATCAAAAAGTCTTATAAAATAGAAAAAAAAATCCTATTGAGAAACATGTTCACTTTTCATATGTAATATCATTCGATAAATTGGGTGACATCATTCTCGTGGATCTAGCTCGTTCCATTCATAAAAAAAGATACGTTGAGTAATACTTTTGTATTTGAACGCCAATAGTCATTTATCTGCTGTAAGAACAACTTATTTCTTTGTCCATAACGCTTGGCGAGATTTTGGCGACGAATTTGACGGAATGTCGCCAACTTGGCGACTTTTTTAAATGTTGCCAAATTAACGAAAATGTCGCCAAATGGATAAAAATGACGCTAAATCAATGAAAATGACGACTCATTGTCAAAAATTCAATTTCTTGGAAAGAATATTAGTATCTACTGTAAGTAAAACCTATTTTTTTACTGTAAAAGTAGTAAATTCATTACAATATATAAGGAAAGTCATGTGTTGCCCACATCAGAATTTTTCAGTATGTAGATGCACAGAATTTAAGCAAAAAAATAGTAGTTTTAGGACGGATGCAACACTCAATATGAATTAAAAAGAACATAAAAAATCACGATTTTCAAACAAGATGGGTGTCATATATCATTTTGAAGTGGGTCATGTGATCTTTACATTTCATGCTCACGTGATTGTTTCATATAAGAGGTGTAATTATTATTTTAATTTTTATTTAAAAAACTACTGAATATATTTCGCTGAATTTTTTTTGATATATTTCATGGAACAATTTGAATATTACCTAAAATTTTTGAAGCAATTTGTGAATTTTAAATCCGCTTAAAAAATGTTTGAAAAATTAGGTCCCATAGGGCTCAATGTATTTCATTTTTTCAACCCGGGTTCAATCCAAAACTAATTGGGTGAAATTATTCATTTATATTCCCATAGGTACTACAGACCGTCTGGACCCCATACTAAAATTTCATTTTGATTAAGGCATTTTTACGGCAGTTATCGTGCTAACGGACAGACAACCAGACAGACAGAATGAGCAAAGTCATAAACACTTCTCAACTTTGTTGTAAAGTGTTAAAAATGGCCGCGTCGAACTTACGAAATAAATTTTATTTTGGGCAGTGTGTTGCGCTTTCTTCGTGCCGGTTCTGAAATGCTTTTTCTTTTTTTTTTATGAATTGTTGTTTAAGTTATTTACGATTTGTTAAATAAAGTGTGCGTGGAATAAAATGCTAACAACATGGAGTACATAAATAATTTCTTGAAGTTGCCGTGTTTGTTTACATTTTTCAATGAAGGAGCGAAAGAAAATAGTCCAGGCGCAACAGTGAAACAAGAAAGAAAAATCATGCATAAAGCATGGATTATGAAACACTTTCCAACTTCAAGGCAATTTTATTTTAAACATCTCTAAAATGCGATGATACATTCCTCGGTAATATTTTAAAAATTATCACAATACTACATTAATTTATTACATTTGAAAACTTAAAACTTCATCGAAAAAAATTAACTTTATTCATCAATGAATATTTCATTCATATCAGCTATATTGCAGACTCAATGAGCTAAATAATTTTGCATTAAAGAAATGCAGCAATTCTTATACAACTCATTCTACATATTTTGCTGTTTACATTTTCCATAAGTGAAAATTAGGATTCGTTGCTGAAATAATCAAAGTTGAATGATCATTTAAACTCAAATATATTGTAGTTGCGTTGTTTCAGTATGTAGATGCACAGCATTTAAGCAAAAATAAAGCTGTTTTAGGACGGATACAACCCTAAATATGAATTACAAACTTTAAAAATCACGATGTTGACTCAAGATGGATGCCATATTTTATTTTGAGGTGAGTCACGTGATCTCTTTATAATGGTCACGTGATCGCTTCATATAAAAGGTGTAATTATTATTTTAATTTTTATTTTAAAAAGTATTGAATATATTTTGCTGAATTTGTTTTTTATATATTTTATGGGGTAATTTGAATATTTCCTAAAACTTTCGAAGCAATTTGTGAATTTTAAATCCGCTTAAAAAATGTTTGAAAAATTAGGTCCCATAGGGTTCGATGTCATTTCTTCAACTCGGGTTCAATCCAAAACTAATTGAGTGATATTATTCATTTACATTCCCATAGGTCCCACAGACCGTCTGAACAACATACTAAAATTTCATTTTCATAAAGTCATTTTTACAGTAGTTATCGTACTAACGGATAGACAGACAGAATGAACAAAGTCATAAACAGTTTTTAACTTTATTGTAAAGTGTTTAAAATCGGTCTTTTTCGTGAATTTGCGTGGGATCAAAGTTTTATTCTGTTTTCAGATTTTGTGCCGACAGTGGTGCAATCGTGCAAAATGGGTGCCGGAATCGACTTTATTTCTTTTCCAGCAACAACTCAGTATTTATCACTTTACGGTTAAAACAATATTTCACAAAACTAATGCTTGCTAAATTCTCTATAAAAAAAGTGTAAGCAGATCTGCCATCAGAGTAACAGTTACCGAGCAATATCCACGTGAAATTATCGATGTTGGCACAATTCCAGCGAAATCAACTATTTATCTAAAAATTCATCACTTTAGCTTTATTGAACACCATTTTAACCGCAAAGTGATGGAAGCACAGTTATTTTTATTTATTTGAGTCCCAGCTTTTATTGCGGAATTACGGACACTTGGCTAAAAACTGGGTCTTTAAACGGAAATTTGGTAAACTCACTGAAGCTTCTGAAGCGACTGATTCAATGACAGTCAGCATCGTCGGAGGAGACAAAATATCCCAGCAGAGACCTGCGAGTCTAAGCTATCCAAGTTGGTCTGCCTCAGGCCTGACATATCCCGCCTGATATATCACGCCTGACATATCAAGTTGGCCTGACATATCACGACCAAAAGGAAATCCGAGGAAAAATAAGAAAATATGATCCTAGCTGCCTCACGTTGTTTGGCATTGTTCCGGTTAGGAACAAACAAGCACCGGAAGGACAATGCATTAACTGTCATAAAATTGTTGCTAATAATAGAAATCTTCAAACGCCGCGCTTCATCTCTTCAGGCAGGGTCATCCATGATGGAGAGAATTTCTAAAAATAAAAATGAAAACGCAACTGAAGCTTCATTTATTGTCAGTTTACACATTGCAAAAGCTGTAAAGCCCCATACTATTGCCGAGCCGCTGATTAAACCTTGCGTGAAGGATGTTGTAAGTTGCACGTTAGGTCCAGACAAGGTTAAGAAGATTGGTACGGTGCAGCTGTCAAATAGAACTATAAGCAAGCGAATTCACACAATTTCAGAGTCTGTGGAGAACGAGCTTATAAGAAGATTGAAAACTTGTGAATTTTTTAGTTTACAGCTTGATGAAAGTTCCGACGTTGCGGGACTTGCTGTTTTTCTTGTGTTCGTGAGGTATTCATTCGAAATGCAAATAGAAGAAGAACTTTTGATGAGTGAAGTGCTTGAAATTTACACCACTGGCGACGAAATTTTCAAAGTTATCGACAAATGTGTACAGAAAAATGATTTGAAATGGAGTGGATATTTGCAGCGATGGAGCGGCTGCAATGGTTAGGAAAGTGAAGGGCGCCGTGTCCAGGATGAAGCAAGTGGCAGGAAATGCCACCAGCAGCCACTGTGTCATCCATCGGCATTATCTGGCTTCTAGATGGATAATCGGCATTATCTGGCTACAAGATTTAAAAGTCGTATTAGATGGTGCTGTGAAGATAATTAATCATGTTAAGAGCCGCCCGCTTCAAGCACGTATTTTAAAACTTACAGCCGAAGATCTGGGTATGGATCACTTCTATCTCTTGCTGCACTGCACACAGAAGTGCGGTGGCTATCAAGGTGAAAAATGTTAGCCAAACTGTTTGAACTAGAAAATTCACTGGTGGTAACATTTACAGAGGAGTCTTTTATCCAACAATTAATTGATGTCAATTGGCTGCTTAAATTTGGATACGTTTCCGACATCTTTGAAAAACTAAATGAAACCAGCACTTCTCTTCAAGGGAAAGGGGGAGCACTATTAGAGAAAATAAAAGCCTTGCGGAAAATAATTACATTTTTAAAGCTTGTGTAAAAAGTAGAGACATCTCCAACTTTCCTTGGTTGTAAGAATTTGTCAAAACAAATGAGATCAACCTTCAAACCAACTTCCTCGAAATTGTTATTGCCCACTTGCAAGGTTTGGAAAGAAGCATAGTTGATTATTTACCCGAGATTGACTCTGATGACATCCATAGCTGGATGATGAACCCGTTTTCCTGGGACCCGACACATAAACCTACTGTAATGACGAATGAAAATTTTCAAAATCTGCTTGAGATCAGCGAAGACAGCAGTTTAAAACAGAAATACCGTGAAGGAAGCCAGGAACAGTTCTGGATGCAGGTGTATTAAGAAAACAAGAAAGATCAATCATGCATAAGCATTGATTATGAAACACTTTCCAACTGAAATGTAATTTCATTTAAAAATTTCTAAAATGTGATTCATTCAGTGGTAATATCTTTTACATTATCACAGAACTACAGTAATTTATTATACTTAAATATTTAAAACTGTATCGAAATATAAATCATCTGATTCTTTATGCAAAATCAATGAATATTTCATTCATATAACTTGTATTCCAGACTCCAGAGCTAAATAATTTTGTGTGAAAAAAATTCAGCAATTCTTATGTAATTCATCTTACAATCGCTTGAGATATTTGCATTCTGCATATGTTAAAATTAGGCTTCCTTGAAGAAATAATAAAAGTTTAGGGATCATTTAAAATCACAACTATTGTAATTGCATAGGCACGGAATTTAGATACACAGATAATACACAGATAATATATATGTGTATGTGTATGTACTCAAAGTATTGGAATCGTGCCGAGGATCGGAACTCGAATTTTCAAAGTATCTACACGTTTTGGGACTTCTAGAACACGAAAAAACTACTTTTAGGAAGACGTCTGTGTGTGTAAGGGTGTATCTGTGTATGTTTCTGTGTGTCTGTGTGGATATTACATCCACTCTAATTGAAAAACTAATGGACCGAATTTCATACAATTTGGTAGGTATGTTTTTTGTGGGAAATCCTGATGTTCATTAGATTATAGTACGATTCGTAATAAAAGAATCTGCCTTCTTTGCGAAATGGCCGCAGAAATTGCCTTTATCAACTCTAGCTAAAAACTAATGAACCAAATTTAACAAAATTTAGAGTATAATATTTCAATAACCTACAAGTGATTTATATACCAAATTTAACAAAATTTTGTATATAAATCATTTGTAGGTTATTCTACTACGATTCGGGAAAAAGGAACGGGCTATTTTTGCGAAATGGCCAGCAAAAATCGTTATATATAAAAATAAAAGACTACGTGTGCTCAATTATACCAATTAAATTAATATTTTATATGTGATTTTATATGTGTGTGACAACAAAAAGAATAAGACTAACCCCATTACTCTAGGACTAGCCGTTCTTGAGATATTCTAGTTTTTTCGCGTTTTCGCTACGCCACCTTTGACAATAAGTCCAGCTATCAAATGAGAACCAAATTTAAGTTTAACGTGTAAATTCAATGTCATTTAAAATACTTATGTTGTGCAGATAAACTCAAATTATCATTGAATAAATAAAGAGAACGAATATGAGTCTGCAGAGAAAGACATGTGCTGTCCACATCAGAATTTTTAACAATATTACACCAATGATTTATAGAAGTGAACGGGGATTATTTTCAGACCATTTCGAAAAAAATGTATAATCTATATTTAAAGATCCATCAAATTTTTGTCGAATAAAATGTTCAACAAATTTAAGCTGTGTACCAAATTTTAACTCTCTAGGACGTAGGAAAGTGCATTTAAAATGCCATCAATTAAATTTATCATGAAGAGTTTTATAAAATTTTAAAAAAATGAAAAATTGTTATCTACCAAATTTATCTTAAAATATGAAGCCACTCCCATATGCAAAACGTTTAAACAAATGGAGAGATATTTATTATATAATATCTCTCTCTTTTCTTTCTGGAAGATATCCCAAAGTGAGAATTTAATTGAATTTGTTTTTTTCCCTATATTAAATAATTTTTTTAATTAAAAAACTACTTAACATATTTTACTGAATTTTTTTTTATATATTCTATGGGATAATGTGAATATTTTCTAAAAATTTCGAAGCAATTCGTGAATTTTAAATTTACTTAAAAAATGTTTGAAAAATTAGGTCCCATAGGGTTCAATGTATTTCATTTTTTCAACCCGGGTTCAATAAAAAACTAATTGGGTGATATTATTTATTTATATTCCCATAGGTCCTACAGACCGTCTGAACAACATACTAAAATTTCATTTTGATAAACTCATTTTTACGGCAGTTATCGTGCTAACGGACAGACAGACAGACAGACAGACAGACAGACAGACAGACAGACAGACAGAATGAACAAAGTCATAAACACTTTTCAACTTTGTTGTAAAGTGTTAAAAATGCTGTTGGTAACGCTGCAGTGAAAAGTCTTGTGCGTTTTACTTCAACTTATCTCAGTGAGTCTGCACTCTCAACGAACACTTACATAAAAAACAGATACATGAACAAACTTTCTGGGTCAAGAGATTTGAGGGTAAAATTAACTAAACTTCCCATAAACATAAATCAGATAATGAAAAATTCATCCAAACAGCTTCATTCATCGCATTAAAGACAACTAAGCATTAAATTTGCACTGTTTTTCTTCTTTTCCGCAGCTTTAAGGATAGCTGTGACGCGATTTTTTTAACACTTTACAACAAAGTTGAAAAGTGTTTATGGCTTTGTTCATTCTGTCTGTCTGTCTGTCCGTTAGCACGATAACTGCCGTAAAAATGACTTAATCAAAATGAAATTTTAGTATGTTGTTCAAACGATCTTTAGGACCTATGGGAATATAAATGAATAATATCACCCAATTAGTTTTGGATTGAACCCGGGTTGAAAAAATGAAATACATTGAGCCCTAAGAGACCACATTTTTCAAACATTTTTTAAGAGGATTTAAAATTCACAAATTACTTCGAAAATTTTAGGTAAAATTCAAATTGTTAAATAAAATATATAAAAAAAATTCAAAATATATTCAGTAGTTTTTTAAATAAAAATTAAAATAATAATTACACATCTTATATGAAATGATCACGTGACCATGATATGAAACGATCACATGACCCACTTCACAATGATATATGGCATCCATCTTGTTTCAAAATCGTGATTTTTTAAAGTTCTTTTTAAATCATATTGAGTGTTGCATCCGTCCTAAAACTACTTTATTTTTGCTTAAATTCTGTGCATCTACATACTAAAACAACACAATGACAATATATTTGAGTTTAAATTCTCATTCAAATTTGATTATTTCTACAACTAAGCCTATTTCTCACCTATATAAAATGTAAACAGCAAAATATGTAGAATGAGTTGTATATATTGGAATTACTGTATTTCTTTAACACAAAATAATTCAGTCCATGGAGTCTGCATGGCTAATATGAATGAAATATTAATTGATTTTATAAACAGAAGGACGATTTTTTTCGATGAAGTTTTAAGCATAGAGTTTATGAATTGTAGCTCCATGGTCTTAATTTTTAAATAAAATAAATTATTATAGTATTGTGATGAATGAAATGAATGAAATCCTGCTTTTATAGAGATCCAGGCGTGTTATTTTTTCTATGACGTCATTTGAATTCATTTCAGTTGTTTTCGATGAAGTTTTCAAATATAATAAATTATCGTATATTATGATAGCTTTAAAAATATTACCGTGGAATGTATTGCATTTCAGAGATATTTAAACCAGGCAATTTATATTCCAATGCCGTTATTTGAATGAAGTTCATTTTTTTCAATGAAGGTTTAAGTTTTCAAATATAATAAATCAATGTAGTATTGTGATAAGTTTTAAAATATTACCAAGGAATGTATTGCATTTTCGAATTTTTTAAATAAAATTGCATTGAAGTTGGAAAGTGTTTCATAATCAATGCTTTAAGCATGATTGATCTTTCTTGTTTAGCCTGACAATGGTGCCGCGCGAAAAAGTTTGAGAACAGCTGAAGTAGACTGTCACGGGGGATAAGTAACGTATGACGCACAACACTTCAATGAGTGTCCAAGGAAAGGAAATCTGAAATTAAGACCCCTTCCAAGGATCACACAAACAGAAATAAAACTAGATATTAAGTACGTTTACTTACTGTTGTGATACAACCCATTCAAGAGACTTAATTAAAGAAAATAAAATCAATTGAACGATCATATCTCAACACCTGATTGGGTCGGACACTCACATACAATAAAAAATTGGGAATTAATTAATAGTTAATTTTTAATGGAATGGGACCGTACAGTGGGGAATAAAATTTAGAATATAATAACATTGCGTTGTGTAATTAAAATATAAAAAAACCATTTTGTATGTGAGCGCCTAAAATTACTTACCTGTAACTTGATCTCATTCGCTCTAATTCTTTTTATCAATACTGGAAATCGAATTATATTTCATCTTATAACTATTAGTCACAATTAATTAATCAGTTATTAAATTAAAAAAATCAAATTGTTCTTGTAAGATGATCAGACATCATAAGTTAATTTAAGGTTCTTTATTTTATCTCATATCATATATATGCATCTAAAGTCAAAGTTACTTTAACCACATCGATTTTCTTTTGGAATTGTATATATATATGAAGTTAACTTCGAACAATCAGATATGCAAAGTCACAGGTTCCACAATGATAATGGCCACATCTAGAGCCCCCCTTTTCGCTAAAGTCAAGTTTCTAACACGCAGTGCGAAAAGAAAAATGGAAATAATAGCAGAGCGCGATTCCATAATGTTAAATGAAACTGCACACAGAAATACCAATATGCACTTTGCTGTATAATATGTTTCCCTACATAAAATGGCGAAAATTTTTAATCTTCATGATGACTTGTTAACTCGTTTCCTTTAGAATAATCCACAAAAGTCAGGTGAAAGATGTTATAATAATTATGTCAAGTAACAGACATAACGATCCTTGCTTAAGACCAGAATTGCATAGTAATTGGCAAAAAAAATTAAATCCACAGGAAATATCTATAGAGGCATATGCTGCTGTCAAACTGTGAAATAAATAAATATTTCTTTAACTTGGCCAAAATAACTTTAATAAAAAGTGATCGATGAGATACTTGCACAAGAAATCACTTGACAATTGCAGACTCCTGTAGTTACACTTTGTAAAATATACATTCCACAGGAAATAAATCCAAGAAATTCAAAAGTTGATTCACAAACAGAAACACAAAAACAAATATATATATTTTTTTTATCCGTAAAAAAAAAATAATTTCATTTACAGCACTTAAAACTTAAAATCACATGAATATAAAAAATGGCAAGGACACGAGGCATCCCCCCTAAAGGGGACCCCACCAATATCACGACCTTCACATATCCAGAATTTTCGAGAGAAGAGCGAGTCAGCAAAAATTTCTCCCGCCAAATCTGACGTTGCCATCAACAAAAACAAACTCCTGCTCAACCAGGGAGGTCAAAATTTGAGACAGAAGAACCTGATTTTCTCCATAAACAACACCTTGCCAATTGAAACTGTGTGCCCGTATCCAGCCATATGAATAAAAATATGAATGGATAGCAGCAGGCTATAATTTAATTTAATAAAAGAGAAAATTGGCCTATTAATGAGTATATAAAATAAAAGCAATTTTGAATAGAATAATTTTGAATAATAATAAAGTAAAATAAAATATTTAATGATTTATAAAAAAAATGTTAATTTGGAATAATAAAATAAAACGGTGTTGTGACGTATCACAACACTTACATTAGCGTTGAGTTTGCAATAACCTCAGGTCCGGCTGCCCAGGCTTACAAAATGCAAACTGGACACACAGGCACGCAACAAAGTAACAACAAAGATCAAGTTGGGAAAACATGAGTCAAATGATTAAAATAACTCTTTTTATTTTAAATATATATATACATATATCTTTTAGGAAAATAAAGAAACACAGAAGATAATTCTGGCCATTTTCTGTATTAAATATTGAAAAATGACATTTGGCCTTTGAACTTAAATGTCATCAAACTCTATAATACTAGAAGCATTAAACACGACATTTTATATATATATATTCAAATATTGAATATAATTACTCTTGATATGAATTAAATATGTTTCACTTTATCGACTGAAATTCTGGCCTCAATTTAGATCTAGCAATTCTCCTTTAAGAATTTCGATATTTTCAATAAATGCTATTTAAATACCTAAATACTTCATCACTGTTTCGTATTACCAATTTCACACAAGCACTGATTCAGATGAATACTTCGACTCAAGATCTCAAAGGATCAAGAGGCAAATCGTACACACACAGGTTAAATTCATGCCGAGAAAATTCACTCCAAGATATTTATGGAAATGATCCAATGATCCAAATACTTTGGCTGTTCACACATCTCTACGGTAGAACGTCCAAAACAATGCCGAAACTTAATTCACAATCTAGTTCCTTAATCTAGTAACTTAATCCACAATCTAATTTTTCGGATCCACAATCTAGTCCTACAGGACGACATCGCGCTCGACTCTTTAATCCAAATCTCCAGAATTTTCCGAAATTAAATCTGAAATAAATAAATGAGAAATTAGTAAATTTTAAAATAAAAGAAATTGTCTTGGCCCACGCGGATTATAAGATTCCTTCTGAATCAAAGTTATAAACCGAAACACAAAAATGGCCGTTGGGTCATCATTTTGTGTCCGACTTTTCAGAGCGAGAAATAAAGAGCTCCTTCTCCAACGAAAACTCAGGGCCAAGAGAGCCCGTCTACTGTGAAAAATGGCAATATAGGTCGCCTCGACCTTCAACTTCTTGCACGACATTAAATGTAGCATCAAACGGTTTTGTGCTCAACCTCGCGCCATCGCCTGCAGAAACGAAACCTCTGCTCCGGGCAATAAATAAAGTAATAAGAAGTTATCTTCGGAACATCTGCCGAAGCGAGATCCCACACTTTCTGCATGAAAAGTGCAAACTCGTACAGAATTAAAACCTTGGAATAAAAATGGCTTCCGAAAGAGAATGATTTTGGAAAGAACAGAAAAATATCGTGTTTCACACTCATACTGTCATATATCACTATGACATAGACTATAAGAATAATATATTTCTCCGTCCGTCCGCCGCAAGGTTTGGCGAGCCATTTAACGGAACGTCGCCAACTTGGCGACTATTTTAAGTGTTGCCAAAGTGACAAAAATGTCTTCAAATTGATAAAAATAACGCCAAATGAGAATTACTGTTTCGTAAATTCTAATTTTTTTTACTATAAAAGGAGTAAATTTATTGCATTATGTCATGTGTTACTCACTTCAATTTTTTTTTATTGAACCTGTCTTGCACATTTTTTAAGACTATTTAGTGCATTATAGCTAATCTAACGTTTTCTTGTTTTTTATATAATTCTGCATTTTATCATTAGTCATTTGTGTATTAGTTTACAACGTTTTGGTTACGACTTTTTTACCGGATATAAGTTAAGCCTATTGAGACCACGATTGTATAATCCCCACGGTGGGCTAAATATATAATTTGGTGGTTGTAAGCTCTGTAGCATTTTACGTTTGTCTTGTGTCTCTTCAAGTTTCGCTTTTTTCTTGATTACACAAGAGCTTAAATTTATGAATATTGACCTAAAAAATTTTTCATAATCAGTAGTCATTCATCCTGCCTAAGTTCTGTGAAATTTTAGACATTAGATTGAAAACGTATGGGTATATAAATAGGATCGGACCATGCAGTGGATTTAATTTCGGGTCAGGGAATATTTTTATATCATAAACAAAAGTCCCCTAAATGTTCTGAACTCGGAAAACCCAAAATAAAATTTTTTGCCAGAATTCAAGTTAAAATTCCAACATAAGGAAACCATTTTTACTTTTTGACTTAAATTATCGGATAATAAATACTTCAGATTTCCAAATTTCAGATTATTGAAGTTTGGCTGAGTTTATTGTTCAGACAGTTCCATGAAAATTTGAACTGTGCCTCAAAAACTTCGGGATGTTATTGATGGGAAAGTAATATCAGACATCTATGGGATAGAACTCCCTTGAGTAGAATTACCGAAATTCCGATATTTGGCCCGGTATTGAAAGTGAATGTCCTTTTTTCTAAACACGTCCCATGGGCGTGGATCCAAGATGCATTGAAATTATCTTGTTCCATCACTGTTACAAAGTGAAATTAAATCCGAAGTGAAATGAAAGTGAAACGAAAAATTACATCGCAGTTAGAAGATGAAATGAAAGGGTATGAAGAATATCATTCAAGGTCGACAAGTTTGGACCTTCATGGAGGACTACGTTTTTTGTCCCTCTGTTATAATCTCCGAGAAAATACGTTTATCATAACTTTCAACTCGAAATAATTTATTAGATCATTTTTTATTTTTCATCAGGTTCGCCTTTCGAGTCTGGAAAAACCAGTATTAAAACAGCCTGCATAATATTTAGTTAGATCTTGAATAACACATCCTGAATAAAAATAAAACAAGAAAGATCAATCATGCTTAAAGCATTGATTATGCTTAAAGCATTGATTATAAGTCATTTTTACGGCAGTTATCGTGCTAACGGACAGACAGACAAACAGACAGACAGACAGACAGAATGAACAAAGTCATAAACACTTTTCAACTTTGTTGTAAAGTGTTAACAACGAGTTTTTTCAATAGATAAATAACGTTAAAAGACACAACTGCAAACACAGTTAAAAGACACAACAGCTGCGTTTGTGCATTTCAGTGTTGTATGTTGCTGGATAAAATAGCTGATTAAAAATGCTTTCTTTGGTCTAGATGATCATCCTTCTTGTAGTTGTAGTTGTTGCGAAGTCTCAGTATAGGAATTGTAGAAGTAAATCAAATTCAATTTGTTATTTACAATTTTAAAATTTATATTAATTTTAATTTTAATTAAAATTAAATTAAAGTTAAATTTATTTTAAACAATCATTCCGTCTGTCAGTATTCATGCCCTCCTGACTATTTTCATTCCAATTGTTAGAAAAATAGTCACAGCAGACGAATTTCTTCAATAATATTTCCTTAATGCAATCTATATAAATAAAATTGAAAATCTGTCTGTCTGTCTGTCTGTCTGTCTGTCTGTCTGTCCCATCATCACGGGAGAACGGCTGAACCGAATTTGATGAAATTTTGTGGGTAGCCTAGAAATAGCCCCACTTAAAATTTAGTCCATGTTTGAAGTTTCCATAACCAGTGGTTCTCGAGATATTAGTGAAAAACGAATATTTCGTTTGTCTTATCATCACGAGAGAACGGCTAAATCGAATTTAATGAAATTTTATGAGTAGCCTTAAAATAGCCCCCATAAATTTTGCCCAAGTTTCGAGTTTCTAATACCAGGGGTTGTCGAGATATTAATGAAAAACGGAACTTTATCCAAGGAGATCTACTCTCTAACTCCGTGGTTTATCCAAACAGAAAGGATGAAAATCGTTTGTTTAAAACGTCAACGTGAATTAAAACTTCATTTCTGAGCTTAGTGCAGGATTTTTGCATTAATTAGTCACTATCTGAAAGCATGAATTGTTTGAAACATGAATTTTAATGGAAAATCTAACTCCATGGTCAAGCATTTACTAAACAATGGAGAGTATAAAGAAATCAAAATGGTTATTATTTTTGCATTTTATGGAGAAGAGATCAAAATGGTTATTTAATTTCGGAGTTTATGAGGAAGATTCTTTATTATATTATGTTGCTCAGCAACGCAATTAAATTAAATGTGTTTCTTAATATTTGTTATTATTTTTTCTATTTGAATAATAAATAAATAGATGTATAAATGTATTTTGTAAATGAACGGTTTGATTTTTCATTTAATTATATTAATTACGGACTACGTACATCACTTTCATTTGACAAAGAGTTTTTAAGCTTTTATATTGTGTCTAGCTAATAAACTCATATTGTGTTTACCAATAAACTCATTTATCCGATTGTTGAAACAGAAAAAGAGTAGAAAGGGTATATCTTCTAATACAATTTCAGTGTTTGCATTTAGTATATACAAACGGGATCAGGATGTTTTATTCTTCAGATCTGCAATTTCACAGCTACGAATTTGGCGGAATATCGCTAACTTTGCAACTGTTCTTAAACTTTGCCAAATTGACGGAAATATCGCCAAATTGCTAAAAACGACGCAAATCAATGAAATTAAATTCGTTTTTTTAGAAGACAGTACTGAAATGATGTTTCGGTAGCATTTGTGGGTCAGTCTATCCATCCTACTTAGTAACACATTTATCGAATTTTTAAAATATCACCAAGTTGATAAAAATGTTTGTGAATCTATAAAAATGTCATGAAATTGATAAAATTGCGCTTAATAAATGAAATTAATTGTGTTTTGTTAGGGGATAATATTATGATGATGTTTCGTCAATTTGTCGCAAAATGGGACTATCAGTTTTACAGTCCCACTTGGCGATAAATTTGGCGATTTTTTAAGTTATCGCTAAATTGAAGAAAATATCGCCAAGCCTTTCATAGAGATAGCATTATTCACACGATATGATTTCCATCAATTTATTTGAAGCAACTGATATCATGTCATTTAGCAATGGATGTAAATCCAATGTGTTATGTGGCATACGATTTTAATTAAATCTTTTCCGATTTGAATAATAAAGATATGTATATAAAATAAATTTCATTGGCATTGCATTTTTGACTGGAAAATATCGATTACGTCTTCAGGTTACACATTATTATTATTGATATTTTCGGGGATTATTGATTCAGGGATTATTGATATTTTCAAATTATTATACCATTGTTTTATTATGACAAAAATTGTTGAAACTCAAATATTGTACGTTGTGCGAGTAATCTTCTATAAATGCACGTGTTATCTTCTAATCTACGAGAATATAAGTAGTACAGGTATATAGGCATATATTTTGATATATATTGGCATATATTGGAATCAATTACGACCTTCTGGTATAAAGATTACGGGGATAATTGAAATTTTCAATTTATAATGCATCTGTTTTATTTCGGCAAAGATTTTTTAGACTCATATTGTAATAAGGATAATCTTCTACTAACATACAGACATATTTTCTAATCTGCGACAATATAAGTAGTATGGGTATATATATATATATATATTCCCATATAATTTTAGTGCTTTCATTCTGGCATATATTGGAATCAATTACGGGTTTATTGATATTTTCTATTTTCAATTTATACATGTAATCTACTAATACAGGTTATATCTTCTAATATTTGCATATATAAGTAGTACGGGTCCTATACAATTTTAATGCTTTCATTTTCCATATATTGATTCAATTCCTTTTTTTTGTAAATTTGCTTTCGAAAGGGGCCAGGATGTTTTATTTTGCAGATCTGCCCGAGACGATAATTTTGCATGATGAGAACAGATATTCATAAACTTCTCTTTAGGAGCAATAAATTTAATATTTTAACATAATTTGCATATGAATCTGAATTATAAGTTTCTTTATATTTTATACTCCGTACGAAGAACGGGTATGCTGCTAGTCTATATAAATGAAATTGAAAAAAAATCTGTCTGTCTGTCTGTCTGTTTGTCCCATCATCACAAGAGAACGGCTGAACCGAATTTAATGAAATTTTGTGGGTATCCTTGAAATAGCCCCACATAAATTTTGTCCATGTTTCGGGTTTCTAAGACCAGGGGTTGTCGAGATATTGATGAAAACCGAAACTTTTTCCTTGGAGTTCTACTCTCTAACTCCGTGGTTTATCCAAACGAAAGGATGAAAATCCTTTGACAATGAATTAAAACTTTATCTCTGAATTTTGTGGGAGAGATTTTGCGCTAATTATTCACTTTCTGAAAACATGAATTGTTTGAAACATGAATTTGGAAAATCTGTCTTCATGGTTTATTTTTCACAAGCTTTTAGTCAACCATGAAAAGTACAAAGAAATCAAAATGGTTATTTAATTTCGCAGTTTATGAAGAAGATTCTATCTTATATCATGTTGCTCAGAAACACAATTAAATTAAATCTGCCTGTTAATTTTAATTATTATTTTTTCAATTTGAATAATAAATAAATGGATATAAAAATATATTTTAGAAAAGAACGGTTTGTTTTTCTTTTAATTATATTAATTGTGGACCGCGTACATCACCTTCATTTATTTTGGTAAAGATTTTTTGAACTTTTATATTGTGTTTAGCTGATAAACTCATATATCGTGTTTACCCAATAAATTCATTTATCCGATTGTTGAAACAGAAAAATAGTAGAACCGATATATCTTCTACTACAATTTTAGTCTTTTCATTTAGCATATACAAACGTGTTCAGGATGTTTTATTCTTCAGATCAGCAAATTCAGAGCTACGAATTTGGCGGGATATAGCTAACTTGGCAACTTTTCTTAAACTTTACCAAATTGACGAAAATGTCGCCAAATTGATAAAAACGGCGCAAATCAATGAAATTAAATTTGCTTTTCTTAGAAAAGTGTACTGAGCGTGAAGTGTTAACAAAAATATCACCAAATTGATAGAAGGTTTGTAAATCCATAAAAATATCATGAACTTGATAAAATTGCGCTTCATAAATGAAATTAATTGTGTTTTGTTATGAAATAGTATTTTGATGATGTTTCGTCAATTTGTCGCAAAATGGGACTATCTACAGTCCCATCTGGAGATAAATTTGGCGATTTTTTAAATCATCCCTAAATTGACGAAAATGTCGCCAAATCTTCCATGGTGATCGCATTATTCAGACGATATGGTTTCCATCAATTTAATTGAATAAAATGATAACGTGTCGCTTAGCATGGATGTAAATCCAATATGTTATGCGGCATACGATTTTTATTAAATCTTTTTCAATTTGAATAATAAAGATATGTATATAAAATAAATTTCATTGACATTGCATTTTTGACTGGATAATATCAATTACGGTGTTCAGGATACACATTATTATTATTGATATTTTCGAGGATTATTGATTCAGGTATAATTGAGATTTTCAAGTTGCCATTGTTTCTTTTTACAAAAATTGTTTTAACACATATATTGCACGTTGCAGGAGTAATCTTCTACAAATGCACGGGTATATCTTCTAATCTACGAGAATATAAGTAGTACAGGTATATTAGCATATATTTTGATATATATTGGCATATATTGGAATCAAGTACGACCTTCTGGTATAAAGATTACGGGGATTATTGATATTTTTAATTTATTACGTCATCTGTTTTATTTTGGCAAATATTTTTGAGACTCATCTATATATATAAAATTGAAAATCTGTCTGTCTGTTTGTCCCATCATCACGAGAGAACGGTTGAACTGCATTTGATGAAATTTTGTGGGTAGCCTGAAAATAGCCCCACATAAAATTTAGTCTATCTTTGGAGTTTCAACGACCAGTTGTTCTCGAGATATTAGTAAAAAAACGAAACTTACGTTTGCCTCAGCATCACGAGAGAAGAGCTGAACCGAATTTAATGAAATTTTGTGGGTATCCTTGAAATAGCCCCACATAAATTTTGTCCTTGTTTCGGGTTTCTAAGACCAGGGGTTGTCGAGATATTAATAAAAAGCGGAGCTTTTTCCTAGGAGTTCTACTCTCTAACTCAGTAGTTTATCCAAACGGAAAGGTTGAAAATCGTTTGTTTAAAACGTCAAAGAGAAATTAAACTTTATTTCTGAATTTGGTGGAGATTTTTTGCGCTAATTCGTCCCTATCTGAAAGCATGAATTGTTTGAAACATGAATTTAAATGGAAAAATCTACCTCCATGGCTTATATTTTTCACAAGCTTTTACTCAACGATGTAAAGTATAAAGGAATCAAAATGGTTATTTAATTTCGCATTTTATGAGGAAGATTCTATCTTATATCATGTTGCTCGGCAACGCAATAAAATTAAATGTGTTTGTTAATGATTATTATTATTTTTTCGATTTGAATAATAAATAAATGGATATAAAAATATATTTTAGAAAAAAACGTTTTGATTTTTACTTTAAATATATTAATTGCGAACTGCGTACATCACTTTCATTTTTTTTTGTAAATAGGTTTCAAGCTTATATATTTTGTTTAGCTGATAAACTCATATATTCTGTCTACCAAATAAATTCACTTATCCGATTGTTGAAACAGAAAAAGAGTAGAATGGGTATATCTTCTAATAATATTTTAGTGTTTTCATTTGGTATATACAAACTGGATCAAGATATTTTATTCAGATCTGGAAATTTAGAGTTACGAATTTGGCTGGATTTCGCTAACTTGGCAAATTTCTTAAACGTTGCAAAATTGATTGAAATGTCCCCAAATTGATAAAAACTATGTAAATCAATGAAATTTATTTTGCTTTGCTAGAAGAAAATACTGAACTGGTGTTTCGTTAGCATTTGTCTGTCAGTCCAACCGTCCTACTTAGCAACACATTTAGCGAATTTTTAAAATATCACCAAATTGATAAAAAGGTTTGTAAAACCATAAAAATATCTTGAAATTGATAAAATTGCGCTAAATAAATGAAATTGTGTGTTTTTAGGAGATAATATTTTGATGATGGTTCGTCAATTTTTAGCCAAGTGGGACTGTCAGTTCTACAGTCCCACTAGGCGATAAATTTGGCGATTTTTTTAAATGCCGCCAAACCTTCATTAGAGATCGCATTATTCAGACGATATTTCGACCACTAATTTATTTGAAGCAAATCATGACATGTCGCTTAGCAACGGATTTAAATTCAGTGTGTTTATGAGGAAGAAGATTTTTATTAAATACTAGCAGCATACCCGTCCTTCGTACGGAATATATAATATAAAAAAACTTATAATTCGCAATCATGCGCAAATTCTGTTAAAATATTAAATGTATTGCTCCTAAGTTTAAGAATATCTGTTCTCACTATGCAAAATTATCTTCACGGTTAGATCTGAAGAATAAAACATCCTGGCCCCTTTTCTAAGCAAATTTACAAAAAAAAAGGAATTGAATCAATATATGCAACCCCGTACTACTTATATTGTCGCAGATTAGAAAATATGCCAGTGTGTTAGTGGAAGATTACCCGTATTACAATATGATTCTCAAAAATATTGCCAAAATAAAACAGATGACGTAATAAATTAAAAATATCAATAATCCCCGTAATCTTTATACCAGAAGGTCGTACTTGATTCCAATATATGCCAATATATATCAAAATATATGCCAATATACCTGTACTACTTATATTCTCGTAGATTAGAAGATATAATGCATTTGTAGAATATTACTCGTACAACGTACTATATATGAGTTTCAACAATTTTCGTCATAATAAAACAATGGCATAATAACTTGAAAATATCAATAATCCCTGAATCAACAGTCCCCGAATATATCACTTATAATAATGTTTAAATCTGAGGACCGTAATTGATATTATCCAATCAAAAATGCAATGTCAATGGCATTTATTTTATATACATATCTTTATTATTCAAATTGACGAAACATCATCACAATACTATCCCCTAACAAAATACAATTATTTTTATTTATTAAGCGCGATTTTATCAATTCCAGAATATTTTTATAGACTCACAAATACTTTTATCAATTTCGTGATATTAAAAAAATTCGTTAAATGTGTTACTAAGTAGGATGGATGGATTGATCGACAAATGCTACCGAAACATCATTTCAGTACTCTATTCTAAAAAGCAAATCATTGATTTGCGCCAATTTTATAAATTTGGAAACATTTCCGCTAATTTGGTAAAGTTTCAGAGAAGTTACCAAGTTATTTAGAGATATTCCGCTAAATTCGTAGCTCTGAATTTGCAGATCTGAAGAATAAAATATCCTGATCCCGTTTGTATATACTAAATGAAAACACTAAAATTGTATTATAAGATACACCGGTTCTAATCTTTTTCTGCTTCAACAATCGGCTAAATGAGTTTATTAGCTAAACACAATATATGAGCTGGAAACCACTTTGCTAAACTAAATGAAAGTCATGTACGCGGTCGACAATTTATATAATTAAAAGAACAATCAAACCGTTCATTTAAAAATATATTTTTACATCCATTTATTTATTATTCAAATAGAAAAAATAAAAATAAATATTAACAACACATTTAATTTTATTCCGTTGCCGAGCAACATGATATAAGATAGAATCTTCCTCATAAAATGCAAAATTTAATAGCCATTTTTATTTCTTTACACTTTTCATTTTTCAGTAAAAGCTTGTATAATATAAACCAAGGAGATAGATTTCCCCTTTAAATCATGTTTCAAACAATTCATGTTTTCAGAAAGTGACTAATTAACGCAAAAAATCTCCCATCAAACTCAGAGATTAAATTTGAATTCACTTTCAAACGATTTTCAAGCTTTTCGTTTGGATAAACCACGGAGTTAGGGAGTAGAACTCCTAGGAAAAAGTTCCGCTTTTCGTTTGGATAAACCACGGAGTTAGGGAGTAGAACTCCTAGGAAAAAGTTCCGTTTTTCATTAATATCTCGACAACCCCAGGTCTTAGAAACTCGAAACTTGGGTAAAAGTTATGGGGGGATATTTCAAGGCTATTCACCAAATTTCATTAAATTCGGTTCAGCCGTTTTTCCGTGATGATGAGACAAACGAAAATTTTGTTTTTTACTAATATCTCGTGAACCACTGGTCGTAGAAACTCAAAACACGGATATAATTTTAAGTGGGGCTATTTCTGGGCTACCCACGAAATTTCATCAAATTCAATTCAGCCGTTCTCCTGTGATGGTGTGACAAACAGACAGACAGACAGACAGACAGACAGACAGACAGACAGATTTTCATTTTTATTTATATAGATTAGCAGCGTACCGTTCTTCGTACGGAGTATATACTATAAAGAAACTTAAAATTCACAATCATGTGCAAATTCCTATAGTATACTAAATGCCGTTTTTAATCAAAATATTCTGTTTAAATATTTAACATAATACTCCTACAAAGAAGTTAAGGTATGTATTCTCTCTATTCAAAATTGTCTTCACGGGCAGATCTGAAGCATAAAACATCCTGTCCTCTTTTGTAAGCAAATTTACAAAATATATGGAATTGAATCAATATATGCAAAATGAGAGCGTTAAAATTGTATGGGACTCGTACTACTTATATATGCGAATATTAGAAGACATAACCTGTATTAGTATATTACACGTATAATTTGAAAATATCAATAAATCAGTAATCTTTAAACCAGAAGGCAGTAATTGATTCCAATATGTGCCGAAGTGAAAGTGCTAAAATTATATGGGAAGATATACCCGTACTACTTACAATGTCGTAGATTAGAAGATATGCCCTAGTGTTAGTAAAAGATTACCCGTATTATAATATGAGTCTTAAAAATCTTTGCTAAAATAAAACAGATTTATTAATAAATTAAAAATATCAATAATCAACTTAATCTTCATACCAGAAGGCCGTACTTGATTCCAATATATGCCAATATATGTCAAAATATATGCCAATATACCTGTACTATTTATATTTTCATGGATTAGAAGATATAGTCGTGCATTTGTAGCAGATTACTCGTACAACGCACAATATATGAGTTTCAACAATTTTTGCCGCAATAAAACAATGACATAAGAAATTGAAAATATCAATAATCTCTATCAATAATCCCCGAAAACATCAATAATAATAATGTTTAAATCTGAAGATCTTAATTGATATTATCCAGTCAAAAATACGATGACAATTAAATTTATTTTATATACATGTCTACATTACTAAAATCGGAAAATCTATATAAATAAATATGAAAATCTGTCTGTCTGTCTGTCTGTCTGTTTGTCCCGTCATCACGGGAGAACGGCTGAACATAATTTAATGAAATTTTGTGGGTAGCCTGGAAATAGTAGTCCCACTTAAAATTTAGTCCATGTATGGAGTTTCTACGATCAGTGGTTCTCGAGATATTAGTAAAAAACGACATTTTCGTTTGTCTCATCACGGGAGAACGGCTGAATCGAATTTGATGAAATTTTGTGAATAGCCTTTAAATATCCCCCCATAAATTTAGCCCAAGTTTCGACTATCTAAGACCAGGGGTTGTCGAGATATTAATGAAAAACGAAACTTTTTCCTAGGAGTTCTACTCTCTAACTCCGTGGTTTATCCAAACGAAAAGCTTGAAAATCCTTTGAAAGTGAATTAAAACTGTATATCTGAGTTTGGGGGAGATTTTTTGCACTAATTAGTCACTTTCTGAAAACATGAATTGTTTGAAACATGATTTAAATGGGAAATCTATCTCCTTGGTTTATATTTCACAAGTTTTTACTGAACAATGAAAAATATAAAGAAATCAAAATGGCTATTAAATTTCGCATTTTATGAGGAAGATTCTATCTTATATCATGTTGCTCGGCAATGGAATGAAATTAAATGTGTTGTTAATATTTATTATTATTTTTCTATTTGAATACTAAATAAATGGATGTAAAAATATATTTTTTAAAAGAACAGCTTGATTGTTCTTTTAATTATATAAATTGCGGACTGCGTACAACACTTTCATTTATTTTAACAAAGAGGTTTCCAGCTCATATATTCTGTTTAGCTAATAAACTCATTTATTGTGTTTACCCAATAAATTCATTTAGCCGACTGTTGAAGCAGAAAAAGAGTAGAACGGGATATCTTATAATACAATTTTAGTGTTTTCATTTAGTATATACAAACGGGATCAGGATATTTTATTCTTCAGATCAGCAAATTCAGAGCTACGAATTTAGAGGAATATCTCTAAATAACTTGGTAACTTCTCTTAAACTTTACCAAATTAGCGGAAATGTTTCTAAATTTATAAAATTGACGCAAATCAATGATTTATTTTTAGATTAGAGTACTGAAATGATGTTCCGGTAGCATTTGTCGGTCAATCCATCCATCCTACTTAGTAACACATTTAACGAATTTTTTTAATATCACGAAATTGATAAAAGTATTTGTGAGTCCATAAAAATATCATGGAATTGATAAATGAAAATAATTGTGCTTTGTTAGGGGATAGTATTGTGATGATTTTCGTCAATTTGTCGCAAAATGGGACTATCAGTTCTACAGTCCCACTTGGCGATAAATTTGGCGATTTTTTAAGTTATCGCTAAATTGACTAAAATGAAGCCAAACTTTCCATGGAGATCGCATTATTCAGACGATATGATTTCCATCAATTTATTTGAAGCAAATGATATCATGTCGCTTAGCAACGGATCCAATGTGCTATGCCGCATACGATTTTATATTAAATCTTTTCCGATTTGAATAATAAAGATATGTATATAAAATATATTTCATTGGCATTGCATTTTTGACTGGATAATATCAATTACGGTCCCCAGGTTTAAACATTATTATTATTGATATTTTCGGGGACTGTTGATTCAGGGATTATTGATATTTTCAAGTTATTATGCAATTGTTTTATTATGACAAAAATTGTTTAAACTCATGTATTGTGCGTTGTACGAGTAATCTTCTACAAATACACAGGTATATCTTCTAATCTACGAGAATATAAGTAGTACAGGTATGTTGGCATATGTTTTGATATATATTGGCATATATTGGAATCAATTACGCCTTCTGGTATAACGATTACGGGGATTATTGATATTTCCAATTTATTACGTCATCTCATTTATTTTGGCAAAGATTTTTGAGACTCATATTGTAATACGGGTAATCTTCTACTAGCACACTGGCATATTTTCTAATCTGCGACAATATAAGTAGTACGGGGTTGCATATATTGATACAAGTCCTTTTTTTTGTAAATTTGCTTACAAAAGGGGCCAGGATGTTTTATTCTTCAGATCTGCCCATGAAGATAATTTTGCATAGTGAGAACAGATATTCTTAAACTTCTCTTTAGGAGCAATAAATTTAATATCTTAACAGGATTTGTACATGATTGCGAATTATAAGTTTCTTTATATTATATATTCCGTACGAAGAACGGGTATGCTGCTAGTCTATATAAATAAAACTGAAAATCTATCTGTATGTCTGTCTGTCTGTTTGTCCCAGCATCACTATAGAACGGCTGAACCGAATTTGATGAAATTTTGTGGGTAGCCTGGAAATAGCCCCACTTAAAATTTAATCCATGATTTGAGCTTCTACGTCCTGTGGTTCTCGAGATATTAGTAAAAAACAAAACTTTCGTTTGTCTCATTATCGCGAAAGAACGGCTGAACCGAATTTAATGAAATTTTGTAGGTAGACTTGAAATAGCCCCTCATACATTTTGTCTATGTTTTGGGTTCTGAAACTAGGGATTGTCGAGATATTAATGAAAAGTGGAACTTTTCCCTAGGAGTTCTAACTCCGTGGTTTATCCAAGCGGAAAGGATGAAAATCGTTTATTTATAACATCAAAGTGAATTAAAACTTTATTTCTGAGTAGTTTGGTGGAGGATTTTTGCTTTGATTAGTCACTCTCTGAAAGCATGAATTATTTGAAACATAAATTTAAATAGAAAATCTATCTCCGTGGATTATTTTTCACAGGCATTTACTCAACAATGAAAAGTATAAAGAAATCAAAATGGTTATTTAATTTCGCATTTTATGAGGAAGATTCTGTCTTATATCATGTTGCTCAGCAACGCAATTAAATTAAATGTGTTTGATAATATTTATTATTATTTTTTCTATTTAAATAATAAATAAATGGATGTAAAAATATATTTTATAAATGAACAGTTTGATTTTTCTTTTAATTATATTAATTGCAGACTGTGTACATCACTTTAATTTATTTTGGCAAAGAGTTTTCAAGCTTATATACTGTATTTTATATTGTGTGTATTCCAAACTTTCCATAGAAATAGCATTATTCAGACGACATTTTTCCACCAATTTTTTTGAAGCAAATGATATCATGTCGCTTAGCAACGGATTTAGATCCAACATGTTTATGCGGCAGACGATTTTCATTAAATCTTTTCCGATTTGAATAATAAAGATATAAATATAAAATAAATTTCATTGACATTGCATTTTTGACTGGACAATATCAATTACGGTCTTCAGGTTTAAACATTATCATTGTTATTTAGTTTTCACAAGCTTTTACTGAACAATGAAAAGTATAAAGAAAACAAAATGGTTATTTAATTTCGCAGTTTATGAGGAAGATTGTGTCTTATATCATGTTGCTCAGAAACGCAATTAAATGAAATATGTCTGTTAATTTTAATTATTATATTTTCGCTTTTAATAATAATAAAATGGATATAGAAATATATTTTAGAAAAGAACGATTTGAGTTTTCTGATAGCATTTTTGAATGGATAATATCAATTACGGTCTTCAGGTTTAAATGTTATTATTATGGATATTTTCGGGGATTATGGATTCAGAAATTATTGATATTTTCAAGTTATTATGTCATCGTTTTATTGCGGCAAAAATTATTGAAACTCATATATTGTACGTTGTAAGAGAAGTCTTCTGCAAATGCACGGGTATATATTATAATCTACCAGAATATAAGTAGTACAGGTATATTAGCATATATTTTGGCATATATTGGCATATATTGGAATCAAGTACGGCCTTCTGGTATGAAGATTACGGGGATTATTGATAATTTCAATTTAAAACGTCATCTTTTTTATTTTGAAAAAGTTTTTGGAGACTCAAATTGTAATACGGGTAATCTACTAATAACACATGAACATATCTTCTAATCTACGACATTATAAGTAGTACCGTTATATCTTCCTATATAATTTTAGCACTTTCATTTAGGCATAGATTAGAATCAATTAATGCCTTCAGGTTTAAAGGTTATGGGTTTATTGGAATTTTCAATTTATACATGTAATCTACTAATACAAATTATATCTTCTAATATTCGCGTATATAAGTAGCACGGGCCCCATAGAATTTTAAGGCTTTTATTTTACATATATTGATTCAATTCCATATTTTTTGTAAATATGCTTACGAAAGGGGTCAGGATGTTTTATTCTTCAGATATGCATGTCAAGATAATTTTGTATAGTATCGAGAACAGAGATTCTTAAACTTCTTTTAGGAGCATTACATTAAATATTTTAACAGAGTATTTTGATTTAAAATGTCATTTAGTATACAATAGGAATTTGCACATGATTGCGAATTTTAAATTTCTTTACATTATACACTTCATACGAATAACGGGTATGATGATAGTATATACTAAATGCCAAATGTCCGTCTGTCTGTCTGTCACTCTTTTTGAGGCACTTCCCGAATAGATAGAGACTTGCAATTTGGTACACGACTCGGTTATTCGATAAAACCGAATATTACGAATATTTCGTAAAAGGTCTCTAGAGGGGGGTGCTTCACACAAAAATGTTCGAAAAGTTAAACGATAGGAAAGCATACTTTGCGATGAGATAGAAACTTCAAATTTAGTCTATAGGTAAACAGTTCGAAAGGAAGAAAGTCAGCACTTTCAACTTTTCAATATTTGCTACTCTCTTTTCAATATTTGCTACTGTACTTTCAATATTTGCTACTATTTTCAATGTTTGCTACTCTATTACAAGCTACTAGTATACAAGCTACTTTAAACCTAAGTCCTCTATGACGGAAAGATCTAAACAACATAGGGACCCGTGAGTTACTCCTCCCAGGTCTGGCCTATCTTTCCACGGCCCTGGAGACAGACTCACAGACAGAGACGCAGATACACAACAAGTTATTTTTTTTTCTTTTTCGTGTTCTAGAGTTTGCAAAAAATCCGTTGAAAATTCGAGTTCCAACTTTCGACACGGTTACATTACTTTCTCTATACATTACCACGTATAGTAGGAAAAATTAAAAACAACATTTTCTGGCATTTATGGGATAGAATCATAAATGGTCACCCTGATTAGAATCACCGACATCCCGGTCTTTATCCCGCTAGTGAAATTGAAAGTCCCATCTCCAAACACATGCCAAGGGCGTGACCGGAATTTGCATCGAAATTACCTCATTGCATCAAAGTTACTAAGTACCCACGACATCGTTTCTGTCACATTATATGATGAAGTGAAAGCATGTGAACAATGTCACTTATTTAAGGTCGACAACTCTAGACCTTCGTGGGGGTTTTTCTGTCTGTTAAAACCCCAGGGAAAATCCTTTTATGAAGAATTTCTGCTTAGGATATTATATTTAATAATTTTCCAGTTATTACCAGGGCGTCTTAGAGTCTGGAGAAACCAGCCGTGAAATTATCTCTATAACAATTGATTAAGTCTGCAATGCCACATCCTGCATAAAGTTAAAACAGACGAGATTTCCTTGTGGTTAATTAGCTTTAAAAGACACAGCTGAAAACTGCGTGACACTTTTGTGTTCGTGAATTTTACTGTTGCACGTTGCTGGCTAACACCGCTCATAGAAAATGGCTTATTTGATCAAGTTTATCATCCTTCTTGTAGTTGTAGTTGTGGCAGAGTCTCAGAGGGGATGTCCTAGTAAGTCACATCTTATTCTTTATTTACAATTCTAAAACTAAAACTTGCGATTAAGATTTTAATAGGTCTGTCTGTCTTCATATCCTTCTGACGGTTATTTATTTCATTTGTAAGCAAAGTAGTCACATCATACAAATTTCTATAATAATATTTCCTAGATGCAATGAATTTATATATAGTTTATAATTCCATTGTAGTAACCAAATTACTTTTCAAATACCGCAATAGTCTGTTCGTTATTTTTTTAATTAAACTATTGAAAGAATGTTATAATTAATTGATTACTTGATATAAATGTCCGAAAACGTTAAAAATAAGGCAACATATAGTGATCGGAGATGAAATATTGCTTTATATACCTCAATTTCAGTGTTATTAGGCTATAAGATCTGCATTATTCATTAACTTAAATTTCTAACAGTTTTTGATGTTCAGAATATTTTTTAGATGTTAAGGTGTCTATTTATTAAACTCTACCTACATAAATAAAATTGAAAATACATCTGTTTGTCTTATTATCACGAGAGAATTGCTGAACCGAATTTAATATTAGCCTTAGTAGGTCCACACTAAAAATTTAAGCATCCGTCTGTCCTTCTGTTTGTTTGTCTTCGTGTCATTCTGATTGTCTACATTGGATAATTTAAGTTCAAAAGCACTATTTGTTTATTTTTAATAGTGTAAATACAACAATTTTTTATTTTATTTCAATAAATTATTTATTGATTTTATTTTTTTTTTGTACTTTAAAAAGTGGTTACTTTTCTATCATTCAAAATTAGAAACTTCTATTTACTTTTCACTATAAATTTCAAATAACTTCTATTTACGTTTAGATTTTTTTTTAATTTAAAGAACCTTTGCTTATTTTTTTAGTAAATTAAATAAGATTTGTATAACTCATATTATAAAAATTGGATTTGTATAATTTAAATTCAGAAATTACTGTTTACTTTTCGAAAGCGTGAAATTTTAGAAATATTTTGGTTACTTTTGATTATTTAAATTTGTAAAACCGTTGTTTACTTTACATAGCTTAAGTTTAAATCATATGTTTACATAATAGTGAGATGCTCAACATATAGATAACGAATAGTCACATGGAAAATGATCGTGAGAACTCCAGGTAACATATGATGTAACATTCTGAAAGTTCCATATGTATCATAATTGTCAAGCTATCATTTTATCTGGCTACAATTAAACGCCAGTCGAAAATCAGTAAAATGCACATGTACCCAAGTTTATTATATAGATACATCATGAAAAATCTGAGGTGGGCAGCACATGACTTTCCTTATATAATGCAATGAATTTACTACTTTTACAGTTAAAAACTGTTATTCTTATAATAGATACTTATATTCTTTCCAAGATATTGAATTTTCGACAATGAGTCGTCACTTTCATTGATTTAACATCATTTTTATCCATTTGGCGAGTTTTTCGTTAATTTAACAACATTTAAAAAAGTCGCCAAGTTGGCGACATTCCATCAAATTCGTTGCCAAAATCTCGCCAAGCGTTATGAATGGAAAAAAGAGTTATTCTTACAACAGATAAATGACTATTGGTGCTCAAATACAAAAATACTACTCAAATTATATTTTTTCATGAATGGGACGAGCTAGATCCACGAGAATGATGTCACCCAATTAATCGCATGGTATTACATATGAAAAGTGAACATGTTTCTCAATAGGAAATATTTTTTTTTTATTTTATGTGATTTTTTTATATTTTTTTTAAAAATGTGCGATATCTCGAGAATGGTTCATGTTAGCGTTCTAAAATTTGTGTCAATCGTTTTCTAATAAAAATTTACAAAAGAAATGTCTATTTGCGTAACTTTATTAGAGGTTTTGATTTTTTAACGATTTTTTCAAAATTTCATTCGAAAATTTAGGGCGGTTCTTAATATTCGATTGCTTATAAAAACAATAGGCTTCCACTGTTTCTGTACCAAATTTCGTTTGAATCGGTCCATTCGTTCGTTAGTTAGTCTCCACAGATACACACACACACACGCGCACACAGACATCACTCTAAAAATGTTTGATTCGTGATCAAGGATGCTTGAAACGTGCTCTCCCGTAGAAAACTCGAATTCGAATTTTCGACCCCGTCACAATACTTTCCTTATACATTATGTATATAAGGAAAGTAATAATAGTTTTAATTATTTTAGTAATTCCCATACTTAGAACTAGACCTAGCCGAATACCCGTTGAAAATCAACGGTCTCACAATAAGCAGCCCCGAATACCGTGAATTTTTAAATAATTCGATATTTCCAGTGATCCTTTTCAAAGCTTTCATCCTTGCACTAAATTTCAAATATCTGTCTCACTTCAGACTGGGCATTTCTCATTTATTCATCCAATTAAATGTTTAAGTGTGCAGCATCTTTAAATGAGGTAATATTAGATAGTTAAAATTATGCAATTGATTCCTATCTAACGATCTATTTATTCCTGCACCATTTTTTAAATATCTATCTCATTGCAAAGTCCGTTTTACTACTGTCATTTCACATTTCGAACGTTTTGGACCCATTAAATAAATATTATTGAAAAATGTGCTTTTTCCTGAGGTTTTATCGATTAAATGGACCATACGTCACATTTTAAGTCTTTATCTCTCATTTCACCTTTCAAAAGTTTTGGTGCAGAGCACCCCTCTACAGAATTTTTTTTTTTTTTTTATCTTATGATTGACCTGTGTATTAAAAAAAAAATCAGTTTACATCTCATTTAAAATAAAGCATTTTTCATTTATTCCTCAAATAGAACAATTTTGGTGAGCAGCACCACTAAAGAAATACAAATTGGAAAACTAAAAACATACACTTTCGTCTTTTCGATATATATATATATATACACACACATATATATATATATATATATATATATATATATATATATATATATATAAATATATATATATATATATATATATATATATATATATAAGTATATATATATATATATATATATATATACATATATATATATATATATATATATATATATATATATATATATATATATATATATATATATATATATATAATCCAAGAAATATATAATCCTAGTGCCTTTGATTTATATGGATATGCATAGGAATTCTATTTGAATTTGTTTACTGGCTTTTATATGATATATATATATATATATATATATGTGTGTGTGTATACATATATATATATATAGGTATACATATATATATATATATATATGTATGTATACATATGCATTTTACGGATGTATATTGTTGCGTTTCCTTTGGAATTCTGGCATTCAAATACTTCCCAACTGAGCAACGTATCCTTTTATATACTCTCCGTAGAAACTTCCTGAAGGACTCGTATCTTCCGGAATATTCGTTATTTCGAGAAAGTTCGAGTGCATTCGTAATTCACCACGTTGGCAATAACTCACCAAATGTGGAAATGCTGCCCCGGGTGCTCATATATGGCAACCTTACATTGAAGTAATAGGAATGGCTGCATGTAAATGTTCTTTTCCCTTCTGGTTCTCAAAAGAGCTTCCTGTGAATGCATTTTACCTGTTAATAACAATATACATTTTTGTTAAGGATACTGGTGCAGAGGAAAAAGGAGTGCTCCTGTGGAGTGCGCCCCGGGATGCGAAGTTCAAAGAGGAGCTGATGGACTTTTATCGGTGTGTAAATGCAAAAATGATAACAGAATAAAAGGTAAGCTGTTTAGATATTAAGGGAGTCTGATATGGAAAATTAATATCTTGTGTACATAAATTTAAATCTAAAATATATTCCTACACCAACCTTAAACCATTCAATAAAAGACACTCATGAAAATACCACAGCAATTCTGTTTTATACACACGAGTTAAATTTTGTGCATTGAGTGTCCCATAGCTGTAACTGCCTATGCTTCCAACACAAGAATCTGCTTATGGTAGCATTATAAGTAACATTTTTCTCATATACGTTTTGACTTGAATTTCCCTATGCACATTAAATGTCGCGTAGCATTTTTTTCCATGTAGTTTTCAGTATTACATGCATTGCTTCCCTATGGTGATGCCCACGTTTGGAACTATATGCAGATATTTGTTAACAATATACAAGGTTGGTTTATGTTGACTGACTTAAAGTTGGGCAAATAATCGTTTAGATTCCACTTATAATCATATTATCCATTATCACTTGTATCGCGACGGCGGCATTCCGGAACTGCCGCGGCCCAAAGTACGGAGCGCTTCGTTTTCGACTGTTCCCAGGAGACGGCAATTTTTTTGCGCTGAGCCTAACTTTTGAAATAAATTCTCTAAAAATCACCTATTCAACACAGAAATCTACTATTTTCAGGAATAAAAGAAATATTTATTTTCTATTTGATGTATATTTTTCATACAAAGCTGAATACAAGATACTCGTTAGTTGCTCCCATTCTTTTATCCGAAATAAACGAATAATTTCACTGCCTCTAAAACCCAAACAAAAAAATTAATCTCTTATATTCCTATGATTCACGAACGAAATCATAAAGCTGAAATAAAAACAAAACCCGAAACTCAATTATAAAATTGTTGCTGCTGCGAGAATTGCTCTGTCTGTTTATATTACTAAATCATGTTTCACCGCTCCAAATGGAGAAATATATCATTGAATCCTCCTTATGCCAAGGTCATGTATCTGCAAAATACGTTGAAGTTAGTTCCACGGACATTTAACGCCATCTAGTAGACTAATTAAAACGCTCCACGTGAAGGCACTCATGTGTACCACTCGCCGTTTACGGTAAAGTTTCCTCCGGCACGAGTGCGTGCCGTCCGTCTTTGAATGCAAGTTCGCAGCCGACACGCGGGCGTGCCAATCGTCTCGAAATGGGTAAGAAAAGTAATCGTGATTATTTTTAATTTAAAATACTCATTCATTAAAAATCATGGTAAAAAACTAGACCTTGAAACAGTAACCTTCAAATTTGAATATGTCTGAAGCAAGTCTCGTGACGCATCAGGTAAAATACCATTAAAATGAAGAAAATGGGTTATCATTTATCGCTCTAATTTCTTGCGCTCTAAGCATGCGTGTACACATCGCATGCCGGAATCTCAAGGGGATTATAATTTCAGTCTTCAATTACACCGCTGTCTTAAAATGTTCTCCAAAATTTTTATTTTTCATTGAAAATACATTTAAATTTTAAATACTAGATAAGAATGGCATAAAGAATATTGATAATATTAGAATAACGATTACCTTAGAAAGACAGTTATGTTTTAAAAGAATTCAAAACTAACAGTCTTCAGTGTAAAATTTACTAATTTCAGTAAATGATAAGTTTCACTTTACGGGCTTGATTTTCAAATTTAACATGAAAATTCAATAAAGCCTTGTACAGTTCTATTAATCTAAAAATAAAAATATTTCATTATTTGCAGCATAAACAGTTGATAAATGTGTCAACCAATCAATGTTTTAAAAGTACATCTTTATCTATATAAATAAAATTGAAAATCTATCTGTCTGAACTCTTAATTTAAAAATAATCAAAAATACATATACTAAATACCACGCCTTTCTGTTGTGTCAACTAACACTAGCAACACCTAGATGTAATTCTCAAAGCATTATGGCACTTTCAAACTTTTCATCCATAGGAGTTTTATCTCCTTCTTTCTAACTCCATGGTCGAGATATTAATAAAAAACTAAACTTTTTCCTTGGAGTTCTACTCTCTATCTCCCTGGTTCCTCCAAACAAAAAATGTTAGAAATCGCTGGTTTAAAACGTAAAAGTGAATTAAAACTCTATCTCTAATTTTGGTGGGAGATTATTGCGCTTATCAGTCACTTTTGAAAATCGCAGGTTTGAAACATGAATTTAAATGGAAACTTGATCATCATGGTTTATTTTTCACAGGCTCTTACTCAACAATGAAAAGTAATAAGACATCAAGATGGTTATATAATTATCAGCATTTTATGATAGAGATTCTGTCTTATATCATGTTGCTCAGTAACGCAATTAAATCAAATATTTTTGTTAATTTTTATTATTATTTTTTCGATTTGAATAGTAAATAAATGGATATAAAAATAAATCTTAAAAATGTACGGTTTGATTTTTTTAATTATATTAATTGCGGACTAAACTATTAAGAGTTTTCAAACTTATATATTGTGTTTAGCCAATAAACTCATATATTGTATTTCCCCAATAAATTCATATATTGTTTTTAGCCAATAAACACAAATATTGTATTTAGCCAATATACTCATATATTGTATTTAACCAATAAACTCATTTAGCCGCTTGTTGAAACAAAATAAGAGTAGAAAGAGTATATCTTCTAATACAATTTTAGTGTTTTCATTTAGTATATGCAAACGGGATCAGGATGTTTTATTCTTCATATCTGCAAATTCGGATCTACGAATTTGGTGGGATATAGCTAACTTGGCAACTTTTCTTAAACGTTGTCTAATTGACGCAAATATAGCCAAATTGATAAAAACGACGGAAATAAATTAATTTTGTTTTGTTAGAAGAGAATACTGAAATGTTGTTTAGGTAGCATTTGTTTGTTAGTCCAACTGTCCTACTTACTAACACATTTAGCGAATTTTTTAAAATGTCGTCAAATTGATAAAATTGCTTGTCAATCCATAAAAATATCTTTAAATTGATGAAATTATGCTAAATAAATAAAATTAATTGTGTTTTGTTAGGGAATAGTATTGTGGTGATGTTTCATCAATTTGTCGCCAAGTGGAACTGTCACGCTTGGCGATACATTTGGCGATTTTTTAAAATGTCGCTAAATTTACAAAAACTTTGCCAAATTGTTAAAATAACTCTACATTCATCAAAATCACACAAAATTGATGAAAATTCAATATTTTACATAATTAAGTACGATTTTCAAGATAATCTATGTTGTTTTGTGAGAATTAAAAAATATTTTTTTTAATTTTTTAACAAACTGGACCAGAATTCTTTATTCTTCAGATATGTCTGTGAATATAATTTTGTATATCGGTCCCAAAGATTTTTATACATTTTTAGAAGAATTAAATTACATATTTTAATAGAATATTTTGCATAACAATGTCATTTAGAATATTATAGAAATTTACACATAATTGTGAATGTTAAGTATCTTTATATTATATTCTCCGTACGAAGAACGGGTATACTGCTAGTCTATATAAATGAAATTGAAAATCTGTGTGTCTGTCTGTATATTTGTCTCATCATCATGGGAGAACGGCTAAACCGAATTTCTTGAAATTTTGTGAGTAGGCTTGGAATTGTCCCCACTTAAAATTTAGTTCATGTTTTGAGTTTCTAGGACCAGGGGTTTTCTAGATACTAATTATAAACGCACAGTTAAACCTTCAGCATAGCATTATGCAGACGATATTTTTTCCCGTAAATTTATTTGAAGAAAATGATACCATGTCGCTTAGCAGCGGATTTCAATCCAATATGTTTATGTGGCAGATGATTTTTAATAAATATTTTCCTATTTAAATTATAAAGAAATTTATATAAAATAAATTTTACCGAAATTGCAATTTAGACTGGATGATAGAAATTACAGCATTCACGTTAAAATATTACTGGGAGTATTGATATTTTCAATATATTACGCCATCTGTTTTATTTTTGCAAAAATGGTTGAAACTCACACTTGTATATTGTAGTATGGGTAATCTCCTATTAATACATGGGTATATCGTTTAATCTACGAGAATATAAGTTGTATGATTATATCTTCCCATACAATTTTAGCGCTTTCATTTTGGAATATATTGAAATCATTTACGGCTCTCAAGTTTAAAGATTGCGGGGATAATTGATATTTTCACTTTATTATATCTGTTTTATTTTGGCAAAGATCTCTGCACTTCATATATTGTAGTATTGGTAATTGTCTACTAATACACAGGTATATCTTCTAAATTTCGGGAATATAGGTAATACGGGTATATCTTCTCATACAGTTTTAGAGCTTTTATTTTGACATATATTGATTCCCTTTCATATTTTTTGTAAATTTATTTACAAACAGGAGCAGGCTGTTTTATTCTTCAGATCTGCTTTTAAAGATCATTTTTGGATAGCGATAACAGATATTCTTAATCTTCTTTTTAGGAGCATCAATTTAAATACTTTAATATCATGTTTTGAATAACAATGTCATTTAAAGTAATATAGGAATTTACACATAATTGTGAATTTTATGTTTCTTTTACATTTTCTACGAGAATGTGAGTAGTACCGGTATATATTTTCATACAATTTTAGAGCTTTCATTTTGGTATATATTGGCATCAATTACGGCCTTCGACAGCGCGGCATCATGGTTTGATGTGCCATCGACTTCGATAGACGGTCACCTCTGGTTCTTATCAGAGTCCCAATGACGGCACGACGATATGTGGATGATGTGCTGCGGCCGGTTGCACTGCCCTACATTCAGCTGTTGCAAAATGCTGTTTTCGAGCAAGATAACGCACGACCACACACAGCAACCAACAGCAGACAAGCTTTGCGATGTATCCATATGCTTCCTCGGCCTCCACTGTCTGCAGATCTTTAACCCATCGAGCATGAAATGGGATGTGATTGGTCATCGTTTGATTGCCTTGATCCCATCTCAAACAGAGAACGAACGACCTGTGGAGGATTGTTGAAGGCATATGGTCATCCATCCATCACGAAACTATCCGCACGCTCATTGCACCTGCTCCTCGAAGGGTTGCTGCTTGTATTGCCGCAAGAGGTGGTCCTACTGCCTACTGTTTATCCTGTCTATGACATTAATACATTGCATTTTCCTTCTGGAATTAACATCATGTATTTACATATGCCAAATTTGTCTGCGTGTCCTTTAACATCCCACTATATTCGCTCTTTCATGATGTTGCATTTTCTGTGTCGGGTAGCGTATATTTATACAAGCAAAGGAAGATTATTCGCGGGCTGGCTCGAAAATAATGTTTGCTCTATTTTTTGAAAATTCGCCAAATTTAAACGTATAACAAAATATTCTAATGGACTAATAATAATTATACCAAATGTCGAATATTTAGGACATAGAAACATGTGTTAAAAATGCCATTAAAGAAGTTGAAATAAACAATAAAACATTTTACAAATGAAATCGTAGATTAATATTAGGCGCATCACAGATTTAGTCCTGAACGGTTCTACACAGTTTAGATGCGTTTAATGCCATACTGATATTAAAGTATTTTGCAGAATTACGAAAATCTGTTGATCGCTTAACATTTTCCAAACCGTTGCCAATTAGGGTGTTTCCATTGTGTAAGAAAATCAAATATCGAAACTGCAGATCCAAAAACATTTTCTCACCTAATGTTAATTGCATTATATACTACGTGACAGTGCAAATGGGACTGAAACACCAAGGAGGAGTGGGCAGAAAGTGATGAAAATCGAAAAAACAGAGAGAGAGAGCAATTAACAATAAGTGATGTTTATTGCAACATAATACACCTATACACTGAGTGAAAACACCGTCCGATCAGTAGGTGTTGTAGGACGGCCACGGCGGTGATACAGGCAGCAACACGTCGAGGTATAGAGCCAATGAGCATACGGATGGTGTCCTGAGGGATGGCTGCCCATTCCCTGTCAACTATTTGCCAGAGTTCGTCTTCTAAACGCGGCAGTGGCAGCGACGTTCAATAAGCGACGTTCAATCACGTCCCTAACGTGTTCGAATGGTGAGAGATCAGCGGACACTGGTGGCGAGAGAAGAACCTGGATACCTTGCAAGGGCATGTTGGCTGATGCGTGCCGTGTGTGGTCGGTCATTATCCAGCTGGTAAATGACATTCTATACCCTCTGAAGGAAGGGTAGTGTCACCGACGCAGAACGCCATACACGCATCGTTAGGCCGTCATAGTGCCCTCAATACGGACAAGAGGTGGCCTACTATCGAAGGCGAAGGCGCCCCAAACCATGATGCCGCGTTGTCGCGCGGTGTGGCGCTTCACACATACGGCCGGATTGGGCCTGTCACCACCTGTCAATTGGATTTTGGATCGAGTTTTTAGTTTGTTAAATCTGGCTGTTATATTTTATATATTTTAATATTTTGAACTATTTTGAAATAAAAACGTATCTGTTTCAGAAAGGACTCCCTAACTTTGAAATGACATAACAGCGAAACAGTGATAGATAGAAGGATGAAACAAGTGGTATGTTGGATAGACAGGTCTGGAATTTTAAATACATCGGTTTGCAAAATCAGTTAAAAGATTGGCTAACAGAGGGCGCTGCGAGCACAGTGAGCTTTAAATAGTGTTCAGAAGTACAGAACGCTCAGTCTTCATACTCCCCGGATCTCAATCCATGCGACTTCTTTCTTTGGGGCCATTTGAAGGACGCTGTTTACAGTAAGAATCCTCAAACGTTGTAACAGCTTGAACAGTTCATCTGTGAGGCATGTGCATCCATTTCAGTAGAGACTTTGCAGAAGGTGGCTTCAAACTTAGCCCATCCTTTGCGTCATGTTACTGCTACACACGGTGGCGATATCGAATCCACTGTAATGAGATTTGACCCTGTTTACGAAAAACAATCTCACCCACTATTTAAAGGACATTGCAATGGGACTACAGCGCCCTATGTTAGCCAATATTGTAACTACGTTTGCAAACCGATGTATTTAAAATTCCAGACCTGTCTATCCGACATACCACTTGTTTCATCTTTCTGTCTATCACTGTTTCGCAGTTATGTCATTTCAAAGTTAGGGAGTCCTTTCTGAAAGACCCTGTAAAACCGAAAGCAACGAATAAACTTATGGAACTTTATTGGTGCTCTATTTTACAACATTATTCACGCAAAACCCCTTTCGGCTCCATCGGTTTGAAGGTGTTTAAATTATATTTCAGAACAAATTAAATATTTATTGATCAAAATGTATAAAGTTGAAAGATTTCTCTGTTAAAAACTGCATGAAATGAAAGTAACAAAAAAAAACATTTTTTAAAAATCTCTGTACTTATATATATTATACAACTCAAAGCATTTAACCTTTTCTTCCGAAATTCAAATCGTATAAGTTTCATTGAATGCTAAATACATTTTTCTGGTGGTGTATTTTTCTTCTGCTAATTGTCTATGTTTGTATTTCATTTTTGTAGATATAGTTTGCCCAACCAGCTTGGTCACCTGCGACGAACCTCGTTGTAAACTGGACAAAGATGAAGGAGGCTGTGACATCTGCAAATGCGATCCTGAATGTCCTCCACTTAAATGCTTAAGAATGTGCAAAATCAAGTCGGTAGAAGGACAGTGCGATGAATGTATCTGCCCATCCTAAAAAGACGACAAGCAACAAAAAGCATGCAGAAAATGTTAAACAATAAAATATTCTCTCATGTGAAATCATACATTATCTATTTTTTCATGTATGTTCAGTGCCCATTTTAAAATTGTATAATATCAGCTATTTACATTTCACATCAGACTGGGCATTTCACATTTATTCATCCAATTAAATAGTTAAGTGTGCGGCATCTTTAAAAAATCTGATGTGGGCAGCACATGATCTCCATATATAATGTAATGGATTTACACCTTTTACAGTCAAAAAATAATGTATACAATCTACGGAACTGTGCTTTTAACTTTGAATTATACATTTGGCGATTTTCCAGATGACAATATGTAAAACTATTTCAAAGTACCGAATTAACTTATTTCGCGCAACTTTAAATAAACAATTATCAATATTGACAGCATCCTATTAACAAGACAGATCAATCATGCTTAAAGCATTGATTATGAAACACTTTCCAACTTCAATGCAATTTTATTTAAAAAAGTCGAAAATGCAATACATTTCTCGGTAATATTTTAAAACTTATCACAATACTACATTGATTTATTATATTTGAAAACTTAAACCTTCATTGAAAAAAATGAACTTCATTCAAATGACGGCATTGAAATATAAATTGCGTGGTTTAAATATCTCTAAAATGCAATACATTCCACGGTAATATTTTTAAATCTATCATAATACTACGATAATTTATTATATTTGAAAACTTCATCGAAAACAACTGAAATTAATTCAAATTACGTCATAGAAAAAAAAATCTGATGTGGGCAACACATGACTTTCCTTATATAATGTAATTAATTTACTACCTTTACAGTAAAAAAAAGTAGGTTTTTCTTATAGTAGATACTAATATTATTTCCAAGATATTAAATTTTCGACAATTAGTCGTCATTTTTATCCATTTGGCGAGATTTTCGTTAATTTGGCAACATTTCAAAAAGTCGCCAAGTTGGCGACATTCCGCCAAATTCGTCGCCAAAATCTCGCCAAGAATTATGCACTAAGAAATAAGTTATTCTTACAGCAGATAAATGACTATTGGTGTTCAAACACAAAAGTCTTACTAAAAGTATATTTTTTCATGAATGGAATGAGCTAGTTCCACGAGAATGATGTAACCCAATTTATCGCATGGTATTACATATGAAAAGTGAACATGTTTCTCAATAGGAATTTTTTTTTATACGACTTTTTGATAATTTTTTTTTAAAAATGTGCAATATCTCGAGAACGGTTCATGTTAACGTTCTAAAATTTATGTCAATCGTTTTCTAATGAAAAATTACATAAGAAATGTCTATTTGCGTAACTTTATTAGTGGTTTTGATTTTTTGACGATTTTTTCAAAATTTCATTCGAAAATTTAGAGGGTTCTTAACATTCGATTGCATATAAAAGCAATAGGCTTCCAGTGTTTACGGATTGTGATTTTTGTACCAAATTTGGTTCGAATCGGTCCATTCGTTCGTCAGTTATCGTCTCCACAGACTCACTGACACACACACACACACACACACACACATACTTTCACACACACACACACACAGACATCACTTCAAAAATGTTTGATTCGTGATCAGGGATGCTTGAAACGTGCTCTCCCGTCGAAAACCCGAATTCGAATTTTCGACCCCGTCACAATACTTTCCTTATACATTATGTATATAAGGAAAGTAATAATACGCCTGGATCTCTCTATAAAAGCAGGATTTCATTCATAACTTTCTCCATTTCATTCATCACAATACTATAATAATTTATTTTATTTAAAAATTAAGACCATGGAGCTACAATTTATAAACTTTATGCTTAAAACTTCATCGAAAAAAATCGTCCTTCTGTTTATAAAATCAATTAATATTTCATTCATATCAGCCATGCAGACTCCATGGACTGAATTATTTTGTGTTAAAGATTACAGGAATTCTAATACAACTCATTCTACATATTTTGCTGTTTACATTTTACATAGGTGAAAAATAGGCTTAGTTGTAGAAATAATCAAATTTGAATGAGAATTTAAACTCAAATATATTGTCATTATGTTGTTTTAGTATGTAGATGCACAGAATTTAAGCAGAAATAAAGTAGTTTTAGGATGGATACAACACTCAATATGAATTAAAAAGAACTTTAAAAAATCACGAATTTGAAACAAGATGGATGCCATATATCATTTTGAAGTGGGTCATGTGATCGTTTCATATCATGGTCACGTGATCGTTTCATATAAGATGTGTAATTATTATTTTAATTTTTATTTAAAAAACTACTGAATATATTTAGCTGAATTTTTGTTTATATATTTTATGAAACAATTTGACTATTACCTAAAATTTTCGAAGCAATTTGTGAATTTTAAATCCGCTTAAACAATGTTAGAAAAATTAGATCCATAAGGCTCAATGTATTTCATTTTTTCAAACCGGGTTCAATCCAAAACTAATTGTGTGATATTATTCATTTATATTCCCATAGGTCCTACAGACCGTCTGAACAACATACTAAAATTTCATTTTGATTAAGTCATTTTTACGGCAGTTATCGTGCTAACGGACAGACAGACAGACAGACAGACAGACAGACAAACAGACAGACAGACAGAATGAACAAAGTCATAAACACTTTTCAACTTTGTTGTAAAGTGTTAATAATATAATAATAAACGACATAGTTCATATATAAAAATATTTAATTATTAATTCATCAATTAGGCGTTATTTTCATTAATTTAACGTCATTTTTTGCAAATTTGACGATAATTTCGTCAATCTGAGGTAAAATATCGCCAGATTAGCGATACGTTGCTAAATTATTTGCAACGTTAGCCAAATGGATCAGCAATTGGCACAGACAAACGGAGAGAAAAGCATTTCTTTTATACTAGAAGGTATGTCCGTGATATGACAGAAATTTATTTTCCATTTGGCGCCATTGTTATCAATTTGGCGACATTTTTGTCATTTTAGCAACATTTAAAAGTCATCAAGTTGTCGACGTCTCGCTAAATTTCTCGCCAAACGTTACAGATAGACGAACGGAACAATGGGTTATTCTTATAGTCCACTCTTATGCTCTTTCCAAGATATAAAACTCAATTAGTCGTCATTTCATTGATTTTTCTTCGATTTCATCAATTTGGCGAATTCTTATCAATTGGGTGACATTTTCATCAATTTGGCAACATTTAAAAAGTCAGCAAGTTGGAGATATTCCGACAAATTCGTCACCAATATTTTGCCAAGCATTACGGACGGAAAAATAAGTAAAAAAATAGGCGCGTATTTTCGTGTTTATACATTTTCAATTTAAATTGTTTAGAAATACAGCTTAAAAGGATTGCATAGTCAGTAGAATAATTACATATTGGGATATGTATTGAAATCGGCTATGTCGATTTTGTATAGCTCACACGTTGACCAGGATACGAGCACTTCCATTACATAATTTCTTTTCATCTCTGTCACATTTGTCTCATAATTTACTCCGTATCATGTGTCCTACGATAGTAGTAAAGAAATACGGGTTTCACCCCAATGCGCAGCAGCGCAGTAGGGTGACGTCATCCCCGATGACGTCACCGGCTTATCTTATCGGATGACGTCATCGGCTTATCTTATCAGATAAGCTTATCTTATCAGATGACGTCATCGGATTATCTTATCGGATGATTCACTCGATAAGATTATCGGATGACGTCATGTACTGACACAGACAGTGAAGAAGAAGAACTTGGCGGCCATCTTGGAAATTTTGGTGGCGCCCTCTATGGACAGGTTTGAGAACTGTGTTGGCTAAAAGGAAAGAATTGGTTCTGGACTGAGCTGGATTCGAACTGGGGACCCCTTGCACAGTAGGAGGGTGTCTTACCCAGTATACAGTTTGAGACTTGTAGACAGATTGTGAATGAATGATATCTTCCCTGTGAAAGGAGTTGGGGACTTAGAATATTTTCTGAACTTCTACGAGGAACTTTTTTAGTTGCTCAGAAGTAGCTACATCTTTATCATCACACTGTAGTCACAGTCTAGTCACACCGTAGTCAGATACTTTTATCATCACACTCTCTGGTTTAGTCAATTGTTGTCGCATCTAAAATTAATGATCTGCACTGACATTGGCTGAAAATAAATGTTTTGAAATGTAAGTAGATAAGAAAATGTTTTATAGAGATATCTGTACCCTTTGGTTTTCCCTTCATCAACCCTTTCAAAGGATATTTAAAAATATCGAATCCAGTCCTATATAATCAACTGACTTAGAAGCACTTTATTGGAGTGCTGTATTAGAGCAGTAGCTTTGTTTTCATCGTCATATTTTTGTCACCCCATAGATGTTTGTTGATATTTTACGTAGCTAAAATAAACGATGCGCAGCTGCACTGGTAATTTCAAATAAATTTTTTGAAATTCATACAACACAAATATGAGAAATATTCTTTTAGATGGATGTGCATGCTTTAGTCAATCACTGTTGAATATCTTAAAAAATGGCGAAAACTGTCTCATAGTAATAAATGTATGGTGAAGGATATTTTAGATGTTAAACATCGTAAGTAGTAAAGAAATACGGGTTTCACCCCAATGCGCAGCAGCGCAGTAGGGTGACGTCATCCCCGATGACGTCACCCTACTACGTCTACCCTTCCGTCATCCCCGATATGCGGGTGACGTCATCCCCGATGACGTCACCGGCTTATCTTATCGGATGACGTCATCGGCTTATCTTATCAGATGACGTCATCGGATTATCTTATCGGATGACTCACTCGATAAGATTATCGGATGACGTCATGTACTGACACAGACAGTGAAGAAGAAGACACAGACAGTGAAGAGATCACCCGGCGAACTTCAGGCAATGCCCGAAGAACCCCTGGAACAGAGGAAAGGCACCGGGGTATGCCCCCCCTCCCCCCAAAAATCAGATACCCCCTTGGAGGCAAAAGGCCCTCGGTCTAAACCCTCAGACACCCCATCAGGACTCCTCGCACTCTGTGCCACAGGTTAAAAGAACTCAAACTTCAGCACCTACCAGATCGGTGCAAGAGCAGGCCCCTAAACCGTCGACCTCCAGAGAAATGACTGTGGAGGAAGTGAGAATAGCTCATGAAGACATAAATAAGAGGATAGCAATTGATAAAGCCGCCAAAGAGGCAAGAGAAGCAAAACAAAGATTAGAAAAAAAGGTTCAGGAATGGCAGAAAACTAAACGCGCCCGAGAAGAGCTCGCGCAAACGCAGCAGTTAGACAAATCGGCTGAAAAAAAACAAAAGACTACCGAGGTCCAAAAGGATACTCACAAAACAGATCAAACCGCGGTTGAGGCTGAGGAAATTGTAGCTGAGACTGAGGAAATGGAAGCTGAGACTGAACTTGCTGATAAATCCAATGATGAAAAGATGGATGAAATCCTCAACCTCGTCAGAGGATTTATCAGTATGTTCAACCTAGACGATATAAAACATCTGTTGATGCAGCTCGCTGAGTTAATTCAAAAAAAGAGCGATCCAATGCAAATGGTCTTTGAGGCTTTTAAATTAATCGCAGAATTTAATAAAAACAGTGAGAAACAAACCCGCCATGAATAGGTCCCAAAAAGAAAGTTTTAAAATAATATTTTGGAATGCGAACGGCATATCTCCAAGAATAAATGAACTTAGGAGCTACGTAAATGAAAATGATGTAGATGCCCTGCTAATCCAGGAAACTAAAGTTAGAGAAAACAAAAAACTAAATATAGCAAACTATAATAGCTATCATACCCTTAGCTCAAATATAACTGCTAGAAATCCCCATGGAGGAACAGCAATATATATTAAAAGTAATATTCCCCACGAGGAAATAAACAACATAAATCTTCAAGGTATAGAAAATACTAGTATAAAAATTAAAATAAATAATGTAAACCCATTTATCCTAACTTCAATATATGTCAAAAACATGAGTGGTATAAATGTAGCTGCGCAGCTGGAACTGCTTTTCTCGCGATATCCAAACACAATACTCGCGGGCGACTTCAATGCACACCACCGAGCGTGGGGCAGCAGGAGAGCCAACACACGCGGTACACAGATACATAGATTGCTAAACACAACAAACACTGACATCATTGCACCGTCGAGACCAACCTGCTTCTCAGGGGCCAATGGCGCATTCATAGACTTTGTCCTAACGAGAAACATAGAATACGCTCACACAATTGATACCCTGGATGAATTCGACTCGGATCATCTACCGGTACTGGTGACATTCGATTTGAACACTCCCCTTCCAGCCTCTCTGGGACAAGAGAGGGTGAACTGGAACGCATTCAAAAGAGCACTTTTCGAGCCGCATTTAGCAGTACCCAACATTATGAGCACGGCGGATATTGACTCTGCCACGCACACACTCACAACAGAAATCAGGAGAGCTATTGCATCTGCCACAACACATCGTGAGTCATCAAAAATGCCCACACTTTCCCACCATGTCAAACAATTAGTTAGGCAAAGGAACAGAATGCGTAAGACATGGCAGGCTAATAGAGACCCTACCCTCAAAAGGGAGCTTAACACACTCACGTGGAAAGTCAGGGATAAAATTGTCGCAGAAAAGCAGCAACAGTATAAAGAGTTAATTGAATCCCTTAGCTCGGAAGACGTATCGCTCTGGCAATTCGCTAAAAGACTCAGAAAACCTCAAATTAAACTCCCGCCACTAATAGATGGCGCTAATATTGCGTACTCAGACGAAGAAAAGGCAGAGGCTCTTGCTAGGCATTACGAAAAGCAATTTGAACCAAACCACGATTTAATGTGTCAGGACACCCTAAGAATGGTTAGGCAAACTCTAAACAATTTCAGGAACTCCCCGGTCACGGCTGAGATTAACCCAGCCACCCCGCAAGAAATAGTAGAGATTATCAAAAACCGTAAAAGCCCAGGGCACGACAAAATCAGGAATATCGCGGTAAAAAACCTACCCTTAAATATAATATTTTACTTGACCATCTTAATAAATAAAATACTAGAACTAAATTATTTCCCCAAAGAATGGAAGGAAGCGATAATTATAGCGATCCATAAACCTGGTGAGGATGCCTCAATTTCAGCCAACTACAGACCAATCAGTTTGTTGCCGACACTTAGTAAAATTACTGAGAAAATAATTCTTAAGAGACTGAACACGCACCTTAGTGAGAATGACATTATCATTCCGGAGCAGTTTGGATTTCGGCCAAAACACTCCACCACTCATCAATTGCTGAGAGTGGTAGAGTACATTTCTTCTGGTTTTAATAATAAGACACCCACAGCTGCGATTTTTCTTGACATCCAAAAAGCCTTTGATAAAGTGTGGCACTGTGGATTAGCTTACAAATTGATCACTCTAAAAGTCCCTGACGCACTTGTCAAACTTTTAATTTCATACCTAAATAACAGACACTTTCAAGTCAGAGTAAAAAATAACTTATCTACACCCAAGCTCATTAAAAGTAGTGTACCGCAAGGATCCATCCTGGGCCCGACACTCTTTAACATATATCTAAATGACATTCCCAGGACCCCAGACACGGAGCTGGCACTCTATGCAGACGACAGCGCGATACTTGCAAAACACCCTTACGTCTCAGTAATGCACAGACAGCTACAACAACACTTAGACATACTCCAAACATGGCTGGAAAAATGGCGAATAAAATTAAATCCCAATAAATGTCATTGGATTTATTTCTCAAGAAAACGTAAACCTCCGCCTCCTCTGTACATAAACAACCATGCCCTAAAAGCGGAAAAATCTACTAAATACCTAGGTGTAACGATAGACTCCCACCTAACTTGGAAACTGCACGTAACGAACATAATCAAAAAAGCGTATATAACCATAGGAGCCTTATACCCAATGATAGGGAACGGAAATCTAAGTTATCAAAATAAACTCCTAATTTATAAATCGGTCATCTGCCCGGGAATGCTGTATGCAGCACCCGTATGGGGATATGCCTGTAAAACTACCATAGACTTATTAGAGACAAGACAAAACAAAACCCTAAGGATTATAAGGAAAGCCCCTAGATACTTAAGAAACTCGGTAATTAGGAAAGACTTCAAAATAAAAACTGTTAGAGCCCAAATCAAAAAGCTAGCGCTTAAATTCTACAAAAATCTGCCATCTGTCCCAAATGAACTATTATTTAATCTGCATGACTATGATCATCGCAAGGCTAAATCTCGTAAGAGACCCCGCTCGGTACTTAACTTTGATATTCGGTACTAGGAACGCCCCACCTTAATCAGTTGATATTAACGAAAACTCGCGATCTTTGGTTTTCTACAAAATGTTTAAAATCCTAAACTGCTAAAATGCTAGGTTACCCTCAGATCTGCATCAACTCCCCAAACTGCTTAAACTCTTAATGTGCAACAAACTGCCACACTAAGAGCTAGGACAAATAATAAAAACAGTAAATCAAAAACCTCGAACCTCCAACTATGGACCAATGAAATAATGTCACAGTATGAAGATAAGAACCACACCTAGAGATTGGAGATTAAAGGCGCTTCGCGCCTGGTGCTCTGTTCTGGACGAAACTCTATGAGTTTGAGACTTGTAGACAGATGGTGAATGAATGATATCTTCCCTGTGAAAGGAGTTGGGGACTTAGAATATTTTCTGAATTTCTACGAAGGGATGGTGCGAATGAATTAAGATTTTAATTAATTTTTAATAAATAAATAAAATGTATTATAAAAAAAATGGAATATGCTCATAATTGAATTTTAATAAGAGGATTATTTTTTTTAATAATTGGGTAATTATTGTTTTTATGGAATGTTTAGGAAAGTGTTTGAAGACATTTACGAAATTTTAGATGGCGGTGATGGCGCCCTCTATTGGCACTTGAATGAAATAATGAATGATGTCTTCCCTGCGAAAGGAGTTGGGTACTTAGAATATTTTCTGAATTTCTACGAGGGGATGGTTCGAGTGAATTAAGATTTTAATTAATTTTTAATAAATGAATAAACTATATTATGAAAAAAAAATGGAATATAGTCATAATTGAATTTTAATAAGGGGATTATTTTTTTAAATGATTGGGTAATTATTGTTTTTATGGAATGTTTAGGAAAGTGTTTGAAGACATTTACGAAAGTTTTGATGGCGCCATCTATTGGCACTTGAATGAAATACATGCGACGAATAATAATACAATTAATTTTTTTAATGTGGTTTTTGTGTTCTTTTAATTCGATAGTCGAACAAGGACTTAATAATTTTAGCTTCACGCTCATACATGTTCTAATGAAGCTAATTTTTTTTACATTGACCGTTCATCAGTGATTTTTAAGGACGGGGTGTATGTTTTTGAATTTTAATGAAATGATTTTTGGGGTATTTTTGAATGAAGGAATGGGAGACTCCATAGTGAACTAGAATATCGCTTTTTTGATGTTACCACAAGTTGGGAACAGGATTTGACCCTTTTAGAAGATATGTATCAGCCAAGATTTATGTTTTAAAAGCCTGTGAGATCTTAGGGATAGGTTATACTACTCGCTGAACACGTTTCGACAATTTTTTCAACTAACAAGAATGCATTCATGGAGTTATACGATGAATTTCCTGGCAATATAGTAAAAGTACTATGCAAGAATTTTTTACATCCTTTTAAAATTTTACATGCTACTAAATACAAATTGACTATTTTTTTTACGGTGGCCCATAAATTTTTCGCAAACTCATTCCTGAAAGAAACGTGATTAATACACATCATTAAAAAACTTACTTTTTACACTTACCATGACTCTCACAGCTGAAAAACAAAACATACATTAAAAATTATAATACCAGAAACTTGTTAAATAATATACATTGATAGTAACAAATATTTATTTATTTTTTTAGGTTTAAGCCCACCATCCACCCGGTGTCTTCGCACCGCCTCAAACATTATACATTTTTTTTTAAATCTTCTTTTCAATTTCTTCATGACTTGCTCTTTTAAAATTACAAATATGCAAAATGATTGTAACATTTTTTTTTCTTTAATGTACAATACTTTTAAAAGTTTGTAAATCTTCTTTTCAATTTTTTCAGGACTTGTCCATTTTAGTCATGTAAAACAAATATCACATTTTTTTTTTACTTATTCAATTCATACTTTTTTTTTCTTTTCCATTGTTTAAAATCATCTTTTTTTCTTTTTTCTCTAAATTTTATTCTTCGCCAATTTTATAGTGGCCATAGGCGTAGGTGTGCACGCCATCGTCCATAATGTATCTTTTGTCATCATAGGGAGAGAGTGACACCTTACTCTGCTTGAGCGTGTACAACTGATGACACTCACTCCCAATGCGATACTGAACGTGACGTGCAGTTTTCACCTCTTTCAGACAGCTTCGGTAGATATCGTGTTTCAGTTCTTTGCCAATGATTGTTCTCGATACCCCCTTAGCTGTCCTTTTTGTACACCCTGTAGCCAATAGGGAGTACATTTTGGACCTGAGTCCCACAAACTCAAGTCCAGGCTGCGCATTCAATTCATCTTTGAAGCAGCCAATCCTCTTTTTGTTAACTCCACTGTAAGCTGGATGTTCCGGTGGATAATCAGAAGTATCAAAGAGGTGGCTACTTCGCAGCATGTCTTGATAGAAATCAGGACACTCGACCTCGTAAGTGAGGGAGTCGGTGTCCGTGAAAAGTAGCGCAGCCTTTGCTCCGTACTGCTTTTTCATATACCCATAATGAAAAGAGTACATATGGAGCTTGCTCAGCTCTAGAATGGCGAAACCGACGTAGATGGGTCTATTGAATAGTATACTACTCAAGACCCTCTCTACCCCCACCAAATGTTCATTAAAAATTTTAAAATTTTTAAAGGTCTGTGCCGCTACCAATTTCTCACCCCGCCGAGCATCACTGACCAGATCGACTTTGACCCTGTTGCGGAGGTTCTCCATGGACTTACCATATACCGCATTATTCATTAATTTGAAGAAGTCCTTCTCAAAACCTGATTGGGCCCTCTTGCGCTGCTCCGTGTTGAAGTCGATGTAGGGCTTCAACCAGGCTCGTTGTTGGAAGAGAAGGACTCTGTGTACATGGGTCACTTTAAGTCCCAGTTCCAGGTACATTTTTAAGTTTCTATAGTGGACCACATAATTAGTCTTGCTCCGTAGGTTTGGCACTAGCTTCTCTTGTTCCTGGAATCTGGGAATATTGACTTCTGCCATGACACGTGCAGTATATGGTGACACATCGTTTTCCTGGATTACCATCTTCTCTGGCGCAACAGGGTAGTCATTGTGGAGATCATGGAGTTCTTCTGGATACTCCATGTCGATCTCCAAGACATAACCAACTGGTCCATCGTCGGGGCAAGACAAAATCCAATCTGTTGTTGCAATGGCAGGCGACACCCACTGAAACTTACCATATGGCAGGGGCTGAGACATTGCCCACCCATACAAATTATTAGCATCTAAATACATTAGATACCGGGTGGGCTCAGCAGGGTTATAGTCGGGTACATAAGGATTGTTTGCCTGTGCCCATCGCTTGGTGATTACAGAGACACCCCCTCGAATCCCACGTTCGATGAATAGATGTTGGTTGATGTCTGTCATGAGATCCAAGGGAGTCTCGCACATCTTCAGGGCGGCCTGCCAAGCCAACCCTGGGGCTGTCATCATATGGACACAGTCTAACCCATAGTTCTCCCGACATAACATTCTAAACTGCTGAAATACGTCGGCCAGCAGGAGGACATCGGTTTTGACGTACAGATCATGGTATTCACCCAAGGTCCTCAATTCGAATGTCCTCCATACATTCTGGGCGTGAGCATAGTCAGCAGCTGAGGGTGTGTCATCTCTCAGACTGCTGTAGAAGGTGGAGAGTGGAGGTAACGCAATTTCATCGAACTTTGCAAATGAGTCGATATACTCGTAAGGGTACACTCCCTTTCGAAGCAGCAGCTCGGTGTGGTTTGGCATGTTGTCTTTTAAAATTTTGAATTTATCTTCTGCAAGATTTCCGGCTAGCTTCTCCAGGGAGGTATTTAAAAACTGCAAACTGTCGATGAACTGCAACTTCACACTCCCGCGTTCCTTCTTTGCCATGGAAAAGGTGATGTACTTTTCCATGTTTTGTGCAATTACATCGATCCTATGATTCGGTAGCTTGCCAAGTCCCGACATCAGGAGGTGAGCATCATAACACTTCAAATTATGGAAGAGCACAGGGACGACTCTCTTCAACTTGTACTGCAGGTTGCATTCCATATGTGCCGCACCTCTGTACTCTCCAGTGATGTGTGAATGATCTCGTGCCTTCCCGATGTACCGGCCTTCATTTTTTGCAAACTCCTTTTTACAGAGATAGCAATGTGTTGCCTGATTAAATGAGATGGCTTCACTCCTGGACAACCTCAGGGGAGCGATGGTATTGAATCGAACAGCCAATTCATCGCGCTCCTCCATCATCCTCTGCAGAAAGTGATCCACAGCGTCGGGGCCTCTATAACAGTACACGGGTTTGTAGGTTTCACCCTTTGGCCCGACAACCACATAGGCATAACCACAGGCTTCATGGTGGGCAACCTTTTCCACAAAGGACTTGGCTCCACTGGGTTGTGCACTTGGCATGTGCATCAGGAGTGACTCAAAATCAGCATATATCACAAATGGGACCGGATGTTGGTATTGCAAATTGTTGAATTTGAGTATACCTTTTCGAGACTTGGCATTTTGACACGTTGTGGGTTATGAGCCTTACAATAGGGCGTGTGTTCCAAGAGCAGATCTTCGCGGGTGAAGCGGTGGAGGCATCGGTAGCATATATGAGAGGCGCTTTTACAATTGCTCAAATCCCCGAGAAGCCTAGACATACTGCGAATCAAACAGTAGTGTTGTTGCGTGCCTCGACTAATGAGGAGGGTGCTCTGGGAGGGCGACTAATGAGGAGGGCGCTTCGCGCCTGGTGCTCTGTTCTGGACGAAACTCTATGAAGAAGAAGAACTTGGAAATTTTGGTGGCGCCCTCTATGGACAGGTTTGAGAACTGTGTTGGCTAAAAGGAAAGAATTGGTTCTGGACTGAGCTGGATTCGAACTGGGGACCCCTTGCACAGTAGGAGAGTGTCTTACCCAGTATACAGTTTGAGACTTGTAGACAGATGGTGAATGAATGATATCTTCCCTGTGAAAGGAGTTGGGGACTTAGAATATTTTCTGAATTTCTACGAAGGGATGGTGCGAATGAATTAAGATTTTAATTAATTTTTAATAAATAAATAAAATGTATTATAAAAAAAATGGAATATGCTCATAATTGAATTTTAATAAGAGGATTATTTTTTTTAATAATTGGGTAATTATTGTTTTTATGGAATGTTTAGGAAAGTGTTTGAAGACATTTACGAAATTTTAGATGGCGGTGATGGCGCCCTCTATTGGCACTTGAATGAAATAATGAATGATGGCTTCCCTGCGAAAGGAGTTGGGTACTTAGAATATTTTCTGAATTTCTACGAGGGGATGGTTCGAGTGAATTAAGATTTTAATTAATTTTTAATAAATGAATAAACTATATTATGAAAAAAAAAATGGAATATAGTCATAATTGAATTTTAATAAGGGGATTATTTTTTTAAATGATTGGGTAATTATTGTTTTTATGGAATGTTTAGGAAAGTGTTTGAAGACATTTACGAAAGTTTTGATGGCGCCATCTATTGGCACTTGAATGAAATACATGCGACGAATAATAATAGAATTAATTTTTTTAATGTGGTTTTTGTGTTCTTTTAATTCGATAGTCGAACAAGGACTTAATAATTTTAGCTTCACGCTCATACATGTTCTAATGAAGCTAATTTTTTTTACATTGACCGTTCATCAGTGATTTTTAAGGACGGGGTGTATGTTTTTGAATTTTAATGAAATGATTTTTGGGGTATTTTTGAATGAAGGAATGGGAGACTCCATAGTGAACTAGAATATCGCTTTTTTGATGTTACCACAAGTTGGGAACAGGATTTGACCCTTTTAGAAGAGATGTATCAGCCAAGATTTATGTTTTAAAAGCCTGTGAGATCTTAGGGATAGGTTATACTACTCGCTGAACACGTTTCGACAATTTTTTCAACTAACAAGAATGCATTCATGGAGTTATACGATGAATTTCCTGGCAATATAGTAAAAGTACTATGCAAGATTTTTTTACATCCTTTTAAAATTTTACATGCTACTAAACACGAATTGACTATTTTTTTTTCGGTGGCCCATAAATGTTTCGATGATGGTGTTTAATTATCCTAAGTTAATAATGAGTTTAACAAATTTTAATTAATTTAAATTCGTATTCAATTTTTTTTTTGCAAACTCTTTTTTTTTTTTCCAAAAACCATCTCCAAAGAATGGATTACCTAAAGTATTTTTAATAACATACTGACTTATTTTAAAAGTCCAATTTAAGAGAAAATATCCATTTTAAAGCAAATTGTTTTAAAAGTTCTCATTAGAAGATTCCAGATTTTTTAGATATACACTCATTCAGCCCTTGACATTGAATCAGCAATCTAGTATCTCTCACTATCGCGCGAGATAGTGAATCACCATATACTGACTGGAAGATTGTGCCTTGTAATTTGTTGAACTGAGGGGAGGGGGGAGGGGGATTAGATAAGAAAAAGGGTATAAAATGTGTGTGAGACTGAACATTTTTATCTAGTTTTTACTTAGATTTTCTGACTTTCTATAAGTTCTATTATAGCAAATTCATTCCCAACGCTACAATGTCTCTATCCAATATATATATGGTATGTATATTTTTTTTAAATTTATTTCGTACTTATTGTGTGATTGTAAGTTTATGCATATCGTTTGATTCTATATTTAAATAAATGCATTTTATATATTCCCAGTTAAATTTTGGATTATCTGAAGAAGAATTCCAACTCATCTGTAGTGCCGAATCTAACGAGACCCTTACAAACCGTGAAACGATTGCAAATCAGGTTAGTCTATTACTTTATCTTCTTTTAAATGATGTATATTTTTCACATTGTTTTTTTTTTTTTTTTAATGTTTATGATGAGTTGTAGAAATAGATTTATATTAAAAAAAATTATATTTAAATAATTAAAATGTAATATTTCTAATATAGCATAAAATCGCGAGTTTAAATTTCCTAACTAGGCTTTATTTAAACTTTAATTTTATCGTGTTCAGAAATAAAACTTAAACGGAAATATCATCGTAGTCTAATACTTCTATTATTTTTTTGTATATGAGATTAGACAGCAGTTGAGTTTTTTTTCTTTTTTGCTTTATAGTGCATACTTATGAGTTTAGATGTAAATAAAGTTTCAGAATTTATACCACATGGAGCAATTTTGAACTAGAATGGAACCACCGCTAATTTTATTTTTGAATGTATCACGTATGTGTTAGTAGTAGTGCGAGTATCATTTCTATATGAATAAAGGCCTATATGCGTTTTTAGTTTTAGAAATTTATTTTTTAAAGTAATAAAACTTATGAATTTATAGTACACGGGCTCTATCGAAATGGACTTATCGTTGAGTGCATATATATATTTTTAAAACCATTTGTTAAGAGTATGCATAAGTAAAGTTTCTCGAAACATAAATTTGTCGTATATTAGTTTAGAAATTAAACTTAACATTTTAACCTGGCGTTTTTATTTTATTTATTTGATGATTTGATATTTTTAAAATGAATTTGATTTTTGAAATTTATTTTAAAACGGAAAGCATAAAACTAAATAATAAAATCATGTTTAGAGAAAAATAATATTTAATACGATATGCAATAATACAACCATTTTTACAAAACATAATAATAAGATTGTAGTAACTTACATATGGAAATGCTCATTCATAGCAGAAAAATACTTCTCTACAGTAAATTGTTCAAAATATTGTGGTATGAGTAATGAAATATTGTTCTGATTTGTTTCACAAAACTCTCGTGCAATTTCTTGAGTGTTTATCAGGAGTAGTTCATGATCGAGTAGTTGATAATCCACAAATTGCATATGACCGGGTAGAGTGCAACACTTATGTTTTAAATCGGTACAGCCATGACTTGTGCATGTATCACGTTGATACACTTTATACAGCTCTGCACATAAATTTTTAAATATACTCTGCATTAAATATATTTGTATTTGTTCTGGATGGCATGTTGGAATTGTTTCGACGCACTTTCGTTGCTTCATGATAGAATCGGGTAATATTTTTAAAAGTAATTCACGTAGCACACACTTGGTTACACTCTGAGCAATATTTTTAAGCATACAAAAATGCTCTTCGCTTAATGTAATCACCTTCTTTTCGAATTGAAGTGCACTAACACAGGGTGGTAATTGTTGTAAATATAGATTGCGTTGGTATACACATACTAGCAATTCGTTATGGATTACAAAAGATGCATTTTCATGATCCATATTGATGTTTGATATTTTTTTTAAAAATGCACTCCAAGCAGCAGGTGTGAGTGTCACGCCATTGGTGGTAGGCACGAGAACATTAGAAGTATTTGTTTTGTAAACACGAAGGTGCACTTTAACATTTCCACGAAAATGTTGCACTGTAACATGCAGATCGCCTCCCAAATTGGAGCGGAACTTTTCTGATGAAGATGACTCGGTCGAAACCGATTCGGTGTGAGTTGTAGCATAGTTGAGGGCTGATGATATGATGTCACACCGGGGTTCTGTAGAATTTATAGATGGAGTGTGCATATAGTTCCAATCGATTTCCGGTATAGGCGAAAGCGGAGCAGGCGGTACATACATTGGAAATTGGCACTTGCGTTTCAAAGGGGTCTTTTTAGGCATAATTTGTCTGAATGCGAGACTTATTCTAGATTCAGTGACTTCGGGTTCTGCTGAAATTCCATGAGAATAGAATTTATTAGTCGGTGCATGCATTACATACAACGAACCATGTTGTAATGGGAGAGTTAGAGGAGATTGTCCTTTTCTTTCAAAAATGACGGATCTCGTAGCCCCGAAGCTGAGAGCTGCTATGGGTGTTTTGGAGCACAGGGAACTTTCATTATCCTTGTGTTGTCCTATTTTAGAATGTCCATCAGGATAGAGGTTTAGAAGCACAAAATTGTAGTTAAATCCAGTGTGTTCCTCCACTCGAGCTTTAATGTCCGTTAACAGAGGTGTCCATTCCACGGCGGGTACACTACTTCCAGAAAATTCGTAGGATAGTCCAATGTCACCAAATGCATACACTTTTCGATTAGGCTGGTATGTGCGGCCCTGCACAATGACTTCAGATTGTTGAAAGGGTAGACATTTTAATTCTTGTAGAATTACATCAGCTACATTCACAGAATAAAATTCGCGAACATATTCAATATGCAGCTTTTCGCGTTTAAAAAACACAGACATTTTATGAAATAAGGAATAGCAACCTTCTGCTAGAACAATTGTAGAGCGAATGAGCTCTTATCTGTGCCTGATATATCTTATCAGCAAATCAGATGATGCAATAAATCACGTGATATTTTTTATCCAATCACGTAACGTCCTTATTGCATCAGGGGCTATTTCTTTAGCGAATCAGGTGACGGTTCGTGTTATGTCACGTGACACATTTAAACCAATCAGGTGACGTTTCATGCTATGTCACGTGACACATTTTAACCAATCAGGTTGTGTTTCGTGCTATATCACGTGACATTTTTTAACCAATCAGGTGGTGTTTCGAATATCACGGGATATTGCGTGATCTTTTAAGTACCATTTCGCAGTGCGATGAACCCACTTTTACTCGAGATACATGCTCAGAAAGACGTGTTTTTCAATTTGTCCTAATTGCGATACTTATTACAATGGCAAGTGAATTTTCTCAACATTTTAATCGAGTCATTTCAAAAGTGAGTTAAAGATGTTTCTGACATTAAAAATAAATAAATATTTTTTAAAATTCAGAATACTTTATTTTTGAATATAGTTTTATAATATGGTCTAATATATGGCTTTCATTTTAAGGAAATGGCGTCAGGCACTATGCAACCTATTGTGGAACCTCAGGTTCCATTACCCGTTGTAGAGTCCACTGCAACAACCAGTATGGAGGCCGGGCCGAGTGGTGCTCACGTGAGTTATATTTTTTTAAATTCCATATTTTTGTTGAAGATAGGGGAGAAAGACCAGCTGCTTTGTAGAGCGTAGGATTGCTTTTAAAATGTATTTATATTTTAAAATATTTAAAAATAAACAACTGATTTAAATTTCTACGTAATTTTTTTAATTTAATTTAAAGAATTAGGTGAGAGAAACATAGACACTAATTTTGGACTTTATCTGTTTTTCGGATGCGTCCATTCTGCCATAAGGTTTTTATACTAATGCGTGATTTGGCACAACACGTGAAAATTCACACTGTAGAAAGTTCCTTTTTCTTGTGGTCTAGGCCAAAAGTCATTTTCGAGGAAAAGTGGTAGACATATGGTTGTATATGAATTCATTCTGATAAAGTGTCTTTTATGTTAATATTAGATAAATGAAAAAAAAATAGAAACATATACGTAAAGTATATTTGGTAACATGTTTTATGTAATTTAAAAGAAGTACATTTACAATTCATAGTTTATTGTGAATTTAATGGAAAGAGTCGTAATTTTTTTTTCACTTTCTATGCGTGATTTTTACTCGAGTTGTTAAAAAATTGAACACTGTGTATATTTTTGCAATGAATTGGACACCTTGTACATATTTAGAATTAATTTTAATGAATACATTTTTTTTAAGATTATCCAATTCTTATATATATATAAAAAAAAACTGATTACACATACTTTTTGGACATGATTCTATAGATGTTGAACACTGTGATTGAACGACTTTCGCTTTTCTCATACTCAGAACTCGAAAGTGTTAATGTTCAATTTAATTTTCTCAGAAAACCGTGAGTAGACTTTATACATGTTGAAAAACTCTATTTTATTTTTTTTATTTTCATGTGAAAAAAAAATATCACTATTTTCTTTCTTGCGAAGTGAAAAACTTCTGTTTTAAATTAATTTAAGGATCTGATCGAGAGTGCTACGACTCTAACGTTAGCATAGATTATTATAAATGATACTACAATAGCTGGATCCAGTTGTGTGCCTATATGTCCTTTTCTTCTATATTTTTTAATTATATTTTAAAAAGTTAGGGGAAAAAATCAGCTGTTTCTCTGAGAAATGTCTTGTGTGTGTATTTTTTCTCGTTTCAGGTGCAGAAAATAATTATTAGTGGGGTATTAAACAGCTGATAAGAGTGTGTATTTATGTGTTTTCAGGAATGAAAATGAATGTAAGTATATTTTTGGACGGGATGTTAGAAAATTAGTTGTTTCAGGAACAGGAAGATATCACGAAATAATGAGAGTCTGTTTAAAAAACAATGTGTTTAATTACCAGACTCAGATAATTAGAGTATTCAATGGCTGATAAGGGTGTATATGTATGTATTTTCAGGAGTGAAAGTAAGTTTTTTTTTTAAAATCAGTTGTTATAGAAACAAAATGAAAATTTTAAATCACGAAATATTTAGGAGTCAGTTTAAAAATAATGTGTTTAATTTTCAGCATTGCATATGTGTTTGTTAACACGTGTAAGTATTTTTTTGGTGAAAGGTAGAGTGTTAACCATTTTTACATATAGGAATATATAACATTACAATTTCATTTACAAGAGTTGTTAGGGTATCAAAATTCGAATAAATAATAATAAACAGTTAGTTGATTGAGATTTATCGTATAGATTGAGATAGGGATTGGTAATTTTGGGTGTTCTGCTAGTGTTTTAACAATTTTAAATTTTTATTTGAAATCAAACTAATCTGGGCATTTTATCTATTTTATAGATATGTCCCACTTGCCACAAGTCCTTTACGCTGAAAAGAAATTTGACGCAGCATGTGAAGTCGCATAGTGGTCTGAAACCTTTTACCTGTGATGAATGCCAGAAGGGGTTTATGAGAAATGCAGATCTGAAACGACATCAGAAAATTCATAACGCTGAATTGAAATGCGATCGATGTGCCGAAGAGTTTTCGTCTCGTGAGGACCTCCTTCGGCATGTAAGACGCATGCATTCTGCTGCACGACACGCCTGTGACTTATGTGATGAGACATTCACACGGCGCACCATGTTGCTGCAGCACATACGCGTGGCACATCCTCCTGCTCCCTCTAAAGGTGTTAAGAGAAAGACCACAGATGCAGATAAAATTGAAAAGCGACAAAGAGTTCAGGCTCGAAGAGAAGCTGCTAAATCAGCCAAGGCATTGGGAGTCTTCGCCACCTACACGTTGGAACCCTCATTGGAGAATGTCCATGATTTGACCTTGGCGTTGGAGGAGATGCGTATGCCACTGATTTCGATGTTGACAGATGAATTGTCTATACATCAAATTAAGTGGTACACGGTTCTCTACGCCAAGATGAGTCGAACCAACTCAGAGGGAGAGGAGGAAACCACGAATGCCTACTTCCACAGTAGGTGTGCAATCGATCTGGTAGCTGACACGGTTGAGCGTCATGTGGGTGAAGGATATCACAAGATGATAAACGCTTTCGAGGAGTACCAACAGTTGGGATCGGGGTGGACATTGAGTCTTGTAATGAAAATGGATGTTTGCATCGGCAAGTATCGTCCCCTGCGTCCTGCAAGCTATCTGCCCCTGCCTCCGAAACTCCGCGCCAAGCTTGCCATAGTGAATGTTGAAAATACAGATCAGAAGTGTTTCGTATGGTGCCTCCTCGCCCACAGACTGAACTTACAACAGAAAGAACATCCAGAGCGTGTGAATCACTACCTTCCGTTAGAGCATGAGATCAAGATGGGGAATGTGGAGTGCCCAGTAGCTGTGAGCAAGGTACCGACTCTGGAGAAGCTGAACAACTGCAGAATTAATGTGTTCGGCTATGAGGAGGAAAAAGTGTTCCCCCTCCACATTTCAGAACATGAAGATATTGCTGACTGCATCAATCTCCTCCTCATTAGTCGAGGCACGCAACAACACTACTGTTTGATTCGCAATATGTCTAGGCTTCTCGGGGATTTGAGCAATTGTAAAAGCGCCTCTCATATATGCTACCGATGCCTCCACCGCTTCACCCGCGAAGATCTGCTCTTGGAACACACGCCCTATTGTACGGCTCATAACCCACAACGTGTCAAAATGCCAAGTCTCGAAAAGAGTATACTCAAATTCAACAATTTGCAATACCAACATCCGGTCCCATTTGTGATATATGCTGATTTTGAGTCACTCCTGATGCACATGCCAAGTGCACAACCCAGTGGAGCCAAGTCCTTTGTGGAAAAGGTTGCCCACCATGAAGCCTGTGGTTATGCCTATGTGGTTGTCGGGCCAAAGGGTGAAACCTACAAACCCGGGTACTGTTATAGAGGCCCCGACGCTGTGGATCACTTTCTGCAGAGGATGATGGAGGAGCGCGATGAATTGGCTGTTCGATTCAATACCATCGCTCCCCTGAGGTTGTCCAGGAGTGAAGCCATCTCATTTAATCAGGCAACACATTGCTATCTCTGTAAAAAGGAGTTTGCAAAAAATGAAGGCCGGTACATCGGGAAGGCACGAGATCATTCACACATCACTGGAGAGTACAGAGGTGCGGCACATATGGAATGCAACCTGCAGTACAAGTTGAAGAGAGTCGTCCCTGTGCTCTTCCATAATTTGAAGTGTTATGATGCTCATCTCCTGATGTCGGGACTTGGCAAGCTACCGAATCATAGGATCGATGTAATTGCACAAAACATGGAAAAGTACATCACCTTTTCCATGGCAAAGAAGGAACGCGGGAGTGTGAAGTTGCAGTTCATCGACAGTTTGCAGTTTTTAAATACCTCCCTGGAGAAGCTAGCCGGAAATCTTGCAGAAGATAAATTCAAAATTTTAAAAGACAACATGCCAAACCACACCGAGCTGCTGCTTCGAAAGGGAGTGTACCCTTACGAGTATATCGACTCATTTGCAAAGTTCGATGAAATTGCGTTACCTCCACTCTCCACCTTCTACAGCAGTCTGAGAGATGACACACCCTCAGCTGCTGACTATGCTCACTCCCAGAATGTATGGAGGACATTCGAATTGAGGACCTTGGGTGAATACCATGATCTGTACGTCAAAACCGATGTCCTCCTGCTGGCCGACGTATTTCAGCAGTTTAGAATGTTATGTCGGGAGTACTATGGGTTAGACTGTGTCCATATGATGACAGCCCCAGGGTTGGCTTGGCAGGCCGCCCTGAAGATGTGCGAGACTCCCTTGGATCTGATGACAGACATCAACCAACATCTATTCATCGAACGTGGGATTCGAGGGGGTGTCTCTGTAATCACTAAGCGATGGGCACAGGCAAACAATCCTTATGTACCCGACTATAACCCTGCTGAGCCCACCCGGTATCTAATGTATTTAGATGCTAATAATTTGTATGGGTGGGCAATGTCTCAGCCCCTGCCATATGGTAAGTTTCAGTGGGTGTCGCCTGCCATTGCAACAACAGATTGGATTTTGTCTTGCCCCGACGATGGACCAGTTGTTTATGTCTTGGAGATCGACATGGAGTATCCAGAAGAACTCCATGATCTCCACAATGACTACCCTGTTGCGCCTGAGAAGATGGTAATCCAGGAAAACGATGTGTCATCATATACTGCACGTGTCATGGCAGAAGTCAATATTCCCAGATTCCAGGAACAAGAGAAGCTAGTGCCAAACCTACGGAGCAAGACTAATTATGTGGTCCACTATAGAAACTTAAAAATGTACCTGGAACTGGGACTTAAAGTGACCCATGTACACAGAGTCCTTCTCTTCCAACAACGAGCCTGGTTGAAGCCCTACATCGACTTCAACACGGAGCAGCGCAAGAGGGCCCAATCAGATTTTGAGAAGGACTTCTTCAAATTAATGAATAATGCGGTATATGGTAAGTCCATGGAGAACCTCCGCAACAGGGTCAAAGTCGATCTGGTCAGTGATGCTCGGCGGGGTGAGAAATTGGTAGCGGCACCGACCTTTAAAAATTTTAAAATTTTTAATGAACATTTGGTGGGGGTAGAGAGGGTCTTGAGTAGTATACTATTCAATAGACCCATCTACGTCGGTTTCGCCATTCTAGAGCTGAGCAAGCTCCATATGTACTCTTTTCATTATGGGTATATGAAAAAGCAGTACGGAGCAAAGGCTGCGCTACTTTTCACGGACACCGACTCTCTCACTTACGAGGTCGAGTGTCCTGATTTCTATCAAGACATGCTGCGAAGTAGCCACCTCTTTGATACTTCTGATTATCCACCGGAACATCCAGCTTACAGTGGAGTTAACAAAAAGAGGATTGGCTGCTTCAAAGATGAATTGAATACGCAGCCTGGACTTGAGTTTGTGGGACTCAGGTCCAAAATGTATTCCCTATTGGCTACAGGGTGTACAAAAAGGACAGCTAAGGGGGTATCGAGAACAATCATTGGCAAAGAACTGAAACACGATATCTACCGAAGCTGTCTGAAAGAGGTGAAAACTGCACGTCACGTTCAGTATCGCATTGGGAGTGAGTGTCATCAGTTGTACACGCTCAAGCAGAGTAAGGTGTCACTCTCTCCCTATGATGACAAAAGATACATTATGGACGATGGCGTGCACACCTACGCCTATGGCCACTATAAAATTGGCGAAGAATAAAATTTAGAGAAAAAAGAAAAAAAGATGATTTTAAACAATGGAAAAGAAAAAAAAAAGTATGAATTGAATAAGTAAAAAAAAAATGTGATATTTGTTTTACATGACTAAAATGGACAAGTCCTGAAAAAATTGAAAAGAAGATTTACAAACTTTTAAAAGTGTTGTACATTAAAGAAAAAAAAATGTTACAATCATTTTGCATATTTGTAATTTTAAAAGAGCAAGTCATGAAGAAATTGAAAAGAAGATTTAAAAAAAAATGTACAAGGTTTGAGGCGGTGCGAAGACACCGGGTGGATGGTGGGCTTAAACCTAAAAAAAAAATATTTTTTTTTAAAATTCATTTTGCTATGAAGGACTTTATGTAAAGAAAAAAAAATGTGATATTTGTTTTACATGACTAAAATGGACAAGTTCTGAAAAAATTGAAAAGAAGATTTGCAAACTTTTAAAAGTATTGTACATTAAAGAAAAAAAAATGTTACAATCATTTTGCATATTTGTAATTTTAAAAGAGCAAGTCATGAAGAAATTGAAAAGAAGATTTAAAAAAAAATGTATAAGGTTTGAGGCGGTGCGAAGACACCGGGTGGATGGTGGGCTTAAACCTAAAAAAATAAATAAATATTTGTTACTATCAATGTATATTATTTAACAAGTTTCTGGTATTATAATTTTTAATGTATGTTTTGTTTTTCAGCTGTGAGAGTCATGGTAAGTGTAAAAAGTAAGTTTTTTAATGATGTGTATTAATCACGTTTCTTTCAGGAATGAGTTTGCGAAAAATTTATGGGCCACCGTAAAAAAAATAGTCAATTTGTATTTAGTAGCATGTAAAATTTTAAAAGGATGTAAAAAAATCTTGCATAGTACTTTTACTATATTGCCAGGAAATTCATCGTATAACTCCATGAATGCATTCTTGTTAGTTGAAAAAATTGTCGAAACGTGTTCAGCGAGTAGTATAACCTATCCCTAAGATCTCACAGGCTTTTAAAACATAAATCTTGGCTGATACATCTCTTCTAAAAGGGTCAAATCCTGTTCCCAACTTGTGGTAACATCAAAAAAGCGATATTCTAGTTCACTATGGAGTCTCCCATTCCTTCATTCAAAAATACCCCAAAAATCATTTCATTAAAATTCAAAAACATACACCCCGTCCTTAAAAATCACTGATGAACGGTCAATGTAAAAAAAATTAGCTTCATTAGAACATGTATGAGCGTGAAGCTAAAATTATTAAGTCCTTGTTCGACTATCGAATTAAAAGAACACAAAAACCACATTAAAAAAATTAATTCTATTATTATTCGTCGCATGTATTTCATTCAAGTGCCAATAGATGGCGCCATCAAAACTTTCGTAAATGTCTTCAAACACTTTCCTAAACATTCCATAAAAACAATAATTACCCAATCATTTAAAAAAATAATCCCCTTATTAAAATTCAATTATGACTATATTCCATTTTTTTTTTCATAATATAGTTTATTCATTTATTAAAAATTAATTAAAATCTTAATTCACTCGAACCATCCCCTCGTAGAAATTCAGAAAATATTCTAAGTACCCAACTCCTTTCGCAGGGAAGACATCATTCATTATTTCATTCAAGTGCCAATAGAGGGCGCCATCACCGCCATCTAAAATTTCGTAAATGTCTTCAAACACTTTCCTAAACATTCCATAAAAACAATAATTACCCAATTATTAAAAAAAATAATCCTCTTATTAAAATTCAATTATGAGCATATTCCATTTTTTTTATAATACATTTTATTTATTTATTAAAAATTAATTAAAATCTTAATTCATTCGCACCATCCCTTCGTAGAAATTCAGAAAATATTCTAAGTCCCCAACTCCTTTCACAGGGAAGATATCATTCATTCACCATCTGTCTACAAGTCTCAAACTGTATACTGGGTAAGACACTCTCCTACTGTGCAAGGGGTCCCCAGTTCGAATCCAGCTCAATTCAGAACCAATTCTTTCCTTTTAGCCAACACAGTTCTCAAACCTGTCCATAGAGGGCGCCACCAAAATTTCCAAGATGGCCGCCAAGTTCTTCTTCTTCACTGTCTGTGTCAGTACATGACGTCATCCGATAATCTTATCGAGTGAATCATCCGATAAGATAATCCGATGACGTCATCTGATAAGATAAGCTTATCTGATAAGATAAGCCGATGACGTCATCCGATAAGATAAGCCGGTGACGTCATCGGGGATGACGTCACCCTACTGCGCTGCTGCGCATTGGGGTGAAACCCGTATTTCTTTACTACTATCGTAGGACACATGATACGGAGTAAATTATGAGACAAATGTGACAGAGATGAAAAGAAATTATGTAATGGAAGTGCTCGTATCCTGGTCAACGTGTGAGCTATACAAAATCGACATAGCCGATTTCAATACATATCCCAATATGTAATTATTCTACTGACTATGCATTCCTTTTAAGCTGTATTTCTAAACAATTTAAATTGAAAATGTATAAACACGAAAATACGCGCCTATTTTTTTACTTATTTTTCCGTCCGTAATGCTTGGCAAAATATTGGTGACGAATTTGTCGGAATATCTCCAACTTGCTGACTTTTTAAATGTTGCCAAATTGATGAAAATGTCACCCAATTGATAAGAATTCGCCAAATTGATGAAATCGAAGAAAAATCAATGAAATGACGACTAATTGAGTTTTATATCTTGGAAAGAGCATAAGAGTGGACTATAAGAATAACCCATTGTTCCGTTCGTCTATCTGTAACGTTTGGCGAGAAATTTAGCGAGACGTCGACAACTTGATGACTTTTAAATGTTGCTAAAATGACAAAAATGTCGCCAAATTGATAACAATGGCGCCAAATGGAAAATAAATTTCTGTCATATCACGGACATACCTTCTAGTATAAAAGAAATGCTTTTCTCTCCGTTTGTCTGTGCCAATTGCTGATCCATTTGGCTAACGTGGCAAATAATTTAGCAACGTATCGCTAATCTGGCGATATTTTACCTCAGATTGACGAAATTATCGTCAAATTTGCAAAAAATGACGTTAAATTAATGAAAATAACGCCTAATTGATGAATTAATAATTAAATATTTTTATATATGAACTATGTCGCTTATTATTATATTATTAACACTTTACAACAAAGTTGAAAAGTGTTTATGACTTTGTTCATTCTGTCTGTCTGTCTGTCTGTCTGTCTGTCCGTTAGCACGATAACTGCCGTAAAAATGACTTAATCAAAATGAAATTTTAGTATGTTGTTCAGACGGTCTGTAGGACCTATGGGAATATAAATGAATAATATCACACAATTAGTTTTGGATTGAACCCGGGTTGAAAAAATGAAATACATTGAGCCTTATGCGATCTAATTTTTCTAACATTGTTTAAGCGGATTTAAAATTCACAAATTGCTTCGAAAATTTTAGGTAATAGTCAAATTGTTCCATAAAATATATAAACAAAAATTCAGCTAAATATATTCAGTAGTTTTTTAAATAAAAATTAAAATAATAATTACACATCTTATATGAAACGATCACGTGACCATGATATGAAACGATCACACGACCCACTTCAAAATGATATATGGCATCCATCTTGTTTCAAATTCGTGATTTTTTAAAGTTCTTTTTAATTCATATTGAGTGTTGTATCCATCCTAAAACTACTTTATTTCTGCTTAAATTCTGTGCATCTACATACTAAAACAACATAATGACAATATATTTGAGTTTAAATTCTCATTCAAATTTGCTTATTTCTACAACTAAGCCTATTTTTCACCTATGTAAAATGTAAACAGCAAAATATGTAGAATGAGTTGTATTAGAATTCCTGTAATCTTTAACACAAAATAATTCAGTCCATGGAGTCTGCATGGCTGATATGAATGAAATATTAATTGATTTTATAAACAGAAGGACGATTTTTTTCGATGAAGTTTTAAGCATAAAGTTTATAAATTGTAGCTCCATGGTCTTAATTTTTAAATAAAATAAATTATTATAGTATTGTGATGAATGAAGTGGAGAAAGTTATGAATGAAATCCTGCTTTTATAGAGAGATCCAGGCGTATTATTACTTTCCTTATATACATAATGTATAAGGAAAGTATTGTGACGGGGTCGAAAATTCGAATTCGGGTTTTCGACGGGAGAGCACGTTTCAAGCATCCCTGATCACGAATCAAACATTTTTGAAGTGATGTCTGTGTGTGTGTATGTGTGTGTGTGTGTGTGTGTGTGAAAGTATGTGTGTGTGTGTGTGTGTGTGTGTGTCAGTGAGCCTGTGGAGACGATAACTGACGAACGAATGGACCGATTCGAACTAAATTTGGTACAAAAATCACAATCCGTAAACACTGGAAGCCTATTGTTTTTATATGCAATCGAATGATAAGAACCCTCTAAATTTTCGAATGAAATTTTGAAAAAATCGTCAAAAAATCAAAACCACTAATAAAGTTACGCAAATAGACATTTCTTATGTAATTTTTCATTAGAAAACGATTGACATAAATTTTAGAACGTTAACATGAACCGTTCTCGAGATATTGCACATTTTTAAAAAAAAATTATCAAAAAGTCGTATAAAAAAAATTTCCTATTGAGAAACATGTTCACTTTTCATATGTAATACCATGCGATAAATTGGGTTACATCATTCTCGTGGAACTAGCTCATTCCATTCATGAAAAAATATACTTTTAGTAAGACTTTTGTGTTTGAACACCAATAGTCATTTATCTGCTGTAAGAATAACTTATTTCTTAGTGCATAATTCTTGGCGAGATTTTGGCGACGAATTTGGCGGAATGTCGCCAACTTGGCGACTTTTTGAAATGTTGCCAAATTAACGAAAATCTCGCCAAATGGATAAAAATGACGACTAATTGTCGAAAATTTAATATCTTGGAAATAATATTAGTATCTACTATAAGAAAAACCTACTTTTTTTTACTGTAAAGGTAGTAAATTAATTACATTATATAAGGAAAGTCATGTGTTGCCCACATCAGATTTTTTTTTCTATGACGTAATTTGAATTAATTTCAGTTGTTTTCGATGAAGTTTTCAAATATAATAAATTATCGTAGTATTATGATAGATTTAAAAATATTACCGTGGAATGTATTGCATTTTAGAGATATTTAAACCACGCAATTTATATTTCAATGCCGTCATTTTGAATGAAGTTCATTTTTTTCAATGAAGGTTTAAGTTTTCAAATATAATAAATCAATGTAGTATTGTGATAAGTTTTAAAATATTACCGAGAAATGTATTGCATTTTCGACTTTTTTAAATAAAATTGCATTGAAGTTGGAAAGTGTTTCATAATCAATGCTTTAAGCATGATTGATCTTTCTTGTTAATAGGATGCTGTCAATATTGATAATTGTTTATTTAAAGTTGCGCGAAATAAGTTAATTCGGTACTTTGAAATAGTTTTACATATTGTCATCTGGAAAATCGCCAAATGTATAATTCAAAGTTAAAAGCACAGTTCCGTAGATTGTATACATTATTTTTTGACTGTAAAAGGTGTAAATCCATTACATTATATATGGAGATCATGTGCTGCCCACATCAGATTTTTTAAAGATGCCGCACACTTAACTATTTAATTGGATGAATAAATGTGAAATGCCCAGTCTGATGTGAAATGTAAATAGCTGATATTATACAATTTTAAAATGGGCACTGAACATACATGAAAAAATAGATAATGTATGATTTCACATGAGAGAATATTTTATTGTTTAACATTTTCTGCATGCTTTTTGTTGCTTGTCGTCTTTTTAGGATGGGCAGATACATTCATCGCACTGTCCTTCTATCGACTTGATTTTGCACATTCTTAAGCATTTAAGTGGAGGACATTCAGGATCGCATTTGCAGATGTCACAGCCTCCTTCATCTTTGTCCAGTTTACAACGAGGTTCGTCGCAGGTGACCAAGCTGGTTGGGCAAACTATATCTACAAAAATGAAATACAAACATAGACAATTAGCAGAAGAAAAATACACCACCAGAAAAATGTATTTAGCATTCAATGAAACTTATACGATTTGAATTTCGGAAGAAAAGGTTAAATGCTTTGAGTTGTATAATATATATAAGTACAGAGATTTTTAAAAAATGTTTTTTTTGTTACTTTCATTTCATGCAGTTTTTAACAGAGAAATCTTTCAACTTTATACATTTTGATCAATAAATATTTAATTTGTTCTGAAATATAATTTAAACACCTTCAAACCGATGGAGCCGAAAGGGGTTTTGCGTGAATAATGTTGTAAAATAGAGCACCAATAAAGTTCCATAAGTTTATTCGTTGCTTTCGGTTTTACAGGGTCTTTCAGAAAGGACTCCCTAACTTTGAAATGACATAACTGCGAAACAGTGATAGACAGAAAGATGAAACAAGTGGTATGTCGGATAGACAGGTCTGGAATTTTAAATACATCGGTTTGCAAACGTAGTTACAATATTGGCTAACATAGGGCGCTGTAGTCCCATTGCAATGTCCTTTAAATAGTGGGTGAGATTGTTTTTCGTAAACAGGGTCAAATCTCATTACAGTGGATTCGATATCGCCACCGTGTGTAGCAGTAACATGACGCAAGGGACGGGCTAAGTTTGAAGCCACCTTCTGCAAAGTCTCTACTGAAATGGATGCACATGCCTCACAGATGAACTGTTCAAGCTGTTACAACGTTTGAGGATTCTTACTGTAAACAGCGTCCTTCAAATGGCCCCAAAGAAAGAAGTCGCATGGATTGAGATCCGGGGAGTATGAAGACTGAGCGTTCTGTACTTCTGAACACTATTTAAAGCTCACTGTGCTCGCAGCGCCCTCTGTTAGCCAATCTTTTAACTGATTTTGCAAACCGATGTATTTAAAATTCCAGACCTGTCTATCCAACATACCACTTGTTTCATCCTTCTATCTATCACTGTTTCGCTGTTATGTCATTTCAAAGTTAGGGAGTCCTTTCTGAAACAGATACGTTTTTATTTCAAAATAGTTCAAAATATTAAAATATATAAAATATAACAGCCAGATTTAACAAACTAAAAACTCGATCCAAAATCCAATTGACAGGTGGTGACAGGCCCAATCCGGCCGTATTTGTGAAGCGCCACACCGCGCGACAACGCGGCATCATGGTTTGGGGCGCCTTCGCCTTCGATAGTAGGCCACCTCTTGTCCGTATTGAGGGCACTATGACAGCCTAACGATGCGCGTATGGCGTTCTGCGTCGGTGACACTACCCTTCCTTCAGAGGGTATCGAATGCCATTTACCAGCTGGATAATGACCGACCACACACGGCACGCATCAGCCAACATGCCCTGCAAGGTACCCATGTTCTTCTCTCGCCACCAGTGTCCGCTGATCTCTCACCATTCGAACACGTTAGGGACGTGATTGAACGTCGCTTATTGAACGTCGCTGCCACTGCCGCGTTTAGAAGACGAACTCTGGCAAATAGTTGACAGGGAATGGGCAGCCATCCCTCAGGACACCATCCGTATGCTCATTGGCTCTATACCTCGACGTGTTGCTGCCTGTATCACCGCCGTGGCGGTTCTACAACACCTACTGATCGGACGGTGTTATCACTCAGTGTATAGGTGTATTATGTTGCAATAAACATCACTTATTGTTAATTGCTCTCTCTCTCTGTTTTTTCGATTTTCACCACTTTCTGCTCACTTCTCTTTGGTGTTTCAGACTCATTTTCACTGTCACGTAGTATATAATGCAATTAACATTATGTGAGAAAATGTTTTTGGATCTGCAGTTTCGATATTTGATTTTCTTACACATTGAAAACACCCTAATTGGCAACGGTTTGGAAAATGTTAAGCGATCAACAAATTTTCGTAATTCTGCAAAATACTTTAATATCAGTATGGCATTAAACGCATCTAAACTGTGTAGAACCGTTCAGGACTAAATCTGTCATGCGCCTAATATTAATCTACGATTTCATTTGTAAAATGTTTTATTGTCTATTTCAACTTCTTTAATGGCATTTTTAACACATGTTTCTATGTCCTAAATATTCGACATTTGGTATAATTATTAGTCCATTAGAATATTTTGTTATACGTTTAAATTTGGCGAATTTTAAAAAAATAGAACAAATATTATTTTCGAGCCAGCCCGCGAATAATCTTCCTTTGCTTGTATAAATATGCGCTACCCGACACAGAAAATGCAACATCATGAAAGAGCGAATATAGTGTGATGTTAAAGGACACGCAGACAAAGTTGGCATATGTAAATACATGATGTTAATTCCAGAAGGATAATGCAATGCATTAATGTCGTAGACAGGATAAACAGTAGGCAGTAGGACCACCTCTTGCGGCGATACAAGCAGTAACCCTTAGAGGAGCAGATGCAATGAGCGTGCGGATAGTTTCGTGATGGATGGATGACCATATGCCTTCAACAATCCTCCACAGGTCGTTCGTTCTCTGTTTGAGATGGGATCAAAGCAATCAAACGATGACCAATCACATCCCATTTCATGCTCGATGGGTTAAAGATCTGCAGACAGTGGAGGCCAAGGAAGCATATGGATACATCGCAAAGCTTGTCTGCTGTTGGTTGCTGTGTGTGGTCGCGCGTTATCTTGCTCGAAAACAGAATTTTGCAACAGCTGAATGTAGGGCAGTGCAACTGGCCGCAGCACATCATTCACAAATCGTCGTGTCGTCATTGTGACTCTGATACGAACCAGAGGTGACCGTCTATCGAAACCGATGGCACATCAAACTATGATGCCGCGCTGTCGAAGGCCGTAATTGATGCCAATATATGCCAAAATGAAAGCTCTAAAATTGTATGAAAAGATATACCGGCACTACTCACATTCTCGTAGAAAATGTAAAAGAAACATAAAATTCACAATTATGTGTAAATTCCTATATTACTTTAAATGACATTGTTATTCAAAACATTATATTAAAGTATTTAAATTGATGCTCCTAAAAAGAAGATTAAGAATATCTGTTATCGCTATACAAAAATGATCTTTAAAAGCAGATCTGAAGAATAAAACAGCCTGCTCCTGTTTGTAAATAAATTTACAAAAAATATGAAAGTGAATCAATATATGTCAAAATAAAAGCTCTAAAACTATATGAGAAGATATACCCGTATTACCTATATTCCCGAAATTTAGAAGATATACCTGTGTATTAGTAGACAATTACCAATACTACAATATATGAAGTTCAGAGATCTTTGCCAAAATAAAACAGATATAATAAAGTGAAAATATCAATTATCCCCGCAATCTTTAAACTTGAGAGCCGTAAATGATTTCAATATATTCCAAAATGAAAGCGCTAAAATTGTATGCGAAGATATAATCATACAACTTATATTCTCGTAGATTAAACGATATACCCATGTATTAATAGGAGATTACCCATACTACAATATACAAGTGTGAGTTTCAACCATTTTTGCAAAAGTAAAACAGATGGCGTAATATATTGAAAATATCAATACTCCCAGTAATATTTTAACGTGAATGCCGTAATTTCTATCATCCAGTCAAAATTGCAATTTCGATAAAATTTATTTTATATAAATTTCTTTATAATTTAAATAGGAAAATATTTATTAAAAATCATCTGTCGCATAAACATATTGGATTGAAATCCGTTGCTAAGCGACATGGTATCATTTTCTTCAAATAAATTTACGGGAAAAAATATCGTCTGCATAATGCTATGCTGAAGGTTTAACTGTGCGTTTTTAATTAGTATCTAGAAAACCCCTGGTCCTAGAAACTCAAAACATGAACTAAATTTTAAGTGGAGACAATTCCAAGCCTACTGACAAAATTTCAAGAAATTCGGTTTAGCCGTTCTTCCATGATGATGAGACAAATATACAGACAGACACACAGATTTTCAATTTCATTTATATAGACTAGCAGTATACCCGTTCTTCGTACGGAGATTATAATATAAAGATACTTAACATTCACAATTATGTGTAAATTTCTATAATATTCTAAATGACATTGTTATGCAAAATATTCTATTAAAATATGTAATTTAATTCTTCTAAAAATGTATAAAAATATTTGGGACCGATATACAAAATTATATTCACAGACAGATCTGAAGAATAAAGAAACCTGGTCCAGTTTGTTAAAAAATTAAAAAAAATATTTTTTAATTCTCACAAAACAACATAGATTATCTTGAAAATCGTACTTAATTATGTAAAATATTGAATTTTCATCAATTTTGTGTGATTTTGATGAATGTAGAGTTATTTTAACAATTTGGCAACGTTTTTGTAAATTTAGCGACATTTTAAAAAATCGCCAATCGTATCGCCAAGCGTGACAGTTCCACTTGGCGATAAATTGATGAAACATCACCACAATACTATTCCCTCACAAAACACAATTAATTTTATTTATTTAGCATAATTTCATCAATTTAAAGATATTTTTATGGATTTACAAGCAATTTTATCAATTTTACGACATTTTAAAAAATTCGCTAAATGTGTTAGTAAGTAGGACAGTTGGACTAACAAACAAATGCTACCTAAACAACATTTCAGTATTCTCTTCTAACAAAACAAAATTAATTTCTTTCCGTCGTTTTTATCAATTTGGCTATATTTGCGTCAATTTGACAACGTTTAAGAAAAGTTGCCAAGTTAGCTATATCACACCAAATTCGTAGATCCGAATTTCCAGATATGAAGAATAAAACATCCTGATCCCGTTTGCATATACTAAATGAAAACACTAAAATTGTATTAGAAGATATACTCTTTCTACTCTTATTTTGTTTCAACAAGCGGCTAAATGAGTTTATTGGTTAAATACAATATATGAGTATATTGGCTAAATACAATATTTGTGTTTATTGGCTAAAAACAATATATGAATTTATTGGGGAAATACAATATATGAGTTTATTGGCTAAACACAATATATAAGTTTGAAATCTCTTAATAGTTTAGTCCGCAATTAATATAATTAAAAAAATCAAACCGTACATTTATAAGATTTATTTTTATATCCATTTATTTATTATTCAAATCGAAAAAATAATAATAAAAATTAACAAAAATATTTGATTTAATTGCGTTACTGAGCAACATGATATAAGACAGAATCTCTATCATAAAATGCTGATAATTATATAACCATCTTGATGTCTTATTACTTTTCATTGTTGAGTAAGAGCCTGTGAAAAATAAACCATGATGATCAAGTTTCCATTTAAATTCATGTTTCAAACCTGCGATTTTCAAAAGTGACTGATAAGCGCAATAATCTCCCACCAACATTAAAGATAGAGTTTTAATTCACTTTCACGTTTTAAACCAGCGATTTCTAACATTTTTTGTTTGGAGGAACCAGGGAGATAGAGAGTAGAACTCCTAGGAAAAAGTTTCGTTTTTTATTAATATCTCGACCATGGAGTTAGAAAGAAGGAGATAAAACTCCTATGGATGAAAACTTTGAAAGTGCCATAATGCTTTGAGAATTACATCTAGGTGTTGCTAGTGTTAGTTGACACAACAGAAAGGCGTGGTATTTAGTATATGTATTTTTGATTATTTTTAAATTAAGAGTTCAGACAGATAGATTTTCAATTTTATTTATATAGATAAAGATGTACTTTTAAAACATTGATTGATTGACACATTTATCAACTGTTTATGCTGCAAATAATGAAATATTTTTATTTTTAGATTAATAGAACTGTACAAGGCTTTATAGAATTTTCATGTTAAATTTGAAAATCAACCCCGTAAAGTGAAACTTATCATTTACTGAAATTAGTAAATTTTACACTGAAGACTGTTAGTTTTGAATTCTTTTAAAACATAACTGTCTTTCTAAGGTAATCGTTATTCTAATATTATCAATATTCTTTATGCCATTCTTATCTAGCATTTAAAATTTAATGTATTTTCAATGAAAAATAAAAATTTTGAAGAACATTTTAAGACAGCGGTGTAATTGAAGACTGAAATTATAATCCCCTTGAGATTCCGGCATGCAATGTGTACACGCATGCTTAGAGCGCAAGAAATTAGAGCGATAAATGATAACCCATTTTCTTCATTTTAATGGTATTTTACCTGATGCGTCACAAGACTTGCTGCAGACATATTCAAATCTGAAGGTTACTGTTTCAAGGTCGAGTTTTTTACCATGATTTTTAATGAATGGGTATTTTAAATTAAAAATAATCACGATTACTTTTCTTACCCATTTCGAGACGATTGGCACGCCCGCGTGTCGGCTGCGAACTTGCATTCAAGGACGGACGGCACGCACTCGTGACGGAGGAAACTTTACCGTAAACGGCAAGTGGCACGCATGCGTGCTTTCACATGGAACCTTTTAATTGGTCTACTAGTTGGCGTTAAATGTCCGTGGAACTAAGTTCAACGTATTTTGCAGATACATGATCTTGGCATAAGGAGGATTCAATGATATATTTATCCATTTGGAGCGGTGAAACATGATTTAGTAATATAAACAGACAGAGCAATTCTCGCAGCATCAACAATTTTATAATTGAGTTTCGGTTTTTTTTTTATTTCAGCTTTATGATTTTGTTCGTGAATCATTGGTATATAAGAGAGTAATTTTTTTGTTTGGGTTTTAGAGGCAGTGAAATTATTCGTTTATTTCGGATAAAAGAATGGGAGCAACTAACGAGTATTTTGTATTCAGATTCATATGAAAAATATACATCAAATAGAAAATAAATATTTATTTTATTCCTGAAAATAGTAGATTTCTGTGTTGAATAGGTGATTTTTAGTAAATTTTTTTCGAGAGTTAGGCTTAGCGCAAAAAAATTGCTGTCTCCTGGGAACAGTTCCAAAGCGAAGCGCTCCGTACTTTGGGCCGCGGCAGTTCCGGAATGCCGCCGTCGCGATACAAGTAATAATGGATAATATGATTATAAGTGGAATCTAAACAATTATTTGCCCAACTTTAAATCAGTCAACATAAACCAACCTTGTATATTGTTAACAAATATCTGCATATAGTTCCAAACGTGGGCATCACCATGGGGAAGCAATGCATGTAATACTGAAAACTGCATGGAAAAAATTGCTACGCGGCATTTTATGTGCATGGGGAAATTCAAGTCAAAACGTATATGAGAAAAATGTTACTTATAATGCGACCATAAGCAGATTCTTGTGTTGGAAGCATAGGCAGTTACAGCTATGGGACACTCAATGCACAAAATTTAACTCGTGGGTATAAAACAGAATTGCTGTGGTATTTTCATGAGTGTCTTTTATTGAATGGTTTAAGGTTGGTGTAGGAATATATTTCAGATTTAAATTTATGTACACAAGATATTAATTTTCCATATCAGACTCCCTTAATATCTAAACAACTTACCTTTTATTCTGTTATCATTTTTGCATTTGCACACTGATAAAAGTCCATCAGCTCCTCTCTGAACTTCGCAACCCGGGGCGCACTCCACAGGAGCACTCCTTTTTCCTCTGCACCAGTATCCTTAACAAAAATATATATTGTTATTAACAGGTAAAATGCATTCACAGGAAGCTCTTTTGAGAACCAGAAGGGAAAAGAACATTTACATGCAGCCATTCCTATTACTTCAATGTAAGGTTGCCATATATGAGCACCCGGGGCAGCGTTTCCACATTTGGTGAGTTATTGCCAACATGGTGACTTACGAATGCACTCGAACTTTCTCGAAATAACGAATATTCCGGAAGATACGAGTCCTTCTGGAAGTTTCTACGGAGAGTATATAAAAGGATACGTTGCTCAGTTGGGGAGTATTTGAATGCCAGAATTCCAAAGGAAACGCAACAATATACATCCATAAAATGCATATGTATATATATATATATATATATATATATATGTATACATATATATATATATATATATATATATGTATACATATATATATATATAAGGATATAAACAAGAAGAAAAAATAAGCGAGAACAGGAGTGACCATATGATTTGCATAGAATGGCTGGGGTGGATTGCGACACCCCTTTCCCGCTTAAAGCAGCTTTTACGACCCGGGCAACGCTCACGGCACCAATGTAACTCAATGGTCAATCTCCCACATGTGCAAAGACAGAAGCACCCGAACGGACAAAAGAGCAAAGATGGAACCAAACATGGAAGAGATACACCTTACTATCCAGCATGAAAACACAACATTTTATAAGGGAAACAGAAGATACAAACACTAATATAGACATCATTCTGGATTTAATTAAACTCAGAGCCGCAAAATATAATGTAGCACTTGAACCAAAATATCAAATAAACAAATCAAAAGAATTTTTTATCACAACATTTAAGAATAAAATGTTCGAAAATATTCCATTCAACCAAATATTACATAATATAGAAGAACGTCTTCCTTTGCCTAATCTAAATATTAAGATATCCTATCGCTTTGTAAGAACCAACGGTAGAAGATTATTCAACTACAATAAATTATGTAAAACCGTGTCTTCATTTAATATTGAATCCTGTCAATGTCATAAAAATATACATTGTGATCCCTACCACAAGCATATAATTACTGGAAACTTAGATTTTATAAAAGATAATAAACTCAAAAACTTATTACAACTTGGTACTAAGTACCGAATACAAGAATATAATGATATTTATAATGAATTTAATTACGATCTGGAAACCTTCATATACAAAATGGCTGTCAAACACAGTATACCTGTACAAACTTTTAACGCATGGAAATATGCCTTTTACAGTGCTTTTTGCCAATTCTACCCGAGAAGAAACAAGGATTCTGGGAGTTCTCAATTTCCGTTTTCAATCAAACATTTTAATGAAGAATTCGTATTGACATACACCGACAAAATCGTATCGAATTTTGCATTCACGTGTAAAAAATTCTATGTCGATACTTTAACACAATGCTATAAGGATTGTGCCATGTATACATTAATTCCTAGTAACGAATCAATCATCACTAATAGAATAAAAGCACTGTATAAAAGAATTGGTATGGATATTAAATCAGTAAAATTTCCATACTTGATCCTCATTCCCAAATTACACAAACAGCCAGTCAAGTTCCGTACTGTAACAGTGGGATGCGGATCATACCTAGAACATGCAAATAAAAAACTTCTGAAATTACTCCAATATGTTATGACTGATATTAAGAAGCAAAACTCCATAATGTTAAAAAACGGACAAGAATTGATAGACCGACTGAAATTTTGCCATAAAGATTTAAACTTCAGAAGCTACGATTTCAGGGATCTGTTTAATAACATCGATTTAACAAACCTACAAATGATCTTGAAAGAATTACATGAAGAGTATAATTTAAAACCATATATAACTCTCAGAAGATATTTGGATTTGATTGAGTTGGTTTTAAATGAAAACATACTATATGGCGGTATGCATTTCTACAAACAGGTCAAAGGCATACCCATGGGTGGTGCATGCTCATCAATATTGGCGGATATTTATCTATCCAAATATGAAAGAGGAACCCATCTATTATCGGAAATACCTTATTTCCGTTATGTTGACGATGTGATATTAGGGGGTTATGCAAACACCCCTGACATAGATTTTGCATTCTACCCAAGGGAATTGGACTTAATTGAAAACCCGATCAATGAGGATGGATCGACAGACTTCCTGGATTTGTCAATAAGAAAGCACCAACAGTATGGAATTTATACAACCATACACGACAAGAGAAATTCATACAATATCAAAATTAATAATATTATTGATTGGAATTCAAACCTCACTAAAAATATATTCAGAAATATTATTATCGGGTACTTCAGAAGAAACAGAAACTACAGTACTTTTAAAAAAGACTGCATTCATGAATGTAATAAAATAATAAATGATGCATTAAAAAGAAATTACCCTAAATATTTTTTACAACATTATTACTATTCCTTTTTCAAAGAAAGAAATTGTACATTGTTTGATTCTAAATGAGAATTCTTAATCATATATATTTTCATATCTGCGATCCTATCATCTTGAAGTCTTTTCGCGCATGTGCGACTTTCCCTTATAAAATGTTGTGTTTTCATGCTGGATAGTAAGGTGTATCTCTTCCATGTTTGGTTCCATCTTTGCTCTTTTGTCCGTTCGGGTGCTTCTGTCTTTGCACATGTGGGAGATTGACCATTGAGTTACATTGGTGCCGTGAGCGTTGCCCGGGTCGTAAAAGCTGCTTTAAGCGGGAAAGGGGTGTCGCAATCCACCCCAGCCATTCTATGCAAATCATATGGTCACTCCTGTTCTCGCTTATTTTTTCTTCTTGTTTATATCCTTGTATTCCACTCTGGATGCAGAGCTGCTATGCGCCACATCCTCTGTAAGGTTCCTGTTTTCTCCTTTACTTAAATAGGAGTTCCGTTCGTGATATACTTATTTTTATATCTATTTATCAATATGTCTACATCCAGCTGCATTGCGCGGACATAGTGCATATTTTACCACATCCAATTCAGCTTTCTACGTAAAGGCCACTTCTCGTACCACACTGGCGAAGTGTAGGTCTTCCGTGTGTCGTGGGATGGGAGTCATCCGGTGGATATTGGAGCGGTGTAATCAGGACGGTAAGAGTCATTTTGCAAATGTTTTGATATTAGTTTTGTACCTTGAGAGACAATGTATGGTGGTATATTTTAGTGTGGTATGCATTTGTGTAATCTCTGTACTTTAGTCTTTTAATTTTTTAATTATGTGGTTTTTAAGTATTTTTATCGCTTTTATTGAATCTGGTATTTTCCAATACCTATTTTAGAACGAATTCTATGAATGAATCAAAATAACTAGAAAAAAAGTATAAAATAGTGCTTAAATTTGTCATACAGCATAAAATGGGCAAGTGTGAAGGTAGTATACTTGAACGTTCTATGATGCTTTTACTGTATTTGAATGTGCATATGAAAAAACTTTTCGTTTATTTTTACTATAAAGTTCTTACTCCTCAACATGAGTTAAAAAACTGTTGATATATAATATGTATGAAGGCTTTATATAAATTTAGCGACTGGCAAATTTATTCCATGCTGAATATATGCCCGGTGACACATTATCAGGGTATATGTGTTATCGAAATACAGTTACCCTAATCTTTATATTGAAGCAAGTGATGAGCAGTGTTTATAAGCCTTGTACAATTGTCCATGATAAAGCTGTGACAAACATAAAAAATGTAAATTCTTTTGCAATAAATGACACGATCTATAATAGATCATCTTTTTTTAACGACTTTTATCAACACTACCACCATATGAAGAACTTCAAGTTCAAGAAATGCAATTCTAAGCGATGTAAGCTTTGTCCCGTAGCCAATCCACACCAAATTTCTACAAAAAAGGACAATATAAAAATCTTTTGCAAAACTTTTAATGTGGTATATTGCATATCATGCCTTGCCTGTCAGGCAAAATATATAGGACAGACGCAGAATTCCCTGAATATCCGTATAAATCTGCACCGAAGTCAAGTGGGCAAAATCCAACAGCTATCCACCAATAATAACTTAGAAGTACGACATTTTCAAGTACACCCCTTCAGCAATATTATGGTAACTATTATTGATATAGTACCAAATCTTTCTGAACGCTTGTGGTGGGAAAACACCCATATAAAGCAATATAATTCTGCATATCCATATGGTCTGAATACTTTATTATTCAAGGAAAATTGCAATAAAGAAAGATGCAGGAATAGTAAAGCATACCCTCTCTTAGACAATTCAATACCTAAGAAAACTTATAGACACCAAAGAGGAAATAAAAAGCAACAATTTAATTATAACAGAAGAAAAAATCTCAGCCTTCATAAAGACAGAAATAACAGTGAAATTCGGATGGATCAAAAATATAGCCAACAGTATCAAAATCAAATACTTACAACGTATATGGAATTTTATTATAAATTTCAATTTAAGTAAAAATAACTGCAATACAGAAGATACAAACACTAATATAGACATCATTCTGGATTTAATTAAACTCAGAGCCGCAAAATATAATGTAGCACTTGAACCAAAATATCAAATAAACAAATCAAAAGAATTTTTTATCACAACATTTAAGAATAAAATGTTCGAAAATATTCCATTCAACCAAATATTACATAATATAGAAGAACGTCTTCCTTTGCCTAATCTAAATATTAAGATATCCTATCGCTTTGTAAGAACCAACGGTAGAAGATTATTCAACTACAATAAATTATGTAAAACCGTGTCTTCATTTAATATTGAATCCTGTCAATGTCATAAAAATATACATTGTGATCCCTACCACAAGCATATAATTACTGGAAACTTAGATTTTATAAAAGATAATAAACTCAAAAACTTATTACAACTTGGTACTAAGTACCGAATACAAGAATATAATGATATTTATAATGAATTTAATTACGATCTGGAAACCTTCATATACAAAATGGCTGTCAAACACAGTATACCTGTACAAACTTTTAACGCATGGAAATATGCCTTTTACAGTGCTTTTTGCCAATTCTACCCGAGAAGAAACAAGGATTCTGGGAGTTCTCAATTTCCGTTTTCAATCAAACATTTTAATGAAGAATTCGTATTGACATACACCGACAAAATCGTATCGAATTTTGCATTCACGTGTAAAAAATTCTATGTCGATACTTTAACACAATGCTATAAGGATTGTGCCATGTATACATTAATTCCTAGTAACGAATCAATCATCACTAATAGAATAAAAGCACTGTATAAAAGAATTGGTATGGATATTAAATCAGTAAAATTTCCATACTTGATCCTCATTCCCAAATTACACAAACAGCCAGTCAAGTTCCGTACTGTAACAGTGGGATGCGGATCATACCTAGAACATGCAAATAAAAAACTTCTGAAATTACTCCAATATGTTATGACTGATATTAAGAAGCAAAACTCCATAATGTTAAAAAACGGACAAGAATTGATAGACCGACTGAAATTTTGCCATAAAGATTTAAACTTCAGAAGCTACGATTTCAGGGATCTGTTTAATAACATCGATTTAACAAACCTACAAATGATCTTGAAAGAATTACATGAAGAGTATAATTTAAAACCATATATAACTCTCAGAAGATATTTGGATTTGATTGAGTTGGTTTTAAATGAAAACATACTATATGACGGTATGCATTTCTACAAACAGGTCAAAGGCATACCCATGGGTGGTGCATGCTCATCAATATTGGCGGATATTTATCTATCCAAATATGAAAGAGGAACCCATCTATTATCGGAAATACCTTATTTCCGTTATGTTGACGATGTGATATTAGGGGGTTATGCAAACACCCCTGACATAGATTTTGCATTCTACCCAAGGGAATTGGACTTAATTGAAAACCCGATCAATGAGGATGGATCGACAGACTTCCTGGATTTGTCAATAAGAAAGCACCAACAGTATGGAATTTATACAACCATACACGACAAGAGAAATTCATACAATATCAAAATTAATAATATTATTGATTGGAATTCAAACCTCACTAAAAATATATTCAGAAATATTATTATCGGGTACTTCAGAAGAAACAGAAACTACAGTACTTTTAAAAAAGACTGCATTCATGAATGTAATAAAATAATAAATGATGCATTAAAAAGAAATTACCCTAAATATTTTTTACAACATTATTACTATTCCTTTTTCAAAGAAAGAAATTGTACATTGTTTGATTCTAAATGAGAATTCTTAATCATATATATTTTCATATCTGCGATCCTATCATCTTGAAGTCTTTTCGCGCATGTGCGACTTTCCCTTATAAAATGTTGTGTTTTCATGCTGGATAGTAAGGTGTATCTCTTCCATGTTTGGTTCCATCTTTGCTCTTTTGTCCGTTCGGGTGCTTCTGTCTTTGCACATGTGGGAGATTGACCATTGAGTTACATTGGTGCCGTGAGCGTTGCCCGGGTCGTAAAAGCTGCTTTAAGCGGGAAAGGGGTGTCGCAATCCACCCCAGCTATTCTATGCAAATCATATGGTCACTCCTGTTCTCGCTTATTTTTTCTTCTTGTTTATATCCTTGTATTCCACTCTGGATGCAGAGCTGCTATGCGCCACATCCTCTGTAAGGTTTCTGTTTTCTCCTTTACTTAAATAGGAGTTCCGTTCGTGATATACTTATTTTTATATCTATTTATCAATATGTCTACATCCAGCTGCATTGCGCGGACATAGTGCATATTTTACCACATCCAATTCAGCTTTCTACGTAAAGGCCACTTCTCGTACCACACTGGCGAAGTGTAGGTCTTCCGTGTGTCGTGGGATGGGAGTCATCCGGTGGATATTGGAGCGGTGTAATCAGGACGGTAAGAGTCATTTTGCAAATGTTTTGATATTAGTTTTGTACCTTGAGAGACAATGTATGGTGGTATATTTTAGTGTGGTATGCATTTGTGTAATCTCTGTACTTTAGTCTTTTAATTTTTTAATTATGTGGTTTTTAAGTATTTTTATCGCTTTTATTGAATCTGGTATTTTCCAATACCTATTTTAGAACGAATTCTATGAATGAATCAAAATAACTAGAAAAAAAGTATAAAATAGTGCTTAAATTTGTCATACAGCATAAAATGGGCAAGTGTGAAGGTAATATACTTGAACGTTCTATGATGCTTTTACTGTATTTGAATGTGCATATGAAAAAACTTTTCGTTTATTTTTACTATAAAGTTCTTACTCCTCAACATGAGTTAAAAAACTGTTGATATATAATATGTATGAAGGCTTTATATAAATTTAGCGACTGGCAAATTTATTCCATGCTGAATATATGCCCGGTGACACATTATCAGGGTATATGTGTTATCGAAATACAGTTACCCTAATCTTTATATTGAAGCAAGTGATGAGCAGTGTTTATAAGCCTTGTACAATTGTCCATGATAAAGCTGTGACAAACATAAAAAATGTAAATTCTTTTGCAATAAATGACACGATCTATAATAGATCATCTTTTTTTAACGACTTTTATCAACACTACCACCATATGAAGAACTTCAAGTTCAAGAAATGCAATTCTAAGCGATGTAAGCTTTGTCCCGTAGCCAATCCACACCAAATTTCTACAAAAAATGACAATATAAAAATCTTTTGCAAAACTTTTAATGTGGTATATTGCATATCATGCCTTGCCTGTCAGGCAAAATATATAGGACAGACGCAGAATTCCCTGAATATCCGTATAAATCTGCACCGAAGTCAAGTGGGCAAAATCCAACAGCTATCCACCAATAATAACTTAGAAGTACGACATTTTCAAGTACACCCCTTCAGCAATATTATGGTAACTATTATTGATATAGTACCAAACCTTTCTGAACGCTTGTGGTGGGAAAACACCCATATAAAGCAATATAATTCTGCATATCCATATGGTCTGAATACTTTATTATTCAAGGAAAATTGCAATAAAGAAAGATGCAGGAATAGTAAAGCATACCCTCTCTTAGACAATTCAATACCTAAGAAAACTTATAGACACCAAAGAGGAAATAAAAAGCAACAATTTAATTATATCAAAACAGAAGAAAAAATCTCAGCCTTCATAAAGACAGAAATAACAGTGAAATTCGGATGGATCAAAAATATAGCCAACAGTATCAAAATCAAATACTTACAACGTATATGGAATTTTATTATAAATTTCAATTTAAGTAAAAATAACTGCAATACAGAAGATACAAACACTAATATAGACATCATTCTGGATTTAATTAAACTCAGAGCCGCAAAATATAATGTAGCACTTGAACCAAAATATCAAATAAACAAATCAAAAGAATTTTTTATCACAACATTTAAGAATAAAATGTTCGAAAATATTCCATTCAACCAAATATTACATAATATAGAAGAACGTCTTCCTTTGCCTAATCTAAATATTAAGATATCCTATCGCTTTGTAAGAACCAACGGTAGAAGATTATTCAACTACAATAAATTATGTAAAACCGTGTCTTCATTTAATATTGAATCCTGTCAATGTCATAAAAATATACATTGTGATCCCTACCACAAGCATATAATTACTGGAAACTTAGATTTTATAAAAGATAATAAACTCAAAAACTTATTACAACTTGGTACTAAGTACCGAATACAAGAATATAATGATATTTATAATGAATTTAATTACGATCTGGAAACCTTCATATACAAAATGGCTGTCAAACACAGTATACCTGTACAAACTTTTAACGCATGGAAATATGCCTTTTACAGTGCTTTTTGCCAATTCTACCCGAGAAGAAACAAGGATTCTGGGAGTTCTCAATTTCCGTTTTCAATCAAACATTTTAATGAAGAATTCGTATTGACATACACCGACAAAATCGTATCGAATTTTGCATTCACGTGTAAAAAATTCTATGTCGATACTTTAACACAATGCTATAAGGATTGTGCCATGTATACATTAATTCCTAGTAACGAATCAATCATCACTAATAGAATAAAAGCACTGTATAAAAGAATTGGTATGGATATTAAATCAGTAAAATTTCCATACTTGATCCTCATTCCCAAATTACACAAACAGCCAGTCAAGTTCCGTACTGTAACAGTGGGATGCGGATCATACCTAGAACATGCAAATAAAAAACTTCTGAAATTACTCCAATATGTTATGACTGATATTAAGAAGCAAAACTCCATAATGTTAAAAAACGGACAAGAATTGATAGACCGACTGAAATTTTGCCATAAAGATTTAAACTTCAGAAGCTACGATTTCAGGGATCTGTTTAATAACATCGATTTAACAAACCTACAAATGATCTTGAAAGAATTACATGAAGAGTATAATTTAAAACCATATATAACTCTCAGAAGATATTTGGATTTGATTAAGTTGGTTTTAAATGAAAACATACTATATGACGGTATGCATTTCTACAAACAGGTCAAAGGCATACCCATGGGTGGTGCATGCTCATCAATATTGGCGGATATTTATCTATCCAAATATGAAAGAGGAACCCATCTATTATCGGAAATACCTTATTTCCGTTATGTTGACGATGTGATATTAGGGGGTTATGCAAACACCCCTGACATAGATTTTGCATTCTACCCAAGGGAATTGGACTTAATTGAAAACCCGATCAATGAGGATGGATCGACAGACTTCCTGGATTTGTCAATAAGAAAGCACCAACAGTATGGAATTTATACAACCATACACGACAAGAGAAATTCATACAATATCAAAATTAATAATATTATTGATTGGAATTCAAACCTCACTAAAAATATATTCAGAAATATTATTATCGGGTACTTCAGAAGAAACAGAAACTACAGTACTTTTAAAAAAGACTGCATTCATGAATGTAATAAAATAATAAATGATGCATTAAAAAGAAATTACCCTAAATATTTTTTACAACATTATTACTATTCCTTTTTCAAAGAAAGAAATTGTACATTGTTTGATTCTAAATGAGAATTCTTAATCATATATATTTTCATATCTGCGATCCTATCATCTTGAAGTCTTTTCGCGCATGTGCGACTTTCCCTTATAAAATGTTGTGTTTTCATGCTGGATAGTAAGGTGTATCTCTTCCATGTTTGGTTCCATCTTTGCTCTTTTGTCCGTTCGGGTGCTTCTGTCTTTGCACATGTGGGAGATTGACCATTGAGTTACATTGGTGCCGTGAGCGTTGCCCGGGTCGTAAAAGCTGCTTTAAGCGGGAAAGGGGTGTCGCAATCCACCCCAGCTATTCTATGCAAATCATATGGTCACTCCTGTTCTCGCTTATTTTTTCTTCTTGTTTATATCCTTGTATTCCACTCTGGATGCAGAGCTGCTATGCGCCACATCCTCTGTAAGGTTTCTGTTTTCTCCTTTACTTAAATAGGAGTTCCGTTCGTGATATACTTATTTTTATATCTATTTATCAATATGTCTACATCCAGCTGCATTGCGCGGACATAGTGCATATTTTACCACATCCAATTCAGCTTTCTACGTAAAGGCCACTTCTCGTACCACACTGGCGAAGTGTAGGTCTTCCGTGTGTCGTGGGATGGGAGTCATCCGGTGGATATTGGAGCGGTGTAATCAGGACGGTAAGAGTCATTTTGCAAATGTTTTGATATTAGTTTTGTACCTTGAGAGACAATGTATGGTGGTATATTTTAGTGTGGTATGCATTTGTGTAATCTCTGTACTTTAGTCTTTTAATTTTTTAATTATGTGGTTTTTAAGTATTTTTATCGCTTTTATTGAATCTGGTATTTTCCAATACCTATTTTAGAACGAATTCTATGAATGAATCAAAATAACTAGAAAAAAAGTATAAAATAGTGCTTAAATTTGTCATACAGCATAAAATGGGCAAGTGTGAAGGTAATATACTTGAACGTTCTATGATGCTTTTACTGTATTTGAATGTGCATATGAAAAAACTTTTCGTTTATTTTTACTATAAAGTTCTTACTCCTCAACATGAGTTAAAAAACTGTTGATATATAATATGTATGAAGGCTTTATATAAATTTAGCGACTGGCAAATTTATTCCATGCTGAATATATGCCCGGTGACACATTATCAGGGTATATGTGTTATCGAAATACAGTTACCCTAATCTTTATATTGAAGCAAGTGATGAGCAGTGTTTATAAGCCTTGTACAATTGTCCATGATAAAGCTGTGACAAACATAAAAAATGTAAATTCTTTTGCAATAAATGACACGATCTATAATAGATCATCTTTTTTTAACGACTTTTATCAACACTACCACCATATGAAGAACTTCAAGTTCAAGAAATGCAATTCTAAGCGATGTAAGCTTTGTCCCGTAGCCAATCCACACCAAATTTCTACAAAAAATGACAATATAAAAATCTTTTGCAAAACTTTTAATGTGGTATATTGCATATCATGCCTTGCCTGTCAGGCAAAATATATAGGACAGACGCAGAATTCCCTGAATATCCGTATAAATCTGCACCGAAGTCAAGTGGGCAAAATCCAACAGCTATCCACCAATAATAACTTAGAAGTACGACATTTTCAAGTACACCCCTTCAGCAATATTATGGTAACTATTATTGATATAGTACCAAACCTTTCTGAACGCTTGTGGTGGGAAAACACCCATATAAAGCAATATAATTCTGCATATCCATATGGTCTGAATACTTTATTATTCAAGGAAAATTGCAATAAAGAAAGATGCAGGAATAGTAAAGCATACCCTCTCTTAGACAATTCAATACCTAAGAAAACTTATAGACACCAAAGAGGAAATAAAAAGCAACAATTTAATTATATCAAAACAGAAGAAAAAATCTCAGCCTTCATAAAGACAGAAATAACAGTGAAATTCGGATGGATCAAAAATATAGCCAACAGTATCAAAATCAAATACTTACAACGTATATGGAATTTTATTATAAATTTCAATTTAAGTAAAAATAACTGCAATACAGAAGATACAAACACTAATATAGACATCATTCTGGATTTAATTAAACTCAGAGCCGCAAAATATAATGTAGCACTTGAACCAAAATATCAAATAAACAAATCAAAAGAATTTTTTATCACAACATTTAAGAATAAAATGTTCGAAAATATTCCATTCAACCAAATATTACATAATATAGAAGAACGTCTTCCTTTGCCTAATCTAAATATTAAGATATCCTATCGCTTTGTAAGAACCAACGGTAGAAGATTATTCAACTACAATAAATTATGTAAAACCGTGTCTTCATTTAATATTGAATCCTGTCAATGTCATAAAAATATACATTGTGATCCCTACCACAAGCATATAATTACTGGAAACTTAGATTTTATAAAAGATAATAAACTCAAAAACTTATTACAACTTGGTACTAAGTACCGAATACAAGAATATAATGATATTTATAATGAATTTAATTACGATCTGGAAACCTTCATATACAAAATGGCTGTCAAACACAGTATACCTGTACAAACTTTTAACGCATGGAAATATGCCTTTTACAGTGCTTTTTGCCAATTCTACCCGAGAAGAAACAAGGATTCTGGGAGTTCTCAATTTCCGTTTTCAATCAAACATTTTAATGAAGAATTCGTATTGACATACACCGACAAAATCGTATCGAATTTTGCATTCACGTGTAAAAAATTCTATGTCGATACTTTAACACAATGCTATAAGGATTGTGCCATGTATACATTAATTCCTAGTAACGAATCAATCATCACTAATAGAATAAAAGCACTGTATAAAAGAATTGGTATGGATATTAAATCAGTAAAATTTCCATACTTGATCCTCATTCCCAAATTACACAAACAGCCAGTCAAGTTCCGTACTGTAACAGTGGGATGCGGATCATACCTAGAACATGCAAATAAAAAACTTCTGAAATTACTCCAATATGTTATGACTGATATTAAGAAGCAAAACTCCATAATGTTAAAAAACGGACAAGAATTGATAGACCGACTGAAATTTTGCCATAAAGATTTAAACTTCAGAAGCTACGATTTCAGGGATCTGTTTAATAACATCGATTTAACAAACCTACAAATGATCTTGAAAGAATTACATGAAGAGTATAATTTAAAACCATATATAACTCTCAGAAGATATTTGGATTTGATTAAGTTGGTTTTAAATGAAAACATACTATATGACGGTATGCATTTCTACAAACAGGTCAAAGGCATACCCATGGGTGGTGCATGCTCATCAATATTGGCGGATATTTATCTATCCAAATATGAAAGAGGAACCCATCTATTATCGGAAATACCTTATTTCCGTTATGTTGACGATGTGATATTAGGGGGTTATGCAAACACCCCTGACATAGATTTTGCATTCTACCCAAGGGAATTGGACTTAATTGAAAACCCGATCAATGAGGATGGATCGACAGACTTCCTGGATTTGTCAATAAGAAAGCACCAACAGTATGGAATTTATACAACCATACACGACAAGAGAAATTCATACAATATCAAAATTAATAATATTATTGATTGGAATTCAAACCTCACTAAAAATATATTCAGAAATATTATTATCGGGTACTTCAGAAGAAACAGAAACTACAGTACTTTTAAAAAAGACTGCATTCATGAATGTAATAAAATAATAAATGATGCATTAAAAAGAAATTACCCTAAATATTTTTTACAACATTATTACTATTCCTTTTTCAAAGAAAGAAATTGTACATTGTTTGATTCTAAATGAGAATTCTTAATCATATATATTTTCATATCTGCGATCCTATCATCTTGAAGTCTTTTCGCGCATGTGCGACTTTCCCTTATAAAATGTTGTGTTTTCATGCTGGATAGTAAGGTGTATCTCTTCCATGTTTGGTTCCATCTTTGCTCTTTTGTCCGTTCGGGTGCTTCTGTCTTTGCACATGTGGGAGATTGACCATTGAGTTACATTGGTGCCGTGAGCGTTGCCCGGGTCGTAAAAGCTGCTTTAAGCGGGAAAGGGGTGTCGCAATCCACCCCAGCTATTCTATGCAAATCATATGGTCACTCCTGTTCTCGCTTATTTTTTCTTCTTGTTTATATCCTTGTATTCCACTCTGGATGCAGAGCTGCTATGCGCCACATCCTCTGTAAGGTTTCTGTTTTCTCCTTTACTTAAATAGGAGTTCCGTTCGTGATATACTTATTTTTATATCTATTTATCAATATGTCTACATCCAGCTGCATTGCGCGGACATAGTGCATATTTTACCACATCCAATTCAGCTTTCTACGTAAAGGCCACTTCTCGTACCACACTGGCGAAGTGTAGGTCTTCCGTGTGTCGTGGGATGGGAGTCATCCGGTGGATATTGGAGCGGTGTAATCAGGACGGTAAGAGTCATTTTGCAAATGTTTTGATATTAGTTTTGTACCTTGAGAGACAATGTATGGTGGTATATTTTAGTGTGGTATGCATTTGTGTAATCTCTGTACTTTAGTCTTTTAATTTTTTAATTATGTGGTTTTTAAGTATTTTTATCGCTTTTATTGAATCTGGTATTTTCCAATACCTATTTTAGAACGAATTCTATGAATGAATCAAAATAACTAGAAAAAAAGTATAAAATAGTGCTTAAATTTGTCATACAGCATAAAATGGGCAAGTGTGAAGGTAGTATACTTGAACGTTCTATGATGCTTTTACTGTATTTGAATGTGCATATGAAAAAACTTTTCGTTTATTTTTACTATAAAGTTCTTACTCCTCAACATGAGTTAAAAAACTGTTGATATATAATATGTATGAAGGCTTTATATAAATTTAGCGACTGGCAAATTTATTCCATGCTGAATATATGCCCGGTGACACATTATCAGGGTATATGTGTTATCGAAATACAGTTACCCTAATCTTTATATTGAAGCAAGTGATGAGCAGTGTTTATAAGCCTTGTACAATTGTCCATGATAAAGCTGTGACAAACATAAAAAATGTAAATTCTTTTGCAATAAATGACACGATCTATAATAGATCATCTTTTTTTAACGACTTTTATCAACACTACCACCATATGAAGAACTTCAAGTTCAAGAAATGCAATTCTAAGCGATGTAAGCTTTGTCCCGTAGCCAATCCACACCAAATTTCTACAAAAAAGGACAATATAAAAATCTTTTGCAAAACTTTTAATGTGGTATATTGCATATCATGCCTTGCCTGTCAGGCAAAATATATAGGACAGACGCAGAATTCCCTGAATATCCGTATAAATCTGCACCGAAGTCAAGTGGGCAAAATCCAACAGCTATCCACCAATAATAACTTAGAAGTACGACATTTTCAAGTACACCCCTTCAGCAATATTATGGTAACTATTATTGATATAGTACCAAACCTTTCTGAACGCTTGTGGTGGGAAAACACCCATATAAAGCAATATAATTCTGCATATCCATATGGTCTGAATACTTTATTATTCAAGGAAAATTGCAATAAAGAAAGATGCAGGAATAGTAAAGCATACCCTCTCTTAGACAATTCAATACCTAAGAAAACTTATAGACACCAAAGAGGAAATAAAAAGCAACAATTTAATTATATCAAAACAGAAGAAAAAATCTCAGCCTTCATAAAGACAGAAATAACAGTGAAATTCGGATGGATCAAAAATATAGCCAACAGTATCAAAATCAAATACTTACAACGTATATGGAATTTTATTATAAATTTCAATTTAAGTAAAAATAACTGCAATACAGAAGATACAAACACTAATATAGACATCATTCTGGATTTAATTAAACTCAGAGCCGCAAAATATAATGTAGCACTTGAACCAAAATATCAAATAAACAAATCAAAAGAATTTTTTATCACAACATTTAAGAATAAAATGTTCGAAAATATTCCATTCAACCAAATATTACATAATATAGAAGAACGTCTTCCTTTGCCTAATCTAAATATTAAGATATCCTATCGCTTTGTAAGAACCAACGGTAGAAGATTATTCAACTACAATAAATTATGTAAAACCGTGTCTTCATTTAATATTGAATCCTGTCAATGTCATAAAAATATACATTGTGATCCCTACCACAAGCATATAATTACTGGAAACTTAGATTTTATAAAAGATAATAAACTCAAAAACTTATTACAACTTGGTACTAAGTACCGAATACAAGAATATAATGATATTTATAATGAATTTAATTACGATCTGGAAACCTTCATATAAAAAATGGCTGTCAAACACAGTATACCTGTACAAACTTTTAACGCATGGAAATATGCCTTTTACAGTGCTTTTTGCCAATTCTACCCGAGAAGAAACAAGGATTCTGGGAGTTCTCAATTTCCGTTTTCAATCAAACATTTTAATGAAGAATTCGTATTGACATACACCGACAAAATCGTATCGAATTTTGCATTCACGTGTAAAAAATTCTATGTCGATACTTTAACACAATGCTATAAGGATTGTGCCATGTATACATTAATTCCTAGTAACGAATCAATCATCACTAATAGAATAAAAGCACTGTATAAAAGAATTGGTATGGATATTAAATCAGTAAAATTTCCATACTTGATCCTCATTCCCAAATTACACAAACAGCCAGTCAAGTTCCGTACTGTAACAGTGGGATGCGGATCATACCTAGAACATGCAAATAAAAAACTTCTGAAATTACTCCAATATGTTATGACTGATATTAAGAAGCAAAACTCCATAATGTTAAAAAACGGACAAGAATTGATAGACCGACTGAAATTTTGCCATAAAGATTTAAACTTCAGAAGCTACGATTTCAGGGATCTGTTTAATAACATCGATTTAACAAACCTACAAATGATCTTGAAAGAATTACATGAAGAGTATAATTTAAAACCATATATAACTCTCAGAAGATATTTGGATTTGATTAAGTTGGTTTTAAATGAAAACATACTATATGACGGTATGCATTTCTACAAACAGGTCAAAGGCATACCCATGGGTGGTGCATGCTCATCAATATTGGCGGATATTTATCTATCCAAATATGAAAGAGGAACCCATCTATTATCGGAAATACCTTATTTCCGTTATGTTGACGATGTGATATTAGGGGGTTATGCAAACACCCCTGACATAGATTTTGCATTCTACCCAAGGGAATTGGACTTAATTGAAAACCCGATCAATGAGGATGGATCGACAGACTTCCTGGATTTGTCAATAAGAAAGCACCAACAGTATGGAATTTATACAACCATACACGACAAGAGAAATTCATACAATATCAAAATTAATAATATTATTGATTGGAATTCAAACCTCACTAAAAATATATTCAGAAATATTATTATCGGGTACTTCAGAAGAAACAGAAACTACAGTACTTTTAAAAAAGACTGCATTCATGAATGTAATAAAATAATAAATGATGCATTAAAAAGAAATTACCCTAAATATTTTTTACAACATTATTACTATTCCTTTTTCAAAGAAAGAAATTGTACATTGTTTGATTCTAAATGAGAATTCTTAATCATATATATTTTCATATCTGCGATCCTATCATCTTGAAGTCTTTTCGCGCATGTGCGACTTTCCCTTATAAAATGTTGTGTTTTCATGCTGGATAGTAAGGTGTATCTCTTCCATGTTTGGTTCCATCTTTGCTCTTTTGTCCGTTCGGGTGCTTCTGTCTTTGCACATGTGGGAGATTGACCATTGAGTTACATTGGTGCCGTGAGCGTTGCCCGGGTCGTAAAAGCTGCTTTAAGCGGGAAAGGGGTGTCGCAATCCACCCCAGCCATTCTATGCAAATCATATGGTCACTCCTGTTCTCGCTTATTTTTTCTTCTTGTTTATATCCTTGTATTCCACTCTGGATGCAGAGCTGCTATGCGCCACATCCTCTGTAAGGTTTCTGTTTTCTCCTTTACTTAAATAGGAGTTCCGTTCGTGATATACTTATTTTTATATCTATATATATATATATATATATATATATATATATATATATATATATATATATATATATATATATATATGTATACATATATATATATATATATATATATATATATATATATATATATATATATATATATATATATATATATATATATATATATATATATATATATATATATATATGTATATATATATATATATATATATATATGTATATATATAAATATATATATATATATATGTATATATATATATATATATATATATCGAAAAGACGAAAGTGTATGTTTTTAGTTTTCCAATTTGTATTTCTTTAGTGGTGCTGCTCACCAAAATTGTTCTATTTGAGGAATAAATGAAAAATGCTTTATTTTAAATGAGATGTAAACTGATTTTTTTTTTAATACACTGGTCAATCATAAGATAAAAAAAAAAAAATTCTGTAGAGGGGTGCTCTACACCAAAACTTTTGAAAGGTGAAATGAGAGAAAAAGACTTAAAATGTGACGTATAGTCCATTTAATCGATAAAACCTCAGGAAAAAGCACATTTTTCAATAATATTCATTTAAAATATTCGTTCGAAATGTGAAATGATAGTAGTAAAACGGACTTTGCAATGAGATAGATGTTTAAAAATTGGTGCAGGAATAAATAGATCGTTAGATAGGAATCAATTGCATAATTTTAACTATCTAATATTACCTCATTTAGAGATGCTGCACACTTAAACATTTAATTGGATGAATAAATGAGAAATGCCCAGTCTGAAGTGAGACAGATATTTGAAATTTAATGCAAGGATGAAAGCTTTGAAAAGGATCACTGGAAATATCGAATTATTTAAAAATTCACGGTATTCGGGGTTGCTGATTGTGAGACCGTTGATTTTCAACGGGTATTCGGCTAGGTCTAGTTCTAAGTATGGGAATTACTAAAATAATTAAAACTATTATTACTTTCCTTATATACATAATGTATAAGGAAATTATTGTGACGGGGTCGAAAATTCGAATTCGAGTTTTCTACGGGAGAGCACGTTTCAAGCATCCTTGATCACGAATCAAACATTTTTAGAGTGGTGTCTGTGTGCGTGTGTGTGTGTGTGTGTATCTGTGGAGACGATAACTAACGAACGAATGGACCGATTCAAACGAAATTTGGTACAGAAATTACAATCCATAAACACTGGAAGCCTATTGTTTTTATAAGCAATCGATAATTCAGAACCGCCCTAAATTTTAGAGTGAAATTTTGAAAAAATCGTTAAAAAATCAAAACCTCTAAAATAAAGTTACGCAAATAGACATTTCTTATGTAAATTTTTATTAGAAAACGATTGACACAAATTTTAGAACGCTAACATGAACCATTCTCGAGATATCGCACATTTTTTAAAAAAATATAAAAAAATCACATAAAATAAAAAAAAATATTTCCTATTGAGAAACATGTTCACTTTTCATATGTAATACCATGCGATTAATTGGGTGACATCATTCTCGTGGATCTAGCTCGTTCCATTCATGAAAAAAGATAATTTGAGTAGTATTTTTGTATTTGAGCACCAATAGTCATTTATCTGTTGTAAGAATAACTCTTTTTTCCGTTCATAACGCTTGGCGAGATTTTGGCGACGAATTTGATGGAATGTCGCCAACTTGGCGACTTTTTAAATGTTGTTAAATTAACGAAAAACTCGCCAAATGGATAAAAATGATGCTAAATCAATGAAAATGACGACTCCTTGTCGAAAATTCAATATCTTGGAAAGAATATAAGTATCTGTTATAAGAATAATAGTTTTTAACTGTAAAAGTAGTAAATTCATTGCATTATGTAAGGAAAGTCATGTGCTGCCCACATCAGATTTTTCATGATGTATCTATATAAGAAACTTGGGTACATGTGCATTGTACTGATTTTCGACTGGCTTTTATTTGTAGCCAGATAAAATGATAGCTTGACATTTATGATACATATGGAACTTTCAGAATGTTACATCATATGTTACCTTGAGTTCTCACGATCATTTTCCATGTGACTATTCGTTATCTATATGTTGAGCATCTCACTATTATGTAAACATATGATTTAAACTTAAGCTATGTAAAGTAAACAACGGTTTTACATATTTAAATAATCAAAAGTAACCAAAATATTTCTGAAATTTCACGCTTTCGAAAAGTAAACAGTAATTTCTGAATTTAAATTATACAAATCCAATTTTTATAATATAAGTTATACAAATCTTATTTAATTTACTAAAAAAATAAGCAAAGGTTCTTTAAATTAAAAAAAAAAATCTAAACGTAAATAGAAGTTATTTGAAATTTATAGTGAAAAGTAAACAGAAGTTTCTAATTTTGAATGATAGAAAAGTAATCACTTTTTAAAGTACAAAAAAAAAAAAAAAATCAATAAATAATTTATTGAAATAAAATAAAAAATTGTTGTATTTACACTATTGAAAATAAACAAATAGTGCTTTTGAACTTAAATTTTCCAATGTAGACAATCAGAATGACACGAAGACAAACAAACAGAAGGACAGACGAATGCTTAAATTTTTAGTGTGGACCTAAGGCTAATATTAAATTCGGTTCAGCAATTCTCTCGTGATAATAAGACAAACAGATGTATTTTCAATTTTATTTATATAGGTAGAGTTTAATAAATAGACACCTTAACATCTAAAAAATATTCTGAACATCAAAAACTGTTAGAAATTTAAGTTAAAGAATAATGCAGATCTTATAGCCTAATAACGCTGAAATTGAGGTATATAAAGCAATATTTCATCTCCGATCACTATATGTTGCCTTATTTTTAACGTTTTCGGACATTTATATCAAGTAATCAATTAATTATAACATTCTTTCAATAGTTTAATTAAAAAAATAACGAACAGACTATTGCGGTATTTGAAAAGTAATTTGGTTACTACAATGGAATTATAAGCTATATATAAATTCATTGCATCTAGGAAATATTATTATAGAAATTTGTATGATGTGACTACATTGCTTACAAATGGAATAAATAACCGTCAGAAGGATATGAAGACAGACAGACCTATTAAAATCTTAATCGTAAGTTTTAGTTTTAGAATTGTAAATAAAGAATAAGATGTGACTTACTAGGACATCCCCTCTGAGACTCTGCCACAACTACAACTACAAGAAGGATGATAAACTTGATCAAATAAGCCATTTTCTATGAGCGGTGTTAGCCAGCAACGTGCAACAGTAAAATTCACGAACACAAAAGTGTCACGCAGTTTTCAGCTGTGTCTTTTAAAGCTAATTAACCACGAGGAAATCTCGTCTGTTTTAACTTTATGCAGGATGTGGCATTGCAGACTTAATCAATTGTTATAGAGATAATTTCACGGCTGGTTTCTCCAGACTCTAAGACGCCCTGGTAATAACTGGAAAATTATTAAATATAATATCCTAAGCAGAAATTCTTCATAAAAGGATTTTCCCTGGGGTTTTAACAGACAGAAAACCCCCACGTGTCCCACGAAGGTCTAGAGTTGTCGACCTTAAATAAGTGACATTGTTCACATGCTTTCACTTCATCATATAATGTGACAGAAACGATGTCGTGGGAACTTAGTAACTTTGATGCAATGAGGTAATTTCGATGCAAATTCCGGTCACGCCCTTGGCATGTGTTTGGAGATGGGACTTTCACTTTCACTAGCGGGATAAAGACCGGGATGTCGGTGATTCTAATCAGGGTGACCATTTATGATTCTATCCCATAAATGCCAGAAAATGTTGTTTTTTATTTTTCCTGCTATACGTGGTAATGTATAGAGAAAGTAATATAACCGTGTCGAAAGTTGGAACTCGAATTTTCAACGGATTTTTTGCAAACTCTAGAACACGAAAAAGAAAAAAAAATAACTTGTTGTGTATCTGTGTCTCTGTCTGTGAGTCTGTCTCCAGGGCCGTGGAAAGATAGGCCAGACCTGGGAGGAGTAACTCACGGGTCCCTATGTTGTTTAGATCTTTCCGTCATAGAGGACTTAGGTTTAAAGTAGCTTGTATACTAGTAGCTTGTAATAGAGTAGCAAACATTGAAAATAGTAGCAAATATTGAAAGTACAGTAGCAAATATTGAAAAGAGAGTAGCAAATATTGAAAAGTTGAAAGTGCTGACTTTCTTCCTTTCGAACTGTTTACCTACAGACTAAATTTGAAGTTTCTATCTCATCGCAAAGTATGCTTTCCTATCGTTTAACTTTTCGAACATTTTTGTGTGAAGCACCCCCCTCTAGAGACCTTTTACGAAATATTCGTAATATTCGGTTTTATCGAATAACCGAGTCGTGTACCAAATTGCAAGTCTCTATCTATTCGGGAAGTGCCTCAAAAAGAGTGACAGACAGACAGACGGACATTTGGCATTTAGTATATACTATCATCATACCCGTTATTCGTATGAAGTGTATAATATAAAGAAATTTAAAATTCACAATCATGTGCAGATTCCTATAGTATACTAAATGACATTTTAAATTAAAATATTCTGTTAAAATATTTAATGTAATGCTCCTAAAAGAAGTTTAAGAATCTCTGTTCTCGATACTATACAAAATTATCTTGACATGCATATCTGAAGAATAAAACATCCTGACCCCTTTCGTAAACATATTTACAAAAAATATGAAATTGAATCAATATATTCAAAATAAAAGCGTTAAAATTCTATGGGACCCGTGCTACTTATATACGCGAATATTAGAAGATATAATTTGTATTAGTAGATTACATGTATAAATTGAAAATTCCAATGAACCCATAACCTTTAAACCTGAAGGCATTAATTGATTCTAATCTATGCCTAAATGAAAGTGCTAAAATTATATAGGAAGATATATCAGTACTACTTATAATGTCGTCGATTAGAAGATATGTTCAGGTGTTATTAGTAGATTACCCGTATTACAATTTGAGTCTCAAAAATCTTTTTCAAAATAAAACAGATGACGTTTTAAATTGAAATTATCAATAATCCCCGTAATCTTCATACCAGAAGGCCGTACTTGATTCCAATATATGCCAATATAGGCCAAAATATATGCTAATATACCTGTACTACTTATATTCTGGTAGATTATAAGATATACCCGTGCATTTGCAGAAGATTTCTCGTACAACGTACAATATATGAGTTTCAATAATTTTTGCCGCAATAAAACGATGACATAATAGCTTGAAAATATCAATAATTTCTGAATCCATAATCCCCGAAACTATCCATAATAATAACATTTAAACCTGAAGACCGTAATTGATATTATCCATTCAAAAATGCTATCAAAAAACTCAAATCGTTCTTTTCTAAAATATATTTCTATATCCATTTTATTATTATTAAAATCGAAAAAATAATAATTAAAATTAACAGACATATTTCATTTAATTGCGTTTCTGAGCAACATGATATAAGACACAATCTTCCTCATAAACTGCGAAATTAAATAACCATTTTGTTTTCTTTAAACTTTTCATTGTTCAGTAAAAGCTTGTGAAAACTAAATCACAATGATAATGTTTAAACCTGAAGACCGTAATTGATATTGTCCAGTCAATGAAATTTATTTTATATTTATATCTTTACTAGCAGCATACCCGTTCTTCGTACGGAGTATATAATATAAAGAAATTTATAATTCGCAATCATGTGCAAATTCTGTTAAAATATTAAATTTATTGCTCATAAAGAGAAGTTTAAGAATATCTGTTCTCACTATACAAAATTATATTCACGGGCAGATCTGAAGAATAAAACATCCTGGCCCCTTTTGTAAGGAAAACTTCATTTACAGAAGATAATTCAATTATATGATTCAAAATTTTGTCTAACGCAGTGTCATATTACCTTAGATAAAAATCAAATAGCATGTTTACTGAATTATGTCAACAACATTAGTATGGAACTTCGAGAAAGTATATTTCTAGAGTGGCTTCCTGCTCAAATATTAAAAATAAAGGACACGATAACCTTTCTACCATCAGTTATTTGTGACAAAAATTTTGCATTCGAACAATTAATCTCTTGTATTCATGAGAGCATGATGTATCATGTAAGAAAACTTTTCAAATGTGTTGGCTGTGTTAGTCAAATTGAAGAACAAAGTTACCACGAATGTCTTTACAGTACTCCATTAGAAATGTACAACAGAGTGGCTGAACAGGTACTTCTAAATCTTGACATTAATAACATAGCAAAGAAAGTTTTGTTGCGTGGTGAAGAAGTCTTTTACTGGTATGATCGAAATTTTTTCAAGTCATTTAAATCAGAGGACTATGAATGTGCGATAAGGAAATTATTTTAACTTGTTTGATTAAATGTGCAACAAATAATGCTTAATGTGTATTTTATGAAGAATAGATTCATTAAATGGATTTTTATCTTTCAAACTGAACTCCTTATTTACGTTCATCAATTCATTTTTAACATGTTTTATTTAAAAATGCTATGTGCTCGTAGGTTATGTATCTATACATTCAAGTATAACAGGTTTACTAATATCGCTTTTTAAAATAAAATACAAAAAAAAATTAAAAATAAATTTATTCGAATCATATAAAATGTTTACAGTGTGAGTTTCGTAATGAACGATATTTGCACTTTACAGAGATTAATTTATAAAATTTATATTCAGTGTTAAAATTCTGAAATTATATACCCTTATTCGCTAAAAATAAATGCTAAGTTATGTTCCATTCTCTAAAAGTATGAAGATTTATAAAGAATGTGGTGTTTCAATCTCTAAGAATAGGTCGGCCACAGAGTTAGTTACCGTAAGCTTTAGGGTTGGTCGGGTGGTCTGGGCCTTTCAATCTCTAAGAATAGGTGAAAATTCAGCCCTAGTTTCCTAAAAGTCTACGAAGTTGGGATTTATTTCGTAGGAAGTGTAAAATTTTGTCTCAGTTTCGCCCTATCATTTTCCAGGTGTTGTTAAATATGTACATTCAAATGTGGCCATTCATTATGAATTGAATGATTTTATGGTGCACCTACAGCCGCGAGATCATGATACTCCTATTTGTATGTCAATAATGTCTCGTATTAAGATATCAAAACTCATTACATGTTTCTTTTAAAGAGTTAAATGCATATCTTTCATATTTTAATATTATTACAATGTACTACACTTGGCCTAGAGGGTCAGTCTTTCATTTAAATTCAATGTTGACAATCGCATGTCCTTAAAAAAAAAATCGTTAAGTGATATTCTATTCCCCTAAAATTCATGACAGTTTTAAAAATATACCGATTTAAGAGCTTTAGATGTTGCTGTAACATTAAAAACATATCTCTTATTCAGTAATTATCCACTAAGTATTGTGCAATTTTTGCAAATTTTATTAAAAAATCATAATTTTAAGCGCTAAAGGAGTCTTACGGCTTATGTAACATTAAAAAATTCATTCTTAGTTCCCCAAACATATGCTAAGAACCAAACAATTCACTAAATTCATGAAATTTTAGGGTCTTTGACCTCATGGAATATCGAAAACACTTACTTCTAATTCCTCGTACATGCACTATGTGTCGAGTAATTTTTGCTAAATTTAATTTAAATGCCATAATTTTAAGCGATAAAGGAGTCTTAGGCCTTGTGTAAGATTAAAAAAAAAACTCCTAGTTCATCAAACATTCGCTAAGAAGCAAACAATTCGGTAAAATAGTAAAATTTTATGGATACACTCATGTCTGTGAAAATGCTCGATTCGTGTTCCTTAGCATGTTAAATTCTAAACTTCGGTGTTAAAATTACATCCATTACTTTAAAAATGGTTAAATCGTATACAATGCACAATATCGTTAAAACCTATTTTCTAAACTAGAATTGGCATACACTCATTTTTTTTTTTAATGTATGACATGCATGTACTATTTCTACATAGAAATGGATCTTGCTATTTTCTAATACATAACATTTTATATGACTCTTTAAAGTAATCCTGTATAGTCTTAAAAATAATATGGATTCCCTTTTTAGAAGACTTTGATAAGAACATCCATGACACACATTTGCTCCATACATATACAAGTCACACCTGTGCACAACATTAGCTTGTGAAGCTTTCAGTACTTTGCATTTTAAAAATATCTCCCAATTATTCCATTCACTGATAATTCAGTACACCTATTCATTTTAACTACGTCCTTAAATATAGCAAAGTCTTGAATTTCCCATATATTTGAAAAGAAATCAATACAGCTATTTTTCATAGATAAAAACAGTCGAAACGGATTCAGCAGGTTTTGATACTTGTCATAAAAAAAAAATCGCATGGCAGACACAATCATTCTGAAAAGTGTCGAGTCATGGTCAGTAAGTATTATAGTCACACACTTCATGTCACTAAATTAAAAAAAAAATAAAAGATTGAATAAATAACAAAGATCTCTGCCAATAGATGGCGCCGCTGATCATCTTATTGCTTTCAATATGATAGAGAAGGTTAAATAGGGAGTTCCCACCGAGCTTCTATGGGCCAGCTGGCTAGGTGTTCGCAGCTGACCCATAGACGCTTTTTAGTCGAGGGTTCGAATCCCGACGCAAAAGTAAACTTTACAGTCCAATAAAAATAAAATTAAAACATATTTTTATAGACATTCTGTCTGAATTAAAATATTTAAAGTTTCGCATTAATTAACAATTTTATGAATATCATTAAAAAAAAATCTGACTACGTTCACAGTAAAATTAAAAAAAAAATTGTCGAAACGTGTTCAGTCGGCATTATAACTTATTCCTAAAATCTCACAGGCTTTTAAAACATAAATCTTGGCTGATACACCTCTTCTAAAAGGGTCAAATCCTGTTCCCAACTTGTGGTAACATCAAACATGCGATATGCTAGTTCACTATGGAATCCCCCATTCCTTCATTCAAAAACACCCCAAAAATCATTTTATTCAAATGAATAAAATTCAATAACACATGCACATAGCATAGACCCCGTCCTTAAAATTCTGATGAACGGTCAACGTAAAAAAAAAATTATCTTCGTTCATTAAAACATGTATGAGCGTGAAGCTAAAATTATTAAGTCCTCGTTCGACAACCTACTTAAAAGAACACAAAAACCTCACTCAAAATTAATTCTATTATTATTCGTCGCATGTATTTCATTCAAGTGCCAATAGATGGCACCATCACCGCCATCTAAACTTTCCCGCATTCGGAAATTAACTGTATTGAAATTCGTCGCATGTATTTCATTCAAGTGTCAATAGATGGCGCCATCACCGCCATCTAAACTTTCCCGCATTCTGAAATTAACTGTATTAAAATTCGTCGCATGTATTTCATTCAAGTGTCAATAGATGGCGCCATCATCGCCATCTAAAATTTCGTAAATGTCTTCAAGTACTTTCCAAACCATTCCATAAAAAAAAATTATTACCCACGTTCCAATCATTAAAAAAATAATCCTCTTATTAAAATTCAATTATGACTATATTCCATTTTTTTTTCATAATATATTTTATTCATTAAAAAAATTAATTAAAATCTTAATTCACTCGAACCATCCCCTCGTAGAAGTTCAGAAAATATTCTAAGTCCCCAACTCCTTTCGCAGGAAAGATATCATTCATTATTTCATTCAAGTGCCAATAGAGGGCGCCATCACCGCCGTTTAAACTTTCGTAAATGTCTTCAAACACTTTCCAAAACATTCCATAAAAACAATAATTACTAAATCATTTAAAAAAAATAATCCTGTTATTAAAATTCAATTATGACTATATTCCATTTTTTTTTTCATAATATATTTTATTCATTAAAAAAAATGAATTAAAATCTCAATTCACTCGCACCATCCCCTCGTAGAAGTTCAGAAAATATTCTAAGTACCCAACTCCTTTCGCAGGGAAGATATCATTCATTCACCATCTGCCTACAAGTCTCAAAGTGTATACTGGTTAAAGCACTGTCCTACGGTGCAAGTGGTCCCCAGTTCGAATCCAGCTCAGTCCAGAACCAATTCTTTCCTTTTAGCCATCACAGTTCTCCAACCTGTCAATAGAGGGCGCCACCAAAATTTCCAAGATGGCCGCCAAGGTCTTCTTCAACCTCACTGTGTCAGTACATGACGTCAGCCGATAATCTTATCGAATGAGTCATCCGATAAGATAAGCCGATGACGTCATCCGATAAGATAAGCTTATCAGTGACGTCATCTGATAAGATAAGCCGATGACGTCATCTGATAAGATAACGTGACGTCATCATGACGTCATCCCATTGGAATGCGCTCCGCAGCTCCGCCTGCGGGGGTTGAACTCTCCTTCCTCTACTACTAGTCTGCAGAGGATGATGGAGGAGCGCGATGAATTGGCTGTTCGATTCAATACCATCGCTCCCCTGAGGTTGTCCAGGAGTGAAGCCATCTCATTTAATCAGGCAACACATTGCTATCTCTGTAAAAAGGAGTTTGCAAAAAATGAAGGCCGGTACATCGGGAAGGCACGAGATCATTCACACATCACTGGAGAGTACAGAGGTGCGGCACATATGGAATGCAACCTGCAGTACAAGTTGAAGAGAGTCGTCCCTGTGCTCTTCCATAATTTGAAGTGTTATGATGCTCACCTCCTGATGTCGGGACTTGGCAAGCTACCGAATCATAGGATCGATGTAATTGCACAAAACATGGAAAAGTACATCACCTTTTCCATGGCAAAGAAGGAACGCGGGAGTGTGAAGTTGCAGTTCATCGACAGTTTGCAGTTTTTAAATACCTCCCTGGAGAAGCTAGCCGGAAATCTTGCAGAAGATAAATTCAAAATTTTAAAAGACAACATGCCAAACCACACCGAGCTGCTGCTTCGAAAGGGAGTGTACCCTTACGAGTATATCGACTCATTTGCAAAGTTCGATGAAATTGCGTTACCTCCACTCTCCACCTTCTACAGCAGTCTGAGAGATGACACACCCTCAGCTGCTGACTATGCTCACGCCCAGAATGTATGGAGGACATTCGAATTGAGGACCTTGGGTGAATACCATGATCTGTACGTCAAAACCGATGTCCTCCTGTTGGCCGACGTATTTCAGCAGTTTAGAATGTTATGTCGGGAGTACTATGGGTTAGACTGTGTCCATATGATGACAGCCCCAGGGTTGGCTTGGCAGGCCGCCCTGAAGATGTGCGAGACTCCCTTGGATCTCATGACAGACATCAACCAACATCTATTCATCGAACGTGGGATTCGAGGGGGTGTCTCTGTAATCACCAAGCGATGGGCACAGGCAAACAATCCTTATGTACCCGACTATAACCCTGCTGAGCCCACCCGGTATCTAATGTATTTAGATGCTAATAATTTGTATGGGTGGGCAATGTCTCAGCCCCTGCCATATGGTAAGTTTCAGTGGGTGTCGCCTGCCATTGCAACAACAGATTGGATTTTGTCTTGCCCCGACGATGGACCAGTTGGTTATGTCTTGGAGATCGACATGGAGTATCCAGAAGAACTCCATGATCTCCACAATGACTACCCTGTTGCGCCTGAGAAGATCGTAATCCAGGAAAACGATGTGTCACCATATACTGCACGTGTCATGGCAGAAGTCAATATTCCCAGATTCCAGGAACAAGAGAAGCTAGTGCCAAACCTAAGGAGCAAGACTAATTATGTGGTCCACTATAGAAACTTAAAAATGTACCTGGAACTGGGACTTAAAGTGACCCATGTACACAGAGTCCTTCTCTTCCAACAACGAGCCTGGTTGAAGCCCTACATCGACTTCAACACGGAGCAGCGCAAGAGGGCCCAATCAGATTTTGAGAAGGACTTCTTCAAATTAATGAATAATGCGGTATATGGTAAGTCCATGGAGAACCTCCGCAACAGGGTCAAAGTCGATCTGGTCAGTGATGCTCGGCGGGGTGAGAAATTGGTAGCGGCACCGACCTTTAAAAATTTTAAAATTTTTAATGAACATTTGGTGGGGGTAGAGAGGGTCTTGAGTAGTATACTATTCAATAGACCCATCTACGTCGGTTTCGCCATTCTAGAGCTGAGCAAGCTCCATATGTACTCTTTTCATTATGGGTATATGAAAAAGCAGTACGGAGCAAAGGCTGCGCTACTTTTCACGGACACCGACTCTCTCACTTACGAGGTCGAGTGTCCTGATTTCTATCAAGACATGCTGCGAAGTAGCCACCTCTTTGATACTTCTGATTATCCACCGGAACATCCAGCTTACAGTGGAGTTAACAAAAAGAGGATTGGCTGCTTCAAAGATGAATTGAATGCGCAGCCTGGACTTGAGTTTGTGGGACTCAGGTCCAAAATGTACTCCCTATTGGCTACAGGGTGTACAAAAAGGACAGCTAAGGGGGTATCGAGAACAATCATTGGCAAAGAACTGAAACACGATATCTACCGAAAGCTGTCTGAAAGAGGTGAAAACTGCACGTCACGTTCAGTATCGCATTGGGAGTGAGTGTCATCAGTTGTACACGCTCAAGCAGAGTAAGGTGTCACTCTCTCCCTATGATGACAAAAGATACATTATGGACGATGGCGTGCACACCTACGCCTATGGCCACTATAAAATTGGCGAAGAATAAAATTTAGAGAAAAAAGAAAAAAAGATGATTTTAAACAATGGAAAAGAAAAAAAAGTATGAATTGAATAAGTAAAAAAAAAATGTGATATTTGTTTTACATGACTAAAATGGACAAGTCCTGAAAAAATTGAAAAGAAGATTTACAAACTTTTAAAAGTGTTGTACATTAAAGAAAAAAAAATGTTACAATCATTTTGCATATTTGTAATTTTAAAAGAGCAAGTCATGAAGAAATTGAAAAGAAGATTTAAAAAAAAATGTACAAGGTTTGAGGCGGTGCGAAGACACCGGGTGGATGGTGGGCTTAAACCTAAAAAAAAAATATTTTTTTTTAAAATTCATTTTGCTATGAAGAACTTTATGTAAAGAAAAAAAAATGTGATATTTGTTTTACATGACTAAAATGGACAAGTTCTGAAAAAATTGAAAAGAAGATTTGCAAACTTTTAAAAGTATTGTACATTAAAGAAAAAAAAAATGTTACAATCATTTTGCATATTTGTAATTTTAAAAGAGCAAGTCATGAAGAAATTGAAAAGAAGATTTAAAAAAAAATGTATAAGGTTTGAGGCGGTGCGAAGACACCGGGTGGATGGTGGGCTTAAACCTAAAAAAAATAAATAAATATTTGTTACTATCAATGTATATTATTTAACAAGTTTCTGGTATTATAATTTTTAATGTATGTTTTGTTTTTCAGCTGTGAGAGTCATGGTAAGTGTAAAAAGTAAGTTTTTTAATGATGTGTATTAATCACGTTTCTTTCAGGAATGAGTTTGCGAAAAATTTATGGGCCACCGTAAAAAAAATAGTCAATTTGTATTTAGTAGCATGTAAAATTTTAAAAGGATGTAAAAAAATCTTGCATAGTACTTTTACTATATTGCCAGGAAATTCATCGTATAACTCCATGAATGCATTCTTGTTAGTTGAAAAAATTGTCGAAACGTGTTCAGCGAGTAGTATAACCTATCCCTAAGATCTCACAGGCTTTTAAAACATAAATCTTGGCTGATACATCTCTTCTAAAAGGGTCAAATCCTGTTCCCAACTTGTGGTAACATCAAAAAAGCGATATTCTAGTTCACTATGGAGTCTCCCATTCCTTCATTCAAAAATACCCCAAAAATCATTTCATTAAAATTCAAATACATACACCCCGTCCTTAAAAATCACTGATGAACGGTCAATGTAAAAAAAATTAGCTTCATTAGAACATGTATGAGCGTGAAGCTAAAATTATTAAGTCCTTGTTCGACTATCGAATTAAAAGAACACAAAAACCACATTAAAAAAATTAATTGTATTATTATTCGTCGCATGTATTTCATTCAAGTGCCAATAGATGGCGCCATCAAAACTTTCGTAAATGTCTTCAAACACTTTCCTAAACATTCCATAAAAACAATAATTACCCAATCATTTAAAAAAATAATCCCCTTATTAAAATTCAATTATGACTATATTCCATTTTTTTTTTCATAATATAGTTTATTCATTTATTAAAAATTAATTAAAATCTTAATTCACTCGAACCATCCCCTCGTAGAAATTCAGAAAATATTCTAAGTACCCAACTCCTTTCGCAGGGAAGACATCATTCATTATTTCATTCAAGTGCCAATAGAGGGCGCCATCACCGTCATCTAAAATTTCGAAAATGTCTTCAAACACTTTCCTAAACATTCCATAAAAACAATAATTACCCAATTATTAAAAAAAATAATCCTCTTATTAAAATTCAATTATGAGCATATTCCATTTTTTTTATAATACATTTTATTTATTTATTAAAAATTAATTAAAATCTTAATTCATTCGCACCATCCCTTCGTAGAAATTCAGAAAATATTCTAAGTCCCCAACTCCTTTCACAGGGAAGATATCATTCATTCACCATCTGTCTACAAGTCTCAAACTGTATACTGGGTAAGACACTCTCCTACTGTGCAAGGGGTCCCCAGTTCGAATCCAGCTCAGTCCAGAACCAATTCTTTCCTTTTAGCCAACACAGTTCTCAAACCTGTCCATAGAGGGCGCCACCAAAATTTCCAAGATGGCCGCCAAGTTCTTCTTCTTCACTGTCTGTGTCAGTACATGACGTCATCCGATAATCTTATCGAGTGAGTCATCCGATAAGATAATCCGATGACGTCATCTGATAAGATAAGCCGATGACGTCATCGGGGATGACGTCACCCTACTGCGCTGCTGCGCATTGGGGTGAAACCCGTATTTCTTTACTACTTACGATGTTTAACATCTAAAATATCCTTCACCATACATTTATTACTATGAGACAGTTTTCGCCATTTTTTAAGATATTCAACAGTGATTGACTAAAGCATGCATATCCATCTAAAAGAATATTTCTCATATTTGTGTTGTATGAATTTCAAAACATTTATTTGAAATTACCAGTGCAGCTGCGCATCGTTTATTTTAGCTACGTAAAATATCAACAAAAATCTATGGGGTGACAAAAATATGACGATGAAAACAAAGCTACTTCTGTAATACAGCACTCCAATAAAGTGATTCTAAGTCAGTTCATTATATAGGACTGGATTCGATATTTTTAAATATCCTTTGAAAGGGTTGATGAAGGGAAAACCAAAGGGTACAGATATCTCTATAAAACATTTTCTTATCTACTTACATTTCAAAACATTTATTTTCAGCCACTGTCAGTGCAGATCATTAATTTTAGATGCGACAACAATTGACTAAACCAGAGAGTGTGATGATAAAAGTATGTGACTACGGTGTGACTAGACTGTGACTACAGTGTGATGATAAAGATGTACTACTTCTGAGCAACTAAAAAAAGTGCTGCCTTCATTAGGTCATTCATTCACTAAAGCACCGGTTTAAATATTTTTGTAGATTTTCAGTAAAGTTTTGCAATGTGATGACCCAGACATACGACTCTTTCTAAGAAAATAATTCTCTAATTCATTGTATAAATTTCGAAACAGTCATTTCCCACCAGTAACACTACATTATTTTTATCTACGTCCACCATGAACAAAACTCTAATGCGTGAGTAGCGATTGACATTAAAAATAAAGCAACTTTTGTAAGATAGTAAAGCAAAAAGATAGTGCTGAAGTAGTCAGATCATCACTTCACTATCTGAATGGTTTCAAAATTTTTGAAGATCTATAGTAAGAATTGGCAATGAAATGACCAAGTCGTGCAAATCCAGTTAAAAGAATTATTTTTAAAAATTTTGTATAAATTTCGAAACGAAACATTTGTTTCCAGTCAGTGACAATGCAAGTCATTATTACTTTCCTTATATACATAATGTATAAGGAAAGTATTGTGACGGGGTCGAAAATTCGAATTCGAGTTTTCGACGGTAGAGCACGTTTCAAGCATCCCTGATCACGAATCAAACATTTTTGAAGTGATGTCTGTGTGTGTGTGTGTGAAAGTATGTGTGTGTGTGTGTGTCAGTGAGTCTGTGGAGACGATAACGGACGAACGAATGGACCGATTCAAACCAAATTTGGTTCAAAAATCACAATCCATAAACACTGGAAGCCTATTGTTTTCATACGCAATCGAATGTTCAGAACCCCCCTAAATTTTCGAATGAAATTTTGAAAAAATCGTCAAAAAAACAAAAACACTAATAAAGTTACGCAAATAGACATTTCTTATGTAATTTTTCATTGGAAAACGATTGGCACAAATTTTAGAACGCTAACATGAACCGTTCTCGCGATATTGCACATTTTTTAAAAAAATTATCAAATCAAAAAGTCATTAAATAAAAAAAAATATTTCCTATTGAGAAGCATGTTCACTTTTCATATGTAATACCATACGATAAATTGTGTGACATCATTCTCGTGGATCTAGCTCGTTCCATTCATAAAAAAAGATACTTTGAGTAATACGTTTGTATTTGAGCGCCAATAGTCATTTGTCTGTTGCAAGAATAACTTATTTCCTCGTCCATAATTCTTGGCGAGATTTTGGCGACGAATTTGGCGGAATGTCGCCAACTTGGCGACTTTTTGACATGTTGCCAAATTAACGAAAATCTCTCCAAATGGATGAAAATGACGCTAAATCAATGAAAATGGCAACTAATACTCGAAAATTCAATATCTTGGAAAAAATATAAATATCTATTATAAGAAAAACCTATTTTTTTACTGTAAAAGTAGTAAATTCAGTACATTATATAAGAAAAGTCATGTGTTGCCCACATCAGATTTTTTTATTCTCATTTCAACATAAAAAAAAAATCTAGGGTGGGACTAGGCTGTGACGACAAAAATGAAGCAGCTTTCTTAACGCAGAAAAATGCTGCATTGGCATGATCATCCTTTCACTATAGGACCGGTTTCGCAGTTTTTGAAGATCTTCAGCAAGTATGTATTGGCGATGAGATGATAAAATTGTAAAATACATTTAGAAGAATGCTTCTCTAATTTTTTTTGTTATTTTTCAAAGATAATTAAATTAATTATCGATGTACATGAGAAGAATTGCAAATTAAAACGTGAAACAAGGGAATTCGCTCTGTTTATAGCACTTTTAAGAATCTTGAGGCCACTTAAAGAACCGGGTATCAACTTAAGATCCCAGTTTTGGAAATTGGAACCCCAAGGTTCATTGCTGCACAGTCAGCCCGTGTCCAATCAAAATGCGTTTAGATTCTGGCGTCATTTGGAGATGATTCGTTGCCAAATTACAGAATGCTTTCGGGTCAACAATTAAATTATAGAATAAAAATTGTTTTATTGTCAAATTTTTAAATATAATTATTTTATTACTTTCCTTATATACATAATGTATAAGGAAAGTATTGTGACGGGGTCAAAAATTCTAATTCGAGTTTTCGACAGGAGAGCACATTTCAAACATTCCTGATTACGAATCGAACATTTTTGAGGTGATGTCTGTGTGTGTGTGTGTGTGTGTGTGTGTGTCCGTGAGTCTGTGGTCACGATATCTCACGAACAAATAGAGCGATTCAAATGAAATTTGATACAAAAATCCCAATCCATGAATACTGGAAGCCTATTGTTTTAAAACACAAACGAATGTTCAGAACCCCCCTAAATTTTCGAATACAATTTTGAAAAATCATGAAAAAAAATCAAAACCTTTAATAAAGTTAAGCAATTAGATATTTCTTATGTAATTTTCCCTTAGAAAACGATTGACATAAACTTTAGAACGCTAGCATGGACCGTTCTTGAGATATTGCACATTTTTCAAATGAATTTATCAAAAAAATCCCATAAATTAAAAAAATATATTCACTGTTGAGAAACATGTTTACTTTTCATATGTAATATCATGCGATAAATGTGGTGACATCATTCTCCTGGATCTAACTCGTTCCATTCACGAGAAAATACACTTTATGTAATAATTTTGTATTTGAACGCCAATAGTCATTTATCTGCTGTAAGAATAACTTATTTCTCAGTCCATAACGCTTGGCAAGATTTTGGCGACGAATTTAGCGGAATGTAGCCAACTTGGCTCCATTTTTAAATGTTGCCAAATTAACGAAAATTTCGCCAAATGGATAAAAATGGCGTTAAATCAGTGAAAATGACAACTAATTGAAGAAAATTCAATATCTTGAAAAGAATATAAGTATCTACTATAAGAATAACATTTTTTTTAAATGTTAAAGTAGTAAATTCATTGTATTATATAAGGAAAGTCATGTGTTGCCCACATCAGATTTTTTTATCTGTGATGATAATTAAAATCTTCCGATTTAAACTACTAATGAGGAAATATACATTTCATTATAGGAACATGCATTGATACATTGGTAAATTATCAAACATGATGTAGAAATAAAAGCAATTCTGAAATTGGTATTATCCAAAAAAGTGTATCTGTAGTCATATGCATCATTTACAAACAGTGCATTTCTCATATGACCATAAATATACAATCGAACCTACCTTAAGCGGAATTCAGGAAAAGCTAAATTTAGGAGTTAAACTGGAAATGTTGACAGTCGATATGTAATTGCTCCCCTATACATCAGACTTGAATCCGATTAATACTATATTATACCATAACAGCTAAATTAATTATTTTAAATTTGTATGTACGTACCATGCTTGCATACTGCGATCACAGGAGTATATGTAAATAAAAAAATATGTAAATAAAAAAATCTGATGTGGGCGGCACATGACTTCCCTTATATAATGCAATGAATTTACTACTTTTACGGTTAAAAAATGTTATCCTCATAGTAGATATTTATGTTCTTTCCAATATATTGAATTTTCTTCAATTAGTCGTCATTTTTATTGATTTAGCGTCATTTTTATCTATTTGGCGAGATTTTCGTTAATTTGGCAATATTTGAAAATGTCGACAAGTTGGCGACATTCCTCTAAATTCGACACCAAAATATCGCCAAGCGTTATGGACGGAGAAATAAGTTATTTTTACAGAGGGTAAATGACTATTGGCGTTCAAATACAAAAGAATTACTCAATGTATCTTTTCTCGTGAATGGAACGAATTAGATCCACGAGAATAAAGTCACCAAAGTCATCGTATGATATTACACATGATAAGTGAACATGTTTCTTAGCAGTTAATATTTTTTTTACTTTATGTGATTTTTTGATAAATTTATTTGAAAAATGTGCAATATCTCGAGAGCGGTTCAAACTAGCTTTCTGAAGTTTATGTCAATCGTTTCTTAAGGTAAAATTACATAAGAAATGTCTATTTGCGTAACTTTATTCAAGGTTTTGATTTTTTGATGATGTTTTCAAATTTTCATTTGAAAATTTAAGGGGGTTCTGAACATTTGATTGTGTTTTAAAACAATAGGCTTCCAGTATTCATGGATTGTGATTTTTGTACCAAATTTCATTCGAATCGCTCCATTCGTTCGTGAGATATCGTCTCCACAGACTCACTGATACACACACACACACACCCATACACACTTTCACACACACACGCTTTCACACACACACACACACGCACACACATACAGACATCACTTCAAAAATATTCGATTCGTGATGAGGGAAGCTTTAAACGTGCTCCTCCGTAGAAAACTCGAATTCGAATTTTCGACCCCGTCACAATACTTTCCTTATACATTATGTATATAAGGAAAGTAATATAGTGTCCACATGTCTTTAACTGTTCGGTCATTAACATACCTTAAAACCTAGATGAAATGACTTACAGGAAAAATATTACTGCTTGCCATAAAACAGAAACATAAATTTTAAAAAAATGTAAGATGGACTTTGAAAAGAATCCAACACGGTATCTTAGACATGTGTTTTACTAATGATGCGACTTTCAGTTAAAAATGATGCATTAATATTTATAGCATTTCAGAGTTTCTCTGACTAACGAAAAATTCTTGGAGTTCTGAAATGGCTTTCAGGAAATCGTGATATAATCTGATAGAAAGTTCTATGAAAAATGGTTCTCATGTAAAAAATCTGATGTGGGCAGCACATGACTTTCCGAGCAGATTTATATCCATGTTCCCTATATTTTAATTAAATTTAATTCACTTTTAATTCAATATTCGTTCTCATTTGGTAACTGGACTTATTTCAAAGATGGTAGAGAAAATGCGAAAAAACTAAAATATATCGAGAACGGCTAGTTCTAGTGTAATGGGGTTAGTCTTACTCTTTTCTTCGTTAAAAATTACGTATTAAACAAGCATTTAATGGATATATTTGAGCATACGTAGTTTTTTAGCTTAGATTTTAGTGATTTTTGCGGGCCATTTTGCAAAAAAAGACAGGTTATTTTTTTCTAATTGTACCAAAATATTATCAGCACCAGAGTGACTTATCTACCGAATTTCGTGAAATACGGTACATTAAATTTCAGGTAGAGTGGATACAAGCTTTTGCGGGCCATTTCACAAAAAAAAGCGGATTCTTTTATCCCGAATCGTATCCAAAACTAATCAACACCAGATTCGCCCACAAATGACTTACTTACCAAATTTCATGAAATTCGGTCAATTAGTTTTTTAGTGCTGCGTGGTAAATACCACACGTTCTTTCAGAACGCTATAAATACTTAATATGCTCATGGAACATTAAGTTAAAGGCTGTCGTGATCGTAAGTGGTTTAAGCTGAAAATTAACAGGTAATTAAAAGGATTGGAAATGAGGACACGAATTAGATTTAAAATAACAAAAAGGTTTTATTTACACTATTTAACGTTAAAAAATGAAAAGATAAGATTTGAGCTTACAAGTTGCTCCCTTAAAATATTAACATCTCGTAAATCATTATTACCTCGTAATTCATTCTACCATAATCTACCATACGTTAATTCTAGCATACGTTAATTCTACCATAATCTTACTCACAATTCTCAAATATTAAAAATAGTCACACACTTCAAAAAGGCTAGTCACTTTCATAACATTATTCCTCACATAGAGTTATTTAAAGGAGCGGAAAGGAGAGATACTAAATTACTGAGTGCTGTGCGAAGTCAAAGGCCTTACCTTGCCTTCTTGGGACATCGGACGGGTGTTCGGTTGATCAGGCAGGGGATCGGGAAGCATCTCGCTCCCACGAGGTATCAATATCTTAACTCCACAAAATCTCAAAAGGCACTCTCAACTTTTTCTACCAAAAAAACTCTCTTCAAAACTTTCAATTTGATCTCTCCTCCCTCTCAAATTTTATTCGCTGCCAGATCCTAAGCCCCCCTCAATATTATTGGAAAACACTTGTATCCTCACTTTCAGTGGCCAGTCCGTGACAGCAGAGCTTGGTCAGTAGCCCCTGAATTATTACTTGCAGGTGGCTGAGGTCCCACGTTCCTGCGTGAACCCCTGGGCTTAACTGCGCCCCCAACTACCGCTTACCCCCCGACGCGTCTTCCTCCATCTTGTACTGGACCACACACATGCAGTCAAGCTCCACTGACCCTTCCCTTTGCAGGTGGCCAGGGGCAACATTATACATATTTGTAACGGGGCTAGGGACCGTGCTTTGCAGGTCGCCTTCCTCTCCAATATTTAGCAATGTCACATATTTTTGGAAAACACTATGCGACAAAGTGGATACAAAATCTGCACAGACAGACAGACGGACAGACACACACACAGACGTCACGCTAAAAATAGTTTTTTCGTATTCTAGAGGTCTCTAAACGTGTAGATCCGTCGAAAACTCGAGTTGCGATTTTCGACATGATTCCAATACTTTCCCTATACATTACCATGTATTTCAGGGAAAGTAAAAATCTGATGTAGGCAGCACATGACTTTCCCTGCAGACTTATATTAACTTTCTTTTTATTTTAATTAAATTTATTTCACTTTTAATTCAGTTTTCGCTCTCATTCGGTAACCGGACTTATTTTCAAAGGTGGCGTAGAGAAAATACGGAAAACTAAAATATCTCGAGAACGGCTAGTCCTAGTGTATAATGGGATTGGTCTCATTATTTTCGTCGTTAAAAATTACGTATTAAACGAGCATTTAATGGATATATTTGAGTATATCTGGTTCTATAGTTCAGATTTTGACGATTTTTGAGGGACATTTTGCAAAAAACGGCAGGTTATTTTTTTCCGAATCGTACCAAAATCTAATCAGCACCAGGGTAACCCACAAGTGACTCATCTACCGAATTTTGTAAAATTCGGTCCAGTAGTTTTTCAGTTAGAGTGGACACAAGCTTTTGCGAGCCATTTCGCAAAAAAAGGCGGGTTCTTTTATTCCAAATCGTAGCCAAAATTAATCAGCACCAGACTGACTACCAAGTGACTTACCTACCAAATTTTGTGAAATTCGGTCCATTAGTTTTTTAGTTAGAATGGATACAATATCTGCACAGACAGACAGACACACAGGCACTTAGACAGACAGACACACAGACAGACAGCCACACAGACACACACACAGACGTCACGCTAAAAATTGTTTTTTCGTATTCTAGAGGTCTCGAAACGTGTAGATCCGTCGAAAACTCGAGTTGCGATTTTCGACATGATTCCAATACTTTCCCAATACATTACCATGTATTGCAGGGAAAGTAAAAATGGCTAAAATAGATGATTTTTCCATTCTCTGTTTGTTACAACAGATGAATTTTCCATTCTCTGTTTGTTACAACAGATGCTTTTTACTCGTATTAACAAAATATTTTAAATTAGTCGTCCGTTTCCGCGTTGTGCGGCTTCCGTTTCACACAGGGGAAAATAACACGAATCTATATAAATAAAAATGAAAATCTGTCTGTCTGTCTGTCTGTCTGTCTGTCTGTCTGTCTGTCTGTTTGTCACACCATCACGGGAGAACGGCTGAACCGAATTTGATGAAATTTTGTGGGTAGCCCAGAAATAGCCCCACTTAAAATTATATCCGTATTTTGAGTTTCCACGACCAGTGGTTCTCGAGATATTAGTAAAAAACGAAATTTTCGTTTGTCTCATCATCACGGAAAAACGGCTGAACCGAATTTAATGAAATTTGGTGAATAGCCTTGAAATATCCCCCCATAAATTTTGTCCAAGTTTCGAGTTTCTAAGACCTGGGGTTGTCGAGATATTAATGAAAAACGGAACTTTTTCCTAGGAGTTCTACTCCCTAACTCCGTGGTTTATCCAAACGAAAAGCTTGAAAATCGTTTGAAAGTGAATTAAAATTTAATCTCTGAGTTTGATGGGAGATTTTTTGCGTTAATTAGTCACTTTCTGAAAACATGAATTGTTTGAAACATGATTTAAAGGGGAAATCTATCTCCATGGTTCATGGTTTATTTAAAACAAGCTTTTACGGAACAATGAGAAGTATAGAGAAATCAAAATCGTTATTTAATTTCGCAGTTTATGTTATAAGACATGACATATTTAACATGTTATAAGATTCTATCTTATATCATGTTACTCAGAACAGCAATTAAATTAAATCTGTCTGTTAATTTTAATAATTATTTTTTCGATTTGAATAATAAATAAATGGATATAAAAATATATTTTAGAAAAGAACGATTTGATTTTTCTTATAGCATTTTTGACTGGATAATATCAATTACGGTCTTCAGGTTTAAAAATTATTATTATTTATATTTTCGGGGATTATTGATTCAAGGATTATTGATATTTTCAAGTTATTATGCAATTATTTTATTATGACAAAAATTGTTTAAACTCATATATTGTATGTTGTACGAATCTTCTACAAATACACGTGTATATATTTTAATCTACGAGATTATAAGTAGTACAGGTATATTGACATATGTTTTGATATATATTGGCATATATTGGAATGAATTACGACCTTCTGGTATAAAGAGTACGGATATTATTGATGTTTTCAATTTATTACGTCATCTCTTTTATTTTGGCAAATATTTTTGAGACGCATATTGTAATACGGGTAATCTTCTACTAACACATTGGCATATTTTCTGATCTGCGACAATATAATTAGTACGGGGTTGCATATATTCATTCAATTCCTATTTTTTTTTCTGTAAATTTGCTTACAAAAGGGGGCAGGATGTTTTATTCTTCAGATCTGATCGTGAAGATAATTTTGCATAGTGAGAACATATATTCTTAAACTTCTCTTTAGGAGCAATAAATTTAATATTTTAACAGAATTTGCACATGATTGCGAACTTTAAGTTAAATGTGTTTGTTAATGTTTTTATTATTTTTTTTCGATTTAAATAATAAATAAATGGATAAATGGATATAAAAGTATATCTTATGAATGGACGGTTTGATTTTTCTTTTAATTATATTAATTGCTGACTGCGTACATCAATTTCATTTATTTTGGCAAAGAGTTTTCAAGCTTATATCGTATTTAGCTACTAAACTCATATATTGTGTTTAGCCAATAAATTCATATAGCCGATTGTTGAAACAGAAAAAGAGTAGAGCGGGTATATCTTCTAATACAATTGTAGTGTTTTCATTTAGTATATTGAAACGGGATAAGAATGTTTCATTCAGATCTGCAAATTCAAAGCTACGAATTTGGAGGGATATCGCTAATTTGACAACTTTTCTTAAACTTTGCCAAATTGACGGAAATGTCGCCAAATTGATATAAACGACACACAAACAGCTGCCATAAACCTTCGGGTTGGTCGTGTGGCTTGGGTCTTTTACATATCAATGATTTTTTTTTTTGTTTTGTTAGAAGAGAGTACTGAAATGATGTTTGGTTAGCATTTATTTGTCAGACCAACCATCCTACTTAGTAATACATTTAGCGAATTTTTAAAATGTCACCAAATTGATAAAAATGTTTTCAAATCTATAAAAATATCTTGAAATTGATAAAATTGCGCTACATAAATGATATTAATTGTTTTTTGTTAGGGGATAGTATTGTGATGATATTTCGTCAATTTGTCGCAAAGTGGAACTGTCAGTTCTACAGTCCCACTTGGCGATAAATTTGGCGATTTTTTAAAATGTCGCTAATTTGACGAAACTGTCGCCAAATGTTCCATAGAAATATAACTAAATAGACGATATTTTTTATACCAATTTATTTGAAGCAAATGATATCATGTCGCTTAGCAACGGATTTAAATCCAATGTGTTTATGCGGCAGACGATTTTTATTAAATCCTTTCCGATTTGAATAATGAAGATATGTATATAAAATAAATTTCATTGCCATTTCATTTTGGACTGGATAATATCAATTATACTATTCAGGTTTAAACATTATTATTATTGATATTTTCCGGAATTATTGATTCAGGGATTATTGATATTTTTAAGTTAATTTTTAAGCCATTGTTTTATTGCGGCAAAAATTGCTGACACACGCATATTGTACGTTGTACGAGTAATCTTCTAGGAATGCACGGGTATATCTTCTAACCTACGAGAATATAAGTAATACAGGTATATTGGCATATATTTTGACATATATTGGCATATATATTGGAATCAAGTACAGTCTTCTGGAATGAAGATTAAGGGGATTAATTATATATTCAATTTATTACGTCGTCTGTTGTATTTTACCAAAAAACATTTGAGACTCATATTGCAAAACGGGTAATCTTCTACTAATAATCGGACATTATAAGTAGTACGTGTATATCTCCCCATATAATTTTAGCACTTTAATTTTGACATATATTGGAATAAATGACTGTCTTCAGATTTAAAGATTACGGATTTATTGGTATTTTCAATTTATACATGTAATCTACTAATACAGGTTATATTTTCTAATATTCGCGTATATAATTAGTACGGGTCCCATACAATTTTAACGCTTTTATTTTGCATATATTGATTCAATTCCATTTTTTTTTATATTTGCTTACATAAGGGGTCCAAGATGTTTTATTCTTCAGATATGTCCATGAAGATAATTTTATATAGCGAGAACAGAGATTCTTAAACTTCTTTTTAGGAGCATTATATTAAATATTTTAACAGAATATTTTGATTAAGCATGTCATTTAGTATACTATAAGAATTTGGGCATGATTAAGAATTTCAAGTTTCTTTATATTATATACTCCGTACGAAGAACGGGTATGCTGCTAGTCTATATAAATAAAAATGAAAATCTGTCTGTCTGTCTGTCTGTCTGTCTGTCTGTCTGTCTGTCTGTCTGTTTGTCACACTATCACGGGAGAACGGCTGAACCGAATTTGATGAAATTTTGTGGGTAGCCCAGAAATAGCCCCACTTAAAATTATATTCGTGTTTTGAGTTTCTACGACCAGTGGTTCTCGAGATATTAGTAAAAAACGAAATTTTCGTTTGTCTCATCATCACGGAAAAACGGCTGAACCGAATTTAATGAAATTTGGTGAATAGCCTTGAAATATCCCCCCATAAATTTTGTCCAAGTTTCGAGTTTCTAAGACCTGGGGTTGTCGAGATATTAATGAAAAACGGAACTTTTTCCTAGGAGTTCTACTCCCTAACTCCGTGGTTTATCCAAACGAAAAGCTTGAAAATCGTTTGAAAGTGAATTAAAATTTAATCTCTGAGTTTGATGGGAGATTTTTTGCGTTAATTAGTCACTTTCTGAAAACATGAATTGTTTGAAACATGATTTAAAGGGGAAATCTATCTCCATGGTTCATGGTTTATTTAAAACAAGCTTTTACGGAACAATGAGAAGTATAGAGAAATCAAAATCGTTATTTAATTTCGCAGTTTATGTTATAAGACATGACATATTTAACATGTTATAAGATTCTATCTTATATCATGTTACTCAGAAACGCAATTAAATTAAATCTGTCTGTTAATTTAATAATTATTTTTTCGATTTGAATAATAAATAAATGGATATAAAAATATATTTTAGAAAAGAACGATTTGATTTTTCTTATAGCATTTTTGACTGGATAATATCAATTACGGTCTTCAGGTTTAAAAATTATTATTATTTATATTTTCGGGGATTATTGATTCAAGGATTATTGATATTTTCAAGTTATTATGCAATTATTTTATTATGACAAAAATTGTTTAAACTCATATATTGTATGTTGTACGAATCTTCTACAAATACACGTGTATATCTTTTAATCTACGAGAATATAAGTAGTACAGGTATATTGACATATGTTTTGATATATATTGGCATATATTGGAATCAATTACGACCTTCTGGTATAAAGAGTACGGATATTATTGATGTTTTCAATTTATTACGTCATCTCTTTTATTTTGGCAAATATTTTTGAGACGCATATTGTAATACGGGTAATCTTCTACTAACACATTGGCATATTTTCTGATCTGCGACAATATAATTAGTACGGGGTTGCATATATTCATTCAATTCCTATTTTTTCTTCTGTAAATTTGCTTACAAAAGGGGGCAGGATGTTCTATTCTTCAGATCTGATCGTGAAGATAATTTTGCATAGTGAGAACATATATTCTTAAACTTCTCTTTAGGAGCAATAAATTTAATATTTTAACAGAATTTGCACATGATTGCGAACTTTAAGTTTCTTTAAATTATACACTCCGTACGAATAACGGGTGTGCTGTTAGTGGTTAATAAATTTTAACATTTTAGGAGGATATATCATGTTGCTCGGCATCGCAATTAAATTAAATGTGTTTGTTAATGTTTTTATTATTTTTTTTCGATTTAAATAATAAATAAATGGATAAATGGATATAAAAGTATATCTTATGAATGGACGGTTTGATTTTTCTTTTAATTATATTAATTGCTGACTGCGTACATCAATTTCATTTATTTTGGCAAAGAGTTTTCAAGCTTATATCGTATTTAGCTACTAAACTCATATATTGTGTTTAGCCAATAAATTCATATAGCCGATTGTTGAAACAGAAAAAGAGTAGAGCGGGTATATCTTCTAATACAATTGTAGTGTTTTCATTTAGTATATTGAAACGGGATAAAAAAGTTTCATTCAGATCTGCAAATTCAAAGCTACGAATTTGGAGGGATATCGCTAATTTGACAACTTCTCTTAAACTTTGCCAAATTGACGGAAATGTCGCCAAATTGATATGAACGACACACAAACAGCTGCCATAAACCTTTGGGTTGGTTGTGTGGCTTGGGTCTTCTACATATCAATGAAATTTTTTTTTGTTTTGTTAGAAGAGAGTACTGAAATGATGTTTGGTTAGCATTTATCTGTCAGACCAACCATCCTACTTAGTAATACATTTAGCGAATTTTTAAATTGTCACCAAATTGATAAAAATGTTTTCTAATCTATAAAAATATCTTGAAATTGATAAAATTGCGCTACATAAATGATATTAATTGTTTTTTGTTAGGGGATAGTATTGTGATGATATTTCGTCAATTTGTCGCAAAGTGGGACTGTCAGTTCTACAGTCCCACTTGGCGATAAATTTGGCGATTTTTTAAAATGTCGCTAATTTGACGAAACTGTAGCCAAATGTTCCATAGAAATATAACTATTTAGACGATATTTTTTCTACCAATTTATTTGAGGCAAATGATATCATGTCGCTTAGCAACGGATTTAAATCCAATGTGTTTATGCGGCAGACGATTTTTATTAAATCCTTTCCGATTTGAATAATGAAGATATGTATATAAAATAAATTTCATTGCCATTTCATTTTGGACTGGATAATATCAATTATACTCTTCAGGTTTAAACATTATTATTATTGATATTTTCCAGAATTATTGATTCAGGGATTATTGATATTTTTAAGTTATTACGCCATTGTTTTATTGCGGCAAAAATTGCTGACACACGCATATTGTACGTTGTACGAGTAATCTTCTAGGAATGCACGGGTATATCTTCTAACCTACGAGAATATAAGTAGTACAGGTATATTGGCATATATTTTGACATATATTGGCATATATATTGGAATCAAGTACAGTCTTCTGGTATGAAGATTAAGGGGATTAATTATATATTCAATTTATTACGTCGTCTGTTGTATTTTACCAAAAAACATTTGTGACTCATATTGCAAAATGGGTAATCTTCTACTAATAATCGGACATTATAAGTAGTACGTGTATATCTTCCCATATAATTTTAGTACTTTAATTTTGACATATATTGGAATAAATGACTGTCTTCAGATTTAAAGATTACGGGTTTATTGGTATTTTCAATTTATACATGTAATCTACTAATACAGGTTATATTTTCTAATATTCGCGTATATAATTAGTACGGGTCCCATACAATTTTAACGCTTTTATTTTGCATATATTGATTCAATTTCATATTTTTTTTTATATTTGCTCACATAAGGGGTCAAGATGTTTTATTCTTCAGATATGTCCATGAAGATAATTTTATATAGCGAGAACAGAGATTCTTAAACTTCTTTTTAGGAGCATTATATTAAATATTTTAACAGAATATTTTGATTAAACATGTCATTTAGTATACTATAAGAATTTGGGCATGATTATGAATTTCAGGTTTCTTTACATTATATACTCCGTACGAAGAACGGGTATGCTGCTAGTCTCCTATATTTTTGGACGGGGCTAAAATTATTTTCCGCTTATTACAGTATTCCTTTTCCTACAGGTTCGACTGCACTTACTGAATAATGAATGTAGAACAAAGAAGAGGGCAGTAAAAAATGTTCGAAGCAATATGATTACACCAACTGCATTTATTGAATTGATTCAAAGTAAATTAATTAGTTATTTGCAGCTTGCAAAATATAGTTAAAATAATAATAAACCTTGTGCCAACAAAAAAAAAGTCTGTTGTGGGCAATACAGGACTTTCCTTATATAATGAATGAATTTACAGCTTTCAAAGTTAAAAAAAAATGTTATTCTTATAGTAGATACTTATACACTTTCCAAGATTTTGAATTTTATTCAATTAGTCGTCATTTTCATTGATTTAGCGTCATATTTATACTTTTGGCGAGATTTTCGTTAATTTAGCAACATTTCAAAATGTCACTAAGTTGGCAACATTCCGCTAAATTCGTCGCCAAAATATCGCCAAGCGTTATGGACGGAGAAATAAGTAATTCTTACAGCAGATAAATGACTACTGTTCGTTCAAATACAAAAGTATCACTCAAAGTATATTTTCTCGTGAATGAAAGCAGTTCGATCTATGAGAATGATGTCTCCAAATTTATCGCATGATATTACATATGAAAAGTAAATATGTTTGTCAACAGTTAATATTTTTTTTTAATTTATGGGATTTTTTGATAAATTTATTTGAAAAATGTGCAAGATCTCGAGAACGGTTTATGCTAGCGTTCTAAATTTTATGTCAATCGGTTTCTAAGGAAAAATTACATAAAAAATGTCTATTTGTGTAACTTTATTAAAGGTTTTGATTTTTTGATGATTTTTTCAAAATTTCACTCGAAAATTTAGGGATGTTCTTAACATTCGATTGTGTTTTAAAACTATAGGCATCCAGTAGTCATAGATTGTGGTTTTTGTACCAAATTTCATTCGAACACACACACACACACACACACACACGCACACAGACATCATCTCAAAAATGTTCGATTCGTGATCAGGGGTGCTTGAAACGTGCTCTCCCGTCGAAAACTCAAATTTGATTTTTCGACCCCGTCACAATACTTTCCTTATACATTATGTATATAAGGAAAATAAAAATATGATGTAGGCAGCACATGATTTTCTCTACAGACTCAAATTCATGTCCTCTTCATTTCTATCATAATTCAGTGCATTGAATTTATTTGCACAAAATAACCCGGATAATTATTTGAAATTACTCTGAATTTGCAGTTTCAATTCAATTTAAATTTTCATTTAGAGATGGGACACATTTTCAAAGGCGATCAGGTAAAAATGCAAGACAGTAAAATATCTGGAAAACAGTTAGTCAGTCGTAAAGTTATGGGGTTGATCTTATTCTTTTCGTTGTCAACAATTGAGTATGAAACAAGCATTGAAGGGTGAGTGTCAGTAAAATCTTCTGCCCTATCCGCGCTTTGTTAATTTTCACAGCACACGTTTTTCGCCGAAATTCTGCTCAAACAGTTGCGAAATATTTTCTTAAAGATAAAATGCAATGCTTAGATTATATTGAAACTAAATTTAATACCCAATAAAACATACAATATATTTTTTTTATTTTAATCCAAAAAATTTTTGGTGCTGCCATCTGTTGTCGTAATTTAATTCATACCGATTACTTTTATTTTTTAATGAGCATTTTTAAATATCAATTCCTTCTAATACAGTATTAAATACAACAACAAATAATATATAATAATGCCGCAATGACGGAAAGGTAATTTCTCATTCAATAAATTCGATAAGGGTAACTGAATGTACATCACTGAGAACTGCAGCTTTGTCTTCAAGTTCCTTTGTCTTCAAGCCTAAGTTCAATCACGTTTTCGTGATTGTGGCATTATTATATATGATCTGTTGTTGTATTTAATAGCGTATTAGAAGGAATATACATTTAAAAATGTTCATTAAAAATAAAAATATTTGGTATGAATTAAATTACGACAACAGATGGCAGCACCAAAAATATTTTGAATTAAAATAAAAAATATATTCTATGTTTTATTGGGTATTAAATTTAGCTTTAATATAATCTAAGCATTGCATTTTATCTATCACAAAATTTTTCGCAACTGTTTGAGCAGAATTTCGGCGAAAAACGTGTGCCGTGAAAGTTAACAAAGGGCTGGTAGGGCAGAAGATTTACTGACTCTCACCCTTAAATGATACATTTGAGCATGTGTAGTTTTTTATTTTAGATTTTAACGATTTTTAGTAGTTTCACAAAAAAGCAGGTTCTTTTTCCAAAGCATGTTAAAAACTAATCAGCACCAGGGTAACCCAGTGACTTACTTCTCTCCCAAATTTTGTGAAATGTGATTATTTGTTGAATGGATGTATACATTGCACAGTTAGACAGACCAATAGACACATAGACGCCATGCTAAAAATAGTGTTTCCCAGTTCTTAAGTGCTCAAAATGCGTACATTAGTCAGAAAATCGTTAGAATAATGTAGGTTGGACTTATTCGCTTCATCGTCAAAAGTTGTGGTAATATTTCATCATATTTAGTCTTTTATTTCAGATTGTGACTATTTTTTGCAATTCATTTACACTAAAAAGGCCAGTTTTGTTTCTCCGAATCGTACTATAATCTAATCAGCACCAGAGTAACTTGCAAGTACACGCTTACCAAGTTTTGATGAATTCTATTGAATAGTTCTATTCAATAATTCTACAGGTCTATTGAGATTTCTATTTACTGTCCCCCCCATGATCCTATCGTAGATATTTTAAACGAACTCTCAAATCTGAATTTTTTTGCAACAGAATCATTGATACTTGGAGATTTTAATGCCAGGGCCCTGATGTGGGGTTACTCCTTCATAGATCACCGGGGATACAGTGTGATTGACTTCTGTATGAATAATAACTTAATTGTGGTAAATGATCCTTCACTTGGTCCAACATTCGTCTCCCACTCAGGTAAAGGATTCCCCGACTTAACTCTTGTCTCTTTTGGACTTTATGATCTTATTCAAAAATGGGAGATTCTCTCCTGTGATACATTCAGTGACCACAAATACATAAAATTAACCCTTGGACTTGATCCTCCTTCAGACAACTCCTTTTTCTTTAAAACGAACTATAGTTTAGGTAAATTTCTATTTAATTTCAGATCTCATATTCCTTCCCTTTCCCGCTCCCTTGATCAAATTTCTGATTCCACCTCCCTTAACAACTTCGTAAAATCCTTCATTGATACCACCCAATCATGTGCTTTCAAATTTATCAGGAAAAAGAAAACTTCTACTCGCTCTGGCTTTAAATGGTGGAATCCTAATTTAGCAAAATTCCGAAACTTCGTAACAGCCCTCGGCAAACGAATAAAATCACTCGAGAGAAACTCCGCCTCTTCAGAAACTATTACAGAGGCAAAGATTAAATATAAATTAAATCGTGCCAAATACAAAAAATTAATTAATAAATCTAAAACGGAATCCTGGCGTAAATTTTGTACTAACTGTTCTTCTAAATTCGGCACACTATTCAAATTTGCTTTTCAGAAACAAAACAAATTTAATCATATTAATTTGCATTTCTCTGATGATATTAACTTAGACTATAAAACAAAAATTCAACGTCTTTTGGACCACTGTTTCAAAGATGATCCCACATTTACCAGCTTTCCTTGTTTTTCACCTCCTTCTGATGGGTTGGGCTCGGTCTCTGATGAAGAGCTTTCATTGGTTATTAACAATCTCCCAAACGGTAAAGCCCCTGGTCTCGACTCTATTGATTTTAAAATCTGGAAATCACTTTTTACTTCATTCCCCTTCATCTTTTCAAAAATTGCTAACCTATGTTTTAAATATTGCTACTTCCCCGCTTGTCTTCGAAACGCTAAAATTCTATTTCTTAATAAACCTGGTAAAGATCCTGCCCTTTGCTCCTCCTACCGTCCCATTTGTCTTTTACCTACTTTCGGAAAAATACTCGAAAAATTATTTGCTAATAAACTTAATTTTTGGATTAAAACCAATGACGCCCTTCATCAGCTCCAATTCGGTTTTCGGGAAATGGTCAGTTGCGAAGATGCTACTCACAAACTTGTCTCCTCTATTAGAGACTTTAGACCAGGTCATTTTGTTTCACTCACCACTGTGGACATCTGTGGAGCCTTCGACTCCCTTAATTGGCATATCCTTCCTTCATCACTGGAAAGCATTCATCTTCCCGTCGAATTTCAAGTTTTTATATTTTCTTACCTCAGTTCACGGTCCATTACCTTTTCAAACGATATCCATTCCTCCTCTAAAGTCATTTCCTTCGGTGCTCCACAGGGATCGGTCTTGTCACCTATCCTGTGGAACATTTACTTCAACCGAGTTCTCCTCCTTAATAATGACCTTTTCTATCTTCAGGCCTTTGCAGATGATCTTGCAGTGGTGACATTTGGTGATTCCCTCTCACAACTTACACTCCGAACCAATTCCCTCCTGGACTCCCTTCAATCCTCCTTGTCCTCCCTTCAACTTTCTCCTTCACCCGAAAAATCACAATGTATTATCTTCAATAAAACTCGTTCCAAGAGAAAACAAAACCCAAGATTTAAAATGTTAAACAAACCCCTTAAAATTACCCGCCATCTTAAATATCTCGGAATTATAATAGATGACAACTTAACCTGGAGTCCTCATGTATTTTATCTTAAAGAGAAATGCTTCAAGCTCTCTTCTACTTTCGGGAAAATCGCGGGTAAAAATTGGGGGGTTAACAGGTCTTTCCTTAAAATCTGGTACCTTACAGTTATAGAAAAAATTATCACTTTCAGCTCAGGAATATGGGGTAAATGTCTTACGGGGGATCAAACTTCACGTCTCATTTCTCTCCAAAGGATTTTCCTTTTGAAGATTTCTTCCGGTTTTAGAACAACTTCGAGCATTTCTCTATACTCAATTACTGGTATCCCCCCTGTTCAATTTGTTATACAGACCCTTTACAAAAAATTTCATTTCTGGCGCCTTAAAACTGACCTTTTTTCATCCCCGTCCCTTCCTGACCCTTCCAGCTTTGATACAAACGTTCCCTTTTCCAGTCTCCCTCCCTCGCATCGTATTGTTAATCTTCCCTCCTTTGACCCTGATTCATTCTCCCCTTTTAATATCTACACAGATGGCTCTAAAACTGACGAAAATATTGGATTTGCAGTTTGCATTTTTAAAAAAGATGACCTGGTCGAATCGTTCTCTTTTAAGCTCTCTCATGGAAACACGGTCTTTCAAGCGGAAATCTCTGCCATTAAAGTCGCTATTCAATGGGCGTTGGACAACAATACAAAGGTCAATATTTTTTCGGACAGTTTGTCCTCCATTCTGGCTCTAAAATCTGTTAAAAATAGATCCAAATACTTATGTGATATTAAACTCTTGGCCCTTTCGGCATCTAAATTAATTAACATTCAATGGGTTAAAGCCCATGCTGGAATACTGGGAAACGAAGTTGCTGACTCTCATGCCAAAGCTGCCTCCCTTTCTGGTTCCCCTTTTACGGTCCCTTTCCCTTATTCTCTTCTCACTCGTCATTGTAAAATATTCCTAAATAATCTGTGGCAAACTTACTTAAACGACTATATCTCTCCCCGTAATCACGACCCGGCCCGTATTCTTTCTTTCCTCCCTTTGGTTGACCCTTCTCTTCTTATTTGTAACAGATTTCTTGTTTATTTTATTACCGGACACGGCCCGTTCCTTGATTACCTCAATTTCTTTAAGCACAAAACCTCTTCTAACTGTCCCTGTAATGCTTTTGGTGACGCTGATCACTATGTTTTTTCCTGTCCCTTTTCTAAAAAATTCCACCTCGTCAAACCTTCCCCTGCCCACTCTGCAGCTTGGTTTTCCGGTGTCCGCAGAAATAAAGTATTAATAAACAAACTGAAGGACTGTATTCAAACTGCGAGAGAGATTTCAAATTCTGTTAAGTGACACTTCTGTGAGTATTCTCTGCTCTTAATTTTTGGTGATCTATGAATTTCTTAATCCTGTTTTTGCTCCTGGGTTCTCCCCCTTTGGTGTAAGACTCCTTGAATTTCTTGTGCATTACTTGATTTTAAGTATGTCAGTCTGTCGGATGTTAGTTGTGTGTGATGACCATTGTATTGTGTAAGGATTGTTTGTTGTGTAGGGTTTTACACACAGATTAATACGCTTCCCGACCGTCCAAACAGTTACCTTACACCTTTCTGGTAGGTCGGACGGTCTGGGTTTCATCAACAACAACAGGTCTATTGAGTAATTCTATTGAATAATTTTATTATATAGTTTTTTACTTTCCCTGCAATACATGGTAATGTATAGGGAAAGTATTGGAATCACGCCGAAAATCGCAACTCGAGTTTTCGACGGATCTATACGTTTCGAGACCTCTAGAATACGAAAAAACTATTTTTAGCGTGACGTCTGTGTGTGTGTCTGTGTGTGTGTCTGTGTGTCTGTCTGTCTGTGTGTCTGTCTGTCTGTGCAGATTTTGTATCCACTCTAACTAAAAAACTAATCGGCCGAATTTCACAAAATTTGGTAGGTAAGTCACTTGTGAGCGAGTCTGGTGCTGATTAGTTTTGGGTACGATTCGGGTTAAAAGAACCCGCCTTTTTTGCGAAATGGCCCGCAAAAGCTTTATCCACTCTAACTGAAAAACTAATGGACCGAATTTCACAAAATTCGGTAGATGAGTCACTTGTGGATTACCCTGGTGCTGATTAGATTTTAGTATGATTCGGAAAAAAATGACCTGCCTTTTTTTGCAAAATGGCCCGCAAAAATCGTCCAAATCTAAACTAAAGAACTGGGTATACTCAAATATATCCATTAAATGCTGATTTAATACGCAATTTTTAAAGACGAAAAGAATAAGACCAACCCCATTACACTAGGACTAGCCATTCTCGAGATATTTTAGTTTTTCGTACTTTCCCTACGCCACCTTTGAAAATAAGCCAGGTTACCGAATGAGAACGAAAATTGAATTAAAAGTGAAATAAATTTAATTAAAATAAAGAGAACGTTAGTATAAGTCTGCAGGGAAAGTCATGTGCTGCTCACATCAGATTTTTAACTATAGTGAGAAACGTCAGCAGCTCATCAAAATTCCGAAAGCCTTAATATCCGGAGAATGGTCAATCCTACAGTAATGAAGTTTGTATTTTTCGTTTCGTCGTTACAAATGACCTATAAAACCAGCATTTAATTAATACATTTCAGCTTATTTCGCATTATGTCAATTTAGGCGATTTATGCGCGCCGTTTTACAAAAAAAGGCAGATTCGATTTTTTTTAAATCGTACTAAAATCTAGCCCACCTGAAAGGTGTAAGGTAACTGTTTGGACGGCCAGGAAGTGTCACCAAATTCAGACCGGAATCCAGTGGGGGAGGCATCCACAGGGACCGTACCCTCCTTCCCCTACCACTAACCTCTCGGAAGGACTTACGGACCCACATGTTTAACGTGATCGTACTCCGCGTGAACATGGCGACAGTTTTGACAGTGGCTGGAAACGAACCCGGGCCTACCGAGTGCAATTCCCGCGCGCTAACCACTGGGCTACCGCGCCCTGAACCCTGTGGAGTTAACAAAGTTTGGTTTAGTTTAATGACGTTAAAACTAATAATGAAATTTTAAGGCACCGCGACAATCTCCATAACTTTCTTTTTATTTATTTTTTTATTTCTTCAGTGTTTAAGTTTTTTCATTGTGGTCCCAACCACCACCCGATGTAAACAATACATCGCCACAATTCAATCCAGCATAATGAGCCAAAAACCTTATATAAAGCAAACACTAATTTGGTTTTTTATTTTCCCTAGGGTAAAAACCGCATAAAAAGCAATCACTGATGATTTGCCCCATGCGAATATCCTCAAATATACCACCAAGCATCTGCTAGGCCAAAAACCGTTTTCATGGCAACACTGTACGTCTGCGTGCAAATGTGGATGGAAAATTGAACTTCTTGGACCGTTCAGTGCGTCTGCGCGGGCATGTGGGAGAAAAACACCGAAAAATTGAAATTCGGAAATTCTTAAAATCCGGATTCTGCAGATACTTTTTATTATTTCTTGATCAGATTGGGTTTCTAAGAATGCCTGATGTTTGAGCTTTCTAAAAATGTAAGTTATTAGTCGAAATGTCGGAACTTTTCCCGATGCGAGGATTTAAAAACGAAAGTTCATTTTTTTTAGCCGAAAGTGACTTTTGTTTTAAAATCTTTAAAAATATTAGAATTTGTTCCTGAGATTTGAAACTGATATATTTTTACTCGCAATTGTCTGCTCTTTCCGGTCGTGTGATTTGTTTTTTTTCTACGACGTCTGGATGGTGGAGAAAAAAGAGGAGAAAGGAGAAAAAGCTGTCGAAATCGCATAAAACATTAAATAACAGAAAAAAAATTCAAATTTCGAAAATCGGTTTTCACGTGTCACCTCCCAACCACCACCGGGTCTCCGATTGCCAAATTTCGTAGCTCTGCGACGTGCGGTCGCTGAGCCTATAGTGTATAAGACACACACACACAGACATTGCCTTTTATTATATAGATTTCTTCTGTTCGGTCGCCAATGTGAAGACTACTGCTTATAGCCGTGGTCTCCGCTCGAGAGAGAGCTTTGGCAGTCAAATTAGTGACGTCACGAAAAACGATCCACGGTTGGCGAAACGATCTCATTCGCTCAATTTGCGAGTTTAAAGTTAGTTTTTAAAAATATTTTTGTACTTTTTACTTTCCTTATATACATAATGTATAAGGAAAGTATTGTGACGGGGTCGACAATTCGATTTCGAGTTTTCGACGGGAGAGCACGTTTCAAACATCCCTGATCACGAATCAAACATTTTAGTGTGTGTGTGTGTGTGTCAGTGAGTCTGTGGAGACGATAACTGACGAACGAATGGACGGATTCAAATCAAATTTGATACAAAAATTACAATCCGTAAACACTGGAAGCCTATTGTTTTTATCCGCAATCGAATGTTCAGAACCCCCCCTAAATTTTCGAATGAAATTTTGAAAAAATCGTCAAAAAATCAAAACCGCTAATAAAGTTACGCAAATAGGCATTTCTTATGTAATTTTTCATTACAAAACGATTGACATAAATTTTAGAACGCTAACATGAACCGTTCTCGAGATATTGTATATTTTTCAAAAAAATTATCAAAAACTCATATAAAATTAAAAAAAATATTACCTATTGAGAAACATGTTCACTTTTCATATGTAATACCATGCGATAAAATGAGTGACATCATTCACGTGGATCTAGCTCGTTCCATTCATGAAAAAAGATACTTTAAATAATACTTTTGTATTTAAACGCCAATAGTCATTTATCTGCTGTAAGAATAAATTATTTCTTAGTGCATAACGCTTGACGAGATTTTGGCGACGAATTTGGCGGAATGTCGCCAACTTGGCGAAATTTTTTAAATGTTGCCAAATTACCAAAAATCTCGCCAAATGGTTAAAAATGACGCTACGTCAATGAAAATGACGACTAATTGTCGAAATTTCAATATCTTGGAAAGAATATTGGTATCTACTATAAGAAAAACCTATTTTTTTTCAGAAAAGTAGTAAATGCATTACATTATATAAGGAAAGTCATGTGTTGCCCACATCAGATTTTTTTCTCTCGGAGAGGAGTGGAGGAACCACCGTTCACACTCCCAAACTGAGCGAACGGGATAGTTTCGCCAACCGTGAATCGTTCTTCGTGACGTCACTAATTTGACTGCCACGGCCCTCTCTCACACTCTCTCTATAGCTCATATAAGGCCCCGTTATAGCTCACATAAAGACAGTCAACAATCCTAACCTGTTTGGTTGTCACTGTAAAGTCTAATCTTTTCACGACTAGTCAAATTTGAGTTTGTGGTAGGAGCTGTGCAGTTTATTCAAATTAAAATGTCATAACTCCAAATCTTTAGATTAAGTGACACATATGCCTTACGGCCATGGAAATAACACAGCCATTCAGAATTTAAACTGAAACTTAAATATTGTTCACATAATAATAATATAGAAGCTAGCTGTGCATAACAAAAGATAGACAGATACAAAACAGCCAGATTACATGTGGCTGTATTTTAATTAAAGACCAATGTGATATTTAAACAGGGGCCCGCCTGATAAAGTTATCGTTACGCTTACCGGCGTAATAGAATACAATTAATTGAAAGTATTTTTTGTATATTGTCTACGTATGTATATGTATATCGCCCTTGTGTGTCTATGTATATTGCCTTTGTATGTATTCGCGAATTGTTTTTCTGTTCTTTTTCCGGCCGTCCCTTATAATTGTTATACGCCCTTTGGTTGAACTGGGCGATCTGGGTAATAAAAAAAATTAAAAAATACCGATTCTTTCCAAACTGCATCAGCGGACATCGATATCATGTCCCATGAAACTAGTAAATACTAGTAAGTACTAGATAACTGGTAAATACCGAAACTTATCCTGCTGTTCTGCAGGAACGCAGAAATGTTACTTGCCTCGGCGTTACATTTTGGAACTGTGTTAACTGTTAACTGATAAATGTTACTTGTCTCGGCGTTACATATTGGAACAAATCACAAGTTGTTAATATGAAGTAAAACATAAATTGTATAGTAAACTGAGAGAAATCATAACCAAAGGTCATATGGGCCTCACAACTTTACCAAACAAATTTTTAAGAAATTTCTTCCAATAGATTTTAACTACAATGCAAAACATCGTCAGAACATCAAAAATCCAAAAACCTTAATATCAGGAGAATATTCAATCTTAAAGTTATAAGATTAGTCTTATGCATTTTATCGATACAAATTACGTATAAAACAAGCAATGAATTAAAACTTTTCAGTACATTCTCCCTTATATCTCAGATTCTAACGATTTTTGCAGGCCATGAACAAAAAAATTGCAAGTTCTATTTTTTCAAATAGTACCAAAATCTACTCGCACGGAGGTAATCCCCAAGTCACCCACAAAATATTGTGACATTTCGTCCATTAATTTTTGAACTAAACTAGATTTGTACATTGCACAATAATGTTTGTGCATTGCACAAATAATGTTCGCGTATTGCACAAATAATATTTGTGCATTGCATAAATAAATGCACAGACATACCAGAGATTCCACGTTAAAAATGTGTTTTGCTTTTTTCATTTTAGAGTGCACGAAAATTGAATTATTGCAACACAGTAAGGATTATTTCTTACAGCCACAAAACATTGAAAGATTCCGCATCAAGTTTAAATAATTAATCTACAATCTAATTCTATAAGCATTTTCAATCAGAATTATTTTGTAATACGTCTTAAAGGGTCTACATAATCACACAAATAATTACATATTGGGTTCTGTATTGAGTTCAGCAGTATCGACATTATAGTGCTGATGTCGATGAGTACAGCAGCACTTCCATTACATAATTTATTTTTATCCCCATCACATTTCTATCATGATTTTCTCCGCACTTCGCTCCCTAAGGTGTTTCATTTCAAAAAATCCTTCGCTATACCTTAACTTTTATGAAACAGGTTTTGCAATATTTTGAGATCTTCAACTGTGATTGGCCATGAGATGTCAAAGGCCTACACTTCCAGCTAAAAGAATAATTGAGTTTTTGTTGTATGAATTTCAAAACAATTATTTCCAGCCACTACAGCTGCTGGTCATTACTTTTAGCTACGTCCAACATCAATAAAAATCTATGGTGTGATTAGAATATGACGATAAAAACAAACTGCTTCTAAACTAGAGCAACTCACAAAAGTGATTCCATTGTTAGATCAGTTGTTCCTTATATAGAACTAGTTTTAATATTTTTAAATATCCATTGAAGGAGTTGGCGATGGAATGGCCAAAGGTTACAAATATTTCTAAGGGACGAAAGTATGCTTTAGTAAATTTAGTTAAAAAAAAACTATTTACTTTTTAAAATGGCTTTTATAGTTTTCGAGTAATCGTCCTGAAATTTTGAAGAAAATTGAAAATTTTCCGATTATTACTTTTGTAATGCTTATATCTCAATTTAATAAAGTGCTACATATAAACAAGAAGCAATTATTTGTAACTGTTTGAAAACCTTACAAATGCATATAATTGGATTTTGGATAGAGATGTTAGTTTTTTAAGTATAGCTGTTGTAATTTCGACATTTCAGAATTTTAACCTGAGTTTTCCAATAAATGGGAAACTGTACTATTTAAAATGTCACATGTGTTGCAACTCAATGTGTTTATTTACTATTTTGAAATACTAGTGCACAAGCACGATATATCTTGTTTTGTTTTAAAACAAAATTAGGAAGTTAAATGAACTTGGGGATTCTAAAAATGTTTAATGAATGATGAAGTTAGAACAGAATAAATGGAAATATACGTATTTGAGTACATATTCAAGTACGTATTTTTGTGCTGCAAGTTTATAGATTAAATTGAAAGTAAAATTTTGTCATATATACTGTATAAGTTTCATTTATGTGCCACAAAGCAAGTTATTAAAATAATTGGATATTTTGGGGTGAAGTCTATGAAGTTGCAAAGTCCACTTCAACGATAAGAGCTTTCAATTTTGTCCCAGTAGCTCAACTGTAGAGTATCTGCTCTACCGTCGGGCAGCAAGTCTCTTTACAATGAAGACAGAACAAATGAACCCTGTAGGTTAGTGCAAAGATATCGGAGGTCTGAGGACCCCAAACCGTGCGACTCACATAGTGGGTTTAGAGTAGCTAGCTGCACGGCCGGGAAAGGATACCTCCTGCACTTAGGAGGCACCCAAGGTCTACCATCCCGCCAAATGAACATTTATTTAGATCTAAAAGATAACAATTGATGAAAAATATTGTGATTAAACAGACAGTTTTACATTATATTTGAACTTGACAAATACGTCCATTTTTCAAAAATGGGAAAAGGCTTATTGCGAATATAGATAAAAAGATTATTGAAAAATAAAATTTAGAGTGACAATAGATAATAACGTAATAAAAATAGATTAAATTAAAAAAAATAATAAAATTTTAAAAGTAAAATTTAGAAAATATATGAAAAGGAAAAGAAATAGGCACATGAAAAACAAAAACAGAAATTTAGAATAAAATTTAGAAAAGAAAAATTAGAAAAAATACAAATAAAAAGGGTCAAAGGTAAAAGAAAGAACAGAGAAAATAAGAATAGTTAACATAGCATTTTTTTAAAAAGAAAAGAAAAAAAAAACAGAAAATATGGAGGGAACACAATAAGTTCATATAAGTTAATAAGAATAAAATAAAGGGATTCATTGATCAAAATTAATTGAGAGCAGAATCTATTCATAAGCTTAAGTCACTTTATTAGAAATTTCCTTTGCAACAAAAATACAGTTTTTAATTTTATCTACTGAAGAGGGATTTGAACGAACTTTGGAGAACCAAATTAGTTTATTAGAGGGGGAGGGTTTGCAGCAAGGAAAATTTTTAGAAAAAGGACAATCGAAAATATAATGGTCAACCCCACCGAATGTATTGCAAATACAGTTAGAGGTAGATTTAATTTTAAAAAAGTATAGGTAATCAAGTAAGGGGCTATATATATATATATATGACCAGTAAGAAAGTAAGTGAGGTATTTATTAAAAATGTGTTAATTAGGATTCACGATAGGGAGGTAAGACAGGATCACCAGTCCTGGTGGAAATATAATCATTAAGATAATTTTTCCAAAGATTAAGGATATAAGATTCACAAAAGTTTGAGAGGAGCGAGAATGGAAAGGGAATAGTAAAAGGAGAACCAGAGATAGAAGCAATTTTGGCATGGTAATCAGCAATTTCATATCCAGATATATTATTGTGAGCTTTTACCCAAGAAATATTGACAAGGTTTTTGGCAAGGAGAGCTTTGGATTTAATGGAATTAAGATAATTAGATTTATTTTTATTGAGTTAAGAGCTTAAATGGAAGAGAGGTTGTCGGAAAAAATATTAACAGGGATATCGGAGGTCTAAAAGTGACCCTGGTAGACCTAGTACGGATTCAGTTGACTCTGAAAGATTTTGCGCCGATTTCAAATTGAGAGATTAACGACCACGCAGAATACTAACCTGGGTAAAAGTAATAGAACTAGTAGGCTTACCTGAGGTAAAAATAGCAGGAGATGGTCAATCAGATTGTCAGTTGCCCACCAATCTGATATTAGAGGATGGAAAACGCAGAATCGACTTCAACGACAAGAGTTTGCTATTTCGTCCCAGTAACTCAGAGATAGTATATCGGCTGTTCAGTTCGGAGATCCACGGTTCGATTCCCAGTTGGGGCAGCAAGGCTGTTTACAAAGTTTCCAAATGAAATTGGGCGTAAAGCAAATTCCTGTTTGAAAACTAAACTCTTGTTTATAGTTTCGCTAGCTGTAATCAGAATTTAATCAATATTTTATTTTGTTTGTGCATCGAATACTAATAACTAATTAAAATAACAATTATTAGAAGATAGTCGGAACAGTCTATATACTTGCGAATTTGATCATAGCTGATGTCAAAGGCCTTGAGGGGGAACCATGAATGAGTTTAGTAATAATCAAAAATTGGTATCACGTCTGCATTCAATAAAAAAAAATCAAGGACAAAACGTCTTTAAAACGAAAGGTCTTTTATTTAAAAACATCCTAAAAGACGTACAAAACATATATTAAAAGCTGCCAGAGCGCTTTCGGACGTATATACGCCCTTCATCAGTGGCTACATGAACAGTAACAAGAAAGATCAATCATGCTTAAAGCATTGATTATGAAACACTTTCCAACTTCAATGCAATTTTATTTAAACAAGTCTAAAATGCAGTACATTCCTCGGTAATATTTTGAAACTTATCACAATACTGCATTAATTTATTATATTTGAAAACTTAAACCTTCATCGAAAAAAATGAACTTCATTCAAATGAAGGCATTGAAATATAAATTGCCTGGTTTAAACATCTCTAAAATGTTATACATTCCTCGGTAATAGTTTTAGAATTATCATAATACTACGATAATTTATTATATTTGAAAACTTCATCGAAAACAACTGAAATTAATTCAAATGACGTCATAGAAAAAATAACACGCCTGGATCTCTCTATAAAAACAGGATTTCATTCATAACTTTCTCCCATTCATTTCCTCCATCACAATACTATAATAATTTATTTTATTTAAACATTTTGTTTAAGATCATGGAGCTACAAAAAATTAAACTCTATGCTTGAAACATCATCGAAAAAAATCGTCCTTCTCTTTATGAAATCAATTAATATTTAATTCATATCAGCCATGCAGACTCCATGGACTAAATTATCTTGTGTTAAAAAAATACAGGAATTCTAATACAACTCATTCTATATATTTTGCTGTTTACATTTTACATAGGTGAAAAATAGGCTTAGTTGTAGAAAAGTTAGATGAGCATTTAAACTCAAATATGTTGTCATTGCGTTGTTTCAGTATGTAGATGCACAGAATTTAAGCAAAAATAAAGTAGTTTTAGGACGGATACAACACTCAATATGAATTAAAAAGAACTTAAAAAATCACGATTTTGAAACAAGATGGATGTCATATATCATTTTGAAGTGGGTCATGTGATCGTTTCATATCATGGTCACCCTTATCGTTTCATATAAGAGGTGTAATTATTATTTTAATTTTTATTTAAAAAACTACTGAATATATTTCGCTGAATTTTTTTTTATATATTTTATGGAACAATTTGAATATTACCTAAAATTTTCGAAGCAATTTGTGAATTTTAAATCCGCTCAAAAAAAGTTTGAAAAATTATGTCCCATAGGGCTCAATTTATTTCATTTTTTCGACCCGGGTTCAATCCAAAACTAATATGATATTATTCATTTATATTCATATAAATGATATTATTCATTTATATTCCCATAGGTTCTACAGACCTTCTGAACAACATACTAAAATTTTTGATTAAGTCATTTTTACGGCAGTTATCGTGCTAACGGACAGACAGACAGACAAGCAGACAAAATGAATGAACAAAGTCATAAACACTTTTCAACTTTGTTGTAAAGTGTTAAAAACATGGAATGTTTATATATATAGCAACCAGTTTAAAGCAAATTTGCATAAAAATATATAAGGTAAATGAAACTTACTACAGAATAATACAAGAAATATACACGGAAATTACACAATTTAGTTTAAACGCTTTCGAATTTTTAAAAAATATATTACAAGAAAAGAACTAATACAATATTTGGAAAAACGTCAAGCTTGATTTTTCTGAGAATGACGTCAAAATAGCTATTAAGAGACTTGAATTGCATAGAGTCGAGAATAAGTCGCCAAGCATGCTTAAAATTTGAACGGGATCAAAATTACAAATCGACTCACGGTAAATATAAATAAACAGGGATTCATAAAGAAGAATATTACTTTGATCATTACAACGAACTAAAAGGAAAGTTTTTCCAAAAACGGGCAGAAATTTATCATTAACCACAAATTGAGCAAGAGCCGTAGAAAGTTTACCAGATTTGACGCCGCGAGCGTGTTCTGCTAAACGGATGCCAATGATACGTTTTGTTCTACCAATGTAACATTTATAGTCACCATCAGAAGATAACAGGGGAACGACAAACACCCCAGCAAAGCTTTTAAAGTCATCAAAATTCCCAAGTTTATCGGATCGAATACGATTTAATAAAGTGGTAATATTAGTGTGAGGAGGTTTGAAACCAAATTCATGACAGAAATTAATAAAAGGACGGAAAATCTTAGGATGGTAAAGAACACTAGATTTATGGGCTAAACGATAGCAAGTTTAGTATCAAACTGAGTAAATTTAAGGCGAACGTGGGCGAAGATTTTATAAATAAATTAAAAAGACTAAGCAGCCTCATGGCCAAGTTTGAAAATAAAATTGATTTCATCAGTCAAAGCAGGGTTAGAAGTGCAAACTTTAAATGCGCGATTAAAATACGCGTTAAAAGATGCCTTTTAGAGGATACAGGATGGAAAGAATTAGCGGAGATACAGGAGTCACTAAAAGTAGATTTACGGAAAACGGAAGTATGAACACCAAAATCAGAACGGGTGACCAGAACATCAAGGAAAGGCAAGGAACACTTAGATTCATGCTGAACAGTCAAATTAATCAAAGGGTAAAAATCATTAACTTTATCCAAAAGGTGAAGGATATCATTTAAACACGATCCCAAATAATAAAAACATCATCCACGTAACGGCACCAAAGAATAGGTTTAATCGTTAAAGCAGGCAAAACCTCATTCTCGATCTCCTGGAAAACGGCCTCGGTCAAAATACCAGATAAAGGGCGACCCATAGGGGCGCCAGGAGTTTGCAAGAAAACAGCGTCACGGAAAGCAAAATCATTTGTCTCCGCAATAATATTCAAGGCAGAAGTGATTGCGTCGATAGTGGGGTTTTTTAAATTGGTGACTATGAAGTATTTTGGCAATAATATCAATAGCAATGTCAACGGGGATACTAGCGAAAAGAGAAACAACATCAAAACTATGGAGAGTACTATTAGGATTAAATTCAGTTTTAAAAAGTAATTTAATGAAATTTTCAGTAGAGCTATTGGAAAAACTATGACTACTAAAATACGATTTTAAGAAATGGGCAAGGGATTTCTCTAAAAAATAAGTAGATCATGTACTTTTAGAAACAATAAGGGCGCATGGGATGATTTCATTTGTGAAGTTTTATTTGACTAAACATTTTAGGGAGTTGATGTGAAGTACCATAAATTGCTGATATAATATTGGGATGAAGATCTGTGCATTTTTGAAGTTTTGCCATCCTAGTATTAATCAACGTAATCGGGTCACTAAAATCACTCTATGAGCCACTGAATACCTGTTGCACAAATAGCTGCTACGCGCGACCTCCCTCAGCCAGCGGGGCCGGATTCTGGAATGTTTTCAGCGGACGAGAGTAGCGAGGTAAACCCGCGAAGCGGGCGTAGATCCATGTTCCAATTGCTACATCACTCTATGAGCCACAGAACACCTATTGAACAAACAGCTGTTGTATTGTACGTGCGATCTTCGATAGACAGCGGGGCCAGATTCTGTGATTTTTATAGCGGGCGTAAATCCATGTTCGAATGACTACATCACTCTATGCGCCACAGAACACCTATTGCACAAACAGCTGTTGATACGTGCGACCTCCGACAGACAGCGGGGCCAGATTCTGTGATGTTCTTTTAGCGGGCGTAGATCCTAGTTCGAATTGCTACACCAGTCTATGAGCCACGGAACATCTGTTACTACTTGCGACCTCCGATAGCCAGCGGGGACCGGATTCTGTGATGTTTTTTAGCAGGTGTAGATCCATGTTCGAATTGCTACATCACTCTATAAGCCAAGGGACATCTGTTGCACAAAAAGCTGTTGCTACGTGCAACCTCCAACAGCCAGGGAGGCCGGATTCTGTGTTTTTTTAGCGGGCGAAGTAAGCCCGTGAAGCGAGCTTAGAACCATGTTCGAATTACTACGGATCAGTTGTTGCACAAACGGTTGTTTTCACATAGCGATCTTGGACAAAGAACGACTCGCCGAGAAGTACCTACATTTCTTCTAAGTATCAATCTTTATAAATTTTTTCTAAGTTTCGTTTTTATCAAATGTCTTCTAAGTTTCGTTTTTATCAAATTTCTTCTAAATATCGTTTTTTATTAAATTTTTAGTATCAACTTTTACAAAAAAGAATAATTTGCGTGTTTTAAGTCGTTAGAATATTGTTAAATTTGCAAAAAAAATTATATGAATTACCTGCTAAAGATGCATTTTCAAAGCATCGACCGCAGTAAGTGAATTGACGTCAAAAAAGTCGCCAAATTCTGACCGTCTTTGGGAAAATGCCATAATTTTTATATAATACCCTTCTCTCGTGATGTTGGATCATACATATATACATACATACATACTTTTCTTCTTTATATATATAGACTAGCAGCGTTTACCCGGCGTTGCTTGGCATTTACGATGCAAAACTGTGATAAAAATTACACCGGAACATACAGGGCGGTGAATCTTATACATTGTTTTTTCACTATGAAAGAAGCAAATTCATTGCATTATGTAAGAAAAAAATACTGCATTATATAAGTCATAGCTGCATAAGAAAGTATATTCCTCATAAAATGCTGATAATTAAATAACCACTTTGATTTCTTAATACTTTTCGTTGTTGAGTAAGCCTGTGAAAAATAACCAATGGTGATAAGTTTCCACTTAAATTCATATTTCACACCTGTGATTTTCAAAAATGACTAATACGTGCAATAAACTCCCACAAAACTCAGAGATTTAATTGACTTTCACGTTTTAAATCAACGATTTCCAACCTTTTCCGTTGGGAATCATGGAGAGTAGAACTCCTAGGGAAAAGTTTCGTTTTCCATTAATATCTCAACAACCCCTGGTTTTAGAAACTCGACACTTGAACTAAATTTATGGGGGACTATTTTAAAGCTACCCACAAAATTTCATTAAATTCGGTGCAGCTGTTCTCCAGTGATAATGAGACAAACGAAAGTTTTGTTTTTTATTAATATCGCGACGACCCCTGGGGATAGAAACTTGAAACATGGACTAAATTTTGAGTGGAGCTATTTTAAGACTACCCACCAAATTTCATCAAATTCGGTTCAGCATTTTTCCCGTGATGTTGGATCATACATGCATACATACTTTTCTTCTTTATGCATATGGATAGCAATTTTCAAGGGACATAAGAGGGACAACGTGCATCCCAACCTTACTAGAAACATTATTTATGATCACATGAGTGCGCATAGGACTAAACATAGGAATAACAGTAAAATGGGTAGGTTTGAAATTAAATTATCGATAAATATATAATGTATAACAATTTTCAAGGGAAATAAGAGAGACCAGAGTGCACCCCAACCTAACTAGAAATATTATATTTAAAAATTTATATCGATACGATCGATACTAACGATCGGTAGTACTTAACGATCTGTTAGCATTAGATAATATGAACCAGCTTGTGATACAAAAAAAATCTGATGTAGGCAGCACATGACTTTCCCTGCAGACTTATATCCACGTTCTCTTTTAATTCAATTTTCGTTTTCATTTGATAAATGGACTTGTTTTCAAAGGTGGCGTAGAAAAAATACCAAAAAACTAAAATATTTCGAGAACGGCTAGTCCTAGTATAATGCGGTTGGTTTTATTCTGTTCTTCGTTAAAAATTACGTATAAAACAAGCATTTAATGGATATATTTGAGCATACGTAGTTTTTTATTTTACATTTTAACAAATTTTGTGAGACATTTTGCAAAAAAAGGCAAGTTATTTTTTTTCCGAATCATACCAAAATCTAATCAGCACCAGAGTGTCCAACTTTTAACAGAGTGTCCAACTTAGTAACTTTTCGACCAAATTGTGTGAAATTTGGTCAATTAGTATTTTATCTAGAGGGGGTACATTACATTTTTTAGGGCCATTTCGCAGAAAAAGACAGGTTGTTCTTTTCTGATTCATACTAAAATATAATCAGCACCAGAGTATCATACAAGTAACTTATCTACCAAATTTTTTGAAATTTGGTCAATTAGTATTTTAGCTAGAGTGGATACATGAAATTTTTAAGGGTCATTCCGTAAAAAAAGGCGGGTTCTGTTTTTACGAATCCTACCAAAAAGAAATCAGCACTAGGGTCTTACCCAAGTGACTTACCTACCAAATTCTATGAAATTCGGCCCATAAGTTTTTGAGTTAGAGTGGATACATACATTGCACAGACAGACACACAGACGTCATCCTAAAAATAATTTTTTCGTATTCTAGAGGTCTCGAAACGCGTAGATCCGTCGAAAACTCGAGTTGCAATGATTCCAATACTTTCCCTATACATTACTATGCATTGTAGGGAAAGTAATAAAAAACGTTCCAACCTTATCCCACACTATTACCATCTATAATTTTGTCCCGGCTTTCGATATAATCTTCCTTTTAACTTATTGCAATAATCCTCGTAGTATGTTACGTTTTGGATCTTCATTTATTTAAATGTGTCGTGCTTGCTTCTGTAAATATGACCCTGTACAAAATACCAGTTTTGCGTGGCGGCGCATTCTTAATTCCTTGAAGGTTAAATCATCACCTGCATTTTCAAACATCCAAATGCGTTTGCTTTGTCCTTTATATCTTCTGTGTCATTTTAATATCATATGTTTTTTTTCATTCCTCTGTTTTTGCTTCTGCTGTTTCGCCATTGATATGCAAATATTGTTTGCTGGCTGGAAGTAAAAAGTCCAGTGTATGTTTTCTCTGTCATGAGCATGTCATAATTAAGGAGGACGTTTAGCACCCGAAAACGCGCAGACTTGTAAATATGCTTTAACGTATTTTAGTGCAAATAAAGAATTTTATGTTAAAAGTAGTTTTATATACTTAATAGTTTCATCAAACGGTGGCTGAGTGGTCAAGCCAATCTTTTCCTCATGGTCGCTCGTCTCCAGATTTTCTCGTCCTGAGTCCCATCTGCGGACATCAATGTTGTGTTGCTGGGCGTAGCGTGTTCCGCACCCACTAGTGTGATGGGGCAACGTCTTGTGACGACTGATTTGTTCACGATTCTGACCGATGCATAGGCGGATGATTGAAAGTATCAAGTGTCCGACTATTAGCAACATAAAAATGTCTGATGTGGGCAGCACATGACTTTCCTTGCAGACTCCAATTCATATTTCCCTTATTTCTTTAATAATTCATTAGATTGAGTTTAATTGCACCAAATAACATTAAATTTGCATTTTTAATTCAGTTTTTGTTTTTATTTGGTAATTGGACATTTTTCCGAAATCGGCGCAACAAAAATTCAAGAAATCTCAAATATCTTCAGAACGGTTAGTCCTAAAGTGCAATGGAGTGTGTTATTCTCTTTTTCTCGTCAAAAATTGCGTATAAAACAAGAATTTAATTGATACATTTGAGCATATGTAATCTTTTTTTTTTTTTAGATTTTGGCGATTTTTGAGGACCATTTCGTAAAAAAGGGAAGGTTGTTCATTTCCGCATCGTGCCAAAATCTAATCAGCACCAGAGTATGCTACAAGTAACTTATCTACCAAATTTTGTGACATTTGATCAATTAGTGTTTTAGCGAAAGTGGATACATGAAATTATTACTGGCTATTTCGCAAAAAAAGACTAGTTCTGTTTTTACGAATCCTACCAAAAATTAATCAGCACCAGGGTCTCACCCAAGTGACTTACCTAAAAAATTTTATGAAATTCGGTCCATTAGTTTTAGTTAGATTGGATACATACATTGCACGGACAGACAGACACACAGACACACACAGAGGTCAAGCTGAAAATCGCAAAAATTTTAATCATGCCGAAAATCGCAACTCAAGTTTTAGACGGAGCTACACGTTTCGAGACCTCTAGAAAACGAAAAAACTATTTTTAGCGTGACGTCTGAGTGTGTGTCTGTCTGTGGGTCTATCTGTCAGTGAAGATATTGTATCCACTCTAACTAAAAAAATAATTGACCGAATTTCATAAAATTTGGTAGGCAAGTCACTTGTGGGCGAATCTGGTGCTGATTAGTTTTGAGTACGATTCGAGATAAAAGAATCCGCCGTTCCGCAAAAGACAGTATCCACTCTAACTGACAAACTAATGGACCGAATTTTACAAAATTCGGCAGATAAGTTGCTTGTAGATTCATCTGGTGCTGATTAGATTTTGGTATGATTCGGGAAAAAAATTACCTGTTTTTCTGCAAAATGGCTCTCAAAAATCGTCAAAATCTAAAATAAAAAACTACGTGTGCTCAAATATATCCATTAAATGCTTGTTTTATACGTAATTTTTAACGAAGAAAAGAATAAGATTAACCCCATTACACTAGGAATAGCCGTTCTCGAGATATTTAGTTTTTTCATATTTTCTCTACTCCACCTTTGAAAACAAGTCCAGTTACCAAATGAGAACGAAAATTGAATTAAAAGTGAATTAAATTTAATTAAAATAAATCAGCCGTGAATATAAGTCTGCAGGAAAAGTCATGTGCTGCCCTCAACAGATTTTTTTCGTATTCCATAGGTCTCGAAACGTGTAGATCCGTCGAAAAGTGGAGTTGCGATTCTCGGCATGATTCCAATACTTTCCCTATATATTACCATAAGTGATTGCAATACCGGACCAAATATACAATACCAGTATTCGGTATTTTTTTAAACGTTATACCGGAATACCGGTATTAATACCGGTATTCCGGTACACAGTTGTTTCTTTGCCATATTTATTAGTTTTGTAGAAAAAAAGCATAAACTACAAAACTATAAAAAATTTTGTTATGTACAAATATAAAAAAATCTGATGTGGGCAACACATGACTTTCCTTATATAATGTAATGAATTTACTACTTTTACAGTAAAAAAATAGGTTTTTCTTATAGTAGATACTAATATTCTTTCCAAGATATTGAACTTTCGACAATTAGTCTTCATTTTCCATGTCGTCATCATCAATGAGTCATCATTGATTTAGTGTCATTTTTATCCATTTGGCGAGATTTTCGTTAATCTGGCAACATTTCAAAAAGTCGCCAAGTTGGCGACTTTCCGCCAAATTCGTCGCCAAAATCTCGCCAAGCGTTATGGACGAAGAAATAAGTTGTTCTTACAGCAGATAAATGAGTATTGGCGTTCAGATACAAAAGTATTACTCAAATTATCTTTTTCCATGAATTGAACGAGCTAGATCCACGAGAATGATGTCACCCAATTTATCGCATGGTATTACATATGAAAAGTGAACATGTTTCTCAATAGGAAATATTTTTTTTCATTTTATATGACTTTTTAATACGGATTGTGATTTTTGCTTACGGATTGTGATTTTTGTACCAAATTTTGTTCAAATCGGTCCATTCGTTCGTCAGTTATCGTCTCCACAGGCTCACTGACACACTCACACACACACAGACATCACTTCAAAAATGTTTGATTCGTGATCAGGGATGCTTGAAACGTGCTCTCCCGTCGAAAACCCGATTTCGGATTTTCGACCCCGTCACAATACTTTCCTTATACATTATGTATATAAGGAAAGTAATATTTACAGTATTACAATACAATAAAGGAACAAAATATATAGCATTATTATTAAGAAGTGTAAATATCACATAAAAATCTTGTTATAATATTTATTAATAGAAAAAAAAACTAATTTATTAACTGCATAATTACTTTCCTTATATACATAATGTATAAGGAAAGTATTGTGACGGGGTCGAAAATTCGAATTCGAGTTTTCGACGGGAGAGCACGTTTCAAGCATCCCCGATCACGAATCAAACATTTTTGAAGTGATGTATGTGTGTGTGTGTGTGTGTGTGTGTGTGTGTGTGTGTGTGTGTGTGTATGTGTGTGTGCGTGCGTGTGTGTCAGTGAGTCTGTGGAGACGATAACTGACGAACGAATGGACCGATTTGTACGAAATTTGGTTTTTATTTTCTTTATATACATAATGTGAAAAGTATTACCTGTATGACGGGGTCGAAAATTCGAATTCGAGTTTTAGACGGGAGAGCACGTTTCAAGCACCCCTGATCACGAATAAAACACTTTTGAAGTGATGTCTGTGTGTGTGTGTGTGTGTGTGTGTGAAAGTGTGTGTGTGTGAAAGTGTGTGTGTGTGTGTCAGTGAAACTGTGGATACGATAGCTGATGAGCGAATGGAGCGATTCGAACGAAATTTGGTACAAAACTCACAATCCGCAAACACTGGAAGCTTATTGTTTTTATCCGCAATCGAATATTCAGAACCCCCCTAAATTTTCAAGTGAAATTTTGAAAAAATCGCCAAAAAATCAAAACCGCTCATAAAGTTACCCAAATAGACATTTCTCATGTAATTTTTCATTAGAAAACGATTGACATAAATTTTAGAATGCTAACATGAACCGTTTTCGAGATATTTCACATTTTTCAAAAAGATTATTAAAAAGTCATATAATATGAAAAAAAAATATTTCCTATTGAGAAACATGTTCACCTTTCATATGTAATACCTTGCGATAAATTGGGTAACATCATTCTCGTGAATCTAGCTCGTTCAATCCATGAAAAAAGATACTTTGAGTAATACTTTTGTATTTGAACGCCAATAGTCATTTATCTGCTGTAAGAACAACTTATTTCTTCGTCCATAACACTTGGCGAGATTTTGGCGACGAATTTGGCGGAATGTCGGCAACTTGGCGATATTTTTAATTGTTGCCAAATTATCAACAATCTCGCCAAATTGATAAAAAATGACGCTAAATCAATGAAAATGACGACTATTTGAAAAAAATTCAATATCTTGAAAAGAATATAAGTATCTACTATAAGAAAAACATTTTTTTAACTGTAAAAGTAGTAAATTCATTGCATTATATAAGGAAAGTCATGTGTTGCCCACATCAGATTTTTTAAAGTGCTATGTTGTACGATGTTCGTGCATTGATGGACAACAAAACATTATACAACAAACGGCCCGAGTACAACGTCAAAATTATCAAGTTTTGGAGTAGTGCACTTCAGATAAATTATGTCTAACACATTGAATTATAAAAACGTTTTTATTTTCCTTATATACATAATGTGAAAAGTATTACCTGTATGACGGGGTCGAAAATTCGAATTCGAGTTTTAGACAGGAGAGCACGTTTCAAGCATCCCTGATCACGAATCAAACACTTTTGAAGTGATGTCTGTGTGTGTGTGTGAAAGTGTGTGTGTGAAAATATGTGTGTGTGTCAGTGAGTCTGTGGAGACGATAACTGACGAACGAATGGACCGATTCGAACGAAATTTTGTACAAAACTCACAATCCGCAAACACTGGAAGCCTATTGTTTTTATACGCAATCGAATATTCAGAACCCCCCTAAATTTTCGAGTGAAATTTTGAAAAAATCGCCAAAAAATCAAAACCGCACATAAAGTTACGCAAATAGACATTTCTTATGTAATTTTTCATTAGAAAACGATTGACATAAATTTTAAAACGCTAACATGAACCGTTCTCAAGATATTGCACATTTTTCAAAAAAATTATCAAAAAGTCATATAAAAATATATATATATATTTCCTATTCAGAAACATGTTCACTTTTCATATGTAATACCATGCGATAAATAAATATGTAATAGCATGCGTTAAATTTATCAAAATAATCCCATAAATTAAAAAAAAATATTAACTGTTGAAAAACATGTTTACTTTTCATATGTAATATCATGCGATAATATTGGTGACATCATTCTAATGGAACTAGCTCGTTCCATTCAGGAAAAAAGATGCTTTGAGTAATACTTTTGTGTTTGAACGCCAATAGTCATTTATCTGCTGTAAGAATAACTTATTTCTCCGTCCATAACGCTTGACGAGATTTTGGCGACGAATTTCGCGAAATGTCGCCAACTTGGCGACTTTTTTATTGTTGCCAAATTAACAAAAATTTCTCCAAATGGATAAAAATGACACTAAATCAATGAAAATGACGACTAATTGAAGAAAATTCAATATCTTGGAAAGAATATAAGTATCTACTATAAGAATAACATTTTATAACTGTAAAAGTAGTAAATTTACTGCATTATATAAGGAAAGTCATGTGTTGCCCACACCAGATTTTTTTTTAAATGTGATCGTAAAAAGCATAATGCATCTATTGAACTGTCATTAAGCCTGGAACGTATTTTTGTGCACAAATTACCTGCAGCTGAAAATGCTCTTTCTGCTTCCCCGCTGGTTGGTGGTACTGTTAATAATGAGCGATATACTTCCTCTAAATATTTGCCTCGAAGTCCTTCATCTTCTGACAACTCGGTCTCTCATCTGATTATTTTGGATAAATCTATTTTTTGTTTCACTTTTGTATTAATGTTTGTGGCAATATTTTTATTTATAGCTAATTGTAATTTCTTCTCGAGAGACAATTCTTTTCCGATATTAACATCAACCTCATCTTCAACGAATTCCTCCGGATAGGTTTGTATTTGCTGTTCATAAATGTTTTTGTGGAAATTTACGACGAACTTAATTAAATTTGACCTTGTTAGCTTCTTTTCTTCATTTCCGTTTTCTTTTTTAAAGTCGATATAATTATGCAAATACCTTGAAATATTTTCTAGTTCACAATGCCTTTCCTCTATGCGAATTTTCAATGCACAGTATAATTTCTCAGATAGTGGAGTGTCCTGATCAACCCTTTCCGGACGGCGGCATTCCGGAACTGCCGCGGCCCAAAAGACGGAGCGCTTCGCTTCCGAACTGTTCCCAAAGGACGGCAAATTTTTTGCGCTAAGCCTTACTCTCGAAAAAAATTTACTAAAAATCACCTATTCAACACAGAAATCTACTTTTTTCAGGAATAAAAGAAATATTTATTTTCTATTTGATACATATTTTTCATACAAATCTGAATACAAAATACTCGTTAGTTACTCCCATTCTTTTATCCGAAATAAACGAATAATTTCACTGCCTCTAAAACCCAAACAAAAAAAATACTTTCTTATATTCCTATGATTCACCAACGAAATCATAACATTGAAATAAAAACAAAACCCGAAACTCAATTATAAAACTGTTGATGCTGCGAGAATTGCTTTGTCTGTTTATATTACTAAATCATGTTTCACCGCTCCAAATGGTGAAATAATTCATTGGATACTCCTTATGTCCAGGTCATGTATCTGCAAAATACGTTGAAGTTAGTTCCACGGTCATTTAACGTCATCTAGTAGACAAATTAAAACGTTCCATGTGAAAGCACGCATGCGTGCCACTCGCCATTTACTGTAAAGTTTCCTCCGCCAAGAGTGCCTGTCGTCCGTCCTTGAATACAAGTACGCAACTGACACGCGGGTTGTGGTTGTTGAGACCCAGACCGTCCGACCTACCAGAAAGGTGTAAGGTAACTGTTTGGACGGCCGGGAAGCTGACACGCGGGTGTGCCAATCGTCCCAAAAGGGTTGTGATTGCTAAGGAGCTTCAGAGAACCAATAGGAGCTTCAGAGAACTGTGTCTGTGGACGGACATGTTAGTTTAGAATCCGATATCGTCTAGTAATTGGTATTATTAGATAGTTTAGAATATTAAATTCTAAGTTATAGTTCATGCTGTAAATTCACTACTCCTGTGCAAGGAGTATTTTATATTACAAATTTTATACGTATTTTTAAAAATACGTATAAAATACGTATTTTTATACGTACTTTTAAATATTTTTATTTATATACGTATTTTTAAAAATATGTATGAAATACGTATTTTTATACGTATTTTTAAATATTTTTATTTATATACGTATTTTTAAAAATACATATTTCAAATAACAGTAGATGCCCAATAAGTTAAATTAAACCCTTTAATAAAAACAAATATTTATTGTAGCGGATACCGAAAATACCGGTATTTTACCTTAGCAAATACCGGTTTCACGAAATTACAAAATAGCACGAAATACCGGTATTCGGTATATCGGTAGTCCGGTATTGCAATCACTAATTGCCATGTATTGCAGGGAAAGTAAAAAAACAGTTCCATCAAAAATGATGTCTCCGCACTCTTTGTCAACGTTTCTTTATACATTCATTGTTAAACTTGCGGGTTGCTAGTGTTTTCCCAGTTGCAATCCAATATTGGCCTAACATTGGCATCCAATATTGGAAAAATTGGACCAATATATAAAAGTGGCCATTTTGACGGAATTGGCCCCATATTCGCTTAAAATATTGAGACGATATTACGTCAATATTGGTGTATTATTGGAAATATTTCCATTGTAACACAAATGTTGGCGTAATATTATAATAAAATATTTAGCCAATGTAACCCCCAATATTTGGCCAATATTGGGATTACACTGGAAATAATTCCAATGTAATGCCAAGATACACAATATCGGTCTAATATTGGGCCAATATTAAATGCTACTTGAGTTATGACGATTATGAATGTCCGCTATACATTTCGGCTGCTGAGTTTTTAGAATACATAGTTTCCGTCAATTTGTTGTTGCCAAAAAAAGGAATTAAATCCAGCTTCTTGAAAAACATAATTCTAAACCATGATTCTTTTGTCCTCTGATTTTACTTTTACGTTCAAAGCCATATTCGGGAACTACTTGCTTGCGGTTGACGTTCATTTTAAAATCAATTTAGAAGATTCAAATGCGCCTTCTAGCGGCGAATTGAAGAAGCTAGAATTCCTATCAAACGAACCAAGGTAAGCGATTTTTTTTACTTTCCCTGCAATACATTGTAATGTATAGGGAAAGTATTGGAATCATGCCGAAAATCGTAACTCCAGTTTTCGACGGATCTACACGTTTCGAGACCTCTAGAATACGAGAAAACTATTTTTAGCGTGACGTCTGTGTGTGTGCATGTGTGTCTGTCTGTGCAGATTTTGTATCCACTCTAAATAAAAAAGTAATTGACCGAATTTCATAAAATTTGGTAGGTATGTCACTTGTGTGCGAATCTGGTGTAGATTAGTTTTGGGTACAATTCGGGATAAAAGAACCCTCCTTTTTTTTCGAAATGCTTCGCAAAAGCCTGTTTCCCCCCTAGTTGAAAAACTGATCGACCGAATTTCACAAATTTTGGTAGATAAATTATTTGTGGGTCAACCTGGTGCTAATTAGATTTTGGTACGATTCGACAAAAAATAACCTGTCTTTTTTTGCAAAATTGCAAAATCTTCAAAATCTAAAATGAAAAACTACGTATGCTCAAATATATTCATTAAATGCTTGTTTTATACGTAATTTTTAAAGATGAAAGGAATAAGATCAACCCCACTGCACAAGGACTAGCCGTTCTCGAGATATTTTAGTTTTTCGTATTTTCTCCACGCCACCTTTGAAAATAAGTCCAGTTATCAAATGGGAACGATAATTGAATTAGAAGCGAATTAAATGTAATTAGAATAAAGAGAACGTGGATATAAGTCTGCACGGAAAGTCATGCGCTGCCCACATCAGATTTTTTCACTCACAACGTTTTAGAGAGTTTTTTGTTTTGTATAAAAAGACGTCTAGTTTGTCCATAACATGGACAAACTAGACAACGTGGACAGACAGTAAGGAATGAGGTCAACAAAAGCCCACAATTATGCAAATGAAGGAAAGTACTTCTGAAAGAAATAGCGAGAAGTACGCATGGAAAATTAATAAGCCGTATTATTAGTCAATGTTATTTTATTTAGAATTTTCTTTTTTTTTTCAGTACGGAAAAACTTGTGTAAAAATGGCAGACAACCAATGCGCAATACAATAGTCATCCCCCTTCTCGTTGACATCATTTTTACTTTCTCTGCAATACATGGTAATGTATAGGGAAAGTATTGGAAACATGCCGAATATCGCAACTCGACTTTTCGAAGGATCTACATGTGTCGGGACCTATAGAATACGAAAAAAATATTTTTAGCGTGACGTCTGTGTGTGTGTCTGTGTGTGTGTCTGTCTGTGTGTTTGTGTGGCTGTATGTCAGCGTGACTGTCTATGTGTCTGCGCAATGTATGTATCCACTCTAACTCAAAAACTAATGGACTGAATTTCATAAAGTTTGGTAGGTAAGTCACTTGGATGTGACCCTGTTGCTGATTAGTTTTTGGTACTATTCGTAAAAACAGAACCCGCCCTTTTTTGCCAAATGGCCAGTAAAAATTTCATTTATCCGCTCTATCGAAATTACTAATTGACCAAATTTCACAAAATTTGGTAGATAAGTTACTTGTGGGACACTGTGGTGCTGATTAGATTTTGGTACGATTCGGAAAAGAGCAACCTGTCTCTTTTTACAGAATGGCCCGCCAAACTCGCCGAAATTTATAAAAAGAAACTAAGTGTATACTCAAATGTATCAATTAAATTATTGTTTTATACGCAATTTTTGAAGAGGAAAATAATATAACACACTCCATTATACTTTAGGATTAACCGTTCTCAAGATGTTTGAGATTTCTTGAATTTTTGTTACGCCGATTTCGGAAAAATGCACAATTACCAAATAAAAGCAAATATTGAGTTAAAGATGCAAATTTAGTGTTATTTGGTGCAATTAAACTCAATCTAACGAATTATTAAAGAAATAAAGAAAATATGAATTTGAGTCTGCAGGGAAAGTCATGTGCTGCCCACATCAGATTTTTACTTTCCCTGCAATACTTGGTAATGTATAGGGAAAGTATTGGAATCATATTGCTTTCGAGACCTCTAGAATACGTAAAAACTATTTTAGCGTGATCTCTGTGTGTGTGTCTGTCTGCCTGTACAGATTTTGTATCTAACTAAAAAAGTAATTGACTGAATTTCATAAAATCTGGTAGGTAAGTCACTTGGCGAATCTGGTGCTGATTTGTTTCGGGTACGATTCGGGATAAAAAAATTTACCTTTTTTTTGCAAAATGGCCAGCAAAAATTGCCTTTATCCACTCTAGCTGAAAAACTAATAGACCGAATTTTGCAAAATTCGGTAGATAAGTCGCTTATGGGTCACCCTGGTGCTGCTTAGATTTTGGTATGATTCGGAAAAAAATAACCTGCCTTTTTTTGCGAAATGGTCCGCAAAAATCGTTAAAATCTAAAATAAAAACTACGTATACTGAAATATATTAATTAAATGCTTGTTCTATACGTAATTTTTAACGAAGAAAAGAATAAGACCAACCCCATTACACTAGGACTAGCCGTTCTCGAGATATTTTAGTTTTTTGTATTTTCTCTACGCCACCTTTGAAAATAAGTCCATTTACCAAATGAGAACGAAAATTGCATTAAAAGTGGAATTACGTTTAATTAAAATAAAGAGAACGTGTATAAAAGTCTGCAGGAAAAGTCATGTGCTGCTCACAACAGATTCTATTCTTTCCCTGCAATACATGGTAATGGATTCATGCCGAAAATCGCAACTCGAGTTTCCAACGGATCTGCATGTTTTGGGACCTCTAGAACATGAAAAAACTATTTTTAACGCGACGTCTGTGTATGGGTCTGCATGTGTGCCTCTATCTGTCTGTCTGTCTACCTGTGCAATGTATGTATCTACTCTAAATCAAAAGCTAACTGACCGAAGTTAGTAAAATCGTATAAGTTAACTGTGGGTGATCCTGGTGCTGATTAGACTTTGGTACGATTCGACATAAAAGAACCTGCTTTTTTTTTGCGAAATGGCTCGCAGAAATCGTATGCATCCACGCCATATAAAAAACTATAAAATTTAGTAGATAAGTGACTTGTAAGTTACCCTGCTACTGATTAAATTTTGGCACGATTTAGAAAAAAAAACTTTTTTTTTTTGCAATTGGCCGGTATAAATCGTCAAAATCTAAAACAAAACAATACATATGCTGAAATGTATCAATTAAATACTTATTTTATACGCAATTTTTAACGCTGAAAAGAATAAAACGAACCCCATTATTCTAGGACTAGCCGTTTTCGAGATATTTTAGTTCTTCGCATTTTTGCTATGCTTCCTTTGAAAATACGTTCACTTACCAAATGAAAACCAAAACTGAATTAAAAATACAAATTCAGTGACATTTCAAATAATTACGCGTGCTATTTTATGCCATGAAACTCAATTTAATACATTATTAAAGAAACAAAGAGAAAATGAATTTAAATCTGCGGGGAATGTCATGTGCTGCTCACATCATATTTTTATCATCTGCGTACATATTATGTGCAAACCATACGCCTTACCATACTAAATAAGGAAAGTGCTACAACTTTGTAATAATTTGTAATTGAAAGTTTTTGCCGATCTTGCTTCATTTTTAAGATAGGAATTCTAACTTCTTCCATTCGTCACTAGAGGCGATGGAAACTGTCGCAATCTATAGCGCATAGTTGCTTTCCTGTTAGTGGACCTTGCTTTTGTAACTGTAGAATACCTTAATCGAAAGTTAATCGGAGGCATAAGGACTCATGAAGGAGCAAGATTATTAGCAATGTATATTAGTTTCTATCGTAACTATATGTGCGTGAATGCGAATGTATACTACATACGTATGCATGCATTTATGTTTTCTTATGGAGTGCTTTAAAGTTACCATGTATTCAAGAGTAATTTCAGGTTACAGAGACCTGGACTTGAGAGTGTGACGATGAAAGTGTATATAAATGTCACGATGAAAGTGGATCTCCATAAGTGTGACGATGAAAGTGTAACTTTATAAGTGTTACAATGAAAACGTAACTTTATAAGTGTGACGATGAAAGTCTAACTTTATAAGTGTGACAATGAAAGTGTAACTTTATAGGTATGACGATGAAAGTGTAACTTTATAAGTGTTACGATGAAAGTGTAAATTTTTAAGTGTGACGATGAAAGTGTAACTTTATAAGTGTTACGATGAACGTGTAGCTTTATAAGTATGACGATGAAAGTGTGACTGTATCAGTGTGTCTATGGAAATGTAACTTTATAAGTGTGACGATGAAAGTGTAACTTTATAAGTGTGACGATGAAAGTGTAACTTTATAAGTGTGACGATGAAAGTGTAACTTTATAAGTGTGACGATGAAAGTGGATCTTTATAAGTGTGACGATGAAAGTGTAACTTTGTAAGTGTTACGATGAAAATGTAACTTTACAAGTGTGACGATGAAAGTATAACTTTATAAGTGTGACGATGAAAGTGTAACTTTATAAGTATGACGATGAAAGTGTAACTTTATAAGTATGACGATGAAAGTGTAACTTTATAAGTGTTACGATGAAAGTGTAGCTTTATAAGTGTGACCATGAAAGTGTGTCTTTATCAGTGTGTCTATGGAAATGTAACTTTATAAGTGTGACGATGAAAGTGTAACTTTATAAGTGTGACGATGAAAGTGTAACTTTATAAGTGTGACAATGAAAGTGTAACTTTATAAGTGTGACAATGTAACTGAAACAGCTTCTATAATTGAATAACGCAAGAAACGTGTTAACTTGGTCATATTATACCTTTATAGGACCGGTTTTGCAATTTTTTTTAAATTCTCTGGAAGGATTGGCGCTGAGATGACCAGTGCGCACAAATACATCTAAAAGAATGATTCTTGATTCTTTTATGTATAAATTTCGAAACATGTTTTTCCCCAGCCAAATACTGCAAGTCAATATTTTCACCATATGCCAACAAAAATTTAGGGTGTGACTATAAAAAATGAAGCTAATATTTCTGTAATGGAGTATCGGCAACAATGTGCTACGTTGCTTAGATCACAGAGTTTGGAGATCTTCAGCAAGGTTTTGCAGTGAAATAACCAAGTCTCAGAAATCTCCCTTAAAAGAAAAATTCTCAAATTTGAGTCGTATAAAATTGGAAACAATTATTCCAGCCAGTGAGGGTGAAAGTTATCATTTTTTGATCTGTCTACCATCGACGAAACTCAAACGAGGCTCACTCAAGTGTGACGATAAAATTGAAACTAATTCTGTAATAGAACAACTTGAAAAAAATGCGGCCTTGGGCAGGTCACCCTCATGGTAATTGGAACCTATGCACCTTGGGTCACCTTCTCGTGATAGAACCGGTTTCAGAATATTGCACTTTCCTTTAGCAAAGGAAAGAAGATGAGACGCCGGCTGAGAATTTTTTAAGCAGTTCCCTGAAAGTTTATATGCTTCACCTTGACCCCACTTCATTATTAAATATCAACCCCACCTCAACGAATGAAGAACATTTTAACCGCCATGCAGAAAATATCTCAAAACTTCGGATGGGGTAAATATGATAGATATGCGAAATCAAAGAATTTTTTTCCAATTTACTTCAAGAATTTTTTAAATCTGAAACCGATTTTTATTCCCCACAGAAACCGTGAATGTTCATAACAGTCGCAAAATGGTAAAAGTGTAAGATATCTACCGTTATTAGATATCTACTACATTTGGTTACGTTAGATATCTACTGTTAAACTACTTTAAATACAGTAACAGAGGTGTGCAGTGTTAGTGGACCACCCTACCTCTTCCAGAATTTAATTCCGCATACATATCAATTGTCTTCTAAAGTCGATCTAGATGTTACATAAAAAATGTTCATTAATTAAAAAATAAATATTTTCATATAACGCCATCAGATGGCACCACTAGATTTAAACATGTCTAAGTGCCTTATCAGTCTTCTACGAGCATTTTATCCAATGGAGAAGAAAGATTGGAATGTGGGAAGGTTTTGGTCAGAACAATCCTAAATTCGTTGTCTTACTACGAGAACGCCTGCGGGTGATGATTATGAGGGATGAAGACTCAGGTGTGGAAGCTACTTCCTGCAGCACCTACGGTTATTGAAATAACTTTTTTTTTAATCTATTGTGAGTTAATTTTTGGGGGCATTTCAGATTATTAAATGGATGATTTTTAAGATATATATATAATCCGAAATAATATATATATTTTTTAAATTAATAACTACTGGTTGATGTAAAACGGGAAAATTGTGGAGATATGGACATTCGCTTTGCTGTTCGCTACGCAGACACGTTGTGTTAACCAAATAAATATTTTATATACGCGGATTGTATGCGTGCCCGCAGATTGCGTACCTAAATTGCATACACGGGATTTGAACGTACGTGGATTGTATGCGCAAACAACAACGGGCGTAATTTTGCATAAGTGTAGCGTTGTTATATGTAATTGTTAAATTTCGTACAATATTGGCCCAATATTGATTTAATAGTGGGCCAGTATTAGGCCAATATGAAAAAGTGGAGACCCAATATTGGCTTAAAATATTGGGGCAATATGAGGCCAATATTTTAAATGTATAATCAATATAGGTTTGATATTGTAATGAAAATATTAGCCAATATTAGAGGCCAATATAACCCCAATATTTGACTAATAGTGGGGTTACATTGAAAATATTTCAAATGTAATGTCAAGATATACAATATTGAACCAATATTACATGCTACTAGGGTAGTATTACTTTCCTTATATACATAATGTATAAGGAAAGTATTGTGACGGGGTCGAAAATTCGAAATCGAGTTTTCGACGGGAGAGCACGTTTCAAGCATCCCTGATCACGAATCAAACATTTTTGAAGTGATGTCTGTGTGTGTGTCAGTGAGACTGTGGAGACGATAACTGACGAACGACTGGAACGATTCGAACAAAATTTTGTACAAAAACCACAATTCATAAACACTGGAAGCCTATTGTTTTTATACGAAATCGAATATTCACACCCCCCCCCCCCTTAAATTTCGAGTGAAATTTTAAAAAAATCGTTAAAAAATCAAAACCGCTAATAAAGTTACGCAAATAAACATTTCTTATGTATTTTTTCATTAGAAAACGATTGACATAAATTTTAGAACGCTAACATGAACCGTTCTCGGGATATTGTACATTTTTCAAAAAAATTATCAAAAAGTTATATAAAATTAAAAAAAAATCCTATTGAGAAACATGTTCACTTTTCATATGTAATACCATGCGATAAATTTGATAACTTCATTCTCGTGAATCTAGCTCGTTCCATTCATGAAAAAAGATACTTTAAGTAATACTTTTGTATTTGAACGCCAATAGTCATTTATCTGCTGCAAGAACAACTTATTTCTCCGTCCATAACACTTGGCGAGATTTTGGCGACGAATTTGGCGGAATGTCGCCAACTTGGCAACATTTTTAATTGTTGCCAAATTAACAAGAATCTCGCCAAAATGATAAAAATGACGCTAAATCAATGAAAATGACGACTCATTGAAGAAAATTCAATATCTTGGAAAGAATATAAGTATATACTATAAGAATAACATTGTTTTTAACTGTAAAAGTAGTAAATTCATTGCATTATATAAGGAAAGTCATGTGTTGCCCACATCAGATTTTTTTAAAATTGCGTTGTAGTACAACGCCAATCCAAAACTACCAAGAATTAAAGTTGCTGTAAGCATAAAATACCAGATCTTCAAAATTCAATTTTTGAGAAACATTTTAATGCGAGGAACAAAAGTTTTATAATTTTTTTTTTTTTTTTTTGGAACATCTATTTCTCAGGATCTACTAAAAATAGAGTTCAGATGATAATTCATATGGGTTCAGAATCGAATTATAGAGAATAGGTGATTCACAAAGAATTTTCCCTTTCGATTAATTCCTGAAATATTTATCAAGCTTGACAATAGATAGCTCTTAGTTCATAACATATGAATTCAGAAGTATATACCTTAAGGTGTAGGAGGTATATTAAATATTTCCACATCCGTTTTATACCCCTTCCGATTCAAACATTCCCATTAAAACCTCTACTTCTGAGGATTGGCTATAGATAGAACTTAGATGATTATTGATATAGATTCAGCATCGAATTCCCGAGGGGGGAAGGTGAAGGGTGCATTACAGATTTTGATTGTCACTTCCAGTTTTCCAAAAACGCGTGTGACTATATATAATAGGTATGCAAAAAAAATCATGAAAATGCTTAATAGATACATGAAAAATGATGTGTCATATCATTTGCCACCGTATGAAAGCTCTTTTTACTTTCCCTGCAATACATGGTAATGTATAGGGAAAGCATTGGAATCATGTCGAAAATCGCAACTCGAGTTTTCGACGGATCTACAAGTTTCGAGACCTATAGAATACGAAAAAACTATTTTTCGCTTGATGTCTGTGTGTGTGTCTGTCTGCCTGTCTGTGTGTGTGTCTGTCTGTGCAGATTTTGTATCCACTCTAACTAAAGAACGAATGCGTGGCGTCTGTCTGTCTGTCTGTCTGTGTAACCGAATTTCATAAAATTTGGTAGGTAAGTGACTTGGGTATGACCCTGGTGCTGATTAGTTTTTGGTACGATTCGTAAGAACAGAATCCGCCGTTTTTTGCGAAATGGCCCGTAAAAATTTCATGTATCCACTCTAGCTAAAATACTAATGAACCAAATTTCACAAAATTTGGTAGATAAGTTACTTGTAGGATACTCTGGTTCTGATTAGATTTTAGTATTATTCGGAAAAGAACAACCTGCCTTTTTTTACGAAATGGCCTTCAAAAATCGTCAAAATCTAAAAAAAAGCTACGTATGTTCAAATATATCAATTAAATGCTTGATTTACACGTAATGTTTGGTGAGGAAAAGAGAATAACACACTCCATTATACTTTAGGACTAACCGTTCTCAAGATATTTGAGATTTTTCGCATTTAGTTATGCCAAGTTTGGAAAAATATTCAATTTCCAAGTAAATACAGAAATTGAATTAAAATGCGAATTTTGTGCAATTAAACTCAATTTAATGAATTATTAAAGAAATAAAAAAAAATGAATTTGAGTCCGCAGGGAAAGTCATGTGCTGCCCACATCAGATTTTTACTTTCGCTGCAATACATGGTAATTAATGTATAGTGAAAGTATTGGAATCATACCGAAAATCCAACTCGAGCGTTCGACGGATCTACACGTTGTGAGACCTCTAGAACACGAAAAAAATATCTTTAGCGTGACGTCTGTGTGTAAGTGTCTCTATGTGTGTGTGTCTGTCTATGCAATGTATGTATCCATTCTAACAGAAAAACTAATTGATCCAATTTCATAACATTTGGTAGGTAAGTTACTTGTGAATTATCCTGGTGCTAATTTGATTTTGATACGATTCCAGATAAAAGAACCTGCCATTTTTGCGAAATGGTCTGCAGAAATCGCATATATCCACTCTAGCAAAAAATATAACGTACCAAATTTCACAAAATTTGGTAGAAAAGTCACTTGCACTTGTAGGTGCTGATTAGATCTTGGTACAATTTGGGAAAAGAGATCCTACTTTTTTATTTCCTTTTTTTTTTACAAAATTGGCGGCCCACACAATCATAAAAATCTAAAATAAAAGACTACGTATGCTCAAATATATTAACCCTTTAAGAATGTCATTTATTTCCCTGCGCGCGCACTGAAATGGGGAGTTTATTTTCTCCCACACCCTTTTCTCCATTAATTGCGTGTTAAATGAGAAGGTGTTTTGCTAAAATAAGTATTAAGTAAATAAACATGTATAATAACAGATAAGTAAATAAACATGCTTAATAACAGATAAGTAAATAAACATGTATAATAACAGATAAGTAAATAAAAAAACATACAATTCCAATTTTTAATAGTTCCTCTTAGTGTGATAAATTTTAAAACATGGAATATAACAAAGAGCAACTTCACAGTCTGCACACCAAGTCTTGGTTTCTTTCCTAAGTTTCTTGCCAGTTCTATTGGACGCATAACATATAACACATCGTCTAGTTGACTTTTTTTGCAGAGTGTGAGATAACTTACGCTTTGCTGAAATAAGATTGAAAGCATTTGAGGCCGCCATTGTTTTGAATGTGAAATCCCAACAAAACTGCGTTTATTTTACGCGCATTTACGAAATACTGCCTCTGATAAAATTTAGTTTGTAGGACTACTACTGCCATCTAGCGTAAAAGGTTGTAAATACAGTTAATATCTCAGAATAAAATCATATGATGTGTTATTTCAGCAAACACACAGGAGTCTCGGCTTTAAAAGTGCATGACGAGTCTAACTCGTCAAACCCGCTTAGAGGTAGTGCAATGCATGGCGAGTTGAACTCGTCAACAACGTCAAGGGTTAATTAAATGCTTGTTTTGCACATAGCTTTGACGATAGAAAGAATAAAAGAGGATCGAGAGACGTTCTCGAGATACTTAAGTTTTCTCGCATTTTTGCTACGTCGCCTTTGAATATACGTGCATTTACAAAATAAAAACGAAAATTGAATTAAAAGTGCAAATTCAGTGTCATTTCAAATAATTAATGCAATATTAATAAAATAAAGAGAAAATAAATTTGAGTCTGTGGAGAAAGTCATGTGCTGCTGACATCAGATTTTTGGATTTCTTATAACCACCAGAATTATTAAACATTCTATCCCCTTCTCGTTTCCCGCATAATAGACCTGCACATAAAATTTTTTAGTGTTGGGAGCATATATTATTAAGTTGTCGTGTCCAAACCTTACACAAATACAAAAACACAAACACTCATATACAGACATATATCCAGAACTTTTAGAAAAAGGTTTAAGAAGTTTTAAAATGTGCTTATTCGTCAAAATCTCGAATTTGGAAATTTTAGTGAAAACAACGTTTTTCTATGCAATAAAAATTTCACAATGGAACGTTAGTGGTTTTAAAATCGACATATATAGACATTAAAATCAACGGTGACTGCAATCTGATAGAGTGCAATTGGTTTTCTGTGAATAAACGTTTATGAAATAAAATAAAATAACATTTTATAAGTATATTTGTTATTTTCAGTCTCATTTATTATCACTTTCCAACATAGTTGAAATGTGTTTATGAAATCGCTCATTCTGTCTGTCTGTCCTTTCACACGACAACTGCCGTAAAAATGGCTTTATCAAAATGAAACTTTAGTTTGTCGTTGAGACGGTCTGTGATACGTATGTGAATGCAAATGAATAATATCACCCAACTGCTTTTGTGGATTGAATCCGGGTTGAAAAAGGGAAATACACTACGTGACAGTGAAAATGAGACACCAAGAAGGAGTGGGCAGAAAGTGATCAAAATCTTCAAATAGAATGAGACTGCAACGAACAATAAGTGATGTGTATTGCAACATAATACATCTACACACTAAGCGATAACACCATTTGATCAGTAGGTTTTAAGACCACTGCGAGTGGCGATGCAGGCAGCAACACGTTTAGGTACAGAGTCAATGAGAGTTGAGATGGTATCCTGAGGGTTGGCTGTCTATTCCCTGTCAACCATTTGCTTGAATTGTTCTTTTAAATTTATATTTAGTGTTGCATCTGTCCTAAAACCGCTTTATTTTTTAGTATTTTCTGTGCATCTATATTTTGTGCCGACTCAATTACAATATTTTTATGTTTAAAGGATCAGCTAACTTTGATTATTTCTACAACAAAGCCTAATATTAATGGATGCAGAATGTAAACAAGGGATTGTAAGATGAGTTGTATACGAATTGCTGAATTTTTATCACACAAAATTATTCTCTGGAGTCGCTCTGGAGTCTGGAATAAAAGTGATATGAATGGAATATTCATTGCTTTTACATAGAAAGTTAGACGATTTATATTTCGATGACGTCATTTGAATAAAGTTCATTTTTTTTTCGATGAAGTTTTCAAATATAATAAATTATTGTAGTTCTGTGATAATTTAAAATGCATCAGCGCTGAGTATCGCATTTTAGATATGCTTAAATAAAATTACATTTCAGTTGGAAAATGTTTCGTAATAAATGCTTTATGCATGATTCATATTTCTTGTTCTATTTACAACAGATAATATAGGCCTATGGCGATAATAGTAAGATACTAATTGAAACAACTTCATGTGTTTACGTGGCACGTAGTCTATTTTACAGGATTTTATAATCACTATATTTTGAAAATTAGGAAGCAAATAAAAAGCAAATCCAATTACATATATTTATAGGTATGCTATAAATTTCTCTCGCATTGTATTCTAAACAATGTGCCAGGCGCTGCCAGGGAGTTAAAGTAGGGATAAATTGAAGGTGTTCATCAAAATTAGCTGAATATTTCAGAAATTAAAATGACATTTCCATGAGTGCTTGTAATTACGACTTCTCTGATAATTTGCTTTCCGGAAATACATACCTCTAAACGGCCTGAACCTGCTTAACCCTAAATCTTAAACGGATGCTCGGAGGAAAACGGTGATCTCATTTTTGCTATTACGGAAACAAACATCCCGGATGCTACAGATATACCCAGAAAAAAGTATTCTTGCATTGTTTTTTTTTCTTTTTTTAATACTTTCCGAGATATGATTTGCTGCAAGAAAAACTCTGATGTCGACAGCACATGACATTCCTTACACAATCAAATTCATTGTCTCTTTATTTCTATAAAAATTCATTAAATTGAGTTTAATTGCACAAAATAACATGCATAATTATTTGAAATGACTGTTAATTTGCACTTTTAATTCAATTTTTGTTTCCATTTGGTAACCAGGCGTATTTTCAAGGCGGCCTAGTAATAATGCGAAAAACCTAAAATATCTCAAGAACGGTTAATTCTAGAGCAATGGGATTAGTGTTATCCTTTTCATCGGCAAGAATTACGTATAAATAAAGCATTTGATTTACACATTTCATCACATGTGGTTTAAATTTTAATGATTTTTTGCTGGTCATTTCGCTAAAAAAGGGAAAAGAGAATCTGCTTTTTTTTTCAACAAAATGGCCCTCAAAATCATTAAAATCTAAAATAAAAGACTACGTATGCTCAAATATATTAATAAAATGTTTGTTTGCTTGTTTTGCACATAAGTTTTGACGATAAAAAATAAGACCAACCCCATTACTCTAATATTTACGGTTCACGAGATACATTAGTTTTTTCGCATTTTGGCTACGTTGCCTTTGAATATACGCGCAGTTACGAAGTAAAAACGAAAATTGAATTAAAAGTGCAAATTTAGTGTCATTTCATATAATTAATGAATTATTAATAAGAAAGAGAAAATAAATTTGAGTCTACAGAAAAAGTCATGTGCTGCTGACATCAGATTTTTGAATTTCTTATAATCACCAGAAATAGTAAACATTCTATCCCCTTCTCGTTTTCCATATAATAGACCTACACAGAAAATTTTGTAGTGTTGGAAACATGTTCTTGCTTTATCCTGTCCAAACCTTACACAGACACAAACACAAACGCTCATAGACAGACATATATCCTGAAGTTTTAGAAAAAGGTTTAAGAGGTTTTAATCCGTCAAAATCTCGAATTTGAAAATGTAAGTGAAAACAGCGTATTTTCTATGCAATAAAAATTTCAGAATGGAATGGAAGTGGTTTTAAAATCAACATATACAGGGTGTCCCAAAAAGATTGAAACACGCTTTAATTCTTTACTTGTTGCAGATAAGTGGGCAATGTAAATTGCAAAAATTTTGAAATTAAGGTAGGAAATAAGACTACGTTAATGAAATAGTCCTCCCATTAATTTTCAAAAAGTTGCACTTTTTAAATTTTTATTCGACCCCCTTAGACAAATTTAGTCAATCAGAAAATGTTTATTTTTAATTCAACAAGTTCATTAAGAAAACCGCATACCTGTATCTTTAAAATCAACTGAATTATGATAAATAGACAGAAGAGGGAGGATAAATGTTCATTTATCCCCCCGTAACAAAATATAATCATCACCACACACACACACACACACACACACACACACACACACACACACACACACACACACACACACACACACACACACACACACACGCACCCGCGCGCGCACGCACATACATAGACGTTACGCTAAAAATAGTTTATTCATATTCTAAAGCTCACAAACCGTGTCGATCCATCAAAACTCGAGATGCGATTTTTGACACGTTTCCAATAATATACATTACCGTGCATTGCAGGGACCGTTACCATGAACATTAAAGCCTTCCTATACATTACCATGCATTCTAGTGAAAGTGAAGAAAGGGAAATCGTTTCTGGTGCCCTATATATATAGTAATTCAGAAAAACTGCAAAAAAAGTATGTGCAAACTGCAGTCATTTATGGTTTATTAGTATTTAAATCTTGTTAAATTCATGGAAGCTAATACAATTATAAGAAAATCTATTGGGGGCAGTACATAACTTCCTCTTCAAAATGCAATGGCTTCACTTATTTCACAACAAAATTAATGATGTGCAAGATTCACTGCGCATGTGTCTGACGTTGAATTTTACGTTAACATCGGGCGCTTCTCTGGAAGATTGTAAAACCATATCGAAGTACTCAATTTTATTTTACGCAAATCTAATTTGATAATTAGAAATATTGATAGAATCTGGAAAGTAGTGCAGTCCATATATTAAAGGATTTTAATCACTAGAAAATATTATATTTTATCAATTTTGTGGCCATTTCGTTAATTAATCGTGGTTTGTGCCCATTCAGCGGCACTGTCGTCAATTCGACAACAATTTCAAAAAATCGCCAAGTCGGCGATATTTTTCCAAATGAATTACCAATTTCAGCCCATTTAAGGGCCCTTTGTGAGACTCTTATTCCTCCAGAACTTGATTCAGATTCCTCATGAATCATCATCTAAATTCTATCTATAGCCAATCATGAGAATTAGACATTTCAAAGAGCATTGTTGAATCGGCAGAGAAATCTCTGCTGGATTTAGAAAGATTACTTGACAACCCCACCCATTTAGTCCTCTCTCAAGAGAGAAATAAAAAAATCCAACTGCGTTAGGTTCTGTCCCATGGTTGATATTGCAAGTACTTAGAGATTGAAACTTCTGGATTGTCTGAAAAGACAATATTCTTTCAGCTCCCGAGAAATAGCGAAAATTCCGCCCCGTTAAAATCTATCCTATGCTCGATATTATAAGCAAGGGCGACCATTATACCTTCTCATGAAGTTGGCTGGAGGACAATCCAAGGATAAGACGTACAAAATCGACTATCTTGATACGTGCATTTGTGACTGACATTAAGGTACCACAAAAGAGAAAACTTTCCCTTCCTTGAACGTTTTAAGTCACAAATATGGGTATAAATCTAATCAATATTACACGTCTCATCGTTGAATTTAAACCTCTCTCTGGAAAATGTTCTGTGGGAGCCTTTGCTTATATTATCGACCACAGGACAGGACCAGGAGTCAAATTTGTGATTTTCCCTAGGGTTAGAAAAATAGGGTCTGCCCAAACCACACAGAATTCCACTTGGTGCCTTAGAAAGCCAAGTCTTTGCATACTTACATTATTAACCACGGAACAGAAATAAACGGAGCTGGATTTTTTAAGTCTCTCGCAGACAAAATGGATGAAGGGTGTCGAAAACTCTTTCCAGACCCTACAAAAGTCCCCGTAACACAGATGGCTGAACGTTTGCACACTCATTGTCATCTTTCCCGGCCACTCAGATTCTTGGTGTAAGCCCTAGCGCCAGTTGAGTGGTCTGGGACTTCAACACTTATTGTCATGGACGCCATAGTGGAAGGTTTTAATGGGAATGTTTGAATCGGAAGGAGTTGTTGTTGAAACCCAGACCGTTCGACCTACCAGAAAGGTGTAAGGTAACTGTTTGGACGGTCGGGAAGTGCCACCCAATTTAGACCGGAACCCAGTGGGGGAGGCATCCACAGGGACCGTACCCTCCTTCCCCTACCACCAACCTCTCGGAAGGACTTACGGACCCACATGTTTAACGTGATCGTACTCCGCGTGAACACGGAGGCAGTTTTGGCAGCGGCTGGAATCGAACCCGGGCCTACCGAGTGCAACTCCAGCGCGAACCAATGGGCTACCGCACCCGGGGGGGGGGGTGCGAAACATATCGGAGACGCTTTATGTTAACCTAGTTTCTATTTATGTGTCAGAATTTAGATATATTTATATAGGGCAAATAGAAACATTTTCCTCTTAAAGTTTCATTCTCACCCCCCACCCACCCACCCACCCCCCGGCAAAAGCAAAAACCAGTTCACACAGAAAAAAAACTATTTTTTCAATTTCTGTATTGAGTTATCTTCATTAAGAATAAAATCCAGTCCAAAAGAGTGAAATATAATATTTATTAATCAAATACAAAATTTAGTCTTCACCAAAATATTCTAATATTAAAAAATCAAGTATAATCTTCTTCGCAATAACTTATAGAAATACTTTATGAATTCAATTTTAAAATTTTCCAAAGGATATGCGAAATTGATATATCATATATGCGTGCATATTTTCATTTCAAATTTTATATAGTTGAGAAGCATAGGCGTAGTAAGAATCTCGGAATGAGGAGGGGGGGTTAGGGGTAGGACAAAATGGGAAGATTACAGCGCTGTATTTTGCTTTTCAATATGAACCCTACGAAGAAACTATGAAAGCCCCAGGCCGTCCGGCTCGTCCAGAGGACTTGGAGCAACAAGATGGATACGAAGAAACTGTGTAATATTTGGAGTTATGCCTCTTCAAACTTTTCCTCTAATTACGGCAATACAGACAATAAATTAAGACTGACTGTATTGGGTGTTTTTCAACAATTTACAAAAAACATAAAATTATAATTTTATGCTCATGTTCTAGAGTTCCCAAAACGTGTAGATCCATCGAAAACTCGAGTTGCGATTATCAACATGATTCCAATACTTTCTTTATACATTACCATGTATTGAAGGGAAAGTAAAAAATCTGATGTGGGCATAAGCACATGGCTTTCCCTGCAGACTCAAATTCATATTTCCTTTATTTCTTTAATAATTCGTTAGATTGAGTTTAATTGCACCAAATAACACCAAATTTGCATCTTTAATTCAATATTTGTTTTAATTTGGCAATTCGACATTTTTCCGAAATAGACGCAACAAAAATGCAAGAAACCTCAAATATCTTGAGAACGGTTAGTCCTAAAGCATAATGGAGTGTGTTATATTCTTTTCCTCGTCAAAAATTGCTTATAAAACAAGAATTTAATTGATACCTTTGAGCTTACGTAGTCTTTTTATATATATATCTTGGCGATTTTTGCGCGCCATTTCGGAAAAAAAGGCAGGTTGTTCTTTTCCGAATCATAGCAAAATCTAATTAGCACCACAGTATCCCACAAGTAACTTATGTACCAAATTTTGTGAAATTTGTTTAATTAGTACTTTAGCTAGGGTGGATACATGACATTTTTACGGGCCATTCCGCCAAAAAAGGCGGGTTTCGTTTTTACGAATTCTACCAAAAACTAATCAGCACCAGGTTCTCACCAGAGTTGTTGTCGTTGCTGAGACCCAGATCGTCCGACCTACCAGAAAGGTGTTGAAGACCCAGACCGTCCGACTCGTCACCAAGGACTTGAGCATCTATTTGGACGGCCGGGAAAGGAGTCAGCCGAAGCCAACTTCAACTGGCCCTCGTCCGACGGTCCAAAGCAACGTTAATTAGAAAATCATAATAATATTTACAGGAGATTTACATATCTGATTCACAACATTGGAACTTCTGTGATTTTTTTTTTTTTTTAAAAAGTGAGCAGCACCATAAAAAGTAAAATAAATGTTGGTGACAAATGTTACATCTTTAGGTAAAAACTGTGGAGTAACAAGAACACTCCCGAAAACAAAACGAGGAGTAAACAACTAAAACAACCACCAAAAACATCACAAGACAAGTACAGCAAATACAAGACAACAAATACAGCGATACAGCAACGGTAACACCTCCAGAAAAAACACAGGGAGACCGACCAAAGGGAAAAGAATAAAGGGACAAACTCACAAGCTGATCAGGTAATTTGGTTTGAGATGTCTCTAGCAATGAGAACACAGTTTTTTAATTTTTCAACGGAAGAATTATTAGAGCTGACTCTCGAGAACCAGACTGCACAATTTGCGGGAGAGGGTTTAATTAAATGAAATTTTTTAGTATGGGGGCAAGCAAAAACAAAGTGATCGGCGTCACCAAATGCGCCGCAAGTACAGCTAGATGTAGATTTTTGTTTGAAATAGAATAAGTAGTCCATGAATGGGCCATGGCCAGTTAGAAAATAAATAAGATATTTGTTTGTGATTTGAAGGGAAGGGTTGACCCGGGGGAGAAAGGAGGAAATGCGGGCAGGATCATGCGTCCGGGGGGAAATATAAGAATTTAAAAAAGTTTGCCAATGAAGGGAGATGTTTTGTTTACAATAATTTTTTAGAAGGGAAAAAGGGAAGGGAAGGGAAAAGGGAGAGCCGGAAGAGGTAGCAATTTTAGCATACTTGTCAGCAGTCTCGTTCCCCGAGATGTCAGAGTGGGCCTTAACCCAACGGATATTAATGAGCTTTTTATTAGAAATTGCATTTAATTTAATTTTTGAGAGATAACTAGATTTATTTTTAATAGAGTTAAAAGCCGAAAGGGAAGAAAGACTATCAGTATAAATATTAATTTTTGTATTATTTGATGAGGCCCAGTCAATAGCATAATCAATGGCAGAAATTTCTGCCTGAAAAACTGTGTTCCCATTGGCTAGTTTAAAGGTAAATGTGTCTTGAAGTGTTTCATTTTTGAATACACAGACAGCAAAACCAGTGTTTCCATCAATGGAAGAGCCATCTGTATAAACATTGAAATTAGAAAAAGAGGAGGGAGGAAGGGGGACAAGGTTAGCAATACGTTGAGAGGGAGGAATAGCAGAAATTGGGCGGTTAGAATCAAACAAGGAAGGGGCAGGGACGGGCAGATTAGAAAAAAGATTAATACGATGTTTCCAAAACATATATTTTTTAAAATTTGTGTTTATTATGATATGAATAGGGGGGATACCAGTGATGGAGTATAGAGAAATGTTAGAAGTGGTACGAAAACCAGAAGAAATTTTTAATAGGAAAATCCTTTGAAGAGAGAGAAGCTTTTTGACCTGGTCCCCAGTTAATGCCCCGCCCCAAATTCCCGCACCATAAATTAAAGACTTTTCGATAACCGTTAAATACCAAATTTTTAAAAAGAATTTGTCTACCCCCCAGTTACTGCCAGACACCCGCCCAAAGGTGTTGGCAACCTTATAACATTTCTCCTTTAGGTTAAAAATGTGTGTACTCCATTTAAGGTTATCGTCTATAGTGATTCCTAAGTAGATAAGAGAGCGGGAGGTAGGTATTTTATAATTTAAGATTTTAAAGGAGGGCCTATTACGTATTTTGGTTCTATTCTTATTAAATATTATAGCTTTGCATTTCTCTGGTGAGACTGAGAGTTTAAGGTTAGAAAGGGTTGTGGAAATTAAATTTAATAAATTGTTTGTGTTTGAGCGAAGGGTAAAAAGATTAACACCGTAAGTAACCACCGCGAGATCATCCGCGAAGGCTTGAATGTGATAAAGATCATTATTAAGATTGAGAATAGCGTTAAAGTAGATGCTCCACAGGGTAGGGGATATAACCGAACCCTGTGGGGCGCCCATCGAAATTGTTTTATTAAGTTTGAGAGATTTATCAGAAAAGGAAATTTGTCTGTTTGTCAAATATGAAAATAAAAAAGATTGAAAATTCTGTGGAAGGTTTATATTATTAAAGGCTTGTGGTAGAATATTCCAATTCAGGCTATCAAAAGCCCCGCAGATGTCCACGGTGGTTAACGATACAAAATTTTTGGATTTGTGGACTTTTATTGATTCGATCAGCCTGTGAGCGGCATCTTCGCAACAGGTTAGCTCTCTGAACCCAAACTGCAGGGGATGAAGAGCTCCCTCAGTCGACAGCCAAAAGTTAAGTTTTGTTATAAAAAAATTTTCTAGTATTTTACCAAAAGTGGGAAGGAGGGAAATGGGACGAAAGGAGGAACAAAGGGAAGGATTTTTGCCCGGCTTGTTAAAAAATAAAATATTTGCGTTCCTAAGGCAGGAGGGAAAGTGACAAAGTTTAAAACAGAAGTTGATAGATTTAGATAAAAGGGAGGGAAAAAATTTATATAGCTGTTTCCAGATGGCAAAGTCCAGGAAATCCAGTCCTGGAGCTTTGCCCATTTTTAAATTGTTGAAGACTGAAAGGAGCTCCACATCAGAGACAACTCCCAAGCCTCCTTCTGGGACTGAGAAAGTTGGAAAACCTTGAAAATCTATATCCTCTTTAAAGTGGTGATCCAAAAGACGTAAAAGTTTATCATGGTGGCTGAGGGAGGGAGAATCCGGGAAGTGCAGATTTAAATTTGTAAATTTTTTAAATTTTTGAAAAGAAAATTTGAAATGAGAGCCAAAGGTTTGGGTGCAGCCAGAACAATATTTTTTCCAGGATTCTAGGCGCGATTTTTTAATTAATAGTTTATATTTTGCCCTATTGCGTTTATAAAGTAATTTAGCAGCATTAATTTCACCGGGGGAGGCAGAGTTCCTCTCGAGTGATTTAATTCTTTTAAAGAGAGCAGTTACAAAGTTACGAAATTTCGACAATTCCTGATTCCACCAGGAGAAATTAGTAATTTTAGATTTTTTCTTCCTTATGGAGGAAAGGGCGCAGTTTTGTGTCAGGTCTATGAAAGTTTTAAAGTAATTATCTAGAGAAGAACTATCGGTTATTTTATCTAAGAGGGAATATAAGAGTTGAAGGTGTGATTTAAAGTTATAAATGAATTTCCCAATTCCATATTGGGTTTTTAAAAAGAATGAATCGTTTAAAAGGGGGGAAATATTTAATATTATTTGAATGAATTTATGGTCACTGTGAGAATCACTCGAGAGGACTTCCCAACTCTGCAGAGAATCAAAGAGGGAGAAGTTTAATAATGTAAGATCGGGATAACCAATACCGGTGTGGGATTCGAATGTTGGACCACAACCGGGATCATTACACAAGAGGAGATTATTACTTATGCAAAAATCTATAAGATCAAGGCCCCTTTGGTCGGTAAAATTGTAACCCCACATCCGAGCTCGAGCATTAAAGTCGCCAAGGAGAAGGGTGTCATTGTTAAAGAAATCGTAAGGTGAAAGTTCTGCCAATAACAAGGTAAAATCATCATGAGGGGGGAGTATAAGCTCCCAACAGAGAGAAATTTGCCTGAGGGGAGAAGAATTTCGATAAAAATTGAAGAAGAAGTTTTAAATTTGAAATTAACGGAGAGAGAAGTATTAAAAATTAATATTATGGCTTTTAATGAAAGGGAAGAGAATTGAAGGGTGCCAGGGGGGGAGATAAGATTTTTTCCTTATTCACATATGGCTCCTGAAGGCACAATATATCTATTTTGTTGTCTATTGCATATTTAATAGAATTGGAATGGGCCACCAACGAATGGTTGGTATTAATTTGGATGCATTTAATTGACATTAAAAAAGTAAGATAGTAAAATGCCAGAGCCCGGACAGGGGAAGGAGCGAGAACATTTGAGTTCTACGGCAAGGGAAAAAAGGGGGAAGGTACAGATTACATATATACATATATACAATTTTAGTTACACGTTTATACAATAATATGTACAAAATATATTGCAGAGTAGGTTTGATATGAAATCAACCTAAGATTCTTGTTGAAGTTTTTTAATTTTAGCTAATTCGACCTTGAAGGTACTGCAGTTTTTGCGATCATACGCAGAGTGGTCAATTTTGTAATTGAGTTCAGGGTGATCATTGTTCGCCGTAGTGCAATTCACACATACCGGGGATCTCGCCCTACACTCTTTATATGTGTGTCCCGAACGGGTGCAGATGCCACAATTACCGACGGGAAAATGGCAAAAGTTGGCCACATGGCCGTAGCCTTGGCAGTTGTAGCAAATCTTAAGAGAGATGAACTTTTTAACGTAGAAAAAGGAAAAATGATTGAAGACTTTTTTAGCTTCCAAAATTTTTGATGCTGAGACTAAATCCACAAGAAACACCCAGTTTGTGTTACCGCTTCTAGCTTTGAAATTCTTGAGGATCTTTATTTCTCCGGGTTTGATGTCCTGATGGTTGTTGCATATTAGAGCTTTTACATTCTCTTCATTGTACTCTGGAGGAATGTTGAACATTATGATTGCTCTCTTTTTATCCTCCTGTTTCTTGATGTTAAATTGATTACTAATAGTAGAATTCATGAAGAGGGGGACCAGTTTGTTAGGGTCTCCCTCTCTGCAAGTAACCTTAAGTGTTCCATTTGGAAGCGCCGTTACATTCTTAACGTTTACTCCCTTAGGTACAGGGAGGGAAAATAGAGTTTTCTTCAGTTCAGCATTTCCTAAGGAACGGTCCTTCCCCTGTAAAAGGACACTAGAATAAGAGCGGGGAGCCAAATAAGAAGATGTGGTAGTAGTAGAGCGTGGACGAACAGAGGAGGAAGACGAAGCAGCAGCACGGTTAGGAGGTCCTCTGGAAGATTGAGGTGGATCATTCACTAGGTTTGGAATGTCCTTCCGGATGGCAGAAGCGAAAGAGCGAAATTCAGAAAGCATCATTGATTTGAAATGTGCCAAGTCCTCGTTAATAGATTTAGTAAGAGTTGTAAAGGTTTCAGGATTTGGTATAGCAGGACGAGGACGAGGAGAGGAAGAAATATTACTTTCCAATGTATATCCGGCAATTCGGATCTCTTTTATTTTATCATCTATGTAAGCTTTTTGCCCGGCAGACATCTTGACATTTCGGTGTAGGTAGTTGCTCAATTTAGTGACATTTGAGATAATTTTTAAGAGATGCTCATTATTAATGTTGATTAGATTGGATGAAGCATCGGTGATGCAGGACTCCGGGCTGGAAGAGGTTGATGGAACTTGAACAGGAACAGGAGAAGCAGTTTTTAAAGATGAACCTGGAGGAGAGATAACAGATTGGTGATGTGATGCTGCAGCATTAAAAGACACTGGAGGAGAAGCAGGCAAGGGAGCAGAAGACACCAGAGCAACCGGAGGAGTAGACACAGGAGGAGAGGGCAGCAGCCGCGGGGGAGAAACAGCCGAAGCAGGAGGAGGAGCCATTTTAGTCAAAGAAAGCCTGGATGAGGTAGCAAAAGTTTTAGGAGTTCTATTATCATCAGCTGGAGGTTGAGAAGAGGAAGTTGAAGTTGAGGAAGACAAAGGAGCCAGGGGGGAGACATTAGAAGTTGGCTGCGAGCCTCCGCTGTAGCGAGGAAGTCGAGGAGGTAATATTGAGTGTGAAAATGCAGGTGATTCATAAATTCTAGAGGTGCGAGAAGCACACTTAAAGTTTGTAAAACGTACTGCGTTTCCGGTAGTAGGTGTGTCCACGATGGGAGAGGCACTATTCGCCACCACACTAACTTCAGCAGAATTCACACAGTGGCCACCCGTGGGGACACTTTCACTAATTGTAGAAACACATTCACTGGTAGTAGGCACACTTTCACTGGTTGTACTAATGTTATTAGCAATTTGTACATTTTCTGTATTAAAGCTTTTGGAGTTGGGACTTAATATTAAGGGCGAGATCGTTACTGTAGGTTGTAGAGGAAGTGGTGGAAAGTTTGCAGTGGAGAGGAATTCCATGTTTAAGGACATAATTAATTTTTGATAGTTATAAATATAGAATAATACATAAAATGCAATACAATAATCAAATACTAACACTTAGACAATCAACTAAACAATCAATAACCTATCTGAGAAGTCAATTATACTCTCAGAAAACACTTACTATAGGAGGTGTTACCAGAATTCAACAGTTTATCCATAGATTTATAAATTCTAAAGATGTAGTTTTTACCATATACATATTCCCAAAACTTTATAATATATTTTAATTGTCATTCTATGTAACATATAATCCCTATACATTTTGATAATATCATTTGAAGAGGCGTGAATCAAAGCTGGAGTTATATCTTGAAAGAGGATGTCGAATCAAAGAGCAAAATGTTGCGAATATCTTGAAAATGGGTATTATTTAAAAGCAAAGCTGAAAGGATAACAGAGCTGACAAAACCGTAACAGAAAAGACCAATGTTAAAAGGCCTATGCCAAAAATTCGGTCGAAACCGGCCAGAAAAATTAATTTAAACAGAAAAGGATCCAGGATGAAGGAATGCTGGGACGGAGATTATAAAATATTAAAAAAAAAATGTGGAATTAAAAAAAAAAAAAAAAAAAAAAAAATTTAAGTTTTCAAATGGACAATCCCATGTTAAACAACTGGTGCTTGAAACAAAACAGGATACCAAAACATTAATTTAAGAATATTTTCAAAATTCTTCAAAGGAAGAAGAGGAAGCCAGGGGAAGAAGAGGACAGGCGGGAAGAGGTGCGAGCAGCAGGGCGGATACACTACCAAAAAAGGGGACGGGAAAAGCAGAGTACAGGGCCAGGACAGAGTCCAACACAGAAAAAGGGGGGAAGCGGAGAACCGAAAGTGAAAAATGCGAAAACATGAAGTTTTAAAACAGTAATTTCATACATTATTCAGGGTCACAGTAAAAAATAAACTATCAATAGATTAAACATTGGAGAACATGAATATACACTTATATATACAAAAATAATAAGATAAAGATATGTAAACAGATGTAAGATTGGTCCAATTTGGACACAATCCGAAGAAATCCCAATACAATTGCTTTGTAGTTACATTGGAATAATTATAAATTAAAACTTGAGTTTTCTCACCAACCGTGAGTAGCAGCATAAAACCGAAGATATCTGCTTAAAGCTCTTGTGAGGGACGATATTAAGTATACAATTATTTTTCGTATAGACTAAAAATCGCGCATTCAAAGCATAAAATACCGGAAGGCGAAAAAGTGCGTCATCACACGTTGAACGATCGGAACGAAGGCCTACCAGAAAGGTGTAAGGTAACTGTCTGGACGGCCGGGATGTGCCACCCAATTTAGACCGGAACCCAGCGGGGGAGGCATCCACAGGGACCGTACCCTCCTTCCCCTACCACCAACCTCTCGGAAGGACTTACGGACCCACATGTTTAACGTGATCGTACTCCGCGTGAACACGGCGGCAGTTTTGGCAGTGGCTGGAATCGAACCCGGGCCTACCGAGTGCAACTCCAGCGCGCTAAGGTTCTCACCAGAGTGACTTAACTACCAAATTTTATAAAATTCGATCCAGTATTTTTTTAGTTAGAGTGGATACACATATTGCACGGACAGACACACACACTCAAACACACAGACACACACACACAGACGTCACGCTAAAATAGTTTTTTCGTACTCTAGAGGTCTCGAAATGTGTAGATCCATCGAAAACTCGAGTTGCGATTTTCAACATGATTTCCATATTTTACCTATACATTACCATGTATTGCAAGGAAAGTAAAAATGAAAATTATGTACCAATAACAGCTTAAATATCAGAGTTTTTAAAATCAAAAAAATTTCAATCCAACTCGAGAATGAGAGGGAAAGTGGATAGGGGAACTTAAGAGAGAAAGTTCACAGGTTAGAGCAAGCTCGTCAAGGTCATATATTGGCAGCACGTAGAGATATTGCAGACAATGGTTGCAATGAATTATGGCGCCTGTGTGCAATTTTGCAGCTTATCATAATTGAACGGGAGAGCACATTTCAAGTTTTCGACGGGAGAGCACATTTCAAGCATCCCTGATCACGATCAAGCATTTTTTAAGTGATGTCTATGTATGTGTATGTGTGTGTGTGTGTGTGTGTGTGAAAGTATGTGTGTGTGTGTGTGTGTCAGTGAGCCTTTGGAGACGATAACTGACGAACGAATGGACCGATTCGAACCAAATTTAGTACAAAAATCACAATCCGTAAACACTGGAAGCCTATTGTTTTTATACGTAATCGAATGTACAGAACCCCCCCCCCCCCTAAATTTTCGAATAAAATTTTGAAAAAATCGTCAAAAAATCAAAACCAATAATAAAGTTACCCAAATAGACATTTATGGAATTTTTCTTTAGAAAACGATTGACATAAATTTTAGAACGCTAACATGAACCGTTTTCGTGATATTGCACATTTTTCAAAAACATTATCAAAAAAGTAATACAAAATGAAAAAAAAAAATTTCTTATTGAGAAACATGTTCAATTTTCATATGTAATACCATGCGATAAATTGGGTGACACCATTCTCGTGAATCTAGCTCGTTCAATTCATAAAAAAAGATACTTCGAGTAATACTTTTGTATTTAAACGCCAATAGTCATTTATCTGCTGTAAGAACAACTTATTTCTTCGTCCATAACGCTTGGCGAGATTTTGGCGACGAATTTGGCGGAATGTCGCCAACTTGGCGACTTTTTGAAATGTTGCCAAATTAACGAAAATGTCGCCAAATGGATAAAAATGACGCTAAATCAATGAAAATGACGACTAATTGTCGAAAATGCAATGTCTTGGAAAGAATATTAGTATCTACTACAAGAAAAACCTATTTTTTTACTGTAAAAGTAGTAAATTCATTACATTATATAAGGAAAGTCATGTGTTGCTCACATCAGATTTTACATTATTTTATATAAGGAAAGTAAATATCTGATGTGAGCTACTCACGACTTTCCTTATATAATGGAATGAATTTATTACTTTTGCAACTAAAAAAACAGTTTTTCTTATAGTAGATACTTATATTCTTTCCAAAATATTGACTTTTTGATAATAAGCCTTCATTTTCATTGATTTACCGTCATTTTTACCCATTTGGAGAAATGTTCGTTAATTTGGCAGCATTTAATAAAGTCGCCAAGTTGGCGAGATTTTTCCCGAATTCTTCGCCAAAATCTCGCCAAGCGTTATGGACAGAGGAATAAGTTATTCTTATAGCAGATAAATGAATATTGGCGTTCACATAAAAATTATTACACAAAGTATCTTTTCTCATGAATGAAACGAACTAGATCTACGTGAATGATGTCACCGAATTTATCACATGATATTACATATGAAAAGTGAACATATTTCTCAACAGTTAATATTTTATTTTAATTTATGGGATTTTTTGATAAATTTATTTGAAAAATGAGCAATATCTCGAGAACGGTTTATGCTAGCGTTCTAAAGTTTATATCAATCATTTTCTAAGGAAAAATTACATAAGATATGTCTATTTGCGAAACTTTATTAAAGGTATTGATTTTTTGATAATTTTTTCAAAATTTAACTCGAAAATTTAGGGGGGTTCTGAACATTCGATTGCGTATATAAACAATAGGATTGCGTATAAAACAATCTTTCGTGAAATATCGTCTCAACAGACCCACTGACACACACTCACACACACACATACACACACAGACATCACCTCAAAAATGTTTGAATCGTGATCAGGGATGCTTGAAACGTGCTCTCCTGTCGAAAACTCGAATTCGAATTTTCGACCCCGACACAATACTTTCCTTATACATTATGTATATAAGAAAAGTAAAAAATGATAAACAATTATATACAATATATTTGTCTATACTAGATACAGGTAGTATTTCACAAATATCTCACATCTATTAACACTTATGTGCAGAACTCTTTCGAATGGGAGCAACGATATATATAAAAATATTTCTAAAATCGGTTATTACATATAGAAAATGCTGCGAAAAATTTTCAAAGATATATACATATAAATATATAAATATATATATACAAAACTAGTTATACAAACATACATACAAAACTATATATACTACATATACATACAAATCTCATAGATTACCACGGCTTTCAATACTACATTGATACATACGGTATTTGTAATGATTAAAAAAAATGTGAATTTAAAAGTAAATTTGATTGCAGTATATATATCAAAAAAGATCAATCATGCATAAAGCATTAATTATGAAACACTTTCCAACTTCAATGCAATTTTATTTAAACATCTCTAAAATGCGATACAATCCTTGGTAATATTTTTAAAATTATCATAATGCTACAATAATTTATTATATTTGAAAGCTTCATAGAAAACAAATAAACTTTATTCAAATGATGTCATCGAAATATAAATCGTCTCTATATGAAAGCAACATTTCAGTCATAAACATGTTTCCAATCGTTTCATTCATCACAATACTATAATAATTTATTTTTTATTTAAAAATTTGAAAAATTGTTATCTACCTTATTTATTTTAAAATGTGAAACCTCCCTAATATATAAAACAATGAAACTCTTGGAAAGATATTTATTATATAATATATCTCTTTTTTTATTTCTGGACGATATAGCAAAAGTCATAATTTAATTGAATTTCTTTTTCTCACTATAGTAAATAATTTTTATTTTAAAAACTACCTAACATATTTTAATGAAATTTTTTCTATATATTTTATGGGATAATTTGAATATTTCCTAAAACTTTCGGATCAATCTGTGAGTTTTAAGTTTGCTTAAAAAAATTTTGAAAAATAAGGTCCCATAGCGTTCAATGTATTTCATTTTTTCAACCCGGGTTCAATCCAAAACTAATTGGGTGATATTATTCATTCATATTTCCATAGGTCCCACAGACCGTCTGAAAAATATACTAAAATGACATTTTGATAAAGTCGTTTTTACGGCAGTTATCGTGCTAACGGACAGACAGACAGACAGACAGAATGAACAAAGTCATAAACACTTTTCAACTAAGTTGTAAAGTGTTAACAATATTTTTACTATGAATAAATATGCAATAAACAGTGAGCGAATATGTGGAGGTTACCAATAATAATTCACAGAATATGTTCGTTTTCCTCTAGAAATTGAATTAGATATTATTCTCCGCTTAGCCCATCTATTATACAGAAAGTTACATATACCGCAAAAGAAAAGGGTCTACTAAATTTAGATTACTTAGCTGATTGAATTCTCGTATTATTATAAAGAAACGGTTACATTCCAATAGTGGGCCATTGACTGGTTACCCTGATAAGGTTCAAATTCGAAAGAAATGAAATATAACACAAGAGAAAACTTACCACGAAAAGAAATTGTACCACAAAAGAAAACATCATGCTAAATTCCATGTTACTGTGATGAATAGAATTTGATAGTTTTGGGCTTCAAATGTTTGAACAAACGCCAGATCAAGTTAACTGAAATCATAAAAATTGAAATATACTAGCCGAATACCCGTTGAAAATCAACAGTCTCGCAATAAGCAATCCCTGAAAAATGTAAATTTTATAATAATTCGCGTTTCACATTTATTCGACAAATCGAATATTTTGGTGTGCAGAACCCCCTAAAGAAGAAAATATTGGGAAACTAAATTTGCTCATTTCTTCCTCTGTTTGTCTTGCGTTTTTTATCAGATGATTGGCCCATATACCAAATATCAAGCCTCTATCACATTTAAAAGGAAGCGTGCCTTATTTATTCGGAAAATCGAACATATTAGTGTGAGCACCCCTTAAAGTAGCAAATATTTGAAATCTGAAATTTCACACCTTCTTCCTTTCAAACTATCTACCCTTACACCAAATTTGATATCTCTATCTCATTTCAAAGCATGTTTTTTTATCAATTCACTTTTCGAACGTTTCAATCTGGAGTACCTCCTTAAAAGAACATTTTTGAAAAACTATATTCGTCTTGCGTGTTTCCGTCAAATAATTAGCCCATATGCCAAATTTTAAGTCTCATCGAATTTTAAAGGAGATTTTTCTCATTTATTCTGTAAATAGAACGTTTTAGTGTGCGGCACCCCCTTAAGTAGAAAATATTGGAAATCTGAAATTGCACACCTTCTTCCTTTTGAACAATTTACCCATACACCAAATTTGAAGTCTCTACCTCATAGCAAAACATGATTTCCTATCATTTCACTTTTCGAACGTTTTAGTGTGCGGCATCTCCCTTAAGCAGAAAATAGTGGAAACCTGAAATTGCACACTTTCGTCTTTTCAAATGATTTATCCATACACCAAATTTGAAGTCTCTATTTCATCGCAAAGCATGCTATCTTATCATTTCACTTTTCGTACGTTTTAGTGTGCGGCACTCCCTTAAGTAGAAAATATTGGAAATCTGAAATCGTACACTTTCTTCCTATCGAATGATTTACCCATACACCAAATTTGAAGTCTCTAACTCCTCGCAAAGCATGCTTTCCCATCATTTCACTTTTCGAACGTTTTGGTGTGGGGCACCCCTTCTAAAGAACGTTTTCGAAAAATTTGATTTTTCCAGGGGTTTTTATCGAACGACCGAGCCGTGTACCAAATTGCAAGTTTCTATCTTTTCGGGAAGTGCCTAAAAAAGGCGTGACAGAAAGACAGACAGACGGACACTTGGCAATTAGTATATACTAGCCGAATACCCGTTGAAAATCAACGGTTTCGCAATAAACAATCCCTGAATAATGTAAATTTTATAATAATTCGCGTTTCACATTTATTCGACAAATCGAATATTTTGGTGTGCAGAACCCCCTAAAGAAGAAAATATTGGGAAAATAAATTTGCGCATTTCTTCCTCGGTTTGTCTTGTGTTTTTTATCAGATGATTGGCCCATATACCAAATATCAAGCCTCTATCACATTTAAAAGGAAGCGTGCGACATTTATTCGGAAAATCGAACATATTAGTGTGCGCACCCCTTAAAGTAGCAAATATTTGAAATCTGAAATTTCACACTGTCTTCCTTTCAAACTATCTATCCTTACACCAAATTTGATATCTCTATCTCAATTCGAAGCATGGTTTTTTATCAATTCACTTTTCGAACGTTTCGAACGAATAGATAGAGAGACATAGGCATCCCCTACAATAGCAAATGTTGGAAGACTGAAATTGCACACTTTCTTCCTTTCCAACTTTTTACCTGTACACCAAATTTGAAGTCTCTATCTCATGGCGAATCATACTTTTCTAGCATTTCATCTTTCGAATGCTTTTGTGTGGAGTACCCACCCCCTTAACTATACATTTTTGAAAAACACTATTCTTTTTGTGATTTCTGTTAGATGATTTTCACATATATCAAATCTGAAACCTCTATCACGTTTTAAAAGGGGCGTTTCTCCTTTATTCCGAAAATCGAACATTTTGGTGTGCGGTACCCCCTAAAGTAGAAAATATTGGTAAACTGAAATTGTACACTTTCTTCCTTTCAAACTATCTACCCTTATACAAAATATTCATATATTGATATATTTGATATATATTCATATATTTGATATCTCTATCTCAATCCGAAGCATGGTTTTTTATCAATTCACTTTTCGAACGTTTTACTCTGGAGCACCCCCTTAAACGAACATTTTTGAAAAACTATATTTGTCTTGGGTGTTTCCATCAAATGATTAGCCCATATGCCGAATTTCAAGCCTCTATCAAATTTTAAAGGAGCGATTTCTCATTTATTCTGTAAATCGAACGTTTTGGTGTGTGGTACCCCCTTAAGTAGAAAATATTGGAAATCTGAAATTGCAAGCTTTCTTCCTTTCGAACGATTTACCAATACACCAAATTTGAAGTCTCTATCTCATCGCAAATCATGCTTTCCTATCATTTCACTTTTCGAAAGTTTTAGTGTGCGGCACCCCCTTAAGTGGAAAATATTGGAAATCTGAAATTGCACACTTTCTTCCTTTCGAACGATTTACTCATACACCAAACTTGGAGTCTCTATCTCATCGCAAAGCATGCTCTCCTATCATTTCACTTTTCGAACGTTTTGGTGTGCTGCACCCCCCCTTAAGTAGAAAATATTGGAAATCTGAAATTGCACACTTTCTTCCTTTCGAGTGATTTACCCATATACCAAATTTGAAGTCTCTATCTCATCGCAAAGCATGCTTTCCCGTCATTTCACTTTTCGAACGTTTTGGTGTGGGGCACCCCCTCTATAGAACGTTTTCGAAAAATTCGATTTTTCCAGGTGGTTTTATCGAACGACCGAGTCGTGTACCAAATTGCAAGTCTCTATCTATTCGGGAAGTGCCTAAAAAAAGCGTGACAGACAGACGGACAGACAGACAGACAGACGGACACTTGGCAATTAGTATATACTAGCCGCATACCCGTTTAAAATCAACGGCCCCACATTAAGCAACCCCTGAATAATGTAATTTTTTTAATAATTCGCGTTTCTTATTTATTCGACAAATCGAACATTTAGTTTTGAGGCACCCCCAAAAGTTCAAAATATCGGAAAACTGAAATTGCACATGTTCTCCCTTTCGAACTATCTACCTGTACTCCAAATTTGAAGTCTGTATCTTATTTCGAAGCATGTTTTTTTTTATCAATTCACATTTCGAACGTTTTCCTCTGGAAAACCCCCTTAAACGAACATTTTTGAAAAATTATATTCGTTTTGGGTGTTTTCATCAAATGATTAGTCTATATATAAAATTTTGAGCCTCTATCAAATTTTAAAGGGGCCGTTTCTCATTTATTCGGAAAATCGAACATTTTTGTGTGCGACACCCCCTTAAGTAGGAAATATTGGTAATCTCAAATTACACACTTTCTTCCTTTCTAACGATTTACCTATATACCAAATTTGAAGTCCCTATTTTATCGCAAAGCAGGCTTTCCTATCATTTCACTTTTCGAAAGTTTTGGTGTGCGGCACCCCCTTGAGTAGAAAATATTGGAAATCTGAAAATGCACACTTTCTGCCTTTCGAACGATTTACCCATACACCAAATTTGAAGTCCCTACCTCATCGCAAAGCATTCTTTCCTATCATTTCACTTTTCGAACGTTTTGGTATGCTGCACCCCCCCTTAAGCAGAAAATATTGGAAATCTGAAATTGCACACTTTCTTCCTTTTGAGTGATTTACCCATATACCAAATTTGAAGTCTCTATCTCATCGCAAAGCATGCTTTCCCGTCATTTCACTTATCGAACGTTTTGGTGTGGGGCACCCCCTCTATAGAACGTTTTCGAAAAATTCGATTTTTCCAGGGGGTTTTATCGAACGACCGAGCCGTGTACCGAATTGCAAATCTCTATCTATTCGGGAAATGCCTAAAAAAAGCGTGACAGACAGACGGACAGACAGACAGACAGACAGACAGACGGACACTTGGCAATTAGTATATACTAGCCGAATACCCTTGAAAATCAACGGTCTCGCAATAAGCAACCCCTGAATAATGTAAATTTTTTAATAATTCGCGTTTCACATTTATTCGACAAATCGAATATTTTGGTGTGCAGAACCCTCTAAAGAAGAAAATATTGGGAAACTAAATTCGAGCATTTCTTCCTTTCGAATTATCTACCCTTACACAACATTTAAGTCTATCTCATCCCGAGGCACTCCTATATTATTATTTCTCCTTTGGAACTTTTTTCTGTGAAGCACATCCATAAATGAACATTTTTGAAAAACTCTGTTTGTCTTGGGTTTTTTATCAGATGATTGGCCCATACATCAAATATCAAGCCTCTATCACGTTTTAAAAGGGGCGGTTCTCCTTTATTCCAAAAATCAAACATTTTGGTGTCCGGCACCCCCTAAAGTAGAAAGTATTGGTAAACTAAAAATTTACACTTTCTTCCTTTCAAACTATCCCTTATACCAAATTTGATATCTGTATCTCAATCCGAAGCATGGTTTTGTATCAATTCACTTTTCGAACGTTTTACTCTGGAGCACCCCCCTTAAACAAACATTTTTGAAAAACTATATTTATCTTGGGTGTTTCCATCAAATGATTAGCCCATATACCGAATTTCAAGCCTCTATCAAATTTTAAAGGAGGGTTTTCTCATTTATTCTGCAAATCGAATATTTTGGTGTGCAGCACCCCCTTAAGTAGAAAATATAGGAAATCTGAAATTGCACACTTTCTTCCTTTAGAACGGTTTACCAATACACCAAATTTGAAGTCTCTATCTCGTCGCAAAGCATGCTTTCCTATCATTTCACTTTTCGAACGTTTTAGTGTGCGGCACCCCGTTAAGTAGAAAATATTGGAAATCTAAATTGCACACTTTCTATCTCATCGCAAAGCATGCTTTCCTATCATTTCACTTTTCGAACGTTTTGGTGTGCGGAACCCCTTAAGTAGAAAATATTGGAAATCTGAAATTCCACACTTTCTTTGTTTCAAACGGTTTACCCATACTCCAAATTCGAACGATTTACCCATACACCAAATTTGAAGTCTCTACCTCATCCCTAAGCATTCTTTCCTATCATTTCACTTTTCGAACGTTTTAGTGTGCGGCACCCCCTTAAGTAGAAAATATTGGAAATCTGAAATTCCACACTTTCTTTGTTTCAAACGATTTACCCATACACCAAACTTGAAGTGTCTATCTCATCGCAAAGCATGCTCTCCTATCATTTCACTTTTCGAACGTTTTGGTGTGCTGCAACCCCCCTTAAGCAGAAAATATTGGAAATCTGAAATTGCACACTTTCTTCCTTTCGAGTGATTTACTCATATACCAAATTTGAAGTCTCTATCTCATCGCAAAGTATGCTTTCCCGTCATTTTACTTTTCGAACGTTTTGGTGTGGGGCACCCCTTCTATAGAAAGTTTTCGAAAAATTCGATTTTTCCAGGGGGTTTTATCGAACGACCGAGCCGTGTACCAAATTGCAAGTCTCTATCTATTCGGGAAGTGCCTAAAAAAGCGTGACAGACTGACCGACAGACAGACGGACAGACAGACAGACGGACACTTGGCAATTAGTATATATAATAATAATAATAATAGATCCTTAGTTCCATCTCACTGAAAATCAAATGACTTTTTATGTATACCAGTTGCAATAATCAAACCAAATTTCACTCCAATTCTTCAGTTATTTTAAAAGATATCAGTTATGTAATCTGCACAGACTCGTTTCATGTGAAATGAACACAGCGGACTGCTCGACCACTTTTATTAACACTTTACAACATAGTTGAAAAGTTTTTATGACTTTCTTCATTCTGTCTGTCTGTATGTTTGTCCGTAAGCACGATAACAGCCGCAAAAATGACGTTATCACAATGAAATTTTAGAACGTTGTTGGGACGATCTGTGGGACATATGGGAATGAAAATAGGTAAGATCACCCAATTAGTTTTGGATTGAACATGGGTTGAAAAAATTAAATACATTGAATTAAATACATAAAGAATGCCTATTTATGTAACTTTATTAGAGATTTTGATTTTTGACGATTTTTTCAAAATTTCACTCAAAAATTTAGGGAGGTTCTGAACATTCGATTGCGTATAAAAACAATAGGCTTCCAGTGTTTATAGATTGTAATTTTTGTACCAAATTTCATTCGAATCGGTCCATTCGTTCGTCAGTTATCGTCTCCACACATTCACTGACACACACACACACACACATATTTTCACACACACACACACACACACACACACATACTTTCACACACACACACACACACACACATACTTTTACACACACACACATACTTTCACACACACACACACACATACACATACTTTCACACACACACAGACACCACTTCAAAAATGTTTGATTCGTGATCAGGGATGCTTGAAACGTACTCTCCCGTCGAAAACACGAATTATACATCTATATATATAAAACTGAATATCTGTCTGTCTGTCTGTCTGTCTGTTTGTTCCATCATCACGGGAGAACGGCTGAACCGAATTTGATGAAATTTTGTAGGTTACCTGGAAATAGTCCCACCTAAAATTTAATCCATGTTTGGAATTTCTACGATCTGTGGTTCTCGAGATATTAGTAGAAAACGAAATTATTTTCGTTCGTCTCACCATTATGGGAGAACGGCTGAACCGAATTTGATGAAATTTTGTGGATAGCCTTGAAATAGCACCCCATAAATTTGGTCTAAGTTTCGAGTATCTAAGACCAGAGGTTGATGAGATAATAATGAAAAACGAAACTTTTTCCTAGGAGTTCTACTCTCTAACTCCGTGGTTTATCCAAACGAAAAGCTTGAAAATCGTTTGAAAGTGAATTAAAATTTAATCTCTGAGTTTGATTTGAGATTTTGTGCGCTAATTTGTCACTTTCTGAAAACAGGAATTGTTTGAAACATGATTTAAAGGGGAAATCTATCTCCATGGTTTATTTAAAACGAGTTTTTACTGAGCAATGAAAGGTATAAAGTAATCAAAATAGTTATTTAATTTCGCAGTTTATGAGGAGGATTCTATCTTATATCATGTTACTCAGAAACGCAATTAAATTCAATCTGTCTGTCAATTTTAATTATCATTTTTTCGATTTGAATAATAAAAAAATGGATATAAAAATATATTTCAGAAAAGAACGATTTGATTTTTCTTATAGCATTTTTGACTGGATAGTATCAATTACGGTCTTCAGGTTTAAACCATATCATTATTGATATTTTTGGGGATTATTGATTCAGGGATTATTGATATTTTCAAGTTATTATGCAATTGTTTTATTATGACAAAAATTGTTTAAACTCATATATTGTACATTGTACGAGTAATCATCTACAAATACACGGGTATATCTTTTAATCTACGAGAATATAAGTAGTACAGGTATATTGGCATATGTTTTGATATATATTGGCATATATTTGAATCAATTACGACCTTCTGGTATAAAGAGTACGGGGATTATTGATATTTCTAATTTAATGCGTCGTCTCTTTTACTTTGGCAAATATTTTTGAGACTTATATTGTAATACGGGTACTCTTCTACTAACACACTGTCATATTTCTAATCTGCGACAATATTAGAAGTACGGGGTTGCATATATTGATTCAATACCTTTTTTTTATTGTAAATTTGCTTACAAAAGGGGCCAGGATGTTTTATTCTTCAGATCTGTCCGTGAAGATAATTTTGCATAGTGAGAACATATATTCTTAAGCTTCTCTTTAGGAGCAATAAATTTAATATTTTAACAGAATTTGCACATGATTGCGAATTATAAGTTTCTTTATATTATATACTCCGTACGAAGAACGGATATACTGCTAGTTATGTATATAAGGAAACTAAAAATTCAACAAAATATGCTTGGTAGTTTTTTAAATAAGAATTAAAATAATAATTACACCCATTTAATATGATGAGATCGCGTTGACTCACTTCAAAATAAAATATGGCATCCAAATTTTTTCGCAGAGTAAAAATCGTGATTTTTAAAATTCTTTTAAATTTATATTTTGTGTCGCATGCGTCCTAGAACCGCTTTATTTTTGCGTATATAACCTGCGACCAAATAATGAATATGTTTCGCAATAGGAAATATATTTTTTTTATTTTACATGACTTTTTGATAATTGTTTTGAAAAATGTGCAATGTCTCGAGAACGGTTCATGTTAGCGTTCTGAAATTTTTGTCAATCGTTTTCTAATGAAAAATTACATAAGAAATGTCTATTTGCGTAACTTTATTAGAGGTTTTGATTTTTTGACGATTTTTTCAAAATTTCACTCGAAAATTTAGGAGGGTTCTGAACATTCGATTGCGAATAAAAACAACAGGCTTCCATTGTTTACGGATTGTGATTTTTGTACCAAATTTGGTTCGAATCGGTCCGTTCATTCGTCAGTTATTGTCTCCACAAACTCACTGACACACACATACTTTCACACACACACACATACTTTCACACACATACACATACTTTCCCACACACACACATACTTTCACACACACACAGACATCACTTCAAAAATGTTTGATTCGTGATCAGGGATGCTTGAAACGTGCTCTCCCGTCGAAAACTCGAATTCGAATTTTCGACCTCGTCACAATACTTTCCTTATGCATTATGTATATAAGGAAAGTAAAAATGAATCTCCATGTTTTAGTGTCTCTTCTAGAAACTGTAGTTTCATTTCCGAACCTGTGAACTCTGTCGAAAAATGCTTGGTTTGGTGATTACTGCCACCTCGTAAAGTTTGGCCCAACTTTTTTTAATCACCCTGTGGATTCCCCGCCACTGGAATGGGCAAGTCCATAATTCAGCCCCATTAGTTCTGCCCTAGGGTTGATAATATAAATGTGTAAAGATTTACTCAAAGTCACCGGATTATGTTTTAGCGGTATGGGTAGGTCTGGAAAGACAAAAGCAGCTTAAAGAATTGTTATATAGATATACAGGGTGTCCCAAAAAGATTGAAACGCGCTTTAATTTATTACCTGTTGGAGATAAGTGGGCAGTGTTAATTGCAAAAACGTTGGAAGTAAGGTAGGAAATAATACTTCGTTAATGAAATAGTCCTCCCATTCATTTTCAAACATTTTGTACATTTTTATACGACTCCCTTAGACAAATTGGGTCAATCAGAAAATTTTAATTTTTAATGCAACAAGATCATTAAAAAAACCGCATATCTGTATCTTTAAAATTGAGCGAGTTATATTAAATTGAAAATTGAACATTGTGAATGGGAACCAACCATATATCAAATTAGAAATGCAAAGGTATAACATATCACAAAAAAGATAAAACTGGATGATAATACATAGGTTATCCAACTGCATAGTGAGTACCACTGCTTTATATGATCTCTGTCTGTGTAATGCTTTATTTAGATGCATTTGTAATGAAAAATTTTGACACATATTAACGTAAGTTTTATCTAAACAATTTCCATCATCAATTTATTTATGATCCCCATTTTCACTGATGAAACAGCCTTTCACATGGTATGGAAAAGTGACATAAGTCAGATTATTTCCTTTATCACAATTCAGTTATTTTAAAGATACAGATATGCGGGTTTTTTAATGACTTTGTTGAAATTAAAAATAAAAAAATTCTGATTGACCCAATTTGTCTAAGGGGTTCGTATAAAAATTTAAAAAGTGTAACTTTTCGAAAATGAATCGGAGGACAGTTTCATTAATGTAGTCTTATTTCCTACCTTACTTTCAACATTTTTGAAATTTGCAAGGCCCACTTATCTCCAACAGGCAAAGAATTAAAGCGCGTTTCCATCTTTTTGGGACATCCGGTATAGATATATAGACATCCTTTCCATGCAACCTATCAGATGGCATACAAATTTTCGGTATTTGTACCATTTAAAAACATATTTTTAATACTTTCCAATATAGTTGAAACGTGTTTATGACTTTGGCCATTCTAGCTGTCTGTCTGTCTGTCTGTTCGCGCGATAATAGCCGTGAATACAACTTTATCAAAATGAAATTTTAGTATGTTATTGAGACTGTCTGTGGGACATATGAGAATGAAAATGAATAATATCATCCAATTAATTTCGGATTTAACTCAAGTTGAAAAAATGAAATACATTGAACCCAATGGGACTTTAATTTTACAAACATTTTTTTAAGCAAAGTTAAAATAATACAATTTGCTTCGAAAATTTTACAAAATGTTTAAATTATCACATAAAATGTGTAAAAAATTTCAGCAAAATATGTTGGGTACTATTTTAAATAAAAATTGAAATAATAATTTCATTCATGATATATAAAGAGATCACGCGACTCGTTGCAAAATAAAATATGACATACATTTTTTTTTCCCGCTGCGTAAAAATCGTAATGTTTAAACATTGTTTAAATTCATATTTAATCTCTCATCCATCACAAAATCGCTTGTACAACGCAATTACAATATTTGTGATTTTAAATGATGAAATATCCATTGATTTTACATTGAGAGGCAAGCGATTATATTTCGAAGACGTTATTTGAATAAAGTTCATTTGGTGTAACTAGCATGGAATTAGAAAGAAGGCGATAAAACTCTTATAGAAGAAACGCTTTAAAATGCCATAATTCTTTGAGAATTATATCTAGGTGTCGTTAGTGTTAGTAAAGTGGCTGCTATTACTAATTGATACAACAGAAAGGCGTAGTATTTAGAATATGGGTTTTTGAATATTTTTAAATTAAGTGTTCCCTGATTATGAGTATAATTAACCAGTATTTTTCATAGTTGTAAGATAGAGTGAAGAATATAGGGCGATAAAAATAAATTTAATGGTAAAGTAATTTAGAATGCGTAGGAATATACTTTTGTTGTTTCAGTTCTAACTTGCATTTCGCTAACTATTTGTTTTTACAAAGTTGATAGTTTGAAAATATATTTAGGCCTTCCGACATGGAAATCCATGCAATGCAGAACTTCTTAACTTATCCCAGCGCCACCTAAATTAATGTTTCACACGATATTGGTGTTTGCTTGATGTGAAAATTTCCTTTTACCTCAATGGTTACTAGCATTGTCTTTTTCGATAAAGTTTTAAGTTTTAAAATATAATAAATTACTGTAGTACTGTGATAATTTAAAAAATATCAGCGCTGAATGTGTCACAATTTAAAGATGCTTAAATAAAATTACATTTCAGTTGGAAAGTGTTTTACAGTCAATGCTTTATGCATGATTGGTTTTTCTTGTTTATATAGATTCAATTTAAATAGATTGTGTTTTATCATTATAAGAATTTTAATATTGCTTACAGGTTTTAGGGGCTGTAAAGATAGAGTATGCTAAGGACCTGAATGCAATTCCGACAAGAATGAAAATGACTGTTTAATATGCACTTGCAATTATGCGAATCAGAAATCTAAACCAAACAATCAGCTCAATATATACTGAAATCTGCATATAATTTTGTATGAAAAAAATAGTTAAACAACATTTTCACATGTATTTTCTTTTTTATTTAAGAACCCCAACTACTAAGAAATAAATCGTGTGGTACAATATTTGTACTACATGTTACACTCCCAATTACAAATGCCAACAAAGATAATGAGCTATCTAAATGCAGCAGAGGAAACCAATTGCAACACAATCATAGATAAACAGTGGTCATCCCTTTCTGCATCAACGACAAATGGGAGCAGTGGTAGGTAATCTAAGGGGGAAATAAAAAAAGGGCCCCAAAAGTTTGTTCCAGAGAGTTCAGAAGACTTTTGAATTTTCGAACGAACTAACAACATGTCTCTTGGTTTTGTGCAAAAAATATCTACAGTGAGCACACAAAAAGAAAGCGTGGCTCAGATATGTGATGTGCAGTAGTATCTCACAGCATAGTGATTGCGCGAATAAGTGTTGAATGTAAGAGACATTCCCGGCAGTGTTAATTGCAAAAACGTTGGAAGTAAGGTAGGAAATAATACTTCGTTAATGAAATAGTCCTCCCATTCATTTTCAAACATTTTGTACATTTTTATACGACTCCCTTAGACAAATTGGGTCAATCAGAAAATTTTAATTTTTAATGCAACAAGATCATTAAAAAAACCGCATATCTGTATCTTTAAAATTGAGCGAGTTATATTAAATTGAAAATTGAACATTGTGAATGGGAACCATATATCAAATTAGAAATGCAAAGGTATAACATATCACAAAAAAGATAAAACTGGATGATAATACATAGGTTATCCAACTGCATAGTGAGTACCACTGCTTTATATGATCTCTGTCTGTGTAATGCTTTATTTAGATGCATTTGTAATGAAAAATTTTGACACATATTAACGTAAGTTTTATCTAAACAATTTCCATCATCAATTTATTTATGATCCCCATTTTCACTGATGAAACAGCCTTTCACATGGTATGGAAAAGTGACATAAGTCAGATTATTTCCTTTATCACAATTCAGTTATTTTAAAGATACAGATATGCGGGTTTTTTAATGACTTTGTTGAAATTAAAAATAAAAAAATTCTGATTGACCCAATTTGTCTAAGGGGTTCGTATAAAAATTTAAAAAGTGTAACTTTTCGAAAATGAATCGGAGGACAGTTTTATTAATGTAGTCTTATTTCCTACCTTACTTTCAACATTTTTGAAATTTGCAAGGCCCACTTATCTCCAACAGGCAAAGAATTAAAGCGCGTTTCCATCTTTTTGGGACATCCGGTATAGATATATAGACATCCTTTCCATGCAACCTATCAGATGGCATACAAATTTTCGGTATTTGTACCATTTAAAAACATATTTTTAACACTTTCCAATATAGTTGAAACGTGTTTATGACTTTGGCCATTCTAGCTGTCTGTCTGTCTGTCTGTTCGCGCGATAATAGCCGTGAATACAACTTTATCAAAATGAAATTTTAGTATGTTATTGAGACTGTCTGTGGGACATATGAGAATGAAAATGAATAATATCATCCAATTAATTTCGGATTTAACTCAAGTTGAAAAAATGAAATACATTGAACCCAATGGGACTTTAATTTTACAAACATTTTTTTAAGCAAAGTTAAAATTTACAATTTGCTTCGAAAATTTTACAAAATGTTTAAATTATCACATAAAATGTGTAAAAAATTTCAGCAAAATATGTTGGGTACTATTTTAAATAAAAATTGAAATAATAATTTCATTCATGATATATAAAGAGATCACGCGACTCGTTGCAAAATAAAATATGACATACATTTTTTTTTCCCGCTGCGTAAAAATCGTAATGTTTAAACATTGTTTAAATTCATATTTAATCTCTCATCCATCACAAAATCGCTTGTACAACGCAATTACAATATTTGTGATTTTAAATGATGAAATATCCATTGATTTTACATTGAGAGGCAAGCGATTATATTTCGAAGACGTTATTTGAATAAAGTTCATTTGGTGTAACTAGCATGGAATTAGAAAGAAGGCGATAAAACTCTTATAGAAGAAACGCTTTAAAATGCCATAATTCTTTGAGAATTATATCTAGGTGTCGTTAGTGTTAGTAAAGTGGCTGCTATTACTAATTGATACAACAGAAAGGCGTAGTACTTAGAATATGGGTTTTTGAATATTTTTAAATTAAGTGTTCCCTGATTATGAGTATAATTAACCAGTATTTTTCATAGTTGTAAGATAGAGTGAAGAATATAGGGCGATAAAAATAAATTTAATGGTAAAGTAATTTAGAATGCGTAGGAATATACTTTTGTTGTTTCAGTTCTAACTTGCATTTCGCTAACTATTTGTTTTTACAAAGTTGATAGTTTGAAAATATATTTAGGCCTTCCGACATGGAAATCCATGCAATGCAGAACTTCTTAACTTATCCCAGCGCCACCTAAATTAATGTTTCACACGATATTGGTGTTTGCTTGATGTGAAAATTTCCTTTTACCTCAATGGTTACTAGCATTGTCTTTTTCGATAAAGTTTTAAGTTTTAAAATATAATAAATTACTGTAGTACTGTGATAATTTAAAAAATATCAGCGCTGAATGTGTCACAATTTAAAGATGCTTAAATAAAATTACATTTCAGTTGGAAAGTGTTTTACAGTCAATGCTTTATGCATGATTGGTTTTTCTTGTTTATATAGATTCAATTTAAATAGATTGTGTTTTATCATTATAAGAATTTTAATATTGCTTACAGGTTTTAGGGGCTGTAAAGATAGAGTATGCTAAGGACCTGAATGCAATTCCGACAAGAATGAAAATGACTGTTTAATATGCACTTGCAATTATGCGAATCAGAAATCTAAACCAAACAATCAGCTCAATATATACTGAAATCTGCATATAATTTTGTATGAATAAAATAGTTAAACAACATTTTCACATGTATTTTCTTTTTTATTTAAGAACCCCAACTACTAAGAAATCAATCGTGTGGTACAATATTTGTACTACATGTTACACTCCCAATTACAAATGCCAACAAAGATAATGAGCTATCTAAATGCAGCAGAGGAAACCAATTGCAACACAATCATAGATAAACAGTGGTCATCCCTTTCTGCATCAACGACAAATGGGAGCAGTGGTAGGTAATCTAAGGGGGAAATAAAAAAAGGGCCCCAAAAGTTTGTTCCAGAGAGTTCAGAAGACTTTTGAATTTTCGAACGAACTAACAACATGTCTCTTGGTTTTGTGCAAAAAATATCTACAGTGAGCACACAAAAAGAAAGCGTGGCTCAGATATGTGATGTGCAGTAGTATCTCACAGCATAGTGATTGCGCGAATAAGTGTTGAATGTAAGAGAGAAGAGGTATTTATATGTTTCACTTGTCACTAATTAGCACGGAAAGCACACATTTAACGGTTATTCTAATAATGAACAATCAGTTCATACGAGTCTCGGTTGTAATAACGAGTTCTGGTATTTTAAACTAATAGAACTATAGAACTATTTTGAGTTTCGGGAGATTTAAAGAAAGTGTCTAAATATATATGTCAATTATAATATGTGTGTAAATATGTGTGTTTATTTATATTTTGTGTATTTGCCTCTCCGGCTTGAGAACTAGGAGTTTACATGCTCCACCCTTAGCGAAGGCATCAAGGTAAGTCCTAAGATAGTAATTTTTGATAAGGACAACTTTATATTATTACAAATCGCAACATCAGATCCATACGCTCTTGCAACTATAACTATATTCAATAAATACAATACACTTTGTGCGAAGGATAAGAAAAACTTGAGCTACGTATGAAAATACAAATAACACAATAGTGCAGCATACTTTTAGAATAGCTCTTTCGAAGATAAGCTTTCGTCAGTATAAGAAAACCAACAAACACAAAATCCAAAAGAAGTCTGTCGATCTATGATCGTGACTTTTTTGAAGCCTTCCATAGAAATAAGAATTCTTATAATTTAGTTATTGACTTGTCCAGTACTCAATATTTATCCTCGGTCTGGCAGAACGCCTATAGAATCCCCCCACGCCTTTTTTTTCTTTGTTCTATTCCTTTGGAGTTATATAGGGTGAGTCGGAATTGGTTTTACAAAACCAGAGGGGTGATAGTACCCCACAAGACAAGCAATAATTACCATTGAACATAAGGTCGCATTGCACTCTGAGAGACAGAAAAGAGGCACGTCGAACATGACCTAGTCAGCGCCTCAGACGTCATTGTGTACTTGCCTACGTAGTTTCTCCTACGCCAGACACGAACGCAGTTACCGTATGCAAATGTCCAGGAAGCAGAATCGGCATAAATTGCTCCTAGTAGGTTCCGGCGATAGCCAATCAGAGCAGACGTTGTCCTTTAAAAACCGGCACAACTTAAAAGCAGGCCGTTCCGCTCCCCTTCCAAAGCGACATGTGGTTTATGCACGATGGAGCGCCGGCACACTTTTCCACCACGGGCCGGAACATCTTGAATGCCACATATCCCGCACGCTGGATCGGACGCGGCGGACCTGTAGCGTGGCCTCATCGCTCACCAGACCTCAACCCACTGGACTTTTCTTTTGGGGCCACATGAAATCTTTAGTGTACGAGACGCCTGAGGACTTGGCGGAAGATCTCATCGCGCGCATCGTTGTTGTCGCAGACCACATTAACATAACACCCTGAATCTTCGAGAGGGTGCGTCGGTCATTCCTTCGCCGGTGTGAACGGTGCAACGACACGCGTGGTCGCCATTTTGAGCACCTGCTGTGAGTTTGTCGCTGCACAATAAATCTGTTTGTGCAACGTTTGGTATCGTTCATTCGCTTTCCCACCACTGGTGTACGTGCAGGTTCGTATTCTAATTTTACTCTTTTCTGCCTCTCTGAGTGCAATATGACCCTATTTTACGTGGTAATTATTGCTCGTCTGGTGGGGTACTATCACCCTTCTACTTTTGTAAAAACAATTCCGACTCACCCTGTATATTAACTAATAATGATATTAACTAAGTCAGTATCTGCAATATTAAATTGCAGCTGCTGACTTCAACATATATGTATTAGAAATTTTTTGCAGAGATTATTTTTATATATTTCTAAATTTTAAACCTTTTTTCAACCATTTATTAACACTTCACAACAAAGTTGAAAAGTGTTTAGGACTTTGCTCATTCTGTCTGTCTGTCTGTCTGTCTGTCTGTCCGTTAGCACGATAACTGCCGTAAAAATTACGTAATCAAAATGAAATTTTAGTATGTTGTTCAGATAGTCTGTGCAGGACCCACGTAAATATAATAAATTATTGAAGTATTGTGATAAGTTTTAAAATATTACCGAGGAATGTATTGCATTTTAGACATGTTTAAATAAAATTGCATTGAAGTTGGAAAGTGTTTCATAATCAGTGCTTTAAGCATGATTGATCTTTCTTGTTTAATATATATATATGACTGTAGCTCTAATGTAAGAACAAATACTTTTAAAAATCACTGAACATATTATTCAAATTTAAATGTAATGTTTAAGAATAAGTTCAAAATTTTCCGAAAATTTTTCTGAAAAACCCACATTTCTATGCAGTTGTGAGATGTTAGGAGAACTAATAATATAGACAGTGCTTATCCAAATAATTTAGAATAAAGTAACTTCTATTTTGAAAAATAAATATATGAAATGCTTTCTGTGTAAATAGACGAAGTGAGATATAGACAAAATTTTGTTCCAATTGGTACTTTTTTTCCTTCAAGCGCCAGAGTATTGTTCAGAAGAAACATATGTATCTTCTAAACAATACTCTGGTGAATAATGCCATCCACCAAATTCGTCGGCAAACTTTTCACTGACGTATAGAGAAATGGCTTATAGTAAATTCTTATATTTCTTCTAGATATTGAATTTTCATCAATTAGATAGAGGAATGAATTTTTATGAATTTTCGTCAATTCATTTTCATTCACTTTTATCAATTTAGAGGGATTTTTAATCAATTTGGCAACAGTTTCATCAATTTGGTGACATTTTCGTCAATTTGGTAATATTTAAAAAGTCGCCAAGTTTTGCGATATTCAGCCAAATTTGTGTAAAAAATTTCGCAAAGCGTTACTGACGGAGAAATATGTTATTCTTATAAATGATTCCTATATTCCTTCCAAGATATTACATTTGCATCAATTAGTCGTCACTTTCAATGATTTAGTGCTATTTTTATCAATTTGGCAGCAACTAAGAAATTGCCGAGTTGGCGATATTCCGCCAAATTAGTCAACAAAGTTTCGACAATCGTTACGGATAGAGAAATAGGCTATCCTTATAGTAGATGAATGACTATTAGCATATTGTTGTGCGTCAAGATACAAAACTCATCAAAAATTTCACTCGAAAATTTGGGAGGGTTCTGAACATTCGTTTACGTTTGAAAACAATAGACTTCCAGTATTCACGGATTGTGATTTTTGTACCAAATTTCATTCGAATCGCTTTATTCGTTCGTGAGATATCGTCTCCACAGTCTGACTGACACACACACACACACTCACACACGTACTTCACACACGCACATACTTTCACACACACACACACAGACATCACCTCAAAAATGGATTCGTGATCAGGGATACTTGAAACATGCTCTCCCGTCGAAAACTCGAATTCGAATTTTCGACCCCGTCACAATACTTTCCTTGTACATTATGTATATAAGGAAAGTAAAAATGTATTGCATAATATCACATTGTCAAATTAACATATTTCTCAATAGTTAATACTTATTTTTAATTTTATGTATCTTTTTTCCTAAATTTATGAAAATCATGGGCAATATGGCAAGAACGGTTCATGCTAGTGTTCTAAAGTTTGTGTCAATCGCTTTCTAAAGAAAAATTACACAAGAAATGATTATTTACGTAAATTTATTGAAAGTTTTGATTTTTAATGACTTTTCCAAAATTTTCTTCGAAAATTTGGGGGTCTTCTCAATATTACGTTTAAAACATTAAACTTCCAGTACCCAAGGATTGTACTTTTTGTACTAAATTTCATTCTAATCGCTCCATTCGTTCGTTCCTCCCAGGCTAAGTGACACACACACACAAACATCACCCCAAAAACGTTTGATTTATGTTCAGGGATGCTTCTAACGTGCTCTCCCATCAAAAACTCGATTTCGACTTTTACTAAATATACTAAATACTACGCCTTTCTCTTGTGTCAACTGACAATAGCGGTTACCTTACTAACACTAGTGACACCTAGATGCAATCCCAAAACATTACGGCAGTTTCAAGAGTTTCATCCAGGAGTTTTATTTCCTTCTTTCTAACCCCATGATGGCGGCACTCTAAATTTCCTGTAACGAGACATTGACTGCAAATTGTGAAGAAGCGCTGATGTAAATTATAAAAAGGAAACGCTTTTTTAATTACGAAACTAGGGAAGGGAAATGGATTATTTTCAAACAGATCATGTGAAAATACCGTTAAAGATCCTGCGGAAATAGAACGATTTATAAAGGTAAATACACAATATATTGTACAATGCCCTATTTAGCGCAATATGCTCCTGGAAAATTCCAAATAAATCCCGCCCTTGTAACCACGATCGCATGTTAAACAATAAACTCCTGGGAAACTACCACGTGATATTAACGTCGGCCACGAATTGTAACAGACCTGTGCCATTCCGATAGATTCAGTTTAACTTAATTTCCCTCCATGTTTCTGTGTAACGTCACGTAGATATATGGCATAGAGGTAGAGCTCTTCTAATAGTATACAGAGGAGCCTTACATAAAGGGACTGCGTGTTTAGCCATGGATGTATGAAACTAGTTCTTTGATCTCTTCTCCAGAAAATTTACATTTCTATTCACCTATACACGATTTTCATAATAAAATCACATCATTTCCTTTTCTATTCAAAAGCGAGACATTTCAAGGTTATAAACTAGTACTACTAGTTAGTTCTATCATTATTGTAAAAGTTACAATTAATTTTTTTTTCTTGAAAGCTTGTTTGAAATGAAAGTTACAATTTGCACCAATTATAATCATAAGACATATAAACCTGGACAGTAAATTCTGTTTTAATTTATTTACATTATATTTTAAACCTTCTAAAACAATGTTTTTACATGTTTGGTTTTTGCAAAAATACATCTATAATAAGTCAACAAGTTTAAGATTGCCTTTGAAATGTTATATATATATATATATATATATATATATATATATATATATATATTACTTGTAAAGGGCATCAACCAAAATTAGGGGAAGAAAACGTTTTAGAGGAAAGAGGTTTAAAATTTGTTTTAACTCAACTTATACCATATCAATATATTTGATATTTTCCTTGAAATAATTCCTTCTTTTTTTATTTTGCTCGTTTTTTAACACTTTACAACAAGGTTGAAAAGTGTTTATGACTTTGTTCATTCAGTCTGTCTGTCTGTCCGTTAACACGATAACTGCGAATCATCGAAAAAAATCGTCCTTCTGTTTATAAAATCAATTAATATTTCATTTATATCAGCCATTCAGACTCCATGGACTGAATTATTTTGTGTTAAAGAAATACAGTAATTCTAATACAACTCATTCTACATATTTTGCTGTTTACATTTTACATAGGTGAAAAATAAGCTTAGTTGTAGAAATAATCAAATTTGAATGAGAATTTAAACTCAAATATATTGTCATTGTGTTGTTTTAGTATGTAGATGCACAGAATTTAAGCAAAAATAAAGTAGTTTTAGGACGGATACAACACTCAATATGAATTAAAAAGAACTTTAAAAAATCACGATTTTGAAACAAGATGGATGCCATATATCATTTTGAAGTGGGTCATGTGATCGTTTCATATAATGGTCACGTGATCGTTTCATATAAGATGTGTAATTACTATTTTAATTTTTATTTAAAAAACTACTGAATATATGTCGCTGAATTTTTTTTATATATTTTATGGAACAATTTGACTATTACCTAAAATTTTCGACGCAATTTGTGAATTTTAAATCCGCTTAAAAAATGTTTGAAAAATTAGGTCCCATAGGGCTCAATGTATTTCATTTTTTTAACCCGGGTTCAATCCAAAACTAATTGGGTGATATTATTCATTTATATTCCCCTAGGTCCTACAGACCGTCTGAACAACATACTAAAATTTCATTTTGATTAAGTCATTTTTACGGTAGTTATCGTGCTAACGGACAGACAGACAGACAGGCAGACAGAATGAACAAAGTCATAAACACTTTTCAACTTTGTTGTAAAGTGTTAAAAATCAGCTCCTTTTGGTTCTGTCCCGTGATTGATAATGTAATTATGCACAGATTCAGTCTTCTGGGTCAACAAGTGTACTTTTGGATAGTCTAGAAGGACCCTAAACCTAAAACCCTAATTTTCAGCCCCTGGAAAGATACAAAATTTGGTTCCATTAGGTTCTGTCCCATGATCCATTCTGTAAGTAAGGACGGTCATAAAACTTTTTCCGAAGGAATGAGATGCATAATATCGACTAGTTGTACCCACTTTCATGACCGTGAATGTCCAGGGATCTATGGACCTATGGGCACTGATGATTTAACGTTGTTGTTGTTGTTGTTGAGACCCAGACCGTCCGACCTATCAGAAAGGTGTAAGGTAACTGTTTGGACGGCTGATGATTGTACTTATACAAAGTTTCTGTTTTCTATGTTACGGAAAGTTCTGCAGGATTTAGAACGATTATTTGACAACCCCACTCATTTTGTCCGCTCTCAAGGAGAAATAAAATATCCAACTGCATTAGGTTCTGTCCCGTGGTTGACAATGCAAGTACTTAAGTATTGAAACACATAGATTGTCTGGAAAGACTATATTCTTTCAGCTCCTGAGGAAAAGCGAAAATTCCACCCCGTTAAGATCTATCCTGTGGTCGATATTATAAACAAGGGCGGCCAGAATACCTTCTCATGAAGTTGGGTGGAGTACAACCCAAGGATGAAACGTACGAAATCGACTAATTTGATAAGTGCATTTGTGACTGACCATAGGGTACCACAAAAGGGAAAACTTTCCCTTCCTTGGACGTTTAAAGTCACAAATATGGGTATAAATCTAATCAATATTACACTTCTCATCGTTGAGTTTAAACCTTTTCCTGGAAAATGTTCTATGGGGCCTTTGCTTATATTATCGACCACAGGACAGGACCAGGAGTCAAATTTGTGATTTTCCCTAGGGTTTGAAAAATAGGGTCTGTCCAAACTCTCTCTCTCTCTCTCTCTCTCTCTCTATCTATCTATCTATCTATCTATCTATCTATCTCGCTCTCTACTTAATCTATAATTTATTTCTGATCTAAAGAATAATGCATGTAAAGCGTGTCTATATTGCTTAATTGCAAGTTACATATCCATTTCAAAAGAGAAGAAAAATTGCGGGAATTTCCTGCGTGATACTTGTATAATCTGCTTGACGTATCGATCACGTGACTGCAAGACGAGCCCCTATTAAAGAACACTCGTTCATCTGGTTGTAGTAATCACACACATAATCTGTGGAAGATGGCTGGCTTCGGAAAATTTTTCATCGTTCTTATACTACTTGAGGTAGCAACCTATGCCTATGGACAAAGTAAGAAACATTTAATTCTTCATTTTCATTCATTTAATTCTTCATTTAATTCATCATTCCCGTTCATTTAATTCTTCATATCCATTCATTTAATCCTTAATTTCCATTCATTTATTTCTTCATTCCCATTTACTTGATTCTTCATTTCCATTCACTAAATTCTTCATTCCGTTTCATCTAATTATTCATTCCTATTCATTTCCATTCATTTAATTCTTCATCTCCAGATGTTGCTTTCTAAATTCTGGCTAAATATTTGATAACTCTTATCAATGCTTGTGAAACTCATAGAAACCAAATTTATAGATTTACTTTCACAATTAGGAGGAAAACTACAAAAATAACTTGCTGCTTTCGGATGTAAAAGTATCTTTATCAGAGGTATCAGGAAGAGCAACAATCAGTGTTTCTTTTAGGCATACATCCGGGGGGGGGGGAGGTTGGTGCGAAGCATCCCGGAGACGTTTTTATGTTAACCTAGTTTCTATTTATGTGTCAGAAATTAGATATATTTATATAGGGCAAATAGAAAAATTGTCCTCCTAAAGTTTCATTCTCACCCCCCTCCCCTCCCCCGGCTAAAATCGAGAACTAGTTCACAAAGAGAGAAAAAAACTATTTTTTCAATTTCTGTATTGAGGTATCTTTATTAAGATTAAAATCCAGTTCGAAAAGAGTGAAATATAATATTTATTAATCAAATACAAAATTTACTCTTCACCAAAATATTCTAATATTAAAAAATCAAGTATAATCTTTTTCGCAAAAACCTATAGTAATATTTTATGAATTCAATTTTAAAATTTCCCAAAGAATATGCAAAATTGATATATCATATATTCGCGCATATATTTATTTCAGCTTTTATATTGTTGAGAAGCATAAGCGTAGTAAGAATCTCGGAATGAGGGGGGGGGAGGGGGGGGGAGGACAAAATGGGAAGATTACAGCGCTGTATTTTGTTTTTCAATATGGACCCTACGAATAAACAGTGTAATATTTGGAGTTATGCCTCTTCAAACCTCTCCTCTAATTACGCCACTATCTATATAAATAAAATTGAAGATCTGTCTGTCTGTCTGTCCCATCATCACGGGAGAACGGCTGAACCGAATTTGAAGAAATTTTGTGGGTAGCCTAGAAATAGCCCCACTTAAACTTTAGTCTGTGTTTTGAGTTTCTACGACCAGTGGTTCTCAAAATATTAGTAAAAAACGAAATTTTCGTTCGTCTCATCATCACGGGAAAACGGCTGAACCGAATTTAATAAAATTTTGTGGATAGCCTTGAAATAGCCCCCCATAAATTTTGTCCAAGTTTCGAATTTCTAAGACCAGGGGTTGTCGAGATATTAATGAAAAACGGAACTTTTTCTTAGGAGATCTACTCTCCAACTCCGTGGTTTATCCAAACGGAAATGATGAAAATCGTTTGTTTTAAACACCAAAATGAAATAAAACTTTATTTCCGAGTTTGGTGTAGGATTTTTGCATTAATTAGTCAGTATAGGAAAACATAAATTGTTTGAAACATGAATTTAAATGGAAAAATTTACCTCCATGCTTCATCTCTCACAAGCTTTTACTCAACGATGTAAAGTAAAAAGAAATCAAAATGGCTATTTAATTTCGCATTTTATGAGGAAGATTCCATCTTATATCATGTTGCTCGGCAACGGAATGAAATTAAATGTGTTGTTAATATCTATTATTATTTTTTTTATTTGTATAATAAATAAATGGATGTAAAAATATATTTTATAAATGAACGGTTTGATTGTTCTTTGAATTATATATATTGCGGGCTGCGTACATCACTTTCATTTATTTTAACAAAGAGGTTTCAAGCTCATATATTGTGTTTAGCTAATAAACTCATATATTGTGTTTACCCAATAAATTCAATTAGCCGATTGTTGAAGCAGAAAAAGAGTAGAACGGGTGTATGTATCTTCTAATACAATTTTATTGTTTTTATTTAGTATATACAAACTGGATCAGGATATTTTATTCGTCAGATCTGCAAATTCAGAGCTACGAATTTAGAGGAATATCTCTAAATAACTTGGTAACTTTTCTTAAACTGTACCAAATTAGTGGAAATGTCTCCAAATTAATAAAAATGACCCAAATCAATGAAATTAAATTTGTTTCTTTAGAATAAAGTACTGAAATGATGTTTCTGTAGCATTTGTCGGTCAGTCCATCCATTCTACTTAGTAACACATTTAAGGAATTTTTTTAATATCACCAAATTGGTAAAAATATTTCTAAATCCATAAATATATCATGAAATTGATAAAATCGCGCTTAATAAATGAAATTAATTGTGTTTTGTTAGGGGATAGTATTGTGATGATGTTTCGTCAATTTGTCGCATAATGGGATTATCAGTTCTATAGTCCCACTTGGCGATAAATTTGGTGATTTTTTAAGTTATTGCTAAATTGACGAAAATGTCGCCAAACCTTCCATGGAGATTGCATTATTCAGATGATATGATTTCCATCAATTTATTTAAAGCAATTGATATCATGTCGCTTAGCAACGGATCCAATATGTTATGCGGCATATGATTTTTACTAAATCTTTTCCGATTTGAATAGTTAAAATATGTATATAAAATAAATTTCATTGACATTGAATTTTTAACTGGATAATATCAATTACGGTCTTCAGGTTTAAACATCATTATTATTGATATTTTCGGGGACTGTTGATTCAGGGATTACTGATATTTTCAAATTATTCTGGAATTGTTTTATTATGACGAAAATTGTTGAAACTCATATATAGTACGTTGTACGAGTAATCTTCTACAAATGCATGGGTATATCTTCCAATCTACGAGAATATAAGTAGTACAGGTATATTGGCATATATTTTGATATATATTGGCATATATTCGAATCAATTACGACCTTCTGGTATTAAGATTACTGGGATTTTTGATACTTTCAATTTTTTATGTCATCTCTTTTATTTTGGCAAATATTTTTGAGACACATATTGCAATACGGGTAAACTTCTACTAACACACTGGCATATTTTCTAATCTGCTACAATGTAAGTAGTACGGGGTTGCATATATTGATTCAATTCCTTTTTTTTTTGTAAATTTGCTTACAAAAGGGGCCAGGATGTTTTATTCTTCAGATCTGCCCATGAAGATAATTTTGCATAGTGAGAATAGATATTCTTAAACTTCTCTTTATGAGCAATAAATTTAATATTTTAACAGAATTTGCACATGATTGCGAATTATAAATTTCTTTATATTATGTACTCCGTACGAAGAACGGGTATACTGCTAGTAGACAATAAATTAAGAATGACTGTATTGGGTGTTTTTCAACAATTTACAAAAAACATAAAATTATAATTTTGTTGTTGTTGCTGCTGTTTATTTCGCTTTAAAATGTCAATAATACCATTTTTGTATAAAATCTGAGTTCCTCTTTGATTGTAACTATATTAATAAAACTGTAAGTATTGAACAAGAATCGAACTGAATCGAACTAAAATCATAAAATAACTAAAAACTAATTCGAAATTTAAAACACCAACTTTGCGGTGTCCCTATCGGGGTTCTGATGTGTTTGCGAAATTTTATGGCTGTATGAAGCTTAGATATACCGCTACAGATTAAATAAACACACACAGACAGACATATGCCTTTAAGTAAGATAATTCGCTACATGTATGTCATCTCAAAGGCCGACCGCTTGTTCATCAAACTGCAAAAATCATCTTAGGCGAACGCGGAAAGCTCAAGGCAAGTTAATTTTAATGGGGTATGATTTATGTGAAAATCCATAATTAAATCCCCAATTGACGACAATAATTTCAGGATGAAGTATTGGATATTTTTCAACAACTAGGGGGATGTACCCCCTCTTCGCTACACATCGCCCCATTAATAAATTAATTCATATATTTCCGTACTCAACATATATCCCCGTGGTTATATATACCCTTTTTTCAACAATTTTATTAATTTATTTCAGATTTTCACTATATTTTTGCAGGACATTTTGCAAGAAAAGTGTCGGTTATATGTTTCCGAACGATATCGAAATCTGATCAGCATCAGGATAATAAGCAAGGGGCTTAAAAATTAAGTTTTAAGAAATTTCATTAAATAGTTTTTTTAACTACAGTGAAAAACGTCTTCACTTTCCTCAAAATTAAATATTTAAATATTTCGAGAAGGATCCCTCTTAAAGCAATGGGGTTGATCCTATTACTGTAGTAGTCAAAATTTATGTATAAAAACATTTAATTGACAGATTTTAGCATATGCAGTATTTTATTATAAATCGGATATTTCAGATATGCGTGTCATTCCGTCAAACAGGCAGATTCTTTTTTTTTTCGAATCGTACCAAAACCTAACCAGCACCACAATATCCCACAAGCAACTTATCTACCAAATTTTGTGTAATTTGGTAAAATAGTTTGTCAGCTAGAGGGGATACCTACATTTTTTGCGGGCCATTTCACAAAAAAAATGCAGGTTCTTTTACTCCGAATCGTACCAAAATATATTCAGCACCATAGTAACCCACGTGTGACATATCCACCAAATTCTAAGAAATTTGGTCAATAAGTTTTGAGTTAGAGTGGATACATACTATTTTTGAGGACCATTTCGCAAAAAAAAAAAAAAAAATGCAGGTTCCTTTTTCCCGAATCGGACAAAATCAAATTAGAACCAGGATCAACCACAAGTCAGTTATCAACCAAATTTTATGAAATTTGGTTAATTAGTTTTGAGTTAGAGTGGATACATACTTTATACAGACAGACAGACACAGATACATATACACACATTCATCATGCTAAAAATGGTTTTTTCGTATTCTAGAGGTCCCAAAACGTGTACATCCGTCGAAAACTCAACTTGTGATTTTCGACATGATTCCAATACTTTCCTTGTACATTACTACGTTTTGCAGGGATTGTAAAAATTGAATGTGGGTAGCATATGACTTTCCCTGCAGATTCAAATTCACTTTCTTTTAATTTCTTTAGCAATTCATTAAACTGAGCTTAATTGCATAAGATAATACTGAATTTGCACATTCCATTTAATTTTTGTTTTTACTTGGTAATTGGATATTTTTTTCATTGGTGGAGAAACAAAAATGCGAAAAAACTCAAATATCTCAAGAATGGTTAGGCTTGGAGTAATAGGATTAGTCTTATTCTTTTTTCTTCGTCAAAAATTATGTATAAAACATGCATATAATTGATACATTACGTAGTTTTTTATACATACTCTTCTATTTTAGATTTTTGCGACTTTTGCGGGCTATTTTGAAAAAAATGCAGTTTCTTTTCTAAATTGCACCAAAGTCTAATCAGCTCCAGGGTATCCCACAAGTCACTCATCTTTGTGAAATTTGGCAGGTTTCAGCTAGAGTGGATACATGAGAAATTTGGTGGGACATTTCGCAAAAATATACGGGTTCTTTCATCACGAATCGTACCAAAGTCTAATAAGCAACAGGGTCACACGTAAGTGACTTACATATAAAATTTCATAAAATTCTCTCAATTAATTGAGTTCGTGTAATGAGTGGATACACTCATTATACAAGCAGTCTGACTGACATACAGACACACACACCCAGACTCCACGCTAAAAATAGATTTATCAAATTCTAGAGGTCCCAAAACGTGAATATCCGTCGAAAACTCGAGTTGGATTTTCGACATGATTCCAATACTTTCCTTATACATTACCATGTATTGCAGGTAAAGTAACAAATATGATGTGGGCAGCACATGACTTTCCCTGCAGACTCAAATTCATAATTTTTAACACTTTACAACAAAGTTGAAAAGTGTTTATGATTTTGTTCATTCTGTCTGTCTGTCTATCCGTTAGCACGATAACTGACGTAAAAATGACTTAATCAAACTGAAATTTTAGTATGTTGTTCAGACGGTCTGTGTAGGACCTATGGGAATATTATTCATTTGAATGGGGTTTATTTATTTGAATAATATCACCCAATTAATTTTGAATTGAACCCGGGTTGAAAAAATGAAATACATTGAGCCCTATGGGACCTAATTTTTCAAACATTTTTTAAGCAGATTTAAAATTCACAAATTGCTTCGAAAATTTTAGGTAATATTCAAATTGTTCCATAAAATATATAAAAAAAATTCAGCGAAATATATTCAGTAGTTTTTTTAAATAAAAATTAAAATAATAATTACATCTCTTTTATGAAGTGATCACGTGACCATGATATGAAAAGATCACATGACCCACTTCAAAATGATATATAGCATCCATGAAAATCGTGAGTTTTTAAGTTCTTTTTTATTCATATTGATTGTTGTATCCGTCCTAAAAAAACTTTATATTGGCTTAAATTACGTGCATCTACATACTGAAACAACGCAATTACAATATATTTGAGTTTAAATGGTCATCCAAATTTGATTATTTCTACAACGAAGTCTATTTTTCACTTATGTAAAATGTAAACAGCAAAATATGTGGAATGAGTTGTATTAGAATTTCTGTATTTCTTTAACACTAAATTGTTTACCCCATGCAGTCTGCATAGCTGATTTGAATGAAATATTCATGGATTTTACAAAGAGAAGGACGATTTTTCTCGATGAAGTTTTAAGCATAGAGTTTAATTACTTATAGCTCCATGATCTTAAGTTTTTAAATAAAATAAATTATTTTAGTACTGTGATGAATGAAATGAATGGGAAAATATTATGAATGAAATGCTGCTTTTATAGAAAGAGCCAGGCGTGTTATTTTTTCTATGACGTCATTTTAATGAATGTGAGTTGTTTTCGATGAAGTTTTCAAATATAATAAATTATTGTAGTATTATGATAATTTTAAAAATATTACCGAGGAATGTATTGCATTTTAGAGATGTTTAAACCAGTCAATTTATATTTCAATGCCGTCATTTGAATGAAGTTCATTTTTTTCGATGAAGGTTTAAGTTTTCAAATTTAATAAATTAATGTAGTATTGTGATAAGTTTTAAAATATTAACGAGGAATTTATTGCATTTCAGAGATGTTTAAATAAAATTGCATTGAAGTTGGAAAGTGTTTCATAATAAATGCTTTAAGCATGATTGATCTTTCTTGTTAATTCAATTTCTGTTATTATTTGTTAATACGACATTTTTCCGAAACAGACGTAACAAAAATGCAAGAAATCTCAAATATCTTGAGAACGCTTTGTCCTAAAACATAATGAAGTGTGTTATATTCTTTTCCTCGTCATAAAATTGCGTATAAAACAAGAATTTAATTGACACATTAGAGCATACGCAGTCTTTTTCTTTTATATTTTGGCGATTTTTACGTTCCTGTTCGTACAAAATGCAGGTTGTTCTTTTCCGAATTCTACCAAAATCTAAGTAGCACCAGAGTATCCCACAAGTAAAAAATTTTGTGAAATTTGGTCAATTAGTACTTTAGCTAGGGTGGATACATGAAATTTTTACGGGCCAATCCGCAAAAAAGGGCGGGTTCCGTTTTTACGAATCCTACCAAAAACTACTCAGCACCAGGGTCTCACCCCAGTGACTTACCTACCAAATTTTATGAAATTCGGTCCAGTAGTTCTTTAGTTAGTGTGGATACACACATTGCAAAGACAGACACACACACAGACAAACACACACACAGACACACAAACAAGCAGACACACACACAAGCAGACGTCACGCTAAAAATAGTTTTTTCGTATTCTATAGGTCTCGAAATGTGTAGATCCATCCAAAACTCGGGTTGCGATTTTCGACATGATTCCAATATTTTCCCAATGCATTACCATGTGTTGCAGGGAAAGTAAAAAATCTGATGTGGGCAGCACATGACTTTCGCCGCAGACTCATACTCACGTTCTCTGTATTTCTTCAATAATTCATTAAATTGAGTTTAATTGCACAAAATATTATCCATAATTGTTGTACATTGCACTGAATTTGTACTTTTAATTCAATTTTTGTTTTCATTTGTTAACTGGATTTATTTTCAAAAGTGGCGTAGAGAAAGAACTAAACTATCTCGTAAACGGCTGGACCTAGGGTAATGGGGTTGGTGTTATTTTTTTGATCGTTAAAAATTACTTATAAAGTAAACATTTAATTGATATATTTAAACATATGCAGTCTTTTATATTTAGATTTAACGATTTTTGTGGGCCTTTCCGCAAAAAAAATCAGGTTCTCTTTTTTTAAACATACCAAAATCCAACCAGCACCAGGTTACCCCATACGTGATTTAGTTACCAAATTTTGTGAAATATGGTCCATTAGTTTTTCAGCTAGAATGGATAGAGGCAATGTTTTTATCGCGAATCGTACCAGAATCTAATCAGCATTAGGGTCACCTACAAGGGACTTACCTGCCAGATATTATAAAATTTGGTAAATCAGTTTTTCAGTTAGAGTGGATATAAAATTTACACAGACAAACAGACTGACAAGCAGACATACACACATACACACAGAGAGACACACACACAGACGTCACGCTAAAAAATTCATTTTCGTGTTCTAGAGGTCCGAAAACGTGTAGATCCATCAAAAACTCAAGTTGCGATTTTCAACATGATTTCAATATTTTACCTATACATTACCATGCACTGCAGGGAAAGTAAAAATGAAAATAATGTGCCAATAACTGTTAAAATATCAGAAATTTTGAAATCAAAGAAAATTTCAATCCAACTCGAGAATGAGAGGGAAAGCGAATAGAATAACTTATGGGAGAAAGTTCACAGGTCAGAGGAAGCTCGTCAAGGTCATATATTGGCAGCACGTAGAGATAGATATTGCAGACAACGGTTGCAATGAATTTATGACGTGTGTGTGCAATTTTGCAGAGTATCATAATTGAAGAAAATGTCTCCTACATCGAAATATCATAAATTTAAAATGTCTGATGAATAAGTTTAGACGAATTCATGGCCAGAACTTTAATAAAAATATTTAATTTTTACTTTCCCTGAAATACATGGTAATGTATAGGGAAAGTATTGGAATCATGTCGAAAATCGCAACTCGAGTTTTCGCCAGATCTACACGTTTCAAAACCTGTAGAATACGAAAAAAACATTTTTAGCGTGGCGTCTGTGGGTGTGTCTGTGCAGATTTTGTATCCACTCTAACTAAAGAACTAATTGACCGAATTTCATAAAATTTGGTATGTAAGTCACTTGTGAGCGAATCTGGTGCTAATTAGTTTCGGGCACGATTTGAGATAAAAGAACCCGCCTTTCTTGCGGAATGGCCTGCAAAAGTCTGTATCCACTCTGGCTAAAAAACTAATGGACCGAATTTCACAAAATTCGGTAGATAAATCGCTTATGGGTTAATCTGGTGCTGAATATATTTTGGTATGCTTCGGAAAAAATAATTTGCCTTTTTTGCGAAATGACCCGCAAAAATCGTCAAAATCTAATTAAAAAACTACGTATGCTTAAATATTTCCATTAAATGCTTGTTTAATACGTAATTTTGAAAGAAGAAAATAATAAGATCAAACCCATTATACTAGGACTAGTCGTTCTCGAGATATTTTAGTTTTTTCGTATTTTCTTTACCCTACCTTTGAAAATAAGTCCAGCTACCAAACAAGAACGAAAATTGAATTCAAAGTGAATTAAATTTAATTAAAATAAAGAGAATGTGGATATAAGTCTGCAGGGAAAGTCATGTGCTGCCCACATCAGATTTTTCTTAATTACACTGTTTTAGCAAAATGCACAAAAAAGTAAAAAGTATTTTAGGTATCACAGCATTCGTGATCATATACGACTCAAAATAAAATCGTGGTGAGCTCATGAAAGAATTGTATTTGGACATTAACAGAATTTTAGGGAACAAAGAAGGGATAACATAGAAATGGCATATATAAGGATGATTACATTCAATTTATTTATGTTTTTCTATGGCAATTTTTATTTAACAATCCGTCAATCCTATATATGTTACATTTCTATGTTATCACTGCTATGGCTCCTTTAAATTCTGTTAATGTCCAAACATAATTATTTCATGGGCGCCCCACAGTTTTATTTTGAATCGCATATGACCAAGAATGTCGTGACCGCTAAAAATTGTTTTTACTTTTTGGTGCATGTAATCGTCTAAAACCGTGTAATTTAAAAAGGATTTTTATCATATTTTATTCCTTCTATTTATATAATGGTATCCTTTCTTTAAATATATATATATATATATATATATATATATATATATATATATAGCAAATAAAATTATTAAGGAAAAAATTGGAATCAAGCCAACGGCAAAGCATTAATGGCCGAGTGGGATTGTGACCCCTCGTTCCCGGTTATAGCATGCTATTACACCCAGGTAACACTCCGGGTACCAAATACTTTGCGAAACTTGACTTCCGAAATGGTGCCGAGCCACAAGGCTCTTGGTCTTTTTCATTATGGTTTTTACTTCGGTTTTGCACTTCGGATTTTTCTTCGATACGTGAGTTTTGTACTCACTTCACGGTCAGTGTCTTGTGCTCCACACCATTTCGGAAGTCAAGTTTCGGCAAAGTATTTGGTACCGGGAGTGTTATCTGGGTGTAATAGCATGCTATAACCGGGAACGAGGGGTCACAATCCCCCTCGGCCATTAATGCTTTCCCGTTGACTTGATTCCCATTTTTTCATTAATAAATTTATTTGCTATAACTGCTTTACGTACTTGTGCAGCATTACACCATCTACGTTAAGCCTTTTTCACACTTTTATATGCTTTCGTTTTCTTCATCTGATTACTTTTGTATTATATATATATATATATATATATATATATATATATATAATCTGGTTGAATAATTTTCTGGTTGAAGAAGAAATCCACGTATGCAGATTTCCTCTGGGGAAGAAGAATAACCCTTATGAAAATTTTCGTAATTAGGCGAAATGTAAGGAACTATCCAGGAGTCATTTTTCCGGGTCCGTAGCTTAGACCCCACGATCACCCGATCTGTGGTGTTCTAACTTCTTTTTGTGGAGTTATCTCAAGAGTCTCGTCTATGAATCTGAAGATGAACTCGTAGCCAGAATTTCGGCCGCTGCTGCCGAAGTGCCTGACATGCCTGGTCTGTTCGATACAGTTCACTAATTCCTCCATCGTTGCTGTGGGACATGCATTCAGGTTGGCTGTCGCTCTTTTAAGCCATTATTGTAATTATTGCTTATTGAATGTCATTTTGTAACTTCTAAGTCATTCTTATGTGTTCGGCAAACCTCATCGGTTTCACCATTAAACTCCCACTGGCGCCTTCACGTTTCATTTCCGACCCGGTAAACTATAACGAAAAAAATCTAAATGTGGGCAGCACATGACTTTCCCTGCAGACTTATTTTTACATATACACATTATATACACATTCTCTTTATTTCAATTAAATTTTATTCACTTTAAATTCAATTTTCGTTCTCATTTGATAACTGGACTTATTTTCAAAGGTGGCGTGAGGAAAATACGAAAAAAACTAATATATCTCGAGAACGGCTAGTCCTAGTGTAATGGGGTTGGTCTTATTCTATTCTTCGTTAAAAATTACGTATTAAACAAGCTTTTAATGGATATATTTGAGCATACGTAGCTTTTTAGTTTAGATTTTGACAATTTTTGCGGGCCATTCTGCAAGAAAGGGCAGGTTATTTTTTTCTGAATCGTACCAAAATCTAATCAGCACTAGGGAGACCTATACGTGACTCATCTACTGAATTTTGTGAAATTCGGTCCATTAGTTTTTGAGCTAGAGTGGATACAAGCTTTTGCGGGCCATTTCGCAAAAAAACGGCAGTTTCTTCTATCCCGAATCGTACCCAAAACTAATCAGCACCAGACTCGCCCACAAGTGACCTACCTACAAAATTTTGTGGAATTCGGTGCATTAGTTTTTTAGTTAGAGTGAATACAAAGTCTGCACAGACAGAGAGACAGACAGACACACGCACAGACGTCACGCTAAAAATGTTTTCTTCGTATTCTAGAGGTCTTGAAACGTGTAGATCCGTCGAAAACTCGAATTGCGATTTTCGACATGATTCCAATACTTTCCCTATACATTACCAAGTATTGCAGGGAAAGTAAAAATCTGATGTGGGCAGCACATGACTTTCCCTTCAGACTTGTATCCACGTTCAATTTATTTCTTCAATAATTCCTTAAATTGAATTTAATTGCACAAAATAACAACCATAACTATTTAAAATTGCACTGAATTTGCACTTTTAACTCAATTTCCAAAGGTGGCGTGTAGAAAATACGAAAAAACTAAAATATTTCGAGAACGGCTAGTCCTAGTGTAATGGGGTTGGTGTTATTTATTTCTTCGTTAAAAATTACGTATAAAAAAGCATTTAATAGATTTATTTGAGCATACATAGTGTTTTATTTTAGATTTTGACGATTTTTTTCGGGCCATTTTGCGACAGATTATTTTTTTCCGAATCATACCAAAATCTAATCAGTATCAGAGTAGCCCATAAGCGACTTAACTACCGAATTTTGTGAAATTCGGTCCATTAGTTTTTGATTTAGAATGGATAAATACATTTCACAGACAGACACACACACACAAACGCCATTCTAAAAATGGTTTTTTCGAATTCTAGAGGTCTCGAAATGTGTAGATCCGTCAAAAACTCGAGTTGCGATTTTCGGCACGATTCCTATACTTTCCCTATACATTACCATGTGTTGGAGGAAAGTAATATATGAAAGGAGTGGTGTTTTACACCAATCTATAACAAGTAACATAGATAATTAAACTTTCCATGCAATACATTGTAATGTATAGGGAAAGTAATTGAATCATGTATCGAAAATCGCAACTCGAGTTTTCGACATATCTACACGTTTCGTGACCTCTAGAATACGAAAAAATTATTTTCAGCGTGACGTATGTATGTGTGTCTGTGTGTCTGCTGTGTGTCGGTGTGTATATCGGTTTGTCTGTGTGTCTATCTGTCTGTCTGTGCAGATTTTGTATCCACTCTACTAAACTAAAATTAAAAATCTGATGTGGGCAGCACATGACTTTCCCTGCAGACTTATATCGACGATCTCTTTATTTTAATTAAATTTAATTCACTTTTAATCCAATTTTCGTTCTCATTTGATAACGACTTATTTTCAAAGATGGTGTAGAGAAAATACAAAAAACATAAAATATCTCAAGAACGGCTAGTCCCAGTGTAATGGGGTTGGTCTGATTCTTTTCTTAGTTAAAAATTACATTTTAAATGACCGTTTAATTGATATATTTGAGCATACGTAGTTCTTTATTTTAAATTTTGGCGATTTTTGCGGGCCATTTTGCAAAAAAATGCAGGTTATTCTTTTTCGAATCGTACCAAAATCTAATCAGCACCAACGTGACCCTCAAGCGGCTTATATTCCAAATTTTGTGAATTTCGGGCCATTGGATTTTCAGCTAGAGGAGGATATAAGCCTTTGCGGACCATTTCGCAAAAGAAGGCGGGTTCTTTTATCCCGAATTATACCCAAAACTAATCAGCACCAGATTCGCTCACAAGTGACATACCTACCGAATTTTATGAAATTCGGTCGATTAGTTTTTTAGTTGGAGTGGATACAAAATCTGCACAGACAGACAGACAGACAGACACAGAGACACACAAACAGACGTTACGCTAAAAATAGTTTTTCGTATTCTAGAGGTCTCGAAACGTGTAGATCCGTCGAAAACTCGAGTTGCGATTTTCGACATGATTCCAATACTTTCCCTATATATTACCATGTATTGCAGGGAAAGTAAAAAAGTAATGGTACGATACGGAATAAAAGAACCCGCCCTTTTTTTTGCGAAATTGCCCGCAAATGCTTGTATCCAATCTATTTGAAAAACTAATGGACAGTATTTCACAAAATTCGGTGGGTAAGTCACTTTTGGGTCACTCTGGTGCTGATTAGATTTTGACATGATTTGGAAAAAAATAGCCTGTCCTTTTTTGCCAAATGGCCCACAAAACTCGTCGAAATCTAAAATAAAAAACTACGTATGATCAAAGATATCCAATAAATGCTTGTTTTATACATAATTTATAATGAAGAAATGAATAAGACCAACCCCATTACACTATAGCCGTTAATGTTTTCATGGCCGTTAATTTTTTCATAATGTTAATTTTTTCATTTATATGTGAATAATTTATATGTGAATTTTTTATATCTGAATATAAATCATTTTATAATGAATTTTATAATGAATTTTATAAAAATTTTTATAATGAATCATTTATATGTGAATAAAAATAATGTTAATTTTTCCATATATCGATGAATAAGACCAACCCCATTACACTATAGCCGTTAATGTTTTCATAGCCGTTAATTTTTTCATAATGTGAAAGATTCAAAATACAGGAAATGATGAGGTCATGTGCTCACATGACATCATATGTGGCAACATATGATGTCATGTGAGGCATATCATAGCCGTGACTGTTTTCATATCCCTACTACTTCCATCCTAACAATCCCGTAGTTATTGAATTGAGCTACAACTGAAATACGCCCATTCAACATCAACACCGGTTTGATGTGAGACGTACTTCAGGAGGGACTTCTCACAACATACCTCTCCCGATTTACGCCCATTCAACACCATATTCCGATGTCATGTGAGGCATATCATAGCCGTGACTGTTTTCATGGCCCTACTACTTCCATCCACTTAATCCCGTAGTTATTGAATTCAGCTACAACTGAAATACGCCCATTCAACATCAACACCGGTTTGATGTGAGACGTACTTCAGGAGGGACTTCTCACAGCATACCTCTCCCGATTTACGCCCATTCAACACCATATTCCGATGTCATGTGAGGCATATCATAGCCGTGACTGTTTTCATGGCCCTACTACTTCCATCCACACAATCCCGTAGTTATTGAATTCAGCTACAACTGAAATACGCCCATTCAACATCAACACCGGTTTGAAGTGAGACGTACTTCAGGAGGGACTTCTCACAACATACCTCTCCCGATTTACGCCCATTCAACACCATATTCCGATGTCATGTGAGGCATATCATAGCCGTGACTGTTTTCATGGCCCTACTACTTCCATCCACACAATCCCGCAGTTATTGAATTCAGCTACAACTGAAATACGCCCATTCAACATCAACACCGGTTTGATGTGAGACGTACTTCAGGAGGGACTTCTCACAACATACCTCTCCCGATTTACGCCCATTCAACACCATATTCCGATGTTATGTGAGGCATATCATAGCCGTGACTGTTTTCATGGCCCTACTACTTCCATCCACAAAATCCCGTAGTTATTGAATTCAGCTACAACTGAAATACGCCCATTCAACATCAACACCGGTTTGATGTGAGACGTACTTCAGGAGGGACTTCTCACAACATACCTCTCCCGATTTACGCCCATTCAACACCATATTCCGATGTCATGTGAGGCATATCATAGCCGTGACTGTTTTCATGGCCCTACTACTTCCATCCACACAAGCCCGTAGTTATTGAATTCAGCTACAACTGAAATACGCCCATTCAACATCAACACCGGTTTGATGTGAGACGTACTTCAGGAGGGACTTCTCACAACATACCTCTCCCGATTTACGCCCATTCAACACCATATTCCGATGTCATGTGAGGCATATCATAGCCGTGACTGTTTTCATGGCCCTACTACTTCCATCCACACAATCCCGTAGTTATTGAATTCAGCTACAACTGAAATACGCCCATTCAACATCAACACCGGTTTGATGTGAGACGTACTTCAGGCGGGACTTCTCACAACATGCCTCTCCCGATTTACGCCCGTTCAACACCATATTCCGATGTCATGTGAGGCATATCATAGCCGTGACTGTTTTCATGGCCCTACTACTTCCATCCACACAATCCCGTAGTTATTGAATTCAGCTACAACTGAAATACGCCCATTCAACATCAACACCGGTTTGATGTGAGACGTACTTCAGGAGGGACTTCTCACAAAATACCTCTCCCGATTTACGCCCATTCAACACCATATTCCGATGTCATGTGAGGCATATCATAGCCGTGACTGTTTTCATGACCCTACTACTTCCATCCACACAATCCCGTAGTTATTGAATTCAGCTACAACTGAAATACGCCCATTCAACATCAACACCGGTTTGATGTGAAACGTACTTCAAGAGGGACTTCTCACAACATGCCTCTCCCGATTTACGCCCATTCAACACCATATTCCGATGTCATGTGAGGCATATCATAGCCGTGACTGTTTTCATGGCCCTACTACTTCCATCCACACAATCCCGTAGTTATTGAATTCAGCTACAACTGAAATACGCCCATTCAACATCAACACCGGTTTGATGTGAGACGTACTTCAGGAGGGACTTCTCACAACATACCTCTCCCGATTTACGCCCATTCAACACCATATTCCGATGTCATGTGAGGCATATCATAGCCGTGACTGTTTTCATGGCCCTACTACTTCCATCCACACAATCCCGTAGTTATTGAATTCAGCTACAACTGAAATACGCCCATTCAACATCAACACCGGTTTGAAGTGAGACGTACTTCAGGAGGGACTTCTCACAACATACCTCTCCCGATTTACGCCCATTCAACACCATATTCCGATGTCATGTGAGGCATATCATAGCCGTGACTGTTTTCATGGCCCTACTACTTCCATCCACACAATCCCGCAGTTATTGAATTCAGCTACAACTGAAATACGCCCATTCAACATCAACACCGGTTTGATGTGAGACGTACTTCAGGAGGGACTTCTCACAACATACCTCTCCCGATTTACGCCCATTCAACACCATATTCCGATGTTATGTGAGGCATATCATAGCCGTGACTGTTTTCATGGCCCTACTACTTCCATCCACAAAATCCCGTAGTTATTGAATTCAGCTACAACTGAAATACGCCCATTCAACATCAACACCGGTTTGATGTGAGACGTACTTCAGGAGGGACTTCTCACAACATACCTCTCCCGATTTACGCCCATTCAACACCATATTCCGATGTCATGTGAGGCATATCATAGCCGTGACTGTTTTCATGGCCCTACTACTTCCATCCACACAAGCCCGTAGTTATTGAATTCAGCTACAACTGAAATACGCCCATTCAACATCAACACCGGTTTGATGTGAGACGTACTTCAGGAGGGACTTCTCACAACATACCTCTCCCGATTTACGCCCATTCAACACCATATTCCGATGTCATGTGAGGCATATCATAGCCGTGACTGTTTTCATGGCCCTACTACTTCCATCCACACAATCCCGTAGTTATTGAATTCAGCTACAACTGAAATACGCCCATTCAACATCAACACCGGTTTGATGTGAGACGTACTTCAGGCGGGACTTTTCACAACATGCCTCTCCCGATTTACGCCCGTTCAACACCATATTCCGATGTCATGTGAGGCATATCATAGCCGTGACTGTTTTCATGGCCCTACTACTTCCATCCACACAATCCCGTAGTTATTGAATTCAGCTACAACTGAAATACGCCCATTCAACATCAACACCGGTTTGATGTGAGACGTACTTCAGGAGGGACTTCTCACAAAATACCTCTCCCGATTTACGCCCATTCAACACCATATTCCGATGTCATGTGAGGCATATCATAGCCGTGACTGTTTTCATGACCCTACTACTTCCATCCACACAATCCCGTAGTTATTGAATTCAGCTACAACTGAAATACGCCCATTCAACATCAACACCGGTTTGATGTGAAACGTACTTCAAGAGGGACTTCTCACAACATGCCTCTCCCGATTTACGCCCATTCAACACCATATTCCGATGTCATGTGAGGCATATCATAGCCGTGACTGTTTTCATGGCCCTACTACTTCCATCCACACAATCCCGTAGTTATTGAATTCAGCTACAACTGAAATACGCCCATTCAACATCAACACCGGTTTGATGTGAGACGTACTTCAGGAGGGACTTCTCACAACATACCTCTCCCGATTTACGCCCATTCAACACCATATTCCGATGTCATGTGAGGCATATCATAGCCGTGACTGTTTTCATGGCCCTACTACTTCCATCCACACAATCCCGTAGTTATTGAATTCAGCTACAACTGAAATACGCCCATTCAACATCAACACCGGTTTGATGTGAGACGTACTTCAGGAGGGACTTCTCGCAACATACCTCTCCCGATTTACGCCCATTCAACACCATATTCCGATGTCATGTGAGGCATATCATAGCCGTGACTGTTTTCATGGCCCTACTACTTCCATCCACACAATCCCGTAGTTATATAATTCAGCTACAACTGAAATACGCCCATTCAACATCAACACCGGTTTGATGTGAGACGTACTTCAGGAGGGACTTCTCACAACATGCCTCTCCCGATTTACGCCCATTCAACACCATATTCCGATGTCATGTGAGGCATATCATAGCCGTGACTGTTTTCATGGTCCTACTACTTCCATCCACACAATCCCGTAGTTATTGAATTCAGCTACAACTGAAATACGCCCATTCAACATCAACACCGGTTTGATGTGAGACGTACTTCAGGAGGGACTTCTCACAACATACCTCTCCCGATTTACGCCCATTCAACACCATATTCCGATGTCATGTGAGGCATATCATAGCCGTGACTGTTTTCATGACCCTACTACTTCCATCCACACAATCCCGTAGTTATTGAATTCAGCTACAACTGAAATACGCCCATTCAACATCAACACCGGTTTGATGTGAGACGTACTTCAGGAGGGACTTCTCACAACATGCCTCTCCCGATTTACGCCCATTCAACACCATATTCCGATGTCATGTGAGGCATATCATAGCCTTGACTGTTTTCATGGCCCTACTACTTCCATCCACACAATCCGGTAGTTATTGAATTCAGCTACAACTGAAATACGCCCATTCAACATCAACACCGGTTTGATGTGAGACGTACTTCAGGAGGGACTTCTCACAACATGCCTCTCCCGATTTACGCCCATTCAACACCATATTCCGATGTCATGTGAGGCATATCATACCCGTGACTGTTTTCATGGCCCTACTACTTCCATCCACACAATCCCGTAGTTATTGAATTCAGCTACAACTGAAATACGCCCATTCAACATCAACACCGGTTTGATGTGAGACGTACTTCAGGAGGGACTTCTCACAACATACCTCTCCCGATTTACGCCCATTCAACACCATATTCCGATGTCATGTGAGGCATATCATAGCCGTGACTGTTTTCATGGCCCTACTACTTCCATCCACACAATCCCGTAGTTATTGAATTCAGCTACAACTGAAATACGCCCATTCAACATCAACACCGGTTTGATGTGAGACGTACTTCAGGAGGGACTTCGCACAACATACCTCTCCAGATTTACGCCCATTCAACACCATATTCCGATGTCATGTGAGGCATATCATAGCCGTGACTGTTTTCATGGCCCTACTACTTCCAACCACACAATCCCGTAGTTATTGAATTCAGCTACAACTGAAATACGCCCATTCAACATCAACACCGGTTTGATGTGAGACGTACTTCAGGAGGGACTTCTCACAACATACCTCTCCCGATTTACGCCCATTCAACACCATATTCCGATGTCATGTGAGGCATATCATAGCCGTGACTGTTTTCATGACCCTACTACTTCCATCCACACAATCCCGTAGTTATTGAATTCAGCTACAACTGAAATACGCCCATTCAACATCAACACCGGTTTGATGTGAGACGTACTTCAGGAGGGACTTCTCACAACATGCCTCTCCCGATTTACGCCCATTCAACACCATATTCCGATGTCATGTGAGGCATATCATAGCCTTGACTGTTTTCATGGCCCTACTACTTCCATCCACACAATCCGGTAGTTATTGAATTCAGTTACAACTGAAATACGCCCATTCAACATCAACACCGGTTTGATGTGAGACGTACTTCAGGAGGGACTTCTCACAACATGCCTCTCCCGATTTACGCCCATTCAACACCATATTCCGATGTCATGTGAGGCATATCATACCCGTGACTGTTTTCATGGCCCTACTACTTCCATCCACACAATCCCGTAGTTATTGAATTCAGCTACAACTGAAATACGCCCATTCAACATCAACACCGGTTTGATGTGAGACGTACTTCAGGAGGGACTTCTCACAACATACCTCTCCCGATTTACGCCCATTCAACACCATATTCCGATGTCATGTGAGGCATATCATAGCCGTGACTGTTTTCATGGCCCTACTACTTCCATCCACACAATCCCGTAGTTATTGAATTCAGCTACAACTGAAATACGCCCATTCAACATCAACACCGGTTTGATGTGAGACGTACTTCAGGAGGGACTTCGCACAACATACCTCTCCCGATTTACGCCCATTCAACACCATATTCCGATGTCATGTGAGGCATATCATAGCCGTGACTGTTTTCATGGCCCTACTACTTCCAACCACACAATCCCGTAGTTATTGAATTCAGCTACAACTGAAATACGCCCATTCAACATCAACACCGGTTTGATGTGAGACGTACTTCAGGAGGGACTTCTCACAACATACCTCTCCCGATTTACGCCCATTCAACACCATATTCCGATGTCATGTGAGACATATCATAGCCGTGACTGTTTTCATGGCCCTACTACTTCCATCCACACAATCCCGTAGTTATTGAATTCAGCTACAGCTGAAATACGCCCATTCAACATCAACACCGGTTTGATGTGAGACGTACTTCAGGAGGGATTTCTCACAACATGCCTCTCCCGATTTACGCCCATTCAACACCATATTCCGATGTCATGTGAGGCATATCATAGCCGTCACTGTTTTCATGGCCCTACTACTTCCATCCACACAATCCCGTAGTTATTGAATTCAGCTACAACTGAAATACGCCCATTCAACATCAACACCGGTTTGATGTGAGACGTACTTCAGGAGGGACTTCTCACAACATACCTCTCCCGATTTACGCCCATTCAACACCATATTCCGATGTCATGTGAGGCATATCATAGCCGTGACTGTTTTCATGGCCCTACTACTTCCATCCACACAATCCCGTAGTTATTGAATTCAGCTACAACTGAAATACGCCCATTCAACATCAACACCGGTTTGATGTGAGACGTACTTCAGGAGGGACTTCTCGCAACATACCTCTCCCGATTTACGCCCATTCAACACCATATTCCGATGTCATGTGAGGCATATCATAGCCGTGACTGTTTTCATGGCCCTACTACTTCCATCCACACAATCCCGTAGTTATTGAATTCAGCTACAACTGAAATACGCCCATTCAACATCAACACCGGTTTGATGTGAGACGTACTTCAGGAGGGACTTCTCACAACATACCTCTCCCGATTTACGCCCATTCAACACCATATTCCGATGTCATGTGAGGCATATCATAGCCGTGACTGTTTTCATGGCCCTACTACTTCCATCCACACAATCCCGTAGTTATTGAATTCAGCTACAACTGAAATACGCCCATTCAACATCAACACCGGTTTGATGTGAGACGTACTTCAGGAGGGACTTCTCACAACATACCTCTCCCGATTTAAGCCCATTCAACACCATATTCCGATGTCATGTGAGGCATATCATAGCCGTGACTGTTTTCATGGCCCTACTACTTCCATCCACACATTCCCGTAGTTATTGAATTCAGCTACAACTGAAATACGCCCATTCAACATCAACACCGATTTGATGTGAGACCTACTTCAGGAGGGACTTCTCACAACATGCCTCTCGTGATTTACGCCCATTCAACACCATATTCCGATGTCATGTGAGGCATATCATAGCCTTGACTGTTTTCATGGCCCTACTACTTCCATCCACACAATCCGGTAGTTATTGAATTCAGCTACAACTGAAATACGCCCATTCAACATCAACACCGGTTTGATGTGTGACGTACTTCAGGAGGGACTTCTCACAACATGCCTCTCCCGATTTACGCCCATTCAACACCATATTCCGATGTCATGTGAGGCATATCATAGCCGTGACTGTTTTCATGGCCCTACTACTTCCATCCACACAATCCCGTAGTTATTGAATTCAGCTACAACTGAAATACGCCCATTCAACATCAACACCGGTTTGATGTGAGACGTACTGCAGGAGGGACTTCGCACAACATACCTCTCCCGATTTACGCCCATTCAACACCATATTCCGATGTCATGTGAGGCATATCATAGCCGTGACTGTTTTCATGGCCCTACTACTTCCATCCACACAATCCCGTAGTTATTGAATTCAGCTACAACTGAAATACGCCCATTCAACATCAACACCGGTTTGATGTGAGACGTACTTCAGGAGGGACTTCGCACAACATACCTCTCCCGATTTACGCCCATTCAACACCATATTCCGATGTCATGTGAGGCATATCATAGCCGTGACTGTTTTCATGGCCCTACTACTTCCATCCACACAATCCCGTAGTTATTGAATTCAGCTACAACTGAAATACGCCCATTCAACATCAACACCGGTTTGATGTGAGACGTACTTCAGGAGGGACTTCTCACAACATACCTCTCCCGATTTACGCCCATTCAACACCATATTCCGATGTCATGTGAGGCATATCATAGCCGTGACTGTTTTCATGGCCCTACTACTTCCATCCACACAATCCCGTAGTTATTGAATTCAGCTACAGCTGAAATACGCCCATTCAACATCAACACCGGTTTGATGTGAGACGTACTTCAGGAGGGACTTCTCACAACATGCCTCTCCCGATTTACGCCCATTCAACACCATATTCCGATGTCATGTGAGGCATATCATAGCCGTGACTGTTTTCATGGCCCTACTACTTCCATCCACACAATCCCGTAGTTATTGAATTCAGCTACAACTGAAATACGCCCATTCAACATCAACACCGGTTTGATGTGAGACGTACTTCAGGAGGGACTTCTCACAACATGCCTCTCCCGATTTACGCCCATTCAACACCATATTCCGATGTCATGTGAGGCATATCATAGCCGTGACTGTTTTCATGGCCCTACTACTTCCATCCACACAATCCCGTAGTTATTGAATTCAGCTACAACTGAAATACGCCCATTCAACATCAACACCGGTTTGATGTGAGACGTACTTCAGGAGGGACTTCGCACAACATACCTCTCCCGATTTACGCCCATTCAACACCATATTCCGATGTCATGTGAGGCATATCATAGCCGTGACTGTTTTCATGGCCCTACTACTTCCATCCACACAATCCCGTAGTTATTGAATTCAGCTACAACTGAAATACGCCCATTCAACATCAACACCGGTTTGATGTGAGACGTACTTCAGGAGGGACTTCTCACAACATACCTCTCCCGATTTACGCCCATTCAACACCATATTCCGATGTCATGTGAGGCATATCATAGCCGTGACTGTTTTCATGGCCCTACTACTTCCATCCACACAATCCCGTAGTTATTGAATTCAGCTACAGCTGAAATACGCCCATTCAACATCAACACCGGTTTGATGTGAGACGTACTTCAGGAGGGACTTCTCACAACATGCATCTCCCGATTTACGCCCATTCAACACCATATTCCGATGTCATGTGAGGCATATCATAGCCGTGACTGTTTTCATGGCCCTACTACTTCCATCCACACAATCCCGTAGTTATTGAATTCAGCTACAACTGAAATACGCCCATTCAACATCAACACCGGTTTGATGTGAGACGTACTTCAGGAGGGACTTCTCACAACATACCTCTCCCGATTTACGCCCATTCAACACCATATTCCGATGTCATGTGAGGCATATCATAGCCGTGACTGTTTTCATGGCCCTACTACTTCCATCCACACAATCCCGTAGTTATTGAATTCAGATACAACTGAAATACGCCCATTCAACATCAACACCGGTTTGATGTGAGACGTACTTCAGGAGGGACTTCTCGCAACATACCTCTCCCGATTTACGCCCATTCAACACCATATTCCGATGTCATGTGAGGCATATCATAGCCGTGACTGTTTTCATGGCCCTACTACTTCCATCCACACAATCCCGTAGTTATTGAATTCAGCTACAACTGAAATACGCCCATTCAACATCAACACCGGTTTGATGTGAGACGTACTTCAGGAGGGACTTCTCACAACATACCTCTCCCGATTTACGCCCATTCAACACCATATTCCGATGTCATGTGAGGCATATCATAGCCGTGACTGTTTTCATGGCCCTACTACTTCCATCCACACAATCCCGTAGTTATTGAATTCAGCTACAACTGAAATACGCCCATTCAACATCAACACCGGTTTGATGTGAGACGTACTTCAGGAGGGACTTCGCACAACATACCTCTCCCGATTTACGCCCATTCAACACCATATTCCGATGTCATGTGAGGCATATCATAGCCGTGACTGTTTTCATGGCCCTACTACTTCCATCCACACAATCCCGTAGTTATTGAATTCAGCTACAACTGAAATACGCCCATTCAACATCAACACCGGTTTGATGTGAGACGTACTTCAGGAGGGACTTCTCACAACATACCTCTCCCGATTTACGCCCATTCAACACCATATTCCGATGTCATGTGAGGCATATCATAGCCGTGACTGTTTTCATGGCCCTACTACTTCCATCCACACAATCCCGTAGTTATTGAATTCAGCTACAGCTGAAATACGCCCATTCAACATCAACACCGGTTTGATGTGAGACGTACTTCAGGAGGGACTTCTCACAACATGCCTCTCCCGATTTACGCCCATTCAACACCATATTCCGATGTCATGTGAGGCATATCATAGCCGTGACTGTTTTCATGGCCCTACTACTTCCATCCACACAATCCCGTAGTTATTGAATTCAGCTACAACTGAAATACGCCCATTCAACATCAACACCGGTTTGATGTGAGACGTACTTCAGGAGGGACTTCTCACAACATGCCTCTCCCGATTTACGCCCATTCAACACCATATTCCGATGTCATGTGAGGCATATCATAGCCGTGACTGTTTTCATGGCCCTACTACTTCCATCCACACAATCCCGTAGTTATTGAATTCAGCTACAACTGAAATACGCCCATTCAACATCAACACCGGTTTGATGTGAGACGTACTTCAGGAGGGACTTCGCACAACATACCTCTCCCGATTTACGCCCATTCAACACCATATTCCGATGTCATGTGAGGCATATCATAGCCGTGACTGTTTTCATGGCCCTACTACTTCCATCCACACAATCCCGTAGTTATTGAATTCAGCTACAACTGAAATACGCCCATTCAACATCAACACCGGTTTGATGTGAGACGTACTTCAGGAGGGACTTCTCACAACATACCTCTCCCGATTTACGCCCATTCAACACCATATTCCGATGTCATGTGAGGCATATCATAGCCGTGACTGTTTTCATGGCCCTACTACTTCCATCCACACAATCCCGTAGTTATTGAATTCAGCTACAGCTGAAATACGCCCATTCAACATCAACACCGGTTTGATGTGAGACGTACTTCAGGAGGGACTTCTCACAACATGCCTCTCCCGATTTACGCCCATTCAACACCATATTCCGATGTCATGTGAGGCATATCATAGCCGTGACTGTTTTCATGGCCCTACTACTTCCATCCACACAATCCCGTAGTTATTGAATTCAGCTACAACTGAAATACGCCCATTCAACATCAACACCGGTTTGATGTGAGACGTACTTCAGGAGGGACTTCTCACAACATACCTCTCCCGATTTACGCCCATTCAACACCATATTCCGATGTCATGTGAGGCATATCATAGCCGTGACTGTTTTCATGGCCCTACTACTTCCATCCACACAATCCCGTAGTTATTGAATTCAGATACAACTGAAATACGCCCATTCAACATCAACACCGGTTTGATGTGAGACGTACTTCAGGAGGGACTTCTCGCAACATACCTCTCCCGATTTACGCCCATTCAACACCATATTCCGATGTCATGTGAGGCATATCATAGCCGTGACTGTTTTCATGGCCCTACTACTTCCATCCACACAATCCCGTAGTTATTGAATTCAGCTACAACTGAAATACGCCCATTCAACATCAACACCGGTTTGATGTGAGACGTACTTCAGGAGGGACTTCTCACAACATACCTCTCCCGATTTACGCCCATTCAACACCATATTCCGATGTCATGTGAGGCATATCATAGCCGTGACTGTTTTCATGGCCCTACTACTTCCATCCACACAATCCCGTAGTTATTGAATTCAGCTACAACTGAAATACGCCCATTCAACATCAACACCGGTTTGATGTGAGACGTACTTCAGGAGGGACTTCTCACAACATACCTCTCCCGATTTACGCCCATTCAACACCATATTCCGATGTCATGTGAGGCATATCATAGCCGTGACTGTTTTCATGGCCCTACTACTTCCATCCACACAATCCCGTAGTTATTGAATTCAGCTACAGCTGAAATACGCCCATTCAACATCAACACCGGTTTGATGTGAGACGTACTTCAGGAGGGACTTCTCACAACATGCCTCTCCCGATTTACGCCCATTCAACACCATATTCCGATGTCATGTGAGGCATATCATAGCCGTGACTGTTTTCATGGCCCTACTACTTCCATCCACACAATCCCGTAGTTATTGAATTCAGCTACAACTGAAATACGCCCATTCAACATCAACACCGGTTTGATGTGAGACGTACTTCAGGAGGGACTTCTCACAACATGCCTCTCCCGATTTACGCCCATTCAACACCATATTCCGATGTCATGTGAGGCATATCATAGCCGTGACTGTTTTCATGGCCCTACTACTTCCATCCACACAATCCCGTAGTTATTGAATTCAGCTACAACTGAAATACGCCCATTCAACATCAACACCGGTTTGATGTGAGACGTACTTCAGGAGGGACTTCGCACAACATACCTCTCCCGATTTACGTCCATTCAACACCATATTCCGATGTCATGTGAGGCATATCATAGCCGTGACTGTTTTCATGGCCCTACTACTTCCATCCACACAATCCCGTAGTTATTGAATTCAGCTACAACTGAAATACGCCCATTCAACATCAACACCGGTTTGATGTGAGACGTACTTCAGGAGGGACTTCTCACAACATACCTCTCCCGATTTACGCCCATTCAACACCATATTCCGATGTCATGTGAGGCATATCATAGCCGTGACTGTTTTCATGGCCCTACTACTTCCATCCACACAATCCCGTAGTTATTGAATTCAGCTACAGCTGAAATACGCCCATTCAACATCAACACCGGTTTGATGTGAGACGTACTTCAGGAGGGACTTCTCACAACATGCCTCTCCCGATTTACGCCCATTCAACACCATATTCCGATGTCATGTGAGGCATATCATAGCCGTGACTGTTTTCATGGCCCTACTACTTCCATCCACACAATCCCGTAGTTATTGAATTCAGCTACAACTGAAATACGCCCATTCAACATCAACACCGGTTTGATGTGAGACGTACTTCAGGAGGGACTTCGCACAACATACCTCTCCCGATTTACGCCCATTCAACATCATATTCCGATGTCATGTGAGGCATATCATAGCCGTGACTGTTTTCATGGCCCTACTACTTCCATCCACACAATCCCGTAGTTATTGAATTCAGCTACAGCTGAAATACGCCCATTCAACATCAACACCGGTTTGATGTGAGACGTACTTCAGGAGGGACTTCTCACAACATGCCTCTCCCGATTTACGCCCATTCAACACCATATTCCGATGTCATGTGAGGCATATCATAGCCGTGACTGTTTTCATGGCCCTACTACTTCCATCCACACAATCCCGTAGTTATTGAATTCAGCTACAACTGAAATACGCCCATTCAACATCAACACCGGTTTGATGTGAGACGTACTTCAGGAGGGACTTCTCACAACATGCCTCTCCCGATTTACGCCCATTCTACACCATATTCCGATGTCATGTGAGGCATATCATAGCCGTGACTGTTTTCATGGCCCTACTACTTCCATCCACACAATCCCGTAGTTATTGAATTCAGCTACAACTGAAATACGCCCATTCAACATCAACACCGGTTTGATGTGAGACGTACTTCAGGAGGGACTTCTCACAACATACCTCTCCCGATTTACGCCCATTCAACACCATATTCCGATGTCATGTGAGGCATATCATAGCCGTGACTGTTTTCATGGCCCTACTACTTCCATCCACACAATCCCGTAGTTATTGAATTCAGATACAACTGAAATACGCCCATTCAACATCAACACCGGTTTGATGTGAGACGTACTTCAGGAGGGACTTCTCGCAACATACCTCTCCCGATTTACGCCCATTCAACACCATATTCCGATGTCATGTGAGGCATATCATAGCCGTGACTCTTTTCATGGCCCTACTACTTCCATCCACACAATCCCGTAGTTATTGAATTCAGCTACAACTGAAATACGCCCATTCAACATCAACACCGGTTTGATGTGAGACGTACTTCAGGAGGGACTACTCACAACATACCTCTCCCGATTTACGCCCATTCAACACCATATTCCGATGTCATGTGAGGCATATCATAGCCGTGACTGTTTTCACGGCCCTACTACTTCCATCCACACAATCCCGTAGTTATTGAATTCAGCTACAACTGAAATACGCCCATTCAACATCAACACCGGTTTGATGTGAGACGTACTTCAGGAGGGACTTCTCACAACATACCTCTCCCGATTTACGCCCATTCAACACCATATTCCGATGTCATGTGAGGCATATCATAGCCGTGACTGTTTTCACGGCCCTACTACTTCCATCCACACAATCCCGTAGTTATTGAATTCAGCTACAACTGAAATACGCCCATTCAACATCAACACCGGTTTGATGTGAGACGTACTTCAGGAGGGACTTCTCACAACATACCTCTCCCTATTTACGCCCATTCAACACCATATTCCGATGTCATGTGAGGCATATCATAGCCGTGACTGTTTTCATGGCCCTACTACTTCCATCCACACAATCCCGTAGTTATTGAATTCAGCTACAACTGAAATACGCCCATTCAACATCAACACCGGTTTGATGTGAGACGTACTTCAGGAGGGACTTCTCACAACATACCTCTCCCGATTTACGCCCATTCAACACCATATTCCGATGTCATGTGAGGCATATCATAGCCGTGACTGTTTTCATGGCCCTACTACTTCCATCCACACAATCCCGTAGTTATTGAATTCAGCTACAACTGAAATACGCCCATTCAACATCAACACCGGTTTGATGTGAGACGTACTTCAGGAGGGACTTCTCATAACATACCTCTCCCGATTTACGCCCATTCAACACCATATTCCGATGTCATGTGAGGCATATCATAGCCGTGACTGTTTTCATGGCCCTACTACTTCCATCCACACAATCCCGTAGTTATTGAATTCAGCTACAACTGAAATACGCCCATTCAACATCAACACCGGTTTGATGTGAGACGTACTTCAGGAGGGACTTCTCACAACATACCTCTCCCGATTTACGCCCATTCAACACCATATTCCGATGTCATGTGAGGCATATCATAGCCGTGACTGTTTTCATGGCCCTACTACTTCCATCCACACAATCCCGTAGTTATTGAATTCAGCTACAACTGAAATACGCCCATTCAACATCAACACCGGTTTGATGTGAGACGTACTTCAGGAGGGACTTCTCATAACATACCTCTCCCGATTTACGCCCATTCAACACCATATTCCGATGTCATGTGAGGCATATCATAGCCGTGACTGTTTTCATGGCCCTACTACTTCCATCCACACAATCCCGTAGTTATTGAATTCAGCTACAACTGAAATACGCCCATTCAACATCAACACCGGTTTGATGTGAGACGTACTTCAGGAGGGACTTCTCACAACATACCTCTCCCGATTTACGCCCATTCAACACCATATTCCGATGTCATGTGAGGCATATCATAGCCGTGACTGTTTTCATGGCCCTACTACTTCCATCCACACAATCCCGTAGTTATTGAATTCAGCTACAACTGAAATACGCCCATTCAACATCAACACCGGTTTGATGTGAGACGTACTTCAGGAGGGAGATCTCATAACATACCTCTCCCGATTTACGCCCATTCAACACCATATTCCGATGTCATGTGAGGCATATCATAGCCGTGACTGTTTTCATGGCCCTACTACTTCCATCCACACAATCCCGTAGTTATTGAATTCAGCTACAGCTGAAATACGCCCATTCAACATCAACACCGGTTTGATGTGAGACGTACTTCAGGAGGGACTTCTCACAACATGCCTCTCCCGATTTACGCCCATTCAACACCATATTCCGATGTCATGTGAGGCATATCATAGCCGTGACTGTTTTCATGGCCCTACTACTTCCATCCACACAATCCCGTAGTTATTGAATTCAGCTACAACTGAAATACGCCCATTCAACATCAACACCGGTTTGATGTGAGACGTACTTCAGGAGGGACTTCTCACAATATGCCTCTCCCGATTTACGCCCATTCAACACCATATTCCGATGTCATGTGAGGCATATCATAGCCGTGACTGTTTTCATGGCCCTACTACTTCCATCCACACAATCCCGTAGTTATTGAATTCAGCTACAACTGAAATACGCCCATTCAACATCAACACCGGTTTGATGTGAGACGTACTTCAGGAGGGACTTCGCACAACATACCTCTCCCGATTTACGCCCATTCAACACCATATTCCGATGTCATGTGAGGCATATCATAGCCGTGACTGTTTTCATGGCCCTACTACTTCCATCCACACAATCCCGTAGTTATTGAATTCAGCTACAACTGAAATACGCCCATTCAACATCAACACCGGTTTGATGTGAGACGTACTTCAGGAGGGACTTCTCACAACATACCTCTCCCGATTTACGCCCATTCAACACCATATTCCGATGTCATGTGAGGCATATCATAGCCGTGACTGTTTTCATGGCCCTACTACTTCCATCCACACAATCCCGTAGTTATTGAATTCAGCTACAGCTGAAATACGCCCATTCAACATCAACACCGGTTTGATGTGAGACGTACTTCAGGAGGGACTTCTCACAACATGCCTCTCCCGATTTACGCCCATTCAACACCATATTCCGATGTCATGTGAGGCATATCATAGCCGTGACTGTTTTCATGGCCCTACTACTTCCATCCACACAATCCCGTAGTTATTGAATTCAGCTACAACTGAAATACGCCCATTCAACATCAACACCGGTTTGATGTGAGACGTACTTCAGGAGGGACTTCGCACAACATACCTCTCCCGATTTACGCCCATTCAACATCATATTCCGATGTCATGTGAGGCATATCATAGCCGTGACTGTTTTCATGGCCCTACTACTTCCATCCACACAATCCCGTAGTTATTGAATTCAGCTACAGCTGAAATACGCCCATTCAACATCAACACCGGTTTGATGTGAGACGTACTTCAGGAGGGACTTCTCACAACATGCCTCTCCCGATTTACGCCCATTCAACACCATATTCCGATGTCATGTGAGGCATATCATAGCCGTGACTGTTTTCATGGCCCTACTACTTCCATCCACACAATCCCGTAGTTATTGAATTCAGCTACAACTGAAATACGCCCATTCAACATCAACACCGGTTTGATGTGAGACGTACTTCAGGAGGGACTTCTCACAACATGCCTCTCCCGATTTACGCCCATTCTACACCATATTCCGATGTCATGTGAGGCATATCATAGCCGTGACTGTTTTCATGGCCCTACTACTTCCATCCACACAATCCCGTAGTTATTGAATTCAGCTACAACTGAAATACGCCCATTCAACATCAACACCGGTTTGATGTGAGACGTACTTCAGGAGGGACTTCTCACAACATACCTCTCCCGATTTACGCCCATTCAACACCATATTCCGATGTCATGTGAGGCATATCATAGCCGTGACTGTTTTCATGGCCCTACTACTTCCATCCACACAATCCCGTAGTTATTGAATTCAGATACAACTGAAATACGCCCATTCAACATCAACACCGGTTTGATGTGAGACGTACTTCAGGAGGGACTTCTCGCAACATACCTCTCCCGATTTACGCCCATTCAACACCATATTCCGATGTCATGTGAGGCATATCATAGCCGTGACTCTTTTCATGGCCCTACTACTTCCATCCACACAATCCCGTAGTTATTGAATTCAGCTACAACTGAAATACGCCCATTCAACATCAACACCGGTTTGATGTGAGACGTACTTCAGGAGGGACTACTCACAACATACCTCTCCCGATTTACGCCCATTCAACACCATATTCCGATGTCATGTGAGGCATATCATAGCCGTGACTGTTTTCACGGCCCTACTACTTCCATCCACACAATCCCGTAGTTATTGAATTCAGCTACAACTGAAATACGCCCATTCAACATCAACACCGGTTTGATGTGAGACGTACTTCAGGAGGGACTTCTCACAACATACCTCTCCCGATTTACGCCCATTCAACACCATATTCCGATGTCATGTGAGGCATATCATAGCCGTGACTGTTTTCACGGCCCTACTACTTCCATCCACACAATCCCGTAGTTATTGAATTCAGCTACAACTGAAATACGCCCATTCAACATCAACACCGGTTTGATGTGAGACGTACTTCAGGAGGGACTTCTCACAACATACCTCTCCCTATTTACGCCCATTCAACACCATATTCCGATGTCATGTGAGGCATATCATAGCCGTGACTGTTTTCATGGCCCTACTACTTCCATCCACACAATCCCGTAGTTATTGAATTCAGCTACAACTGAAATACGCCCATTCAACATCAACACCGGTTTGATGTGAGACGTACTTCAGGAGGGACTTCTCACAACATACCTCTCCCGATTTACGCCCATTCAACACCATATTCCGATGTCATGTGAGGCATATCATAGCCGTGACTGTTTTCATGGCCCTACTACTTCCATCCACACAATCCCGTAGTTATTGAATTCAGCTACAACTGAAATACGCCCATTCAACATCAACACCGGTTTGATGTGAGACGTACTTCAGGAGGGACTTCTCATAACATACCTCTCCCGATTTACGCCCATTCAACACCATATTCCGATGTCATGTGAGGCATATCATAGCCGTGACTGTTTTCATGGCCCTACTACTTCCATCCACACAATCCCGTAGTTATTGAATTCAGCTACAACTGAAATACGCCCATTCAACATCAACACCGGTTTGATGTGAGACGTACTTCAGGAGGGACTTCTCACAACATACCTCTCCCGATTTACGCCCATTCAACACCATATTCCGATGTCATGTGAGGCATATCATAGCCGTGACTGTTTTCATGGCCCTACTACTTCCATCCACACAATCCCGTAGTTATTGAATTCAGCTACAACTGAAATACGCCCATTCAACATCAACACCGGTTTGATGTGAGACGTACTTCAGGAGGGACTTCTCATAACATACCTCTCCCGATTTACGCCCATTCAACACCATATTCCGATGTCATGTGAGGCATATCATAGCCGTGACTGTTTTCATGGCCCTACTACTTCCATCCACACAATCCCGTAGTTATTGAATTCAGCTACAACTGAAATACGCCCATTCAACATCAACACCGGTTTGATGTGAGACGTACTTCAGGAGGGACTTCTCACAACATACCTCTCCCGATTTACGCCCATTCAACACCATATTCCGATGTCATGTGAGGCATATCATAGCCGTGACTGTTTTCATGGCCCTACTACTTCCATCCACACAATCCCGTAGTTATTGAATTCAGCTACAACTGAAATACGCCCATTCAACATCAACACCGGTTTGATGTGAGACGTACTTCAGGAGGGACTTCTCACAACATACCTCTCCCGATTTACGCCCATTCAACACCATATTCCGATGTCATGTGAGGCATATCATAGCCGTGACTGTTTTCATGGCCCTACTACTTCCATCCACACAATCCCGTAGTTATTGAATTCAGCTACAACTGAAATACGCCCATTCAACATCAACACCGGTTTGATGTGAGACGTACTTCAGGAGGGAGATCTCATAACATACCTCTCCCGATTTACGCCCATTCAACACCATATTCCGATGTCATGTGAGGCATATCATAGCCGTGACTGTTTTCATGGCCCCCATGCCAACAATCCCATAGTTAGGATTTTCGAACCAATATTCAGCTGCCAATATTAGCTACTAAGTAGTAGTACCTCTTTAATATTAATCACATAATATTATGAATCGAATCTTCGGAGATTCTTTTGCCCAGACTCATGTTATTCTAGGATCTAAAATGTAATAGTCAGTTCAACATTATATATCTTTGTAAAGGTAGTTTCATATAAATCTGGTAGTTAATATATTTTATATATTATTCAAATTTAGCTGGTAATTTAACATATAATTTTAAATTTAACTGGCAATTTTAAATTTAGCAATAAAATTATACTTAATTTTTTACAGACTCATTTGATTTGTTTACACCCTTGTTTACAGAACGTACCCGAAATCAAATCTCGGTTTCCATGGCTCAGGAGGTCAGCTAGTAAACCGTTTGACCACAGATGTGTTTTGCAGTTAGTGATAAGTCTCCCTTGGAACCGAGAAAAGTCCGTGACATAAAAAAACCCTTGTTAATAGTTTTCTTAGCTTCGAAATCATAGTATTTGTGAGAAAAAAAGACGACTCACATTTTAAACTTTTTTTTTAGTAGAGAAACCTGAAGTAAATGTTTTACATCGTTGGATATTCATATGTACTGCACAGATACTTTTTTAAATGTGTCTCAAAATAGTACTACCACAACAAGTATTATAAATTATCCACATACACGAAGCGAGAGAAGAACATTTTCTTATAAATATCTGATTCTCTGATCTGATATTCTGAAAATGTCATTTCCACATGCAAATCCACAGTTCTTGACGTATTTTTTTACTTTCCCTGCAATACATGGTAATGTATAGGGAAAGTATTGGAATCATGCCGAAAATCGCAACTCGGGTTTTCGACGGATCTACACGTTTCGAGACCTCTAGAATACGAAAAAACCATTTTTAGCGTGACGTCTGTGTGTGTGTCTGTGTGTCTGTCTGTGCAGATTTTGTATCCACTCTAACTAAAAAAGTAATTTACCGAATTTCATAAAATTTGGTAGGTAAATCACTTGTGGGCGAGTCTGGTGCTGATTAGTTTTGGGTACGATTCGGGATAAAAGCACCCGCCTTTTTTTGCGAAATGGCCCGCAAAAGTTTGTATCCACTCTACCTTAAAAACTAATGGACCGAATTTCACAAAATTCGGTATATGAGTCACTTGTGGGTTATCCTGGTGCTGATTAGATTTTGGTACGATTCGGAAAAAATAACCTGCCTTTTTTTGCAAAATGGCCCGCAAAAATCGTCAAAATCAAAACTAAAGAACTAGGTATGCTCAAATAAATCCATTAAATGCTCGTTTAATACGTAATTTTTAACGATGAAAAGAATAAGACCAACCCCATTACACTAGGACTAGCCGTTCTCGAGATATTTTAGTTTTCGTATTTTCTCTACGCCACCTTTGTAAATAAGCCCGGTTACCGAATGAGAACGAAAATTGAATTAAAAGTGAAATAAACTTAATTAAATAAAGAGAACCTGATTATAAGTCTGCAGGGAAAGTCATGTGCTGCCCACATCAGATTTTTACTTTCCCTGCAATACATGGTAATGTATAGGGAAAGTATTGGAATCATCCACTGCAACTAAAAAACTAATGGACCCAATTTCACAAAATTTGGCACGTAAGTCACTTGTGGGCGAGTCTGGTGCTGATTAGTTTTGGGTACGATTCAGGATAAAAGAACCCGCCTATTTTTGCGAAATGGCCCGCAAAAGCTTGTATCCACTCTAACTAAAAAATTAATGGACCGAATTTCACCAAATTCGGCAGATGAGTCATTTGTGGGTCACCCTGGTGCTGATTAGATTTTGGTATGATTCGGAAAAAAATAACCTGCATTTTTTTGCAAAATGGCCCGCAAAAATCGTCCAAATCTAAACTAAAGAACTACGTATGCTCAAATATATCCATTAAATGCTTGTTTAAAACGTAATTGTTAGCGAAGAAAATAATAAGACCAACCCCATTACATTAGGACTAGCCGTTCTCGAGATATTTTAGTTCTTTGTATTTTCTCTACGCCACCTTTGAAAAAAATCTGATGTGGGCAGCACATGACTTTCCCTGCAGACTTATATCCACGTTCTCTTTAATTTAATTAAATTTATTTCACTTTTAATTCAATTTTCTTTCTCATTCGGTAACCGGACTTATTTTCAAAGGTGGCGTAGAGGAAATACGAAGAACTAAAATACCTCGAGAACGGCTGGTCCTAGTGTAATGGGGTTGGTCTTATTCTTTTCTTCGTTAAAAATTACGTATTAAACAAGCATTTAATGGATATATTTGAGCATACATAGTTCTTTAGTATAGATTTTGACGATTTTTGCGGACCATTTTGCGAGGCGGGTTATTTTTTTCCGAATCATACAAAATCTAATCAGCACCAGGATGACCCACAAGTGACTCATCTACCGAATTTTGTGAAATTCGGTCAATTAGTTTTTCAGTTAGAGTGGATACAATCTTTTGCGGGCCATTTCGCAAAAAAAGGCGGGTTATTTTATCCCGAATGATACCCAAAACTAATCAGCACCAGACTCGCCCACAAGTGACTTACCTGCCAAATTTTTTGAAATTCGGTCGATTAGTTTTTTAGTTACAGTGGATACAAAATCTGCACAGACAGACAGACAGACACACAGACAGACACACAGACAGATACACAGACAGACAGACACACAGACATACAGACACACAGACACACACACATACGTCACGCTAAAAATGTTTTTTTCGTATTCTAGAGGTCTTGAAACGTGTAGATCCTTCGAAAACTCGAGTTGTGATTTTCGGCATGATTCCAATACATTCCCTATACATTACCATGTATTGCAGGGAAAGTAAAAAACACTACTACTAAAACGATGTTCTTAAAACAATAAATTTGGAACAGAATTTGATGATGCATAATGCTTGAGACCTGATACATTCCAACACTCTGGAACCAGGACCTTTTATTCGTAGGATTTGCCTACACTTACGCATTTTTACTTTCCCTGCAATACCTGGTAATGTATAGGGAAAGTATTGGAATCATGTCGAAAATCGCAACTCGAGTTTTCGACGGATCTACACGTTTCGAGACCTCTAGAATACGAAAAGACTATTTTTAGCGTGACGTCTGTGTGTGTGTCTGTGTGTCTGTCTGTCTGTGTGTCTCTTCTGTGTGTCTGTCTGTGTGTCTGTCTGTGTGTCTGTCTGTCTGTCTGTGCATATTTTGTATCCACTCTAACTCAAAAACTAATTGACCGAATTTCATAAAATTTCGTAGGTAAGTCACTTGTGGAAGAATCTGGTGCTGATTAGTTTTGGGTACCACTCGGGTTAAAAGAACCCGCCTTTATTGCGAAATGGCCCGCACAAGCTTGTATCCACTCTAACTGAAAAACTATAGGACCGAATTTCACAAAATTTGGTAGATAAGTCGCTTGTAGGCCACCCTGGTGCTGATTAGATTTTGGTATAATTCGAAAAAAAATAACCTGCCTTTTTTTGCAAAATGGCCCGCAAAAATCACCAAAATCTAAACTTAAGAACTACGTATGCTCAAATATAGCCATTAAATGCTTGTTTAATACGTAATATTTAGCGACGAAAAGAATAAGACCAACCCCATTACACTAGGACTAGCCGTTCTCGAGATATTTTAGTTTTTCGTATTTTTCCTACGCCATTTTTGAAAATAAGTCCAGTTTTCGAATGAGAACGAAAATTGAATTAAAAGTGAATTAAATTTAATTTAAATAAATAGAACGTGAATATAAGTCTGCAGGGAAAGTCATGTGCTGCCCACATCAGAATTTTACTTTCCCTGCAATACATGGTAATGTATAGGGAAAGTATTTGAATCATGCCGAAAATCACAACTCGAGTTTTCGACGGATCTACACGTTTCGAGACCTCTAGAATACGAAAAAACTATTTTTAGGGTGACGTCTGTGTGTCTGTCTGTCTGTCTGTGCAGATTTTTTATCCACTCTAACTAAAAAAGTAATTGACCGAATTTCATAAAATTTGGTAGGTAACTCACTTGTGGGCGAATCTGGTGCTGATTAGTTTTAGGTACGATTCCAGATAAAAGAACCCGCTTTTTTTTGCGAAATGGCCCGCAAAAGCTTGTATCCACTCCAACTGAAAACTAATGGAACGAATTTCACAAAATTTGGTAGATAAGTCCCTTGTAGGCCACCCTGGTGCTGATTAGATTTTGGTATAATTTGGAAAAAAATAACCTGCCATTTTTGCGAAATGGCACGCAAAAATCAACAAAATCTAAGCTTAAGAACTACGTATGCTCAAATATAGCCAATAAATGGATGTTTAATACGTAATTTTTATCGAAGAAAAGAATAAGACCAACCCCATTACACTAGGTCTAGCCGTTCTCGAGATATTTTGATTTTTCGTATTTTTCCTACACCATTTTTGAAAATAAGTCCAGTTTTCAAATGAGAACGAAAATTGAATTAAAAGTGAATAAAATTTAATTTAAATAAATAGAACGTGAATATAAGTCTGCAGGGAAAGTCATGTGCTGCCCACATCAGATTTTTACTTTCCCTGCAATACATGGTAATGTATAGGGAAAGTATTGGAATCATGCCGAAAATCACAACTCGAGTTTTCGACGGATCTACACGTTTCGAGACCTGTAGAATACGAAAAAACCATTTTTAGCGTGACGTCTGTGTGTGTGTGTGTCTGTCTGTGCAGATTTTGTATCCCCTCTAACTAAAAAACTAATGGACCGAATTTCACAAAATTTGGTAGGTAAGTCACTTGTGAGCGAGTCTGGTGCTGATTAGTTTTGGGTACGATTTGGTATAAAAGAACCCGTCTTTTTTTGCAAAATGGCCCGCAAAAGTTTTTATCAACTCTAACTGAAAAACTAATAGACCGAATTTCATAAAATTTGGTAGATGAGTCACTTGTGGGTTTCCCTGGTGCTGATTAGATTTTGGTATGATTCGGAAAAAAATGACCTGCCTTTTTTTGCAAAATGGCCCGCAAAAATCGTCCAAATCTAAACTAAAGAACTGAGTATACTCAAATATATCCATTAAATGCTGATTTAATACGTAATTTTTAACGACGAAAAGAATAAGACCAACCACATTACACTAGGACTAGCCGTTCTCGAGATATTTTAGTTTTTCATACTTTCCCTACGCCACCTTTGAAAATAAGCCCGGTTACCGAATGAGAACGGAAATTGAATTAAAAGTGAAATAAATTTAAATAAAATAAAGAGAACGTTAATATAGGTCTGCAGGGAAAGTCATGTGCTGCTCACATCAGATTTTTATTTTTTATAGGAGAATAAAATTTAATGTTTCAATGAAATTAAAAAAAATGAATAAATTTAAAATTTTCACATATTTTAAATCAGAAACAGCGCCGGGTATACCTGCTAGTATATGCATATATGCATACACTTGTTATATATAAATATGTTGGAATCATCAAGTTATAATTTAAAGCATGCTGATTCGTTTGTACAGAAATCTACTTAATCGCTTATTGCAGAAACGCGTGACTTACGTGATGTGCGAAAATGCAAAATATAAGAAAAATAAAGGCAAATTAAATTAAATATGAAGTAATACAAAAATACATTTGTAATTCAAAATGCAAAAAATAAGAAAAATAAAGCCAAATTAAATTAAATATAAAGTAAATCAAAAATACATTTGCAATCCAAAAGTACATTTGTAATACAATAATACATTTGTAATACAATAAGACATTTGTAACACAAAAACTTATTCGCAATTTGCAAGAACGCATGACTTGCATACATGCAAAAAAAAATAATAAAAAGTAAAGAAAAATGAAATTAAATGCAAAGTAATATAAAAATACATTTGTAATACAAAAATATATTTGTGATACAAAAATGCATTTGTTGTAATACAAAATTGAAAAAAATGTGTAACTGAATGTTTAGGAAAACACTGATGTTTTAATTGTAAATTAATTTGTTCTAGGATATATGGATAGACCACCAAGACTACCGCCTCCTACAAGACGCACAATGCCTGGACGCTCAGCCCCAGAACGTCCAGCTCAAGGACGCTATACTCCAGGACGGTATACTCCTGGACGTTATGCTCCAGAACGCCCAATTCCAATGCGCCCATTCCGAGGCTCCAGAAGCGTTCCATTGCAATAAACTCGGAAATGTTTTGATGAAATCTACCCAGTATGCAAATGTAAACGTAATTGGCATAAAAGGTAAGTTGTTTATGTGTTAATTGACTCAGCAGTGATAAAAATTACGTGATGAGGGATACAAAATTTGATATTTTCCGATCGACTACCCATAAAGCTCTAATGAAATATCGAAAGTTTGAAGATTCATTTGCCTTTCAAATACATCCATTTTCAATATTGTTTAGAATCCTAACATAATCAACATCGGAATGAGAAAAAGGTCTGACGTGTCCTGCACCTGACTTTCCCTACCTAATGCAACGAATTTGCTTTCTTCACAGTGATTAAATAATGTATAATATGCACAGCATAATGTTTTTAATGTTGAATTGTACATTTTATCACTTTTTCGAAAAACAACATATAATTATTTGGACTGAATTAATTTATATTTCGCGCAACTCTAATTTAACAATTTTCAATACGGATAACATCCATATTAAACAATAGAATCCATATATTAAAACAATTTTATAATTAAATATGGTGTTATCACGCAGGTAATTTTTATTGCCAAACTCCCGCAATTTCGCTCGTCAATCATACTGTAGGCCAGTCCCATATGTTTTGCCGATTAAATTTACAAAGCCGGAAAACCGTATTACATGTCGAAAATCAGTATTTGGTGAAGCCAAGTGCTGCAATAAGTGTTTCTATACGACGTGGTATTGAATCAAACAGATTTAGAATTTGTACCTCTGGAAGAGCATTTCAGATTGCTTCTATCTGAACCCAAAGTTTAGCTGCATTAGCTACAGGACGAGAGAGAAGCCAACCGACGAAATCCTAGACATGTTCAATAGTCGACATATCTGGTGAATAAGCAAACCAAAGAAGAAGCTGTATCTGTTGTTCTGAAAAGGACTGGAAACTACTGTATCTGTTGTATGTTCTGTCAACTGTCGAGATGAAGCTGTACGGTCCATCTCTGTCATAGGGATGAGGTGTCTATTATCCCTTACTGACATAATATTTCGTCATCCCCTGCCGAATTTGTAACTCGTCGTTTTCTCTTAAGTCCGCTGCTTTTCCACTCGCATCATTGTCGTGGCATTGCGCTCCATATGAGCTGCTATTGCACGATAGGAAAAAAAGGCCGATCATTCGTCCCCGTTCAAACTCCGTAACTTGCTCATATGGCGCCCTCTGTCGTCGTAGATGCATAGTGACTTCTCATGAATCGTTTACCGCTGGCAGACAACCATAGACTATTTTCAACATCCCGCTACAGCTATCTATTTATGCGGCTAAACCAGCCGTTCAGAACCGTTAGGAGACGCTGCTTAATCCAAGCATGCGTGGTGACTCTGAAATTCTAATCATTTACATAGCACACCTTAATTTGCATTTGCTGTAAATTTCAGCTCAATCGCCTGATTCCTTCATGGTGTTGCAATTTTCATAAATATGAGTTTAAATAGTAATAATATATAGGGAAATACTGTGACGGTGCAAAATTTCAAATTCGTGTTCTCGACTGAAGAGCACGTTTAAAGCATCCCTGAACTCGAATTGAACATTTTAAAAGTGATATATGTGTATGTATTGTGTGCCCCCTTTTTGATTCCAGATCAAATGTTTAAAAAGCACTCCATTTTTTAAAACAATCATTAAAAATTATAAGCTATAATATTCTTAAATATATATTCTCTAACTTAATTCAAAATTATAAAAACGAATGACACCTACTTTAGAATTTTAACATGAACCGTTCTTGAGCTATCACTTTTTTTGATAAATTCTTTTAAAAAATTTACATAAAATTGAAATTCATAGCATGTATCCTTAAACAGGTTGAACTAACAGATAAATTTGGCCAAACAGCGTCAACTCGAAAACTTTTTGAACATTTTGCAAATTGACTAAATTTTCCTCAAATTGAGATCGTATAAAAGTGCTTGTTACGGTTCTAGTATATCATTAGTTTATATAATACATACACGTGTGCACTTTCTATTTAATAATTAAATTTATGTTCCCTGTATTGTTATAAATTTTATTGTGTACGAGCAGTATGCCCGTTCGTTCTTTGTAAGGAATATATAATACAAAGAAACTTCAAATTCACAATTATGTGCAAATTCTTATAGTATTCTGAATGACATTGTTATTCAGAACAAAATTTTTAATTTTAGCTAATGTTTTACAAAAAATGAAAATGGTACTTGTATATCTTCTAATACTATTTTAGCATATGTTGATCCAACTTCTTACCGATTATATTTTGGCATATATTGATCAAATTTTATATTTTTTGTAAACTTGTTGCGAAACATGTTTACAAAAACATTCTTCAGATCTGCCTATGAAGATAATATTGTATAGCTAGAACAGAGAGTCTTGTACTTCTTTTTAAGGAAATAAAATTAAATATTTTAATAGAATGCTCTAAATGGCAATGTCATTTAAAATACTATACATATTTGCACATATTTGTGAATTTTGAGTTTCTTTATATTATATATTCCGTACAAAGAACGGGTTTACTGCAAGTAAATAATAAAATTTATGATAATGTAGGGCAAATAAATTTGATTAGTAAATAGAAAGAGCACAAATGTACATCAAATATAATTTAATAAAATCTTGTATTATGACCAGTAAGTCATGTTCTATATATAGCATTCCAAATATAATATATCTAATTGTTTTTAATAGTATATAAAATGACATTTGCCCATAATAATAGCCCAAATGCATAAGTTTTTATTTACTTGAGAGTGCTTTTCTACCACAATATAAGCCCTCATAATTCTAAAACCATACTGAACCACATTTGGAAATTCATACCACTTATTAGGCTCAAATATAACAATTTTTTTTTTTTTGTAATGTCCCCCTTCCAAGATATTTGACTTTGAAATGTTCAATTTTTACTTTCCCTGCAATACATGGTAATGTATAGGGAAAGTATTGGAATCATGCCGAAAATCGCAACTCGAGTTTTCGACGGATCTACACGTTTCGAGACCTCTAGAATACGAAACAACTATTTTTAGCGTGACGTCTGTGTGTGTGTCTGTGTCAGGGGTGTAGTCGAGGGGGGACGCGGGCGGACGCAGACCCCCCACCTTTTCTCCTGATCTCAAACGTACCCCTACTTTTTATTTTGTAAGGGGACGCTTTTTTTTTAATTTATATATACATATATAACCCCTCTGCAGCTTGGCATAGATGGAATGCTTGGCCGATGGCCTCAGATTATTATTCTTTGGTCACTCTTCCTCTGAAAAAACATATGGATAGGGATGGCGGTTATTACAAAAATAACTGGTTTTCTGGGTTTTTTTAGAAAAAAAAAAACGTTTGTAGACAAAAAAATGTTATTTGCATTTTATTTACATTCGGATTTAGAAATTTTCCAAAAAATCATTAGAGAACTCAGTGACAAGTATCAATGTAATCAATGTATTCAATGAGTAATCAATGTAATCAATGAAAAAGTATCTCTATGGAAAGTTTTTTGAGATAATTTCATTTCAAAATGCAAGAATCTTAATTGATTTTTACTTTCCCTGCAATACATGGTAATGTATAGGGAAAGTATTGGAATCATGCCGAAAATCACAACTCGAGTTTTCGACGGATCTACACGTTTCAAGACCTCTAGAATACGAAAAAACCATTTTTAGCGTGACGTCAGTGTGTGTGTCTGTGTGTCTGTCTGTGTGTCTGTCTGTGTGTCTGTGTGTCTGTGTGTCTGTCTGTGCAGATATTGTATCCACTCTAACTAAAAAACTAATGGACCGAATTTCACAAAATTTTGTAGGTAAGTCACTTGTGGGCGGGGCTGGTGCTGATTAGTTTTGGGTACGATTCAGAATAAAAAAACCCGCATTTTTTGTGAAATGGCCCGCAAAAGCTTGTATCCACTGTAGCTGAAAAACTAATGGACCGAATTTCACAAAATTCGGTAGATGAGTTACGTATAGGTCACCCTGGTGCTGTTTAGATTTTGGTACGATTCAGAAAAAAATAACCTGCCTTTTTTTGCAAAATGGCCCGCAAAAATTGCCAAAATATAAAATAAAAAACTGGGTATATTCAAATATATCCATTAAATGCTGATTTAATACGTAATTATTTAACGATGAAAAGAATAAGACCAACCCCATTACACTAGGACTAGCCGTTCTCGAGATATATTAGTTTTTGTCGTATTTTTCCACCCCACCTTTGAAAATAAGTCCAGTTTTCAAATGAGAACGAAAATTGAATTAAAAGTGAATTACATTTAATTGAAATAAATAGAACGTGGATATAAGTCTGCAGGGAAAGTCATGTGCTGCCCACATCAGATTTTTACTTTCCCTGCAATACATGGTAATGTATAGGGAAAGTATTGGTATCATGCCGAAAATCACAACTCGAGTTTTCGACGGATCTACACTTTTCGAGACCTGTAGAATACGAAAAAACCATTTTTAGCATGACGTCTGTGTGTGTGTGTCTGTGTGTCTGTCTGTGTGTCTGTGTGTCTTTGTGTCTGTCTGTGTGTCTGTCTGTGAAGATTTTGTATCTACTCTAACTAAAAAACTAATGGACCGAATTTCACTAAATTTTGTAAGTAAGTCACTTGTGGGCGGGGCTAGTGCTGATTAGTTTTGGGTATGAGTCCGAATAAAAGAACCCGCCTTTTTTTGCGAAATGGCCCGCAAAAGTTTGTATCCACTCTAGCTGGAAAACTAACGGACCGAATTTCACAAAATTTGGTAGATAAGTCGCTTGTAGGCCACCCTGGTGCTGATTAGATTTTGGTATAATTCGAAAAAAAATAACCTGCCTTTTCTTGCAAAATGGCCCGCAAAAATCATCAAAATCTAAACTTAAGAACTACGTATGCTCAAATATAGCCATTAAATGCTTGTTTAATACGTAATGTTTAGCGAAGAAAGGAATAAGACCAACCCCATTGCACTAGGACTAGCCGTTCTCGAGATATTTTAGTTTTTCGTATTTTTCCTACATAAATTTTGAAAATAAGTCCAGTTTTCAAATGAGAACGAAAATTGAATTAAAAATGAATTAAATTTAATTTAAATAAATAGAACGTGAATATAAGTCTGCAGGGAAAGTCATGTGCTGCCCACATCAGATTTTTCTTTCTTGAGCTGAGAATCATATGCTTTGGAGCACAATTTTTGGTTTTCAATAAATAACTAAATAAAATTAAAATAATTATTATTCTTTTGATTTTATCAACATGTTAAGAGTTCGAGTTGGAAAGTAAAAAAAGAAAAAAGAAAAAAAAAAAAAGAACTGGATACAATTGCAAAAGTATCTCAATACAAAATCCACGATACATTTAGAGACTAGGGTCGTTACTCAAGACATTTTATATGGGTGATACTTGTATCGCGATACTTCCCAGCCCTATGTCAATCACAGAAATTATACAGTATTGGCTAAAATTCTTCAAAAAAAAAAAAAGCGTCCCCCCACCTTTTTTTTTACGACTAAACCACTGGTCTGTGTGTCTGTCTGCCTGTCTGTGCAGATTTTGTATCCACTCTAATTAAAAAACTAATGGACCGAATTTCACAAAATTTGGTAGGTAAGTCACTTGTGGACGAGTCTTGTGCTGATTAGTTTTTTGTATGATTCGGGATAAAATAACCCCCCTTTTTTTGCGAAATGGCCCGTAAAAGTTTGTATCCACTCTAACTGAAAAACTAATGGACCGAATGTCACAACATTCAGCAGATGAGTCATTTGTGGGTCACCCTGGTGCTGATTAGATTTTGGTACGCAACTCGAGTACGATTCGGAAAAAAATAACACGCCTTTTTTTGCAAAATGGCCCGCAAAAATCGTCAAAATCTAAACTAAAGAACTACGTATGCTCAACTATATCCATTAAATGCTTGTTTAATACGTAATTTTTAACGAAGAAAAGAATAAGACCAACCCCATTACACTAGGACTAGCCGTTCTCGAGATATTTTAGTTTTTCGTATTTTCTCTACGCCACCTTTGAAAATAAGTCCGGTTACCGAATGAGAAAGAAAATTGAATTAAAAGTGAAATAAATTTAATTAAAATAAAGAGAATGTGGATATAAGTCTGCAGGGAAAGTCATGTGCTGCCCACATCAGATTTTTTAATTCGGGACAAATTTAGTTTTAAAAAGGATGAAATAAGTTTTTTAAAATAGATTTTTTTTATATATATATAAGTTAAAACTGTATTTTTCTAGTTTGTTACGTAAAAATTAGTTCATGGATTTTAATCCTTCTGGAGTTATAGACATCTGAAAATGACGATTTTGCTAGTCATAATTGCTAAATTTAAGTCCATTTTAATCTTGTTAGCCTGAAAAGTAAGAGCAAAATACTTTTTCAGAATAAAATAGATGACGTAAGAAAATGAAAATATTAATAATCCCTGTATTCCTTCAACCCAAAAGCTTTAACTGATACAATCGAGTTAAAAATGTAATTCCGATAACATTTATTTTTATACATACATATTTCCTAATTTTTTAAATCGGAAAATATTTAAGAAATATCACCTGCTGCATAATTTTCCTTAGTTTCATTCCATTTGCTCAGTAACATGATATAATGTCTTCAAATAAATTTGCAAAAAAATTTCGTTACCCATTACAACATAGTTGAAAAATGTTTATGACTTTGTTCATTCTGTCTGTCTGTCCGTTCGCACGATAACTGCCGTAAAAATGACTTTATCAAAATGAAATTTTAGTATGTTGTTGATACTATCTGCGGGACATATGGGAATGTAAATGAATAATATCACCTAATTAGTTTTGGATTGGACCCGGGTTGAAAAAATGAAATACATTGAACACTATGGGACCTAATTTTTCAAACATTTTTTAAGCAAAGTTAAAATTCACAAATTGCTTCAATAATTTTAGAAAATATTCAAATTATTCCATAAAATATATAACAAAATTTCAGTAAAATATGTTTGGTAGTTTTCTAAATAAAAATTAAAATAATAATTACACCCATATAATATGAAGAGATCACGTGACCCACTTCAAAATAAAGTATGGCATCCATCTTTTTTTCCCAGAGTAAAAATCGAAATTTTTAAAGTTCTTTTAAATTTATATTTAGTATTACATCCCTCTTAAAACAGCTTTATTTTTGTGTATTTTCCGTGTATCGATATTATACGCCAACTCAGTTACAATATTTTTGAATTTAAATGATCATCAAACTTTGATTATTTCTACAGCGAAGCCTAATTTTAATGCATGCAGAATGTAAACAAGTGATTGTAAGCTGAGTTCTATAAGAATTGCTAATTATTTTTCACGCAAAATTATTAAACTTTCGAGTCTGCCATAACTATTTATATTTCAATGACGTCATTTGAATAAAGTTCAATTTTTTCGATGAAAGTTTTCAAATATAATAAATTACTGATGTACTGTGATAATGTAAAATATATCATACGAATGTATCGCATTTAAGAGCTGTTTCAATAAAATTGCATTTCAATTGGAAAGTGTTTCATAATCAATACTTTATGCATCATTGATCTTTCTTGTTTTTGTTACTATTGTTACGAACGTGTAAAATGCATTCATTAAAATAAAAGTTGTAAAAGTCTCTTTTAAAAACTAGAAGAAGAACACTCCTTTACAGGTAGCAATTTCTATGGCAGGAATTTAGAGTAGACATATGTTGAAGTTCAGAGAGGGATTGTATATTTGGCGATTTTTTTCGCTTCAATATAATGAAACTTTAACTTAATAATCATGTTTAAATCCTTATAGTATTTGAAATGACATTGTTATTCAAAACATTCTATTAAAATATTTAAATAATACACTTAAAAATAAGTTTAAGAATTTCTGTTTTCGTTATGCAAAATTATCTTCAAAGACAGATCTGAAGAACATAACATACTTACCCCTTTTCTGAACAAAAGTACAGAAAATATGAAATTGAATATATATATATGCCAAAATAAAAGCACTAAAATTATATTAGAAGATATGCCCGTACTACTCATATTCATGCGTATTACAAGATATATATATCCGTACTACAATACATGGATTTGAAAAATATTTCACTAAAATATAAAAATCTGATGTGGGCAGCACATGACTTTCCCTGCAGACTTATACCCTCATTCTTTTTATTTTAATTAAATTTAATTCACTTTTAATTCAATTTTCGTTCTCATCTGATAACTAGACTTATTTTCAAAGGTGGCGTAGAGAAAATACAAAAAAAAATAAAATATCTCAAGAACGGCTAGTCCTAGTGTAATGGGGTTGATCTTGTTCTTTTCTTCGTTAAAAATTACGTATTAAACAAGAATTTAATGGATATATTTGAGCATACGTAGATTTTTATTTTAGATTTTTGCGAGCCATTTTGCACAAAAAGGCAGATTATTTGTTCCGAATCCTATTAAAATCTAATCAGCACTAGGGTGACCAACAAGTGACTTATTTACCGAATTTTGTGAAATTCGGTCAATTAGTTTTTTAACTAGAGTGGATAAAAGCTTTTGCGCGCCATTTCGCAAAAAAAGGCGGGTTCTTTTATCCCGAATCGTACCCAACACTGATCAGCACCAGACTCGCCCACAAGTGACTTACCTACCAAATTTTATGAAATTCGGTCCGTTAGTTTTTTAGTTAGAGTGGATACAAAATCTGCGCAAACAGACAGACACACACACAGACGTCACGCTAGAAATAGTTTTTTCGTTTTCTAGAGGTCTCGAAACGTGTAAATCCGTCGAAAACTCGAGTTGTGATTTTCGGCATGATTCCAATTCTTTCCCTATACATACCATGTATTGCAGGGAAAGTAATAGATGATGATATAGATGATAGAATTTGAAAATAGCAATACTCCCCGTAATCTTTAAACCCATATGATGTAATGGATACAATCCAATAAAAAATGCAATTCCGATAAAATCTATTTATACATTCCTTTTTACATCTATATATACATTCCTTTATTATTTAAATTGAAAAATATGTATTGCTGTATTCTGTATTGCTGTACTCATTGTATACTGTATGTATTGCTGAACTCACTGGAATTGTATGTGTTGCTGTACTCACTGTATTTAACTCCGTTGCTTAGCAACATGATATTTTTTTTTCAAATATAAACTCATTTGTTTTAATTCTGCTGTTTAGCGACATAATATTATTTATTTTTCCAAATATCTTTGGAATTATATATCATCTCAATGGAAGTTTTAATAATGCTTTATTTATTAATATATCGAAAGCATCTGGTCTTAGAAACTCGAAATATAGACTACATGTTAAGTAGGGCTGTTCCAAGTCTAGCCCGAAAATTCCATTATACTCGGTGGAGCAATTCTCCCGTGGTGTTGAGACAAACACACAAACACACAAACAAACAGGTTTTCAATTTTATTAACACTTTCCAACATAGTTGAAAAGTGTTTATGAATTTGGTCACTCTGCCTGTCTGTCCGTTCGCACGATAATTACCGTGAAAATAACTTTATCAAAATGAAATTTTAGCATGTTGTTGAATCGGTCAGTGGCACATATAGTAATGCAAATGAATAATACCATCCAATTAGTTTCGGATTTCACCCAGGTTGAAAACATGAAATACATGGAACTCTATGGAATTTAATTTTTCAAATAATTTTAAGAAAAGTTAAAATTCACAACCTGCTTCGAAAATTATAGAAAATGTTTAAATTGTTACATAAAATGTTTAAAAAAAAATTCAGCAAAATATGTTGGGCAGATTTTTAAATAAAATTTAAATAATAATTACACCCATGATGCATGAATAGATCACGTGACTCATTGCAAATTTTAAAAATCTGATGTGGGCAGCACATGACTTTCCTTATAAAATGCAATGAATTTACTACTTTTACAGCAAAAAACAAAATAGGTTATTCGTATAGTAGATACTTATATTATTTTCAAGATATTGAATTTTCGTCAATGAGTCGTCATTTTCATTGATTTAGCGTTATTTTTATCCATTTGGCGAGTTTTTCAGTATTTTAGCAACGCTTAAAAAAGTCGCCAAGTTGGCGACATTCTACCAAATTCGTCTCCAAAATCTCGCCAAGCGTTATGGACGGAGAAATAAGTTATTCTTACAGCAGATAAATGACTATTGGCGTTCAAATACAAAAGTATTACTCAAAGTATCTTTCTTTTTATGAATGGAACGAGCTACATCCACGAGAATGATGTCACCCAATTTATGGCATGGTATTACATATGAAAAGTGAACATGTTCTCAATAGGACATTTTTTTTTTTATATAATTTTTTGATAATTTTTTTGAAAAATGTGCAATATCTCGAGAATGGTTCACGTTAGCGTTCTAAAATTTATATCAATCGTTTTCTAATGAATACTTACATAAGAAATGTCTATCTGTGTAAATTTATTAGAGGTATTGATTTTTTGGTGATTTTTTCAAAATTTTACTCGAAAATTTAGGGGGTTTCTGAACATTCGGTTGCGTTTAGAAATAATAGGCTTCCAGTATTTACGGATTGTGATTTTTGTACCAAATTTCATTCAAATCGATTATTTCGTTCGTGACATATCGTCTCCACAAACTCAATGACACACACACACACACAGACATCACCTCAAAAATGCTTGATTTGTAATCCTGGATGCTTGAAACGTGCTCTGCCGTCGAAAACTCGTAATTCGAATTTTCGCCCCCGTCACAATACTTTCCTTATACATTATGTATATAAGGAAAGTAATATGGCAGATAAAACATCAAAAGACCATAGAGTTAAAAAGAAGGAGACAAAACTCCTATGGATAAAACTCTTAAAATTTCCACAATGCTTTGAGAATTATCTAGGTGTCGATTGTGTTAGTAAAGTAGTTGCTCAATAAAATACTATAGTACTGTGATAATTTTAAAAATATCAGCTCTGAATGTATCACAATTTAGAGATGCTTAAATAAAATTACATTTCAGTTGTAAAGTGTTTGATAATTAACGCTTTATGCGTAATTGGTCTTTTTTGTTTACCTTTATGCATTGTATGTGCTACTTAATACAACAGAAAGGCGTAGTATTTATAATATGTATTTTTGATTATTTTTAAATTTGGGGTTCCCTAATTATGAGTATAATAAGCCAGTATTTTTCATAGTTGTAAGATAGAGTACAGAATATAGGGCGATAAAAATAAATTGAAAGGTAAAGTAATTTAGAATGCGTAGGAATATTCTTTATTGTTTCAGTTCTAACTTGCATTTCGCTAACTATTTGTTTTTACAAAATTGATAGTTTGAAAATATATTTAAGCCTTTCGACATAGAAATTCACGCAATGCAGAATTTCTTATCTTTTCCCAGCGCCACCTGAATTATTATCTCATACGATATTGGTGTTTTCTTAATGTGAAATTTTAACTCCTTTTACGTCAATGGTTACTAGCATTGCCTGTTTCGATAAAGTTTTAAGTTTTCCAATATAATAAATTACTATAGTACTGTGATAATTTAAAAAATATCAGCGTTGAATGTGTCACAATTTAGAGATGCTTAAATAAAATTACATTTCAATTGAAAAGTGTTTTATAATCAACGCTTTATGCATAATTGGTTTTTTTCGTTTATCCAGATTTAATTTATATAGATTATGTTTTGTCATTATAAGAATTTTAATATTGTTTACAGGTTTTAAGGCTGTAAAGATACAGTGTGCTATGGACCTGAATGCAATCGCGGCAAGAATGAAAATGACTGTTTAATATGCACTTGCAATTATGCGAATCAAAAATCTAAACCAATCAATCAGCCCAATATATAGTGAAAACTGTATATAATTTTGTATGAATAAAATAATTAAATAACATTTTCACATGTATTTTCTTTTTTATTTAAGAACTCCAACTATAAGAAATCAATCGCACCACCAGATCCACACGCTCTTACAACTATAACTATACTCAATATATACAATACACTTTGTGCGAAGGATAAGAAAAACTTGAGCTACGTATAAAAATACAAATAACACAATAGTGCAGCATACAGCTCTTTCGAAGATAAGGTGGATTCCTTTCGTCAGTATAAGAAAACCAACAAACCCAAAATCCAAAAGAAGTCTGTCAATCTATGATCGTGACTTCTTTGAAGCCTTCCATATAAATAAGAATTCCTGTAATTTAGTTAATGACTTGTCCAGTACTCCATTTCTATCCGCAGTTTGGCAGAACCCCCTATAGAATCTCCCTCCCCAGCACACACACACACCTCTGTTTTTCTTTGATCTATTCCTTTGGTGTTCTCCATATTAACCTCTTTTTCGTCTTATTGGATTTTATTTATCCATGTTTCTGGCTTGACTTGTTTTATCGGAATATTCCTGTTGCGTTTTAGCACACACAAATCTTGTTGTTGTTGAGACCCAGACCGTCCGACCTACCAGAAAGGTGTAAGGTAACAGTTTGGACGGCCGGGCACACAAATCTTGTGTCTTACTTGATGTTTCAGATTAGCTGAATGGTTCTTCATGCTGCTTTCTGATTGGCTCTCTCTTAATCCAGATCTTGGGTATATAATCCTCCCTGCTTCTTCCTTCCGTGCCCGATCTTCTTAGTCAGCCTTAGGCCTACGGCAGACTGGCAGAGGGTCTACAGACTAACAAGATTCGGTTACTTGGCTGTGAAGGTAGAGGCCTTCAGAGCACGGGGCTTCAAAATCTGCTACCGGTGCCAACAGTTCAATCACTCCTCGGAGAACTGCAGTATGCCACCTAAGTGCCTTAAGTGTGCTGAAGAACACTTCACACGGGACTGCCAGAGACCTAGGTCTGAGAAGGCTACGTGTGCAAATTGCAATGGAGACCACCCAGCGAACTTCAGGCAATGCCCGAAGAACCCCTGGAACAGAGGAAAGGCACCGGGGTATGCCCCCCCTCCCCAAAATCAGATACCCCCTTGGAGGCAAAAGGCCCTCGGATTAAACTCCCAGGCACCCCCTCAGTACTCCTCGCACTCTGTGCCACAGCAAAATAGATACCTATCTTCAGCACCCACCAGATCGGTGCAAGAGCAGGCCCCCAAACCTTCGTCTTCCAGAGAATTGACTCCGGAAGAAGTAAAACTGGCTACTGCAGCCATTATAAAGAGAAAGGAAGCCGAAAAAGCCAGACAGGCAAGACAGGCGGAACTAGAAGCTAAAATTGTAAATCAATATGCTAAATCAAAAGAAGAAATCAAAACACGTGAAGCCAAAACTAAACGAGTCAGAGAGGAAGAGCTCGCGCAAACCCAGCTGTTAGAAAAAACGGTTGAAAAAAGGCAAAAAACTACTGAGGTCCAAAAGGATACTCACAAAAATGACCAAACCGCGGTTGAGGCTGAGGATATGGAAGCTGAGACTGAACCTGCTGGTAAAACCAATGATGAAAAGATGGATGAAATCCTCAACCTCATCAGAGGGTTTATCACCATGTTCGACCTAGATGCAATAAAACACCTGTTGATGCAGTTCGCAGAGCTAATACAAAAAAAGAGTGATCCAATGCAAATGGTCTTTGAGACTTTTAAATTAATCGCGGATTTTAAAAATAACAGTGAGAATCAAACCCGCCATGGCTAGGTCCCAAAAAGAAAGCTTTAAAATAATATTTTGGAATGAGAACGGCATATCTCCAAGAATAAATGAACTTAGGAGCTACGTAAATGAAAATGATGTAGATGCCCTGTTAATTCAGGAAACTAAAGTTAGAGAAAATAAAAAACTAAATATAGCAAACTATATTGGCTATCACAACCTAAGCTTAAATACAACTGCTAGAAACCCCCATGGAGGAACAGCAATATATATCAAAAGAAATATTCCCCACGAGGAAATAAACAACATAAATCTTCAAGGAGTAGAAAATACTAGCATAAAAATTAAAATAAATAATGTAAACCCATTTATCCTAACTTCAATATATGTCAAAAACATGAGTGGTATAAATGTAGCTGCGCAGCTGGAACTGCTTTTCTCGCGATATCCAAACACAATACTCGCGGGCGACTTTAATGCACACCACCGAGCGTGGGGCAGCAGGAGAGCCAACATACGCGGTACACAGATACACAGATTACTGAACACAACAAACACCAACATCATTGCACCGTCGAGACCAACCTGCTTCTCAGGTGCCAACGGCTCATTCATAGACTTTGTCCTAACGAGAAACATAGAATACGCTCACACTATCGATACCCTAGATGAATTCGACTCGGATCATTTACCGGTATTGGTGACATTCGATCTGAACACTCCCCTTCCAGCCTCTCTGGGACAAGAGAGGGTGAACTGGAACGTTTTCAAAAGAGCACTTTTTGAGCCGCACTTGGCAGTACCCAACATTATGAGCACGGCGGATATTGACTCTGCCACACACACACTCACAACAGAAATCAAGAGAGCTATTGCCTCTGCCACAACACATCGTGAGTCACCAAAAATGCCCACACTTTCCCACCATGTGAAACAATTAGTTAGGCAAAGGAACAGAATGCGTAAGACATGGCAGGCTAATAGAGACCCTACCCTCAAAAGGGAGCTTAACAGACTCACGTGGAAAGTCAGGGATAAAATTGTCGCAGAAAAGCAGCAACAGTATAAAGAGTTAATTGAATCCCTTAGCCCAGAAGACGTATCGCTCTGGCAATTCGCTAAAAGACTCAGAAAACCTCAAATTAAACTCCCGCCACTAATAGATGACGTTAAAATCGCGTACTCAGACGAAGAAAAAGCAGAGGCGCTTGCTAGGCATTACGAAAAGCAATTTGAACCAAACCACGATCTAATGTGTCAGGACACCCTAAGAATGGTTAGGCAAACTCTAAACAACTTCAGGAACTCCCCGGTCACGGCTGAGATTAACCCAGCCACCCCGCAAGAGATAATTGATATCATCAAAAACCGTAAAAGCCCAGGGCACGACAAAATCAGGAATATTGCGGTCAAAAACCTACCCTTAAATATAATATTTTACTTGACCACCCTAGTAAACAAAATACTAAAACTAAATTATTTCCCCAAAGAATGGAAGGAAGCGATAATTATAGCGATCCATAAGCCTGGTGAGGATGCCACAATTCCAGCCAACTACAGACCAATCAGCTTACTACCGACACTTTGTAAAATTACTGAGAAAATAATTCTTAATAGACTGAACACGCACCTTAGTGAGAATGATATTATCATTCCGGAGCAGTTTGGATTTCGGCCAAAACACTCCACCACTCATCAATTGCTGAGAGTGGTAGAGTACATATCTTCTGGACTTAATAGTAAGACACCCACAGCTGCTATTTTTCTTGACATACAAAAAGCATTTGATAAAGTGTGGCACTGTGGATTAGTATACAAATTGATCACTCTAAAAGTCCCTGACGCACTTGTCAAACTTTTAATCTCATACCTAAATAACAGACACTTCCAAGTTAGAGTAAAAGATAACTTGTCTACACCCAAGCTCATTAAAAGTAGTGTACCGCAAGGATCCATCCTGGGCCCGCCACTCTTTAACATATATCTAAATGACATCCCCAGGACCCTAGACACGGAGCTGGCACTCTATGCAGACGACAGTGCGATACTTGCAAAACATCCTTACGTCTCAGTAATGCACAGACAGCTACAACAACACTTAGACATACTCCAAACATGGCTGGAAAAATGGCGAATAAAATTAAACCCCAATAAATGTCATTGGATTTATTTCTCTAGAAAACGTAAACCTCTGCCGCCTCTGTACTTAAACAACCATGCCCTAAAAGCGGAAAAATCTACTAAATACCTAGGTGTAACGATAGATTCCCACCTAACCTGGAAACAGCACGTAACGAACTTAATCAAAAAAGCGTATATGGCCACAGGAGCCTTATACCCAATGATAGGAAACGGGAATCTAAGTTATCAAAATAAACTCCTAATTTATAAATCGGTCATCCGCCCGGGAATGCTGTATGCAGCACCCGTATGGGGATATGCCTGTAAAACTACTATAGACTTACTAGAGACAAAACAAAACAAAACCCTAAGGATTATAAGGAAAGCTCCTAGATACTTAAGAAACTCGGTAATTAGGAAAGACTTCAAAATAAAAACTGTTAGAGCCCAAATTAAAAAGCTAGCGCTTAAATTCTATAAAAATCTGCCATCTGTTCCAAATGAACTACTATTCAATCTGCATGACTATGATCATCGCAAAGCCAAATCACGTAAGAGACCCCGCGCGGTACTTAATATTGAAAATCGGAATTAGGTAAGTCCCAACTTAAATAGTTGATATTAAATTAAAACTCGATCAATGTTTTCTAAAAAATGTTCTTAAACCTTAAACTGCCAAATTGATAGGAAATCCTTATAACTGCATCAACTCCCCAAAATTACTCAAACTCTAAATGTGCAACAAACTGCCACACTAGGAGCTAAGTCAAGTAATAAAAACAGTAAATCAAAAACCTCGAACCTCCAACTATGGGCAAATGAAATAATGTCACAGTATGAAGATAAGAACCACACCTAGAGATTGGAGATTAAAGGCGCTTCGCGCCTGGTGCTCTTTTCTGGACGAAACCCATACCTCCTTTCGTGCCCATTCATCTTTTTCACTTCGAGTTTGTTGGTTCTCTTGCACTGATAAAGGAGGTCCAGCGTATCCTCGAAACAGATGTATACTGCATTATTGTGCGATTTGTGTTTTTTTACGTTACTCAAGTTTTTCTGATAACTATGTTGTTCTTATAGCTAATCATGGAATTTTGAATAAGAAATTCTTTTGAGTAGCCTCTAAAAATGTTAATGTTTTACATAAAGAACTGAAGTTTGTAATTCATCTAACAGTTTGAAGTATAAGCTGAAAGTTTATATATATATATATATATATATATATATATATATATATGTATGTATGTATATGACACCTATAAACTTAATAAGCGCTAACGATAACTTTTCTTAATGTCAAAGATCGTTAATGTCAAATGATCTTAATGTCAAATTTGCCATCCGTTCCAAATGAACTGTTATTTAATCTGCATGACTATGATCATCGCAAGGCCAAATCTCGTAAGAGACCCCGCGCTGTTCTAAACATCGATAATCGGAATTAAAAATCCCACCTCAAACATCTGATATTAAATAAAACTCGCGACTAATGTTCAAAACTCTAAGCTGCAAAAGTGCTAGGTAACCCTCAGATCTGCATCAACCCCCCAAACTGCTTAAACTCTTAATGTGCAACAAACTGCCACACTAGGAGCTAGGACAAATAATAAAAAAGTAGTAAATAAAAACCTCGAACCTCCCATTAGGGTCACTGAATTAATGTCACAGTTTGACGATAAGAACCACATATTGAAATTGGAGATTAAAGGCGCTTCGCGCCTGGTGCTCTGTTCTGTACGACACTCGACTTTCCTTTCGTGCCCATTCATCTTTTTCACTTCGAGTTTGTTGGTTCTCTTGCACTGACAAAGGAGGTCCAGCGTATCCTCGGCACAGCTGTATACTGCATTATTGTGTTATTTGTGTTTTTTTACGTTGCTCAAGTTTTTCTGATAACTATGTTGTTCTTATAGCTAATCATGGAATTTTGAATAAGAAATTCTTATGAGTAGCCTCTAAAAATGTTAATGTTTTACATAAAGAACTGAAGTTTGTAATTCATCTAACAGTTTGAAGTATAAGCTGAAAGTTTATATATATATATATATATATATATATATATATATATATATATATATATATATATGTATGTATATGACACCTATAAACTTAATAAGCGCTAACGATAACTTTTCTTAATGTCAAAGATCGTTTCAGATTGAAGCATAAACATGGCGCATATTTTATAATTTTGTTAACATGTTGCATGGGAATTCATCTATCAGTTTGAAGTATAAGCTGAAAGTATATATATATATATATTCATATATGGATACAGAAGTACTTTATTATTAGTCTAAGTAATCATTTTATAGCTTTACTTAATTATTGTATTTCACTTGTTGCCAATATGTCTTTATTATAGTTTATCTTAACGAATTGAATGTACTTGTTAGTCCCTAGTTCGCATTGTACTCAAATGTGTATTCTGTGTTTATGCTGAGGTTTTCTGTCTGCTGTTATACTCACCTGTACTGTGTTGTTTGTTGTATTAATAAATTTTAATTTCAATTGAAATATTTCTAGAACCTTGCATGCACCAAATTTTAAATTGTTTCAAATTTTTCTATAATTACTCAATTGCTTTATAGTCGAAAATATCAAAGTTCCCATATAACTAGCCATATTCAACCATGCTTAGCGCGTTCTAACTGAATAACGGTGATTTAATATGACACCTACAAACTTAATAAACGCTGACGAAAACTTTTCGTAATGTTAAAGATCTTTTCAGATTGAAGTATAAACATAGCGCACATTTTATAATTCTGTTAACATGTTGAATGGGAAAATATATTGAATCTTATTTCTATTCATGACAAAATGATTTAAATCAAATCAAATCAAACCAAATTGATTAATACAAGAAACAAGGTAATACAGACAAGCACAACAACAGGAAGAAAAGCAGACACATAACCACAGAACACAAAAAGTTTGATGTGGGCAGCACATGACTTTCCTTATATAATGCAATGAATTTACTACTTTTACAGAAAGAAAAAAGGTTATTCTTATAGTAGATACTTATATTCTTTCCAAGATATTGAATTTCCGTTAATTAGTCGTCATTTTCATCGATTTAGCGTCATTTTTATCTATTTGGCGAGATTTTCGTTAATTTGGCAACATTTCAAAAAGTCTCCAAGTTGGCGATATCCCGCCAAATTCGTCGCCAAAATCTCGCCAAGCGTTATGGACGGAGAAATAAGTTATTCTTATAGCAGATAAATGACTATTGGCGTTCAAATACAAATGCATTACTCACAGTATATTTTCTTATGAATGGAACGAGCTAGATCCAGGAGAATGATGTCACCAAATTAATCGCATGATATTACATAAGAAAAGTGAACATCTTTCTCAACAGTTAATATGTTTTTTTTAATTTATGGGATTTTTTTATAAATTTATTTGAAAAATGTGCAATATCTCAAGAATGGTTCATGCTAGCGTTCTAAAGTTTATGTCAATCGTTTTCTAAGGAATAATTACATAAAAAATATCTATTTGCGTAACTTTATTAGAGGTTTTTATTTTTTGATGATTTTTTCAAACTTTCACTCAAAAATTTAGGGTGTTCTGAACATTCGATTGCTTTTAAAAACAGTAGACTCTAAGTAGTCATGGATTGCGATTTTTGTACCAAATTTCATTCAAATCGCTCCATTCGTTCGTGAGATATCGTTTCCACAGACTCACTGACACACACGCACACACATACTTTCACACACACACAAACATCACTTCAAAAATGTTTGATTCGTGATCAGGGATGCTTGAAACGTGCTCGTCCGTCGAAAACTTGAATTCGAATTTTCTACCCCGTCACAATACTTTCCTTATACATTATGTATATAAGGAAAGTAACAATTTGTTACAGTGCGGCCAGGAGAATAGGGAGTTAATTTTATTGTTACATGTTTCCAATTAATTACATTTTTCCAATCATGACAAAATGATTTAAATTAAATCAAACCAAATTTATTAATACAACAAACAAAATAATACAGACAAGGACAACAACAGGTAGAAAAGTAGAACATAACCACAGAACACAAACAATTTGTTACAATGCCGCCTACGGAATAGGAAGTTATTTTTATTATTACATTTTTTCCAATTGGCAACAAAAGTATATAAAAGTGTATTTTTTGTATTTCTAGATCGTGAATATTTTGAATATCATTTCTACTCAACAAAATGATTTAATTGAAACGATTTTGAACAACTAAAAAAATTATATGGCGTTATATATATATAAAGAATAGTATTCTGGAAATTTGCCTTGCATATAACATCAGATACTGAAAACGAAGCTGACAATTGAACTTATTTTTAACATATTTACAACAATGCAAAACTCTGACAATTTAAGTTTCATATATATGACTTCAGATACTGAAAACGAAGTTAGATAACCCCATTTTTAATTTATTTACAATGTAGAACTCTGAAACTTTACGTTGCTTATGAAATCAGATACTGAAAACGAAGTTAGATATTGGACTCATTTTTAACTTATTTACAACAATGTACAACGCTGGGGCTTTATGTTGCGTATGATATTAGATACTGAAAACGAAGCTGGATATTGGACTCATTTTTAATTTATTTGCAGCAACGGATATTATAATACAGATTTTGTGCTGTGGCTACACAGACAGGGATTGAGTGTTGTCTTTTATTATAGTAGATATCTCATGAATAAACGGGTTTCTTAAATTACTTAAGGGCGCAATGCAGGCGGGCTTCACTAGTATTTATAAAGTTATTTATTTTTTCCAGCGTCAATTATTGATAGCAAAAGCATATCAAATTATGCACAAGAACCCGCCGAAGTACTAGATGAGTTGCAAATGTTAATTTAGGTTTTAGTTAATAAACATTTTGCTTACGGGTGAGACAGCGTCAATCCAAACGAAGAATCTCTCAAAAAGACGGGTATTTGACATACCCTATCCCAAACAGGTCAATCCACCTTTACAGGCATATGGACAAGAACCCGCCGACAGGAACGTTACTCCTGCTGCGCAGGTCCAATGTTCCTGTCGGCGAGGACGCCAATCTCTGCAAAGGGGGATCGAACAGTTTGGGATAGGGTATGTCAAATACCTGTCTTTTTGAGAGGTTCTTCGTTTGGATTGACGTTGTCCCACCCGTAACAAAAAGGTTAAGTATAGGTTAATACAATTTTACATTGCCTGTATTTGCAAAGATTCAGTGGATTGGGTCGTTTTCCAATGTGTCTGTGATTGACTGCGGATTGAAACATCATGAAGATGGCCAACTACAATATGCCATATTGATGATTCTTAAAAAAGAGCGTAATTAATTATTTACTAGTATGTTTTGAAAATCAATGTCATTTAGAATACTATAGGAAGTTGCACATAATTATTAATTTTATGTTTCTTTATACTATATATTCCACGCGAAGAACGGGTATACTGCTAGCTCACCAATAACCAGTGTTTCTTTCAGTACTTTTTGACTGGGGCGAAAGAAATTTTATGGGGGGGTGAGTTTTCTGATTACCCTATATAAATACATCTAAATGATGTGTCACATAATGATGGGGGCTTCGTCCGCCCCCCGCCCCCCCCCCCCCCCACCGGAGGTTTGCCTGAAATAAACACTGCCAATAACCATATTGTATCAAACAAATGGCTTCTGTAAAAGTTTTCATCTCGATTTCTACTCATTATATAATACTCAACAACTCATTACATAAGGCTCAACAAATAATGCTCATTATATAATATCCATTATATAATGCTCAACAAACAATGTCATCTTGATTATTATAGGAATGTTGTTGTTGAGACCCAGACCTTCGGACCTAGCAGAAAGATGTAAGGTATCAGTTTGGACAGCAGGGCAGTGCCTCCCAATTCAGACCGGAACCCAGTAGGGGAGGCATCTACGGAGACCGTACCCTCCTTCCCCTAACACCACCTCTCAGAAAGACTTACGGACCCACATGTTTAACGTGATCGCACTCCGTGTGAACACTGCGGTAGTTTTCGCAGTGGCGGGAATCGAACCCGGGCCTACCAAGTGCAATTCCCGCGCGCTAACCACTGGGCTACCGCGCCCCTATTATAGGAATGTATACATAATTGTGAATTTTGAGTTTCTTTATTATATATTCCATACATATTGTATCAAATGACTTTTAAAAAAATTTCTTGTCGATTTCTACTCATTATATAATACTCAACAACTTTGAAACTGGCTTTTTTCTCTTATCCTACTTTGTTGCACAGGTCGATATCCTAACTCCTTAAATCCTCCTATACGGGTGCTCAATCACTTTTATTCGATCACTTGTAGTCAATTTACTGTAGACAAACCTAATGAGTACACTTATGGTTCCTGGACCTCTCCCTACAGAATCTTTAGGGTACATAAGGTCATTTCTAGGAACCCTGCATACCCATTTGAAATGGTTATGCAACGGGATGTTCTATTTGAACTTCGAGTCTTACCACAAGATATCTCTTATTGCAGTTATGATTTAAGCAGCAAGACGGAAGAATGTTTTTAGTTAGAAACTAACAAGGAAATGGAATATTTTATTTCATTCGTCATAAAATGAAGGTGTGTGATTAGGATCCTGCGGAAATAAGGAGATAAGTAAATATAACTGAGGATATCGTGTTGTCTGGTTGTAAGAGCGTCGTGTATCAGATCCCTAGTAGAAGATGACAGGCTTGGGAAGAATCGTCCTCTTTCTAATAGTTGTACTTGCAGCCAATGCATCAAGTAAAACATTTAATTCCTCATTTACATTTTTCAGAAAATCTTGTAAATTCTGATTATGTTTTGAATTTTATATCAATTGATCACGTGCTACCTATTTTACTCGCACTCTCGGTCACTGTCTTTTTCACTCTCTGTCTCACTGTCTCTCTCACTCTCAATCTCACTGTCTCTCTCACTCTCTACCTCACTGTCTCTCTCACTCTCTATCTCACTGCCTCTCTCCCTCTCTATCTCAATCACTCTCTGTCTATATATATATATAACTCTCTATCTCACTTACTCTATCTTACTCTATCTCTCTCTATCTTACTCTCTCTCTCTATCTTGCTCTCTCTCACTCTCACTCTCGCTCTAACTCTCTCTAACTCTCACTCTCTCTCACTCTCACTCTCTCTCACTCTCACTCTCTCTCACTCTCACTCTCTCTCACTCTCACTCTCTCTCACTCTCTCTCTCATTCTCACTCTCTCTCACTCTCTCTCTCATTCTCACTCTCTCTCACTCTCTCTCACTCTCTTTCACTCTCTCTCACTCTCTCTCACTCTCACTCTCTCTCACTCTCACTTACTCTCTCACTGACTCTCTCACTCACTCTCTCTCACTCACTCACTCTCTCTCACTCACTCTCTCTCACTCACTCACTCTCTCTCACTCACTCTCTCTCTCACTCACTCTATCTCACTCACTCTCTCTCTATATATATAACTCTCTATCTCACTTACTCTATCTTACTCTATCTCTCTCTCTATCTTACTCTATCTCTCACTCTATCTCTCACTCTATCTCACACTTATCCTCACTCTCACTCTCACTCACTCTCACCCTCACTCTACTTCACTCTACCTCACTCTCTCTCACTCTCTCTCACTCTCACTCTATCTCACTCTCTCTCACTCTCACTCTATCTCACTCTCACTCTATCTCACTCTCTATCCCCCATTCTCACTTACTCTCGCACTTACTCTCTCACTCACTCTCTCTCACTCTCTCTCTCTCTCTCTCTCTCTCTGGTCATATGAAATTATTGCATATTGGCTAATTCATACCTTTATTGTAATGAGCATACTTTTACATTTAATGAATATAATATAATTTATAGATATATCGATAATCTAATCTGTGTAACTACACCAAATGAAAAATAAAATTCTATCCAGATAATATGTAATTGTTTAACGAAACTAGTGTTAATAATAATGTAAGAATGTTTATTTAGATAGATTTATATAACAATTTATTACTTATTATAAAATAATTTATGTGATAAAAGTGATGATTTTAATTTTAATGTTAACAAATTATTATCATTTATTGCATGTAATTCTCTACATTTGTTGCAAAGTACAATTATGAATCAACTTATTAGAATACAAAGATTATCAATTAATAATATTATAATATTCATTTAAAACACTTCAAAATGATAGGCAATTATATGACTTAGTAATTAAATATAATATTACAGAAATTTATAATATTGTGAAAAACGGATATTGTAAAAAATTGAAACGCCAAAAAACGGTATGTAACACTTCACTCAATAAGTCTCCGGTCTGACACATATATGGCAACACTGTTGACAGACACATATGATTTCTGGATAATACCAACCTTCAAACGACACGTGTCAAAATTTCATGACATTCTGACAATTAGTTTATAGGTTACAGTGGACCCCAGTTTTGTAATTTTCAAAACAATGGATAAAAAAGAATTTCGTGTGTTGATTAAACATTGTTTTTTGATGGGGAAAAATACTGTTGAAGCCAAACAGTGGGTTGATAAGCGTTATGGAGACTCTGCACCAGGGAAATCAACTATTATTGACTGGTATGCTGAATTTAAACGCGGTCGTACAAACACCGATGATGCTGAACGCTCTGGTCGCCCAAAATCGGCAGCTGTTCCGGAAAACATAAAAAGAGTTCACAAAATAGTTTTGAAAGACCGTAAAGTGAAGTTGAGTGAGATAGCTGACACCTTAAAGATATCAGAAGATAGTGTGTTTACAATTGTACACGAAAATTTGAGCATGCGTAAGTTGCTTTCGAAGTGGGTGCCACGTTTACTCACACCTGACCAGAAACAACAACGCTCCGACGATTCAGAGCTCTGTTTAGAGTTATTCAAGCGAGATAAGAAGAATTTCTTGCGTCGGTATGTGACATTGGATGAAACATGGATCCATTACTACACACCTGAATCAAAAAGATCGTCAGCTGAGTAGACAGCAGCCGGTGAAAGTCGTCCAAAGCGACCCAAAACCCGAAAGTCAGCTGGCAAGGTTATGGCATCCGTATTTGGGAACGCGCATGGTATTTTATTCATCGACTATATTGAGAAAGGTAAAACTAGCAATACCGAATATTACATGGCATTATTGGATCGATTGAGTGTAGAAATTAAGAAAAAACGACATCACATGCAAAAGAAAAAAGTGCTGTTCCATCAAGACAATGCCCCGTGTCCCAAGTCGATGAAAACGATGGTTAAATTATATGAATTACGCTTCGAATTGCTTCCTCACCCACCGTACTCTCCAGATCTGGCCCCCCAGCGTGCTGGCCTTTCGCAGACATCAAAAAGATGATCCAGGAAAAGAAATTTGACTCACATGGAGAGGCCCCCAGCGTACTGGCTTTTCGCAGACATCAAAAAGATGATCCAGGAAAAGAAATTTGACTCACATGGAGAGGCCCCCAGCGTACTGGCTTTTCGCAGACATCAAAAAGATGATCCAGGAAAAGAAATTTGACTCACATGGAGAGGCCCCCCAGCGTACTGGCTTTTCGCAGACATCAAAAAGATGATCCAGGAAAAGAAATTTGACTCACTTGAAGGAGAGTGATTGCCGAAACTGAGGCCTATTTTGAGAGCAAAGACAAATCGTTCTCCAAAAAAGCATCGAAAAGTTAGAGGAACGTTGGAATGAATGTACCACTCTTGAAGGAGAGTATGTTGATGAATAAAGTCGAATTTCTAAAAAAACATTGTTTTTCTTAGTTAGACCGGAGACTTATTGAGTGGGCCTTGTACGTTTCATCACCAGTTATGATTTTAGAAATAATTCGGTGTCCACCATCACAAAGTAATTTTAGGATTTCTTTACAGATTCAGATACGCTCCACTTTTTGGTGTTCTGTTAAATTATGGGAACCCAACGAAAAAACTAATTTTTTTATATGCAGTTCTTCATGAATAATTTTACATATAGCTGCGGATCCAATGTTAATTTCCTTCTGTATCATTTGGTAGGTACAGCGATTATCAGCGATTAACATTTTTCAAATGGCCGATACATTTTCTGGGACTACAACTGACAAAGGTCTTCCTGTGTATTTTCCATACAGGAAAGAATTTTGATCTCTTCTAAACTCCGTAAATCATCTGAATACAGTGGCACAGGATGGAGCATCATTTCCATATGCTAATTGTAAACGTTGAAAACATTCTTCTTGACTTAGCTCCACTTTAAAATCATAGGAAATCATAGGAATGATCATCATAGGAAATAAACCATAGAAAATCATAGCTCGATAATGCTCTAGCATCAACTCCATTTTCTTTCTTTCAAAATTTATTCTACGATAGCTAAATTGTAATTATTGCCACAAATTATCGTCTGCGAACATAAAAAAGTTCAAATTTAAATATCCAACTAATAATTTTTTTTCTAGCGCATATCGTCTGCCCCTGTCTGAAATTTCAGTGCGACCCTCGTGTATATATATATATATATATATATATATATATATATATATATATATATATATATATATATATATATATATATATATATATATATATATATATATATATATATATATATATATATATATATATATATATCCAAATGGAAATGTCCAAATCTGAAAATCAAATATGATACAAGAAATAAGAAAAAGAAAAGTACCAAAAATTGGCAGAGGGGGGGTTGTGATCCCCTCACCCCGGTTCAGCATGATTTACGCCATGGCCACACTCCCGGATGCCGGTACCATTCCGCATCTAGGCCATTATACCTAAGAAGACCTATTTGGAAACGAAAAGACCATGATCCCTGAAGCCAAACACAACACTAGAATTTGTGTAAACAAGACCTCAAGTTACTCCCTAACGAAATCATGCCTTATACAACACAAATCCCCAATATATATAGAGTCACAACCATCAACTTTATATGTCCATGATCTAAATAACCAACGGTTACAGTTTACCATTAAAAGATGACTCAATTACGTTCAGAAAGCCAACCGGATAACCCTTTTTCCGTGCCTCGTAAATACCTTTTATCCTGTTGAATTCTGTCGCTACTTTGAGAGTTTAACCTTTTGTTTCTTAAAAGTTGATTGACAATTATATTGTGGAAGACAGCTCTACTTAAACAAGTTTCCCATGAAGTAATAAAGTTTACGTCAAAATTGAAGGCTGTACGCTTATCATATATACAGAAGGAAGTTCTATTTTCATTTGACATAATACATACGTCCAAAAAATTTTTACACCAACACTTTATACATAATAGTATGGAATTGGTGAATACCATAGAAAAAATAACAGAGAAGTTACATTACAGAAGTTACGACTTCTGCGATTTATTTAATAACATTATGATAGAGGACCTATATCAGATCATTATGGATCTTCATCATAAATATGGTTTGCAGAGATTCATTGAGGTGGATAAATATAGGGCACTAGTTGGACTGGTTCTAAATGAAACAGTGCTATACAATGGAGTGGAATTTTATAAACAAATTAGAGGAATACCGATGGGCGGTTATTGTTCATCGGCATTGGCAGATTTATATTTGGACTGTTATGAGAATGGAACTCATTTGTTGAATGAGATGTTGTATTTAAGATTCGTTGATGACATTATCGTTGGCACAAAAGATCATAAATACGTATTGGATTTTGGTTTCTATCCGTGCTCACTTAAATTGGTTGAAACACCTATGAATGAAGACGGGAGCCTGAATTTTTTGGACGTATGTATTATGTCAAATGAAAATAGAACTTCCTTCAACTTTGACGTAAACTTTATCACTTCATGGGAAACTTGTTTAAGTAGAGCTGTCTTCCGTAATATAATTGTCAATCAACTTTTAAGAAACAAAAGGTTAAACTCTCAAAGTAGAGACAGAATTCAACAGGATAAAAGGTATTTGAACGAGGCACGGAAAAAGGGTTATCCGGTTGGCTTTCTGAACGTAATTGAGTCATCTTATTATGGTAAACTGTAACCGTTGGTTATTTAGATCACGGACATATAAAGTTGATGATTTGGTACTATATATATTGGGGATTTGTGTTGTATAAGGCATGATTTCGTTAGGGAGTAACTTGAGGTCTTGTTTACACAAATTCTAGTATTGTGTTTGGCTTCAGGGATCATGGTCTTTTCGTTTCCAAATAGATCTTCTTAGGTATAATGGCCCAGATGCGGAATGGTACCGGCATCCGGGAGTGTGGCCATGGCGTAAAGCATGCTGAACCGGGGTGAGGGGGTCACAACCCCCCTCTGCCAATTTTTGGTACTTTTATTTTTCTTATTTCTTGTATCATATTTGATTTTCAGATTTGGACATTTCCTTTTGGATATATATATTATTCCTTGTTGCGAAGCAGCGTGGCGCTTTACTTCATTGTAACTTCGTGTATATGTTTTATGGATTTTGGTTAAAGTTTGGAATAAATAAGATTTTTTGTTCCGCTAAAAATAGATGGTTTTGGGATCTGTTATTAAAAATCTGTATTGGAATTTGTCGAAAATTTGATGTATATATATATATATATATATATATACATCAAATATATATATATATATATATATATATATATATATATATATATATGATACTGAACATTTGAAATGTTTTCTTTTTCAAGGACATAAGGGTTATAGCAAACAAGGTCGTCAGTGCGGATACCAGAAATGTGAACCTCCTTGTCGCTTTGTCAAAGAAGGCTGGTGTTTGACATGCGAGTGCAAGCCAAGCTGTGCTCCGCTTAAATGTGATCCCGGATGCGAAATTCAAAAAGAGTTTGATGGACCCTGCCCCGAATGTGAATGCAAATTTGGCGAGGACGTAGAAGGTAAGTTATTTGAATATAAAACCCACAAGCTATGTTATTATAAAAACATTCTTTTTTAAAACGAGCCTTACCTAGTCATTCAAAAAGAGTTTAATGGATTACACTTTAACCTTTTTAACACTTTACAACATAGTTGAAAAGTATTTATGACTTTGTTCATTCTGTATGTCTGTCTGTCCGTTCGAGCGACAACTACCGTAAAAATGACTTTATCAAAATGAAATTTTTGTATATCGTTGAGACATCATGGGACATATGGGCATGTAAATGTACAATCAAGCCATTAATTTTGGACTGAACTCGGTTTGAAAAAATGACATACATTGAACTCTATCAAACTTAATGTATCAAACATTTTTTAAGTAATGTGAAAATTTACAAATTGCTTCGAAATTTTTAGGAAATATTCAAATTACCCCATAAAATACATAAAATAAAATTCAGCAAAATGTGTTTAGTAATTTTTTAAATCAACATTAAAATAGTTATTACACCCATATTATATATTATATGAAGAAATCACGTGACCCACTTCAAAATAAAACGTGACATCCGTCTTTTCTTCCCAGTGTAAAAATCGTGATTTTGAAATTCTTTTAAATTTATATTTAGCGTTGCATCCGTCCTAAATCAGCTTTATTTTTGCGTATTTTCTGTAAATCTATATTCTGCGCCAACTCAACTGCAATATTTTTGAGTTTAAATGATTATCAAACTTGGATTATTTCTACAACGAAGCCTAATTTTAATAGATGCAGAATGTAAACAAGTGATTGTAAGATGAGTTGTACAAGAATTGCTGAATTTCTTTCATGCAAAATTATTTAGCTCTGGAGTCTGGAATAAAAATGATATGAATGAAATATTCATTGCTTTTACATAAAGAGCTAGACGATTTATATTTCGTTGACGCCATTTGAATAAAGTTCATTTTCTTTAGGAAATTTTAAGTCTTCAAACATAATAAATTATTGCAATATTGTGATAGCTTGAAATTCATCAGCGCTAAATGTATTGCATTTTAGAGATATTTAAATAAAATTTCATTTCAGTTGGAAAGTTTTTCATAATCAATGTTTTTTGCAAGATTGATCTTTCTTCTTTGACTGTGGGTTTATTGGTTCTCTTCCATTAACGCAGGGCATCCAGCGTATTCTCGATATAGCTATATACTGCATTACTATCTTATTTGTGCTTAAATACGATTCTCAAGTTTAATATCCTTTGCACAAAAGTTTTTTTATGTATTAAATAAGAGATGGTTTAACATGTTTTACAAGGCAGCTCTTACTCGTCTTGCATACCAATTAACAAGAGATTGCTAAGTAAGAAGAACTCAAGCCAACCTTTGACTTTTTCCCATAGACTTTTTCCCTCTTGTATTCTTGTAAATGATCTCACATATTGCATTCCAAATTCATGCTGGCTGTCTTGAAACTTCTGGTGTTTATTTTTCAGTGTCAGAGCTTCAACGAATTATACCTTTGTGCAAAGAAATCCTTTAAGCGCAAATAGTAACTTTAGTAATTTCTCGTAACTCTAACATATTATACAACATTGTCTCAGTTTATTTAAACCGGTTGTTTTATAAGAACTGGAATTTAATTTGAGATATCTTCATTTAGTGAACTTTGTTCTCTGAAAAAAGGCGTCATATCTTTGATAATAAAATATGTCCGTGTGAGAGTCTACATCATCTGTAGCGCAAAATCGAAGCTTCGGATAGCGGCAAAATTCCATACAGAGGTACTCCAGCTCCCTGGAAAATACAGCTCAAAGATTTTCTTAAAATACGAATAAGTTTAAAAGTTAGGAACTTTATAAAGCTGAAAATTCGTCGAAATTTCGACGGAATAATCAGTTTTATTCCGGGCAGACGATAAGAGTCGCTCGTGTTCCACAAGCAGCCGTTCAGCGAAAAATATCTCAGACTTTTGTTTAGACATAAACTGCAATGAAATTTGAGAAATTCTCAAAATCTGTGAATTAAAATTATAAATTTTTAATTGTTGGATCATAGAATTATTTTAATAACATATGTGTGCGCTGAAAATTTGACAGAAATTTGACAACTCGCTAAGCTAACAATTAATTCTGCAAATGTTACTTCTGGGTTAAAGTTTTTTTTTTTTTTTTTTTTTTTTTTTTGCGACTTCAAGCAGTTTCATTGACTAGTGTACATTTTAAGCAATCTCAAAGCCTAACTTCGTGAAAATGGGTTTTCTAATTTCACGAATTTGAAAAAAAGTAACATATAAGAAATATAAGATATGTTCATGTCATTCTAACGATCGGCGAGACAGATGTCTGTGCACATGTGTGACGAATTGCAGCATGCTTATTTAGGGCGCATCAAAAGAGCTTATTTAATTCGTATTGCGTAGCAGGCGTTTGTTTAGGGTCCGCGTATTACCTGGTTTAGTGTAAGCGAGAGAAAGCGAAAAAAATTTAGTTTGAAATTAGTTAATTCATTCCATACCTATTGTTAGGGATTTGACTATATTGTTATAGGTTTTGGAGAAAAAGTGGACAATTAGGATTATTTCCTTCATCTCTAACCTTCTTTCTATAATTTGTTTTAAAACCTCGTGGTTTGGCCTTTGATGGTAAACAAAAGATTATTTCTTACAGCAAATTGCTAATTTTTAAGTAAAAAGCTAAGACGATGTAGATTACAAATCTTCAATGTTTACTTTTCAAAGTTTATATTCACCTTCCCAGTTTCATTAGTACTAAATACAGCACATTCTTTCTTATACTGTTACGAACGTATCCTCTGGGATCGCGAGTGTGCTATCAGGATACCAGAACGAGTCCAAGTTTCTGGATAACGTACGTTTATTCACAAGCGCAAAGTAAACAGGAACAATATACAATCAACAGCACTTAAATGCTTCACTAATTTCACAAAATAAGCGATATTTTTCATGTCACGTTAATCATATTCATGTCACGTCAATTTGTAAATCCAACGAACCAAAGCATTTTCATTTCGGGGTACCAGTGAGAAAACTCACGTATCCCTACATCGAAACTAAAGATGTGTTGCTTAGTTTGGGATTATTGTTAGATGTAAAGCATCCCTTTGTTTGGGTGCTTGATGATGATATGCAGCCTTTTGATGGCTTAGACTGCTGTCAAAAGTACCTTGGATGATGGACAACTGTAGCTGAAGGATGGACAAAAGAAAAGATTTAGAGAATAAGATAGTATACTGGGAGCGAGTTCCCTAGAAGAAGATGGGTTCCAAGTGAGAAAATCATGGGGCTAATCGTAGCCATAACCTAAACAGTGGTCCCGAGCTTAAAGGATAAGAGGATAAATGATGTAAAGAACAACGTTATCTCTCAAGTCTGAACTTTGAGTTACGCCGCTGCAGGCAGTGCAGGCAGCCAAGCTCTCTTAGCTCTGGATTCGAAGGTCCTTCTGGGATCGGAGATGGTGTGCCTTGGCCTACATTTTATGTTCATAGGTTTTAAGTTGTAGTGTTAAGTCGATATCTGCCATGCAGTGTTTCTAAAGGTTATTACAGTAGAATTTTGGGGTGTTTACTCTAATATGCTCTTCAATGCCATAGACTTTAAGATAATGGTGTATTACCTCGTTGTGGATAAACCAAGGAGAACTGGTTATCATTCTTTAAAGTATATTTTGGATAACTTCCAGTTTCCCAATATTAGATTTTTCAGCTGTGTCCCAAACGGGACAGGCAGACAAAATCATAAGTGCAATGATTTGTTTGTAGAGAAGAAGCTTGTTCTCCTGGGATAGAGGTGACTCCTTACAGAGCAAGGTGACTCTAATAACGGTGTTGGCAGATTGGGTGTTTTTAAATAAGTATGTGTGCTGAGAGTCAGGTGAGCGTCTAATGTGACACCCAACTACTTAACAGCGTGGTTGAATGGGATGTTTTCATTGAAGATTTTAATTTGGAAGTTATGAGAGATTGATCTCTAGTGAGGTTTAAAAATAACAACGTTGTACTTGGAGGCATTAATTTTGATGCTCCATTGGACGAGCCAGCGCTCAAGGCTGTGTGTGATATAGCTTTGTAGTGTGTTGATCGTGTTGAGAGGGGAGCCAGCACAGGCTACAATCGCGGTATCGTCTGCAAAAATACAGAGTTTCACCTGTGGAATATGAGGTATGGCGTTTATGTATAGGCTGAAAAGCAGGGGGCTGCGATTTCCTCCCTGAGGAACTCCTATCTTGATCGGTCGGGGTGAGGAGAGGGAAGTACCAACTTGCACGCGGAAAGAACGATTATTGAGATACGGGTTGATGATACCTGCAGTAAGTAATTGGGTTGATACGCCAAGACGCACCAACTTGGTAATCAATCCCGGTATCCAGCACTTGTCAAAGGTCTTCATAATCATCGTCATTATCGAAGAACACAATACCGGTGTACTGCCGATTGCTAAAGTTGGTGTGTATGGCTTCAACTACACGCATAAGTTGGGTCTGCATGGAATAAGCAGATCGGAAGCCATGTTGGTCGGGAAAAATAATTTGGTGGGATCTGCAGAAAATATCCAATCTCTTAAGCAACACAAGTTCGTAGATTTTTGACAAGTTGGAGAGCAGGCTAATTGGACAATAAGAGCTGTCCTGGTTTACTTTCAGAAGAGGGATCGCAGTGGCAGTTTTCCAGCTTTGGGGAAAATAGAGGTGCTCTAGTATTCTGTTTACTAGAGCGGCGATCCAACTGACATAGGAAAAGGGAAAGTTTTTAATGATGCGGTTGTAATCCGATCAATACCAGGAGATTTCCTAATTTTGATTTTGTGGATAATAGATAAGACTTCAACCAGTGTTGTCCATTGAAGGTCATTAGGTGCTTGAGTATGGATTACACTTGAATTGGCCAGCTGTGTTTCAATTTCAATTCGTCAACTCCCCCTGCAAAGGAGGGATGAGTCCTTTTACAGCCTCTGTATAAATTTCTGGAAATCTCTTCATATCTCCTAGACTAATCGCTATTTCATGGAGTTTCTCGAAGTTTCCGGAAATCACCGAATGTGGCTAAATTGGCGATAAATCGCCAAATCTGGAAACCCTTCTTCTAACTAGGAAATCTTGACAAATCTGTGCTCACGTCATTCTAACGTTATGCACTGTGTTTTCTTCACCTGACCCTCTAGACAGACTAAAGAGGAAGCGCAAATGAGGGAATATAGCACGTTCGCAACAATACATAACATTTATGTTACACTAGAACGGATAATCAGAGTTGCATAGAATTTAAGATGCAAACTTGTAATTTACCCATAAAAGTACACTAGAACATACAGTGAACACTCAAATATCCAAACACTGCTTTAACTATACTCACACTTAGAACAAAATGTAAAAATATCGCTAAGCGTGTGTACAGTGGATCGATCGGTTGCTATTTGACCACTGCGCCACACCCGCAGCGCTGCGCCAACAGCCCTACCGTGCTGAAAACACCGGTTCTCGTTAGATCACCGAAGTCAAGTAGCATCGGGGTGGGGTGACTTGGGTGGGTGACCACCTGGGAACACCGCGTGCTGTTGCCACATTTCGGGAACGGTAGCCAGGTGGTTTGCGCGCTGGATTTACACGCTGTCACAACTGCTGGGGCGCGGTAGCCCATTGGTTAGCGCGCTGGAGTTGCACTCGGTAGGCCCGGGTTCGATTCCAGCCACTGCCAAAACTGCCGCCGTGTTCATGCGGAGTACGATCACGTTAAACATGTGGGTCCGAAAGTCCTTCCGAGAGGTTGGTGGTAGGGGAAGGAGGGTACGGTCCCTGTGGATGCCTCCCCCACTGGGTTCCGGTCTAAATTGGGTGGCACTTCCCGACCGTCCAAACAGTTACCTTACACCTTTCTGGTAGGTCGGACGGTCTGGGTTTCAACAACAACAACGCTGTCACAACTGCTGCCGTGTTCATGCGGAGTACGATCACGTTAAACATGTGGGTCCGTAAGTCCTTCCGAGAGGTTGGTGGTAGGGGAAGGAGGGTACGGTCCCTGTGGATGCCTACCCCCCTGGATTCCGGTCTAAATTGGGTGGTACTTCCCGGCCGTTCAAACGGTTACCTTACACCTTTCTGGTAGGTCGGACGGTCTGGATCTCAACAACACCCGAAGCGCTGGCGTAATAAGCTCTAAATAAGCGGACGAAGAGAATGCAATTTAAATACTCAGACTTCTTCAGCTCAAACTAGAATGTATAGTTTTTAAACCTCAGCGCTATGGTTGGGACAACCCAGAGGTGAACACACATGGATAGCCCTCGGGCGACCCGTGCTCGATTCCTGGCTGTCCGTAAACTGTCCCCGTTTTCACGCGGAGTACATGCACGTTAAATATGGGGGTTCGTAAGTTCCTTCGAGAGGTTGAAAATAGGGGAAGAAGGGCACGGTCTCTGTGGATACTACCCCCACTGGATTCCGGTCTAAATTAGGTAGCACTTCCCAGCTGTTTAAACATATACTTTACCTTAGAGCAGGTTGGCAGGTTGGACGGTCAGGGTCGAAGAAGAAGAAACCTCAGCGCTATCATAACTTGATATGATCAAATTAGTGAAATGCTTAAAATTTGGGGAGGGCAATGGTAATTAAATGGGGAATAACTGAGGTATCATAATAACTCATATGATTTTTCTGATTGAGCTGAGTGAAGGTTCTAAACTTGAAATCAAAACTGCAATCTCAATAATTCATGGAAAATAAAAATTACAATCACAAAAGTAACATAGCGAAGGAAGTAAAATAGTAACATAGCGAAGGAAATAAGATTGAAGCTAAGCTGAATTAACGCCTAAATAAGCATAGTTTATTAAAATAGAAGAAAAAATCTAATGTAGGCACCACATAACTTTTCTTACGTAATACAAGTATGTAGTTTACGTCTATAAATGTGATATGATGATAGACAAAATCCACGGACAATGTTTTGAAAAACATTTGAAAAGTTCACTGGCATCCTTCTCTTCTGGGTGACAGCATAAAAAGTGATTTTAAAGTACCAAACTAACTAATATTTCGCGCAAATATAACGTGACAATTGGAAAAATTGCTAACAACTGCCAAGCACTATACTTCCTTATCTATACTAATAACATTATACAGAAATACATTAATTATTATTAATTCTTCAATTTGGTGCAATTTTCGTAACTTTAGAGTCATTTTTGTGAATTTGGCCGCATTTTCGCAAAGTGTTGGAACAACATTAAAAAAGGTGTCAAGGTGGCTATATTTCGACGGCCCTTTAAATATGCACCCTTGACAATTTTTTTTTTAATTGCTAATTTTCAAATACCTATATACACTGACTTCCATAAGTTAAGCACGCAATGCACACATTTTCATTTTTACTTTGCCTGCAATACATTGTAATGTATAGGGAAAGTATTGGAATCATGCCGAAAATCGCAACTCGAGTTTTCGACGAATCTAGACGTTTCGAGACCTCTAGAATACGAAAAAACTATTTTTAGCGTGACGTCTGTGTGTGTGTCTGTCTGTCTGTGTGTCTGCATGTGCAGAATTTGTATCCACTCTAACTAAAAAAGTAATTGACCGAATTTCATAAAATTTGGTAGATAAGTCACTTCTGGGCTAATCTGGTGCTGATTAGTTTTGGGTACGATTCGGGATAAAGACACCCGCCTGTTTTTGCGAAATAACCCCCAAAAGTTTGTATCCACTCTAGTTGAAAAACTAATGGACCGAATTCCACAAAATTTTTTTAGGTAAATTACTTGTGGGACACCCTGATGCTGATTAAATTTTGGTATGATTCGGAAAAAAATAACCTGCCTTTTTTTGCAAAATGGGCCGCAAAAATCGCCAAAATCTAAAATAAAAAACTACGTATGCTCAAATATATCCATAAAATGCTTGTTTAATACGTAATTTTTAACGAAGAAAATAATAAGACCAACCCCATTACACTAGGACTAGCCGTTCTCGAGATATATTAGTTTGTTCGTATTTTCTCTACGCCACCTTTCAAAATAAGTCCAGTTATCAAATGAGAACGAAAATTGAATTAAAAGTGAATTACATGTAATTAAAATAAAGAGAACGTGAATATAAGTCTGCAGAGAAAGTCATGTGCTGCCCACATCAGATGTTTACTTTCCCTGCAATACATTGTAATATATAGGGAAAGTATTGGAATCATGCCGAAAATCGCAACTCGAGTTTTCGACGGATCTACACGTTTCGAGATCTCTAGAATACGAGAAAACTATTTTTAGCGTGACGTCTGTGTGTGTGTCTGTCTGTGTGTCTGTGTGTCTGTGTGTCTGTCTGTGTGTCTGTCTGTGTCTCTGTCTGTGCAGATTTTGTATCCACTCTAACTAAAAAAGTAATTGACCGAATTTCATAAAATTTGGTAGGTAAGTCACTTGTGGACGAATCTGGTGCTGATTAGTTTTGGGTACGATTTGGGATAAAAGAACTCGCCTTTTTTTTTGCAAAATGGCCCTCAAAAGCTTGTATCCACTCTAACTGATAAACTAATAGACGGAATCTCACAAAATTCGGTAGATGAATCACTTGTGGATTATTCTGGTGCTGATTAGATTTTGGTACGATTCGAAAAAAAAATAACCTGCCTTTTTTTGCAAAATGGCCCGCAAAAATCGTCACAATCTAAAATAAATACATACGTATGCTCAAATATATCCATTAAATGCTTGTTTTATACGTAATTATTAACGATGAAATGAATAAGACCAATCCCATTACATCAGGAATAGCCGTTCTCGAGATATTTTAGTTTTTTCGTATTTTCTATACGCCACCTTTGAAAATAAGTCCACTTAATAAATGAGAACGAAAAGTGAATTAAAAGTGAAATAAATTTAATTAAATAAAGAGAACGTGAATATAAGTCTGCAGGGAAAGTCATGTGCTGCCCACATCAGATTTTTCTAAAACGTATTTGAATTTGAGTAGCTGAAAATCGCTGCAGATGTAGATGGCAGTATGCAAATATCGTATGTTACAGCCAACCACGTTTGACTGTCAGGATATATGCTAATTAGGTAGTCGTTAAAGACGCCAGCATTCTGAAGGATTTGAGGAGGTGCATTTAAATGCTGATACGAAGTGTTTATAACTTTTGTAGGATTATTTTTAATGGTATTCGTGTTTCTATGGCTGAAAGAAGACGAATGACAGACAGTGAATGCGCTGTCGGACGCATTGAAGCAGGACAGTCAATCAAAGACATCGCTATTTTCTTTGGCGTTGATCATTCGGTAATTTCTCGATTATGTAAACAATTTCAAAGAAGTCAAACAGTTGTCCGAAGACCTGTGCCCGGTCGTTCAAAGGTTACCACCCCTCTGATGATTGGTAAATTGCTATAGTAGGCAAGTGGAATCGACGAGGGACCTCCACAACTGTTACATCTACATAAGACAATATCTGCCATAAGACAATATCTGCCATAAGACAATATCTGCCATAAGACAATATCTGCCGTAAGACAATATCTGCCAGTACTGGTCGCCGAAGGCTCCACGTAAAGGGACTGTACGCCCGAGTACCACGTTTTTGTGTTCCACTAACCGTTCAAGCCAGAGGGAAAAGATTAAAGTGGTGTCATCAACATGCCAATTGGACTGTCTCAGATTGGTGCAATGTCCTGTTCACGGACTAGTCCAGATTTGCCCTGGAATCAAATGATAAGCGTGTAAGGATCTGGATAGAACGATGCACACGCAATCAGGCTAAGAACGTCATCGAACATCACGCATTCAGAGGTGGCAGCTTAATGGTGTGGGCTGGAATTTCAATGGGATATCGCGCAGAGCTGCACATCGTTAAAGGTGGTTCTGTTACGGCTGAAAGGAATCGGAATGAAGTCCTAGACCCCATTACGAGACTCTACACTGCAGCAGTTGGTTCTGATTTCCTCCTTATGGACGATAATGCCCGTCCCCATCGAGCTAACATCGTTAACGAATACCTGAAAAGTGAGGGCGTTTCTCGTATGGAGTGGCCGGCGTATTCCCCCGACCTTAATCCCATTGAAAACCTTTGGGATGCCCTCGGACGTGCTGTCTCTGCATGTTTACCTCCTCAAGCCAGTCTCAGAGTGTTGGAAACTGCCCTATTGGAGGAATAGCCATTGCTCGCATCTGCGATGGTTGATCACCTCATTGAAAGTATGGAAAATCGTTGTAAAATTTATGAGAAGGTCGGGGTTGGTCACATACCATATAAATGTAAGTTTTGTTTGGTTTATTTACCTTTAAACATCATTTTGTTAATTACCCAAATGTGACGTCATCATATAACTTACGAAAAATAAATATTTTTTCATCTTTGTACATAATTCTTGTTTTCTTCAATGCATAAACTCATTTGCTACCTTCATGTACAACTTTGAGTTAATCAAAGCTTTACTTTTCCATTTTTGTTGATTTAACCATCCGTGCTTAACTTTTAGAAACCAGTGTATATTGAGAACGAGATTATATAACCATTGTTTTGCCGTTTTAGATGGTGGCAAGGTCCCTTTCGGTATTGCTTGTGATATTCCCCAATGTGGCCCTGGCTGCACCATTCAAAAGGAGTTTGACGGACCGTGTCCAGGATGTGACTGTAAAGACGAAGGTATAATTCAAGTAGCTTGGTGTGAAATATATGAGTCTATTTTACATAATAAAAGAAGATGTTTGTCATTCTATTTTTCTGCCTGCCTCTGTTGAAGACTGCCTGCCTCTGTGTATATGTGAGTTCCGTATGTAGCGAAAGCTTCAAACAGCTGCGAAAATAGGTCCCAGGTTACCTGAGCTCCCTGTACGATAAATCTCCTCAAGTTTAAATTCTACTTATTATTATTATTATTATTATTATTATTATTATTAATTATTATTATTATTATTATTATTAATTATTATTATTATTAATTATTATTATTATTATTATTAATTATTATTATTATTATTATTATTATTATTATTATTATTATTATTATTATTATTATTATTATTATTATTATTATTATTATTATTATTATTATTATTAATATCATTATTATTATTATTATTAATTTTATTATTATTATTATTATTAATTCAAACTACTAGTTATATTATGTTGAAACACGATTTTGAGCGATTTTCACACGTATCGGTTCTTTAGTCATCGAAAATATTATCGCAGAATTTCCATCTCGACATCATCGGAAAGATCTAAGAACGTTCTTTCTAACCACTTTTGAACCGAATCTGTATGACGATTATTTCATATTTATTTTTAAATAAATCCAAAAATGGAAAAATTAGCACATTTCTATACTTTGGCAAAAGTATGGATATATATCTTCGTATTCTAATATTTTTTAATTATTCTATTTTTTTCCTGTGGATTTTCAAATAAAAGCATAAAAATTGAGATTTTCCGATTCCATTGGCTGGTCTTTTTTATTATAATAGAGCAAAGGATGCTTCTTGCTAACCTTAGGTCACCAATGTAGCAAAAATGCAAAATCTCCGATTTGGCTGTGCCAGGATATTGTCCCAAGACTAAAGCGTGATATACCAGCATCATAGCGTTGAGCTAAATACGTTTATTTCTCAGGGCATTTAATATTGCCTAATGAGCGTTCGCTTCAAGATGATGGAAGTAATTCATTTAGGGAAATATTTTGATACATGGAGTTAGAGTGAAAGACCCCTATGGGCAGAACGCTTGAAAATGCCATAACGCTTTGAGAATTATAGGTGTCGCTAAGCGTTTTAAGCGTGTAAAGCGTTTTTTGTTACTTTCCTTATATACATAATGTATAAGGAAAGTATTGTGACGGGGTCGAAAATTCGAATTCGAGTTTTCGACGGGAATACACGTTTCAAGCATCCCTGATCACGAATCAAATATTTTTGAAGTGATGTCTGTGTGTGTGTGTGTGTGTGAAAGTATGTGTGTGTGTGTGAAAGTATGTGTGTATGTGTGTGTGTGTCAGTGAGTCTTTGGAGACGATAACTGACGAACGAATGGACCGATTCGAACCAAATTTGGTTCAAAAATCACAATCCATAAACACTGGAAGCCTATTGTTTTTATACGTAATCGAATGTTCAGAATCTCCCTAAATTTTCGAATAAAATTTAGAAAAAATCGTCAAAAAATCAAAACCACTAATAAAGTTACGCAAATAGCCATTTCTTATGTAATTTTTCATTAGTAAACGATTAACATAAATTTTAGAACGCTAACATGAACCGCTCTCGAGATATTTCACATTTTTCAAAAAAATTATCAAAAAGTCATATGAAATGAAAAAAAAAATATTTCCTATTGAGAAACATGTTCACGTTTCATATGTAATACCATGCGATAAATTGGGTGACATCATTCTCGTGGATCTATCTCGTTCCATTTATGAAAAAAGATACTTTGAGTAATACTTTTGTATTTGAACGCCAATAGCCATTTATCTGCTGTAAGAACAATTTATTTCTTCGCCCATAACGCTTGGCGGGATTTTGACGACGAATTTGGCGGAATGTCGCCAACTTGGCGAATTTTTGAAATGTTGCCAAATTAATGAAAATCTCGCCAAATGGATAAAAATGACGCTAAATCAATGAAAATGACTACTGATGTCGAAAATTCAATATCTTGGAAAGAATATTAGTATCTACTATAAGAAAAACCTATTTTTTTACTGTAAAGGTAGTAAATTCATTACATTTTATAAGGAAAGTCATGTATTGCCCACATCAGATTTTTTTCATTTGGCACAACAGCAATGCATAGTATTGAATATATGTATTTTTTTGATTATTTTCATAGTAAGATTCCCTGATTATCAGTGTAATTAATCATTATTTTTGTACAGTTGTAGGACAGCGTTCAGAATATACGGAGATAAAAATAAATTGAAAGATAAAATAATTTTCAAAATGTAGGAATAGTCGTTATTGTTTCAATTCTAATTAGCAATGCGTTACTAATTTATTTCTACAAAATGGACAGTTTCAATAAATATTTTAAGCTTTTCGACATAGAAATACATACAATACAGGGATGCTTATCTTATTCAAGCGCCAACTAAATGATTAACTCAAATAATATTGGCTTTTCCTCAGCTTGGAATTGTAACTCCTTACCTTTATCTCCATGATTTGATATCTCAAATGTCTTTTAGCTTATTTTATACACAAAGAGTGTGGTGAGCTTTGCTTAAGATGTGACTGCACAGACTTCAGTATCATTCATGTAGATCGATAAAACGCATTTTATTCTGGGCTGTATAATTCTTGAAAATATATCATTAATATATAGAGAATCAAGGTATATAAGTTGAACAATGCATATTTTTTTTTTATGATTTTCTTACTTTGCCTGCAATATATGGTAATGTATAGGGAAAGTATTGGAATCATGACGAAAATCGCAACTCGAGTTTTCAACGGATCTACACGTTTCGAGATCTCTAGAATATGAAAAAAACATTTTTAGCGTGACGTCTGTGTGTGTGTCTGTATGTCTGTCTGTCTGTGCAGATTTTGTATCCACTCTAATTAAAAAACTAATACACCGAATTTCACAAAATTTTGTGGTAAGTCACTTGTGGGCGAATCTGATGCTGATTAGTTTTGGGTACGATTCGGGATAAAAGAACCCGCCCCTTTTGCGAAATGGCCCGCAAAAGCTTGTATCCACTCTAGATGAAAAACTAATGGACCGAATTTCACAAAATTCGGTAGATGAGTCACGTATAGGTCACCCTAGTGCTGATTAGATTTTGGTACGATTCAGAAGAAAATAACCTGCCTTTTTTTGCAGAATGGTCCGCAAAAATTGCCAAAATCTAAACTAAAAAGCTGCGTATGCTGAAATATATCCATTAAATGCTTGTTTAATACGTAATTTTTAACGAAAAAAAGAATAAGACCAACCTCATTACACTAGGACTAGCCGTACTCGAGATATATTAGTTTTTTTCGTATTTTCTCCACGCCACCTTTGAAAATAAGTCCAGTTATCAAATGAGAACGAAAATTGAATTGAAAGTGAATTAAATTTAGTTGAAATAAGGAGAATGTGGATATAAGTCTGCAGGGAAAGTCATGTACTGCCAACAACAGATTTTTAATTATGGTTTATTTGTGGTTTTAGCTTATGAACGAAAGAATTTTAATATTATATGCAATCCTCCAAAATGCGATCCAAACTTCCATTGTTTACACCAGAATTTGCATAAAATAAAATAATTTATGGTTAATACATCGGAGACCATATGACATACCATGCTTGATTTTAACTTGATTTTAAATTATTTTAGATACTGGTAAAAACCCTTTTGGAGTTGCCTGTGATCCTCCCAAATGTCCTCCAGGATGTTTTATTGAGAAGGAATTTGATGGACTTTGCCCAGGATGTGACTGCAAAGACAAAGGTATTTTTCACGTGTAGTATCTTACGATATCTAATATTCTGCACAGAAAATGTTTTGAATAATCTATGAATATTGCACCAGACACTGTAGTTTATTAAAGTTGATAATGCATTATACCTGACTTACGTTCCATTTTTATAACCTTTTTAGATGATGATAAGAACTCGTTTGGTATCATATGTGATCCACCCAAATGCCCTCCAGGTTGCGCCATCCAAAAGGAATTTGATGGTCCTTGTCCAGGATGCGACTGTAAAGGCAAAGGTATTTTAAACTCTTGATAACCACATTTGCAGTCAAAAACCGTCTGCAATCTCAACATAGTATTGGAAGTGTATACTTTCACGAGTTAGTCATTTAAATTTTGCACAGAAACGCTTCAAACACCTATTTACCAAGTTGACAGAAAATCTGTCACACCAATGAATTGGGTGCATTTGTTTTGATTGCATTGTCTTTATTTACAAGGTTTTCAATAAAAGTGAACAGAGGAAATTTTTTGCTGTGAAACATTTTAGGGCACTGGGTAGAGTAATCCTCTATACAAAATCAACTGCATTGTAAAAAACAATTCTACCACCTAATGAAAAACGTCATACCGATAAAAAAAATTAAATCACATTTATTGACGCCAAGTACGATTCCATCCAGATAGGAATGCAACAACAACGCTTTCTATTCCATTGACTTTTCATCAAGATTTTTGTTTTTGTATTCACTGTGCTAGAAATACTATAGTGTAGCCGCGCTGTACTGAAGGAACTACTTGGCAACTACAATATTTACATCTTCTCCTCCTGTTTTCTGGATTTCTCTCAATTAGAAGAGTGGTTTGATCCTTTTCTCTTCAATGCAACATTTTGAATTGATAACGGATAGCCCAAGCTATTTTTAACAGCAAACATGTTGTTTTTTTACTATCAGTAACTTACTCTGGGTTTTCACTTGAGAGACAACGATGCTTCGTTGAAAATCTAATAGAGAAATTTGTGTACAAATATGTATGCTCTTTAAACATTTATTTTAGCGACATCAATAAAATTCGTACAAATAGGCCAACACTATTTATTCCCTTTAGTTTTATTCTATACATAGCAAGGAATTTATCCATATGGGAGATATGCACCTCTCATATGTTGATTTTAGTGTAGCTTAATGTTGACTTTTTGTTTTGCTTTGTGTAAAGTGCGGAGGCCATTTCGGCAAAAAAGAGCTTGCAATTTCATCCCACTAATAATTAGTGGGACGAAATTGAATTAGTGACTAATTCAACGGTGAAGCGACGGCTGGATAGTTCGACGATCCAGAGTTCGATTCCCGGTTGGAGCAACAATGTTCTTTTCAATGGAGCAAAACAAATCAACCTTGTAGGCAAAGATGTGAGTCAGAAACTTTTCCACGGAAAATTTTCCCGGAAATGAAAACGTTTCGGAAATTTTTCCGCTGTCTTTTTCCAGAAAATTTACTCCTTTTTTCTTTCCCCTATTTCATTTTAGAATAAAATGTAATATTTTTTCGACACTATTTTGTAGAATATGGGTAATTTCGAAGAAGTTTTTGATTATAGTTTTCTAATTTTAAAGAGGAATGGGAATAATGCTTTATTTTCAGAAAAGGGGACAGACAAAAGTTAGAAAGGTACCAGTGACATTTTACACATTCTGATAAATTAGCAAGTAATATTTTTAGAAGCCTTTTCTTTCAGAAATTCGTAAAATCTATGAAAATGTAGCAAATATGGAATATTTTATAACAGATTCGACTGAAAAAAAATTCTTTAACAGCAGTAAATATAAGCTTAACTCAATGTCCACCAAATTGTCTTTTTACTTTCTCTGCAATACATGGTAATGTATAGGGAAAGTATTGGAATCATGCAGAAAATCGGAACTCGAGTTTTCGACGGATCTACACGTTTCGAGACCTCTAGAATACAATATAACCATTTTTAGCCTGACGTCTGTGTGTGTGCCTATGTGTCTGTCTGTATGTCTGTCTGTAGAATTTGTATTCACTCTAACTAAAAAACTAATGGACCGAATTTCATAAAATTTGGTATGTAATCCACTTGTGGGCGACTCTGATGCTGATTAGTTTTGGATACGGGTAAAAGAATCCGCCTTTTTGTTGCGAAATGGCCAGCAAAAATTGTTGTATCCACTCTAGATGAAAAAATATTGGACCGAATTTCACAAAAATCGGTTCATACGTCGCTTGTGGGTTACCCTGGTGCTAAATTGATTTTGGTACGATTCAGGAAAAAATAACCTTCCTTTTTTTACGAAATGGCCCCCCAAAAATCGTCAAAATCGAAACTAAAAAACTACGTATGCTCAAATATATCCATTAAATGCTTGTTTTATACTTAATTTTTAACGAAGAAAAGAATAAGACCAACCCCCATTACATTAGGACTAGCCGTTCTCGAAATATTTTAATTTTTTCGTATTTTCTCTACGCCACATTTGAAAATAAGTCCAGTTACCAAATGAAAACGAAAATTGAAATAAAAGTGAATTAAATTTCCTTAAAATAAAGGGAACGTGGATATAAGTCTGCAGGGAAAGTCATGTGCTGCCCACATCAGATATTTTTATCTTATTCCACTCACCTATAAACAAGTATTTTCAAAACAATTTTTAGCATAATATATAGGAATTATTGTTAAAAGAAGTTTAATTAAAAGTATTGTTATATATATTCCTTATGCCTTTAATAAACAGAACAATTTAGTTTTTTTTATTATAATTATTAATATTAATTACTTAGTAGTAATAGTAGTAGTAGAGAGTAGTAGTCATTTTAGAAAGTAGTATATTCAGGGCTCATGCTGAACTAATTATGTACTATAGGCTTAAACAAGAGTATTTCATATTTGCCTTTCAATTATCAGCATCAAGGTCGGCTGACTAAAACCCCATTAGTCTAAACAGTGGTGGGGGGGGGGGGGGTTGTTTGTTTAAACCATAGATTTCGGTTACATCTCCCCACTTTTCCCAAACCTGGTCAACAGGCAATTTTTAAACATTGTTAATATATATTTAATACTTTTTTTTAATAAGCAATTTTTATTTTTTCTTATAATATTTTTACATCACAATAAATAAAACTGCTGCTTGTGAGAATAAAAATATTTCCTTAAACCAAGCAAGCATACAAAAGTTATATATTTAATAATTTATTTTTTGCACCTGTAATAAACAGCAAATTATTTATGATTCAGAACGGCTTTAGAATTTTTTTTTAATTTTTAATTTATTATTTGTTTTGTGCAATGTTTTAAATTTATGATTTACAAAAATATTTTTCTCTATTGTTATAGATAAAATACGTATAATTATTTTATAACTCTTTAAAAGCACAGGTACAATGAAAGTATTACATTGCAACTGCCGGCTTCAATATACATATATAATTGAAATTTTTGTGCATATAACATTTTTATATATTTCTAAATTTAAATCCTTTTTTAACCATCCTACTTAATATATACATATGAATGTAGCTCTAATCTAAGAACAAATACTTTCAAAAGTCACTAGACATGTTTTATTCTAGCTTAAATGCAATATTTCAGAATAAGTTCAAAATTTTCCAGAAAATTCACATCTCTACTTGTAGGTTAGTACAAAAATATCGGAGCTGTGAAAGTGACCTTAGTACGACTATATCTATGACAGCTTCTATGGAAGCTTTATCTGAAAGAAAAATCCTCAGAGCAGAAAAAATGAGTAGAAATGATTTTTATGCCGCATTATGCTAGTGTTGCGTTTTTGCAACATATTTTAAAAGAGCATAACATTGCTAACATAAAAATATACTTTTTCTGATGGCGTTATTTTCATGTAGACAGTCCAACAATAAGAAACCACGCTATATTTATCTGATTAACATGTGCTGCCCTCTAAGGAGATTGAGGAAAGTTATAAATTTAAGATTTACAAAAAGATATAGTTTAGAATTTTTTTTAATGCATATTTAAAATATTTTATGAATTTTAATATTTTTATACATTACTTTGAATGTTTTTCTTTCAAATTTTACTAACATAAACGAACAATTACTTATAGATTAAAAAAAATGTTTTTTTTTAATAATGTTGCGAAATGCAACACCAGAAGGTAATGGGTTAAAAACAGCAGACGACAATTTTTGCAGTGCCACCAAACTGATAAAAATACAACTATTTATATTTCTTGGAACATTATATGATTTTAAAATTTGTTGGGCGCAATTTTTCGATCGCTTTGTATTTAGGGTGAATACTTCTTGAGATTCGGAAAAATTCATTTACTTTGCTCTTTTCAGATATCGCCATCGCCTGTGATCCCCCAAAATGCCCCCCGGGATGCTCCATAGAAATGGCGTTTGATGGAAAATGCCCTGGTTGTGAATGCAAAGATGACATAGGTAAGATTTATTCATTACAGCTATATGATAAAATATTTAAGTGAATAAAGTAGCTAAATTCTAATTTTTATATAAAATCGCGTCAAGAATCTTAAATTCCCAAATAAATTTTTAAAAAATAAAAATTTTCAATAGAAAAAGACATTATGCCTCTTAAAATGAAAGTAATGATTGTGAATAAATTTTTACCGCGTTTTAGTGATGTAACATATATTTTTTTTTTCAAAGTTCGATTTCTACATTTTTCAGTTAATCTTCATATTTATAATATGTATAAAAAAAGAAAACTGCCCTGTTTTATCACTTCCCAACATAGTTGAAAAGTGTTTATGACTTTGTTCATCCTGTCTGTCTATCTGTCTGTCTATCTGTCTGTCTATCTGTCTCTCTGTTCGCACGATAACTGCCTTAAAAATGACTTTATCAAAATCAAATTTTACTATGTTATCGAGACGGTTTATGACATACATTGAACCCTATGTGACCTAGTTTTTCAAACATTTTTCAAGCAAAGTCAAAATTCATAAATTGCTTCGAAAATTTTAGGAATATTCAAACTATTCCATAAAATATATAAAAAAATTATTTCAGTAAAATATGTTCGGTAGATTTTTAAATAAAAATTAAAATAATAATTACATCCATATTATATGACGAGATCAAGTGACCCACTTCATAAAAAAAATAAAATTTGGCATCCATATAAATTTCCCAATGTAAAAATCGTGATTTTGAAGTTATTTTAAATGTATATTTAGTGTTGCTTCCGTCCTAAGATCTCTTTATTTTATACGTATTTTATACAATTCTCAGTGGATGATACCGAATAAGCCTTTAATGTTACAATAACGTCTAAGGCTCTTAAATCGGTATATTTTTAAAACTATCACGAATTTTAGGGGAATAGAATAACACTTAGTGTTTTTTTAAGGATATGTGATTGTTAACATTGAATTTAAATGAAAGAGTGATCCTCTGGAGTAAGTGCAGTACATTGTAATAACATTAAAATACGAAAGATACGCAATTAACACTTTGAAAGAAACGTGTAATGAGTTTTGATGTCTCAATGCGAAGCATTATTGACATACACATAGGAATGTCATGATTTCGCGGCTGTAGGTGTGCCATAAAACTATTCAGTTCTTTATGAGCATATTTGAACGTGCATATTTAAACAACGTGTGGAATATCACAAGACGAAACTGAGATCTATGACAAAATTTTACACATCTTACAGAATAAATACAACTTCGTTGATTTTTAGGAAACTGGAGTCGCATTTTCAGTGATTCTTAGAATTTTAAACACCACATTCTTTGTGAATCTTCATACTTTTAGAGAATGGACCATAACTTTGCATTTATTTTTAATGAAAAAGGGTATATAATTTTAAAATTTTTAACATTGAACATAAATTTCATGATTTAAACTCTGTAAAGTGTAAATATCTTTCATTACGAAACTCATACTGTAGATGTTTGATATGATTCAAATAAATTTATTTTTCTTTTTAATTTATATATATATATATATATATATATATATATATATATATATAATCTGATGTATATATATATCTGATGTATATATATATATATATAATCTATTTATATATATATATAAAATCTGATGTGGGCAGCACATGACTTTCCCTGCAAACTTATATCCACGTTCTATTTATTTTAATTAAATTTAATTCACTTTTAATTCAATTTTCGTTCTCATTTGATAACTGGACTTATTTTCAAAGGTGGCGTGGAAAAATACGAAAAAAACTAATATATCTCGAGAACGGCTAGTCCTAATGTAATGGGGTTGGTCTTATTCTTTTCTTCGTTAAAAATTACGCATTAAATAAGCATTTAATGGATATATTTGAGCATACGTAGCTTTTTAGTTTAGATTTTGATAATTTTTGCGGGCTATTCTGCAAAAAAAGGCAGGTTATTTTTTTCTGAATCGTACCAAAATCTAATCAGCACCAGGGTGACCTATACGTGACTCATCTTCCGAATTTTGTGAAATTCGGTCCATTAGTTTTTCAGCTACAGTGGATACAAGCTTTTGCGGGCCATTTCACAAAAAAGGCGGGTTCTTTTATTCCGAATCGTACCCAAAACTAATCAGCACCAGCCCCGTCCACAAGTGACTTATCTACAAAATTTTGTTAAATTCGGTCCATTAGTTTTTTAGTTAGAGTAGATACAAAATCTGCACAGACACACAGACACACAGACAGACAGACAGACACACACACAGACGTCACGCTAAAAATGGTTTTTTTGTATTCTAGAGGTCTCGAAACGTGTAGATCCGTCGAAAACTCGAGTTGCGATTTTCGGCATGATTCCAATACTTTCCCTATACATTACCATGTATTGCAGGGAAACTAAAATGAGTCGATAGATGAAATAAGAAGTTCACTTTGAAAGATAAGAAACATTTAATGAATCTATTCTTCATAAAATGCACATAAACCATTATATGTTGTACATTTAAACAAATAACTTAAAATAATTTTCTTATCGCACATTCATAGTCCTCTGATTTGAAAAACTTGAAAAAATTTCGATCATACCAGTAAAGGACTCCTTCCCCACGCAGCAAAACTGTCTTTACTATGCTATTAATGTCAAGATTTAGAAGAACTTGTTCATGCACACTGTTGGACATTTCTAATGGAGTAATGTGAAGGCATTCATGATAACTTTGATCTTCCATTTGGGCAACACAACCGACACATTTAAAAAGTTTTCTTACATAAGGCATTACACTGTCATGAATACATAAGATTAAATGTTCGAATGCAAATTTTCTGTCACAGATAGCTGGTGGTAGAAAGGTTATAGTGTATTTCATTTTTAATATTTGTGTAAGAAACCAGTCTATAAATATACTTTCTCGAAGTTTATTACTAATGTTGTGAACACAATTTTTTAAACATGTTATTTGATTTTTATCTAAGGCAATATGGTATTGTGTTAAACAAAATTTTGATTCATATAATTGAATTATCTTTTGTAAATGCAATTTTCCGTTGTCATTGAAACAGAACAACTCTTTGCGACTGATAAAAGAGGTAATCTGCATAAAGAACATTGAACGACCACAATTTTTAAGAAAATTCACTCCAAGCAGCAGATGGCAATTTAACGCCTTCACGCGTGGGCAGTAGTTCATTTTGTTCGTTAGAGAGATACATATATACACTTTCAGATTCCCATGGCGAAGTTTCAAATATGCACACACACCAGAACCTAAATGCCACCAACGGAGTGTATCTTGCACGTAATCTGAAGAAGTAGATTCAGTCGAAACAGATTCTGTAGTGGAGGATATGTGTGCTAAAGCACAAGAAAGCAGATCTTGATTTGAGTTTCCTACCTCCAGGAAGACTTATGAATTCGCAGTGGTGGGTGTTTCTGCTGGGGCTATGGAAGACATAAGATAGGTGTCCAACCAATCCACAGTAAACTTTGGTGAAAATGAATTTATCACATCTGAGACAATATCCACGGATTTTTTCTCATCTACTGATGTTTGAAAATGTTTGAAAATTAAGTCCTTCTAAAAATGTTTAAAAATTAAGTCCCATAAGGTTCAATGTATCTCCTTTCTTCAACCCTGGTTAAATCCGAAATTAATTGGGTAATTTTATTAATTTTCTTTCCTAAACATCTAACTGACCATCTCAACAGCATACTAAATGCCATTTCGATAAAGTTATTTTTACTAAAGTTAGCGTGCAAACCGACAGACAGACAGATAGGCCAACGACCGTACCGTGCTGAAAACACCGGTTCTCGTTAGATCACCGAAGTCAGGCAGTATCGGGCGCAGTTAGTATTTGGGTGGGTGACCACCTGGGAACACCGCGTGCTCTTGGCACATTTGGGGCGCGGTAGCCCGGTGGTTTGCGTGCTGGATTTGCACGCTGCCACAACTGCCGCCGTGTTCATGCGGAGTACGATCACGTTAAACTGTGGGTCCGTAAGTCCTTCCGAGAGGTTGGTGGTAGGGGAAGGAGGGTACGGTCCCTGTGGATGCCTCCCCCACTGGGTTCCGGTCTAAATTGGGTACGCACTTCCAAACACTTACCTTACACCTTTCTGGTAGGTCGGACGGTCTGGATCTCAACAACAACAGACAGATAGACAGAATGAGCAAAGTCATAAACACTTTTCAACAAAGTTGGAAAGTGTTAAAACATGGTCTTATATCTCCAGAAACACCGGGCGATTTCTAGTTCCCGGAAAAACTACTTCTATAGAAAACATAAAGTTTTGTAAAAAGAAAAACAGGGTCTTAAACATCCTAGATCCATAGTTCCGTAAAAACCAGTGCTCGGTTGCATTCCATTCTCTAGAAACAAGATTTTTTTTTCCGAAAACGCAAGTCGTTATCCCAATTTAAAAAATCTGATGTGGGCAGCACATGGCTTTCCCTGCTGTCTGAATTTCATTTTTTCTTTATTTCTTTAATAATTCATTAGATTGAGTTTAATTGCACAAAATAACATTTAATTTGCATTTTTGATAAGATTTTTGTTTTTGTTTGGTAATTGGGCATTTTCCCGAAAGCGGCGTAACAAAAATGCAAGAAATCTCAAATATCTTGATAACGGTTAGCCCTAAAGTATTGGAGTTGGTTATATTCTTTTCCTCATCAAAAATTGCGTGCAAAACAAGAGTATAATTGATACATTTAAGCATACGTAGTCTTTTATTTTTTTTTCTTTAGATTTTGGCGATTTTTGCGTGCCATTTCAACAAAAAGGCAGGCTGTTCTTTTCCGAATCGTACCAAAATCTAATCAGCATCAGACTATCCGACAAGTAATTTATGTACCAAATTTTGCGAAATTTGGTCAATAGTATTTTAGCTAGAGTGGATACATGAAATTTTTACGGGCCATTTCACAAAGAAAGACGGGTTTTGTTTTCTCGAATCATACTAAAAACTACTCAGCACCAGGGTCATACCCAACTGACTTATCTACCAAATTTTATGAAATTCGGTCTATTGGTTTTTTAGTTAGAGTGGATACATACATTGCACAAACACACAAACAGACACACAGACAGACACACACACAGACACACACACAGACGCCCCGCTAAAAATAGATTTTTCGTATTCTAGAGGTCTCAAAACGTGTAGATCCGTCGAAAACTCGAGTTACGATTTTCGGCATGATTCCAATACTTTCCCCATAGATTACCATGTATTGCAGGGAAAGTAAAAATCTGATGTGGGCAGCACATGACACTTTCCCTGCAGACTCCAATTCATATGTTCATTATTTCTTTAATAATTCATTAGATCGAGTTTAATTGAACCAAATAACACTAAATTTGCATTTTTAATTCAATTTTTGTTTTTATTCGGTAATTGGACATTTTCCCAAAGACGGCATAACAAAATTGCGGAAAATCTCAAATATTTCGAGAACGGTTAGGCCTAGAGTAATAGAGTTGTCCTTATTCTTTTTCTCATCAAAAATTACGTATAAAAGAAGCATTTAATTGATATATTTGAACATACGCAGCTTTTTTTTTAGATTTTGGCGATTTTTGAGGGCCATTTTGTAAAAATAAGCAGGTTGTTCTTTTCCGAATAATACCAAAATCTAATCAGCGCCAAAATATCCCTCAAGTGATTTGTCTACCAAATTTTGTGAAATTTGATCTATTAGTTTATCAGCTAGAATGGATATATACTTTTTATCGGACCATTTAGCAAAAAAAAATGCAAGTTCTGATGGACACCAAGGTAATCCACAAGAGACTTATTTACCTAATTTTGTGAAATTTGCTCAATTAGTCTTGCACTTAGAGTTGGTACATACATTTCACACATAGGTACACACACACAGACGTCACTTTAAAAATAGTTTTTTTCGAATTCTAACGTGCTCAAAACGTGTAGATCCGATGAAATTTGGAGTTGCGATTTTCGACACTATTCCAATACTTTCCCTGTACTACCCGGAAATTAATATGAAGTTTGTGAACATTAACTGATAATGAAGTTAACTACTTTATCGCTGCTGCAAAAGGTCAAACTGCAAGTGTTTAACATCTTGAAGGACGTATTGTGTGATTAACATACACACAGCTGGTAAAATAGAGACATAAATAAACTTCTTTAAATATTTCACGAATTTAAGTTTATTTGAGAAGCCGAAAGCACTACATTAATTATTTGAGTGCAAATATTTGTACCTCTTTTATGTATAGAGGTCATATTTTATGTGCTGAGTTCTCCTTATCTTTAACATAATACATATAAAACTCATGTAATAGTGGATATTGGAAGAATAATATAAAAAAATCTGATGTGGGCAGCAGATGACTTTCCCTGCAGACTTATATCCACGTTCTCGTTATTTCAATTAAATTTAATTCACTTTTAATTCAATTTTCGTTCTCATTTGATAACTGGACTTATTTTCAAAGGTGGCGTGGAGAAAATACGAAAAAAACTAATATATCGTGAGAACGGCTAGTCCTAGTGTAATGGGGTTGGTCTTAGTTAAAAATTACGTATTAAACAAGCATTTAATGGATATATTTGAGCATACGTAGCATTTTAGTTTAGATTTTGACAATTTGTGCGGGCCATTCTGCAAAAGGCAGGCTATTTTCTCCTGTATCGTCCCAAAATCTAATCAGCACCAGGGTGACTTATACCTGACTCATCTACCGAATTTTGTGAAATTCGATCCATTAGTTTTTCAGCTAGAGTGGATACAAAGTTTTTCGGGCCAAGCTTCTGTGGAGCAAAAAAAGGCGGGTTCTTTTATCCCGAATCGTACCCAAAACTAATCAGCACCAGACTCGCCCACAAGTGACTTACCTACCAAATTTTGTGAAATTCGGTCGATTAGTTTTTTAGTTACAGTGGATACAAAATCTGCACAGACAGACAGACACACAGACAGGCACACATACAGACACACAGACACACACACAGACGTCACGCTAAAAATAGTTTTTTCGTATTCTAGAGGTCTCGAAACGTGTAGATCCGTCGAAAACTTGAGTTGCGATTTTCGACATGATTCTAATACTTCCCCTATACATTACCATGTATTGCAGGGAAAGTAAAAATTGTATCGCAGCTATTTTTACTTTCCTTATATACATAATGTATAAGGAAAGTATTGTGACGGGGTCGAAAATTCGAAATCGAGTTTTCGACAGGAGAGCACGTTTCAAGCATCCCTGATCACGAATCAAACATTTTTGAAGTGATGTCTGTGTGTGTGTATGTGTGTGTGTGTGTGTGTGTGTGTGTGTGTGTGTGTGTGTGTGTGAAAGTATGTGTGTGTGTCAGTGAGTCTGTGGAGACGATAACGGACGAACGAATGGATCGATTCGAACCAAATTTGGTACAAAAATCACAATCCGTAAACACTGGAAGCCTATTGTTTTTATACGTAATCGAATGTTCAGAACCCCCCTGAATTTTCGAATAAAATTTTGAAAAAATCGTCAAAAAATCGAAACCACTAATAAAGTTACGCAAATAGACATTTCTCATGTAATTTTTCATTAGAAAACGATTGACATAAATTTTAGAACGCTAACATGAACCGTTCTCGAGATATTGCACATTTTTCAAAAAAATTATTAAAAAGTCCTATAAAATGAAAAAAAAAATATTTCCTATTGAGAAACATGTTCACTTTTCATATGTAATAACATGCGATAAATTGGATGACATCACTCTTGTGGATCTAGCTCGTTCCATTCATGAAAAAAAATACTTTGAGTAATACATTTGTATTTGAACGCCAATAGTCATTTATCTGCTGTAAGAACAACTTATTTCTTCGTCCATAACGCTTGGCGAAATTTTGGCGACGAATTTGGCGGAATGTCGCCAACTTGGCGACTTTTTGAAATGTTGCCAAATTAACGAAAATCTCGCCAAATGGATAAAATTGGCGCTAAATCAATGAAAATGACGACTAATTGTCGAAAATTCAATATCTTGGAAAGAATATTAGCATCTACTATAAGAAAAAACCTATTTTTTTTACTGAAAAGTAGTAAATTCATTACATTATATAAGGAAAGTCATGTGTTGCCCACATCAGATTTTTCACAATAGTAATTGAAACCATTAAGTCTCGTGATCATTGAGCTATAAATAAACCATTCTATGCATGATTATGTGAAAATTTGTCCTATGCTGTTCTGTTCAAAAAAAAATCTGATGTAGGCAGCTCATGACTTTCCTTATATAAGGCAATGCATTTACTACTTTTACAATATAAACAAAATAGGTTATTCTTACAGTAAATACTTATATTTTTTCCAAAATATTGAACTTTCGTCAAATAGTCGTTATTTTCATTGATTTATCGTCATTTTTATCCATTTAGCGAGATTTTCTTTGATTTGGTAACATTTAAAAAAGTTGCCACGTTGGCGACATTCCGCCAAATTCTTCGCCAAAATCTCGCCAAGCGTTCTGGACAGAGAAATAATTTATTCTTATAGCAGATAAATGACTATTGGCATTCAAATACAAAAGTATTACTCAAAGTATATTTTTTCATGAATGGAACGAACTAGGATCTACGAGAATGATGTCACCAAATTCATCGCATGATATTACATATGAAAAGTGAACATGTTTCTCAATGGGAAATATTTTCTTTTATTTTATATAATTTTTTGATAATTTTTTGAAAAAATGTGCAATATCTCGAGAACGGTTCATGCTAGCGTTCTAAAATTTATGTTAATCGTTTTCTAATGAAAAATTACATGAGAAATATCTATTTCCGTAACTTTATTAGCGGTTCTGATTTTTTGATGATTTTTTCAAAATTTGACTCGAAAATTTAAGAGGGTTCTGAACATTCGATTGCGTAAAAAAACAATATGCTTCCAGTATTTACGGATTGTGAGTTTTGTACCAAATTTCGTTCGAATCGGTCCATTCGTTCGTCAGTTATCGTCTCCACAGACTCACTGATACACACACACACACACACACACACATACACATACATAATGTATAAGGAAAGTATTGTGACGAGGTTGAAAATTCAAATTCGAGTATTCCACGGGAGAGCACATTTCAAGCATCCCTGATCACGCATCAAACATTTTTGAAGTGATGTCTGTGTGTGGGGGGGGGGGGGGGGTGAGTATGTATGTCAGTGTGGAGACGATAACTGACTGTGGAGACGATAACTCACGAACGAATGGACCTATATGAACGAAATTTAGTACAAAAATCCCAATCTGTAAACACTGGAAGCCTATTGTTTTTATTCGCAATCGAATGTTCAGAACCCCCTAAATTTTCGAGTGAAATTTTGAAGAAATCGTCAAAAAATCAAAACCGCTAATGAAATTACACAAATAGATATGTCTTGTGTAATGTTTCATTAAAAAACGATTGATATAAATTTTAGAACGCTAACATGAACAGTTCTCGAGATATTGCACATTTTTCAAAAAAATTATCAAAAATCATATAAAATAAACAAAAATATTTCCTATTGAGAAACATGTTCACTTTTCATATGTAATACCATACGGTAAATTTGATGATATCATTCTCGTGGAACTAGTTCGTTCCATTCAGGAAAAAGATACTTTGAGTAATACTTTTGTATTTGAACGTCAATAGTCATTTATCTGCTGTAAGAATAACTTATATCTCGGTCCATAACGCTTGGCGAGATTTTGGCGACGAATTTGGCGGAATGTCGCCAACTTGGCAACATTTTTAATTGTTGCCAAATTAACAAAAATCTCGCCAAATGGATAAAAATGACGCTAAATCAATGTGTGAAATATAAGTTAATTGAGTACGAAGTAGCTTTGTATGTTGTCATCCAGAAAAGCGTCAAATGCTCAATTCAACGTTACAAGCGCTGTGCCGTGGATCTTTTTATCATTTTTTAACTGTGAAAGAAGTAAATATATTGCATTATATAAGGAAAGTCATGTGCTGCCCACATAAGATTTACGTAAAATTGGTTATCTTCTTAATGAAGATCATGTGTGTGGAATGCTCTTTTTCCCCGTAAAAAATGACTAAAAGTTGAATGAAAAAGAAGTAGTTCGTTGGAAATGAAATATATATATCTGACATAAAATCCATCACAGTTAGTTTCCTTTAACTGGGAACCGTGTCGGTAGTGTAGAATGAAAATGGTACGTTGCTGTCAGGGTGGACATTCTGTTTAAAGAAAATCAGAAGGGATCAAATTCTGTCTTTTAAAACAACTCAGTTTGGAATAATTTATGATTTAGAATTATTTTTACTTTCCTATGCTATGTAATATAGTATAATATATGTTTTAAGAACCCGTTTTGACTATTTTTAGAGTGATGTCCGGTCGTCTGCATGTCTGTGGTCGATTTCTTGTGCACACGATAACGGCCATAAATATTAAGGGATATTCACGAAAATTTATATACGAGTTTGATATAAAAAATCTAGAACTAGATAGACTATTTTTTTAAATTCGAGCGAAACAAAATTTTATAATTTTTTTTAACATGGCAGAATAGGACATAATTTGACATAATCATGTATAAAAGGGTTTAATTATGGTTCAATGATCACGAGACTTGATAATTTCAACCATTGTTGCCATAGCCTCAATGCAATTTTCTTTGTACGTGACGTCATTAGCCCCCCATCAGGGAGCCAGTTATCCTCCCCAGAGTTAGATTGTCATGTACGGTATCAATTTAAAGAATTTTTCAAACCCTTTAAAGTGAAGGGTATGATTGTAAACATTTGGACCCCCGATACCGAACTAAAAAAAATTCTTGTAAAATTTGAAAAAAAAAACCGCTACGGTAAATTTTATACGTCTGTGTAGCAGGCTGCACATAATTGCTCTCGAAGCGAGCTCAACATTATAATCCCATTCTTCAGGCCAAAAGAACAGGTAAAACAGTATTCGCCTAAACAATCGCTAAGAGCAATACCGCAGCGATGCAAGCGATGAGTATTTTGAATACAACTACAACACACATAGCGAAAATTCGCTGTCTGTGTTCCAACTATAAGAAGACACATCGTGAAAATTGCCAGGTAAAATTGCCAATTCAACAATTTTACCTGTCAAATTGGTAAAATTCGCAATTTCATCAATTTGACAGGCAACTTGGTGAAATTGCTTGGCAAATGTTAACAAAGTTTTATCAATAATATAAGGATTGAAACCCTAATTTTTAGCTAAAGGTTTTAAAAACTTTGTTTCAGAACTAAAAGAAGTTGAATTAGAGCATAAGTTGACCACATGATACATATATGTCTAAAGCTCGGATCGTCCGACTCGTCCTAGGACATGAGTAGTAATTTGGACGGCCGGGTGATGTGTAAAAGGCATGTGTAAAAGACATGTGTAAAGGGTGTCGAAAGCCCAGACCATCCGGCTCGTCCGAAGACTTAGAGCAGGAAATTGAATGGCCGGATGTGTAAAGGGTGTTGTTGTTGAAACCCAGACCGTCCGACCTACCAGAAAGGTGTAAGGTAACTGTTTGGACGGTCGGGAAGTGCCACCCAATTTTGACCGGAACCCAGTGGGGGAGGCATCCACAGGGACCGTACCCTCCTTCTCCTACCACCAACCTCTCGGAAGGACTTTCGGACCCACATGTTTAACGTGATCGTACTCCGCATGAACACGGCGGCAGTTTTGGCAGTGGCTGGAATCGAACCCGGGCCTACCGAGTGCAACTCCAGCGCGCTAACCAATGGGCTACCGCGCCCCCGGATGTGTAAAGGATGTGTAAAAAGGCATGTGTAAAGGGTGACGTGTAAAAGGATGTTAAAAAGGCACATATATGTTGTTGTTGTTGACACCCAGACCGTCCGACCTACCAGAAAGGTGTAAGGTAACTGTTTGGACGGTCGGGAAGTGCCACCCAATTTAGACCGGAACCCAGTGGGGGAGGCATCCACAGGGACCGTACCCTCCTTCCCCTACCACCAACCTCTCGGAAGGACTTTCGGACCCACATGTTTAACGTGATCGTACTCCGCATGAACACGGCGGCAGTTTTGGCAGTGGCTGGAATCGAACCCGGGCCTACCGAGTGCAACTCCAGCGCGCTAACCAATGGGCTACCGCGCCCATAGGCACATATATGTGCACATATATGCCCATATGCACATATATGCCCATAGGCACATATATGTGTAAAAGCCAACTAATTTCTGTTGGGGGGGAAATGAAAGAAAATGTGTAGGCAGAGAGACCAAATAAACTTCTCTCTCTTCTCTCTTTCATCAACTTTTTCCCCTCCCTCTCCTCCTCTTATAACAACTTCCTCCAACAACTCTTTCTCCTTCTTCCTTCTTCCATGTCCTTCCTTCTTCTTTCTTCTTCTTCTCTTTCAACAACACTTTCCCGTCCATCTCTCCCTCTCTTAAAACTTTTCCCAACAACACTCTCTTCTCTTTTTCAACAACCCTTTCCCCTTCCTCTCTTCCTCTTATAACAACTTCTTCCAACAACTCTCTCTCCTCCTTCCTTTTTCTTTTTCTCTCTCTTCTCTCTTTCAACAACTCTTTTCCGTCTATCTCTCCCTCTCTTATAACAACTTTTTCCAACAACACTCTCTTCTCACTTTCAACAACCCTTTCCCCTCCCTCTCTTCTTCTTATAACAACTTCTTCCAACAACTCTCTCTCTCTCTTCCTTCCCTGTTATTCCTTCTCTCTCTTCTTCTCTTTCCCTCTCTTCTCTCTTTCAACAACTATTTCCCCTCGCTCTCTCCCTCTTAAAACAACTTCTTCCAACAACTCTCGCTCTTCCTTTTTTTTGGCTCTTCTACTACTCTCTTTTATACTTTTCTCTTTCTCTCTTTCTTCTTCTCTTTCTCTCTCAACAACTCTTTCCCCTACCTCCCTCATTCTTATAACAAATTCGATTTCGAACTATCGAACTCGGTGCAATCCCCATGCCTTAACCACTAGGCTGCCCCATCCCTAATAGCTCCTTTTGCAGTCACCAATGTCGAATGAAAATCCTTGCTAATTCCGTCACCTAAGTTATGATTAGACAGACCTAGGCTCAACTGGTGCATTTGCCACCTTAGGGCTTCCACGAGGGAAGCCGTAGCTCTTTCCATGGGCCCTCTGAATATTATCTAATATATTCATGGAATTTGTTGGCGCGGACGCTATCTAATCCTGGAATAGGTGCTGGGCCCGACAAGTAATTTTCATTCGAACATTTACTTCTACAATCCGAGCTCAAAATATATTAAACATTCCTATTATATATAAACATGTTGCTGGATTTATAAAAAATTTTTGGTAGTCATTTGCCTGAAACTTTTATTTTCAAAATCATTTATGACCTATCCTCATTGTTTTTAAACAATGCTCGAATATCAAGGGTGTTCTTTTTTTTTGTTATTGTTTCGTTCATTATACAAATTCAGAAAATCTTCTTCTTCCATCTTACTTAGGTAAAGTGCTATAGCTGTAATTTTAGTCAGATTCAACTCCTTGGCGAAAACAATGCATTTATTTTCGCGATACATATTTTGAATAAAAGCGATGTGGAACCAAGTTGAACAGAGCAAAGAAACTCGTTCTGAAAAGTGTGTTTTTATCTTATTTATGTACTTGAAGATTGTAGAAAGAGCACCCAGTGCTAGGGATTCAATTTAAGACAGCTTTTTCTCAGGTAAACTTTATCTTATCTAATTAACGGAAACAGATTCAAACCAATGGAGCCAAAATATAAAATTGCTTCTAATTTTTTTTTTATTTCACCATATTTTAGCCAATTTTATTATAGCCCGGAAGGGTTTTCTCTAAATCGATGAATTTCTGTATCGTAGCTATCAAAATAAATTCTATTCTCTTTTGCTTAATTTATTTGATATAGTGCTCCATGTGGAAAAAAGTTAAATTTCCTCTATCTCGAGAAGAGTTCGAGATAACGTCTATAGAACGATGGGCACTAATATTGAATAGAATGTGCAAAAAGATTTCACTTATTTTATAATAGTAAAATTATATATATTTTTATGGCTTTTTGAAATAAAAACATAATTATCTGTAGTATGGCGCATGGTATCGTCCTATACATGATCTCAATTGCTTTTAAATAAAAAGTCAATTAAAAAGTAGCCACTTCTGCAGTCGATTGTTCGGCCTATGCTGTCAAGCCGCCAATGTTTCATTTATCAGCAAGACAACCCTTAACCATATACTGCACGTCTTTCTTAAAAATGTCTTTGAAGATATAATACCCACCCATGGCCATACAGGTCCCCACTCCTATCACCAATAGAACACGTCAGAGGCATGCTGGGAGGGCAATTGCAGCCTTTTCTGAATTTTCTAACTAGTTGCAACATTTGTAGCAGAGTCTTCCGCAGATTAAAACAAGCAACTTCCGCACCCAATATCGGCTTGTAGATGCCAGATAAGGATGTATCACTTACTAAAATGTCAACTTCTTGTTGCCGTCATTTTTAATGAAATGTTTTTTGTTCTCAAATTCTAATCATTTGCATATTTCCACAAACGATATATGCATGCCGAATTTCGCGGCTGTAGCTCAATTTCTTATGGGTGCACATATTTGCAACAGAGTTTATTTAAATCAATCTTTAAACTTACCAGGCGGCACATAAGTACGTGAATACGTATTGAATACGCGCTTGAGTACGTATATTTCCATCTATTCTGTTCTAACCTCACCAATCATTAAACACCTTTAGAATCCCCATGTTCATTTACCCTCTTGCTTTTTAACAACAAAACAAAATATCTCGTGCTTCTGAACGTGCTTTTCCACGCAGTAAGTAAACAGACTGAGCTGAAGCAATCGTGACATTTTAGGTGCTACAGATTTCCTATCCATTGGAAAATCCAGAATAAAATACTAAAATATCGAAATTATAACCACTATATTTCTAAAACTAAGAGTTCGATCCAAAATGCAATTATATACGAGAATAATGTACACAGGAACAGTGACTAAGAATTACCCATCGCCAGTCCTTCAGATTGTTTGAAATACTTTCCATTGAAATGAAAAGTTGCAGTTCGTTCTTAGCGGTTGGTAAGGGCGCATACTGTTCTACCTATTCTTTTATCCTACACAAGGGTGCTTCTAATGCCCTCGAAACAGTTGTAATCACCTTACTGACATATGCCAACTTTCTTTAAGAAAGTTTTGTAAGTGATGTGTCTTTTGCTTTTCAAACCGCATTATATCATTTACATATAATGATACGAACTGTATACATAAACAATGCATTGCCTACTTATATATGCAATACTAGGATCCGTAGACTCTGCTCGCCAACCAAAAAAATGTGTTTTGTATGAAAATTGCTGGCACTCACTGAGATCGATATGTATAGTAAATCCCTACGCGTACACCCCGCAATCATGTAAAACAAAGTTAAATAAATAATTAAATAAATAAATAGTTTCAAACCAAACTCCTACGCGTGCACCCCCGCAATCATGTAAAACAAAGATTAATAAATAAATAAATAAATAAATAGTTTCAAAACAAATCCCTACGCGTGCACACCCGCAATCATGGATAACAAAGATAAATAAATAATTAAATAAATAAATAGTTTCAAAACAAATCCCTACGCGTGCACACCCGCAATCATGGATAACAAAGATAAATAAATAATTAAATAAATAAATAGTTTCAAAACAAATCCCTACGCGTGCACCCCGCAATCATGGATAACAAAGATAAATAAATAATTAAATGAATAAATAGTTTCAAAACAAATTTCTACGCGTGCACTCCCGCAATCATGGAAAATAAAGATTAATAAATAATCAAATAAATAAATTGTTTCAAACCAAATTCCTACGCGTGAACACCCACAATCATGGAAAACAAAAATAAATAAATAATTAAATAAATAAATTTCAAACCAAATCCCTACGCGTGCACCCCGCAATCATGGATAACAAAGATAAATAAATAATTAAATAAATAGTTTCAAACCAAATCCCTACGCATGCACCCCGAATTCATGGAAAACAAAGACAAATAAATGGTTTTAAACCAAATCCCCAAACATGCATCCCACAATTATAGAAAACAGAGATAAATAAATAATCAAATAAATAAATATAAGAAACGAAACGGAATCCTTTCTCTAGGAGGAAAGGCGTAGCTTAAACCGCACAGCAGCATGTTTTAAGGAGCATGCAAAATTCAACAGGGAGGAATTTAACCGCACTTTTTTAAGGGAATCTACAATTTAAATTTATATGAGTTCATTTGAAAAATCACAAAAATAAAATAATGTATTAATTAAAAAAAAATTGACAGAATGCAAAGATATACAACTTTTTGCCAAACTATAGAATTGTGCTAATATTTCTTTTACGCATGCTGTGAAATAAGTATTACATACCCTAAAAAATGCAAATTTCGATGCATTTAAATATAAATAAATGAAAATAACCAGTTTGCCCCACGGATTCTCATCAAACATGGTTGGAAAAGAACATTAATCGATCTTTTTGATGGTTTCAAGATGAAAAAGCTGTGATAATATTTTCAGTTGCTAGCGAACCCATGTGTGTTAAAATCGCTCAAAATTGCACTATAATGTAAAATAACTAAAAAAAGAATTCATATTTGGAAAAAAGAAAAAATCTCGCCGTGTTGTACCGGTAGATCAGCTAATTTAGTACCAAATTTTGTGGCGGTCAGAAGCTTTGATTTTCCGTTATAGACCCCTACACCCCTACACCCCCCCCCCCACACACACACAGAGAGAGAAGGGGGGGAGGAGAAATGTAAACTTATTACTTTCCTTATATATATCAAGTATAAGGAAAGTATTGTGACGAGGTCGAAGATTCGAATTCGAGTTTTCGACTGGAGAGCACGTTTCAAGCATCTCTGATCACGAATCAAACATTTTTGAAGTGATGTCTCTGTGTGTGTGTGTGTGTGTCAGTGAGTCTGGGGAGACGATAACTGACGAAAGAATGGACCCATTCGAACGTAATTTGGTACAAAAATCACAAGGAGTACGATCACGTTAAACATGTGGGTCCGAAAGTCCTTCCGAGAGGTTGGTGGTAGGGGAAGGAGGGTACGGTCCCTGTGGATGCCTCCCCCACTGGGTTCCGGTCTGAATTGGATGGCACTTCCCGACCGTCCAAACAGTTACCTTACACCTTTCTGGTAGGTCGGACGGTCTGGTTTTCATCAACAACCCATAAACACTAGAAGCATATTGTTTTTTTATGCAGTCGAATGTTCAGAACCCCCCTAAATTTTCGAGTGAAATTTTGAAGAAATCGTTAAAAAATTAAAACTGTTAATGAAGTTACGCAAATAGGCATTTCTTGTGTAATTTTTCAGTAGAAAACGATTGACATAAATTTTAGAACGCTAACATGAACCGTTCTCGAGATATTGCACATTTTAAAAAAAATATCAAAAAGTCATATAAAATAAAAAAAATATTTCCTATTGAGAAATATGTTCACTTTTCATATACCTGGTGGTCAGAATTAAAACACCCCTACTCTGAGCTCTCTATATATCGAACTACTCAGTGTAAAGGCTCCAAAATTGTTGAACCTACTATTCAAGACATGGGGAAAGGGATTACTTGAAAAAAAAATTAGTTCCAGAAACTCCGATAGGTGGCGCTGTACAACAGAAAATATGCTGAAAAGACACAAAATACACATTTGTAACACATTTTATTCGAACGTACCAAACATTCATATCACAAGGACCTTATCGATGCAGGGAATGCTGCTCAATATGCTTCCCTTCTTCAAGATGTAAAATGTGCAGTCTGTGGACAGCTTGTCCAACTGCGGATCGCAATTGGTCGATTCAGATGCTTCTCAACATGCAGAGTGATACTGTCTTTAAATCTGCCAAGGTTACCAGACGTCCTCGAAAAACAAGACTTTTTAAGTATCCCCACAGCCAAAAATCACAGGGATTAAGATCTGGAGAACGAGATGGCCAGGTTGTCGGAAACGCACGACTAATTACTCTAGCATTAGTAAAATGTTGCCGAAGAAACTGCTGTACACAGAGTCCAATGTGTGGAGGCGCTCCATCTTGCATAAAGGTAATTGAATCAAGACATTGGTGCTGTTGCAGTTAGAGTACAACAAAATTTTCGAGCACATTTTTGTACCTCCTAGCCGTCACGGTGCATGTCACAGCGCCATTGGGAGTAGCCTCTTCCAAAAAGAAAGGTCCAAAAATGAATGTGGCTGTGAATCCACACCAGACTGTAACTTTCGGTAAGTGAAGTGGAATCTCTTGGAAGGTACGAGGGTTCTCCGTGAGCCAAATGCGACAGTTATGGGCGTTGACTGTTCCACTTAGATGGAAATGTGCTTCATCGCTCCATAGAATCTGCTATGGCCACGATGCATCCACTTCAACTCTAGCCAGAAATGTCAATACAAAGGTCAGTCTCTTCTCCCTGTCGATGGTCACCAAGTGGTGATTGTGACTAATTTTGTACGGGAAAATATGCAGTATGTTTCTCAGTGCGTTCCGCACTGTGCTGTAGTGAACACCCAAGTGTCGTGACACTCCACGTGCACTACTACAGCCTATAACGTTATCCATTGATTGTTCAACAATAGCGGTGACAACATCGTCAGCGACATCTGAACGAGTCGATTTGCGTCCTCGACCCGGCTGATCTCCAAGATGTCCAGTTTTCTCGAATCGAGCGATCATTCTTCTGAGACCTTGTGGAAGTAATGGTCCTTTGCGCAAATTCTTAAGTCGACGAAACTCTCGAAGTACAGCTGCAGCATGTCCTTTGTTTTCATAAAAAAACTTCACAAGCAAAGCGCGTTCTGGCAGTGTGACAGCCATCGCTGATAAGAATGAAAATTTCCCAGTTTTATCCCCTTTTATGCCCAGAATATAGTAGCTGCAAACCAAGGGTTTATGCAAATTTTTGTGTTTACAGTGCGAAATTGCAGTTACAATAACAGTTTAAGTTTCTTCACTTTTTTATCTTCTTTTTTTTTACATATCAGCAAAAGAAATTAGAAAGGAAAAATTCCATATCGCTTGTGTTTGTTTGTTTTTTGTGATTATTTTGTGTCTTTTCAGCATATTTCTGTTGAGCAGCGCCACCTATCGGTGTTCCTGGAACTAATTTTTTTTTCGCGAAATCCCTTTCCCCATGTCTTGAATAGTAGGTTCAACAATTTTGGAGCCTTTGCACTGAGTAGTTCGATATATAGAGAGCTCAGAGTAGGGGGGTTTTAATTCTGACCACCCGGTATAATACCATGCGATAAATTTGGTGATATCATTCTCGCGGATCTAGCTCATTCCATTCATGAAAAAAATACTTAAAGTAATACTTTTGTATTTGAACGCCAACAGTCATCTATCTGCTGTAAGAATAACTTATTTTTTTGTCCATAACGCTTGGCGAAATTTTGGCGACGAATTTGGTGGAATGTCGCCAACTTGGTGACTCTTTCAAATGTTGCTAAATTAACGAAAAACTCGCCAAATGGATAAAAATGACGCTAAATCAATGATGACTCATTGATGATGACGGCATGGAAAATGACGACTCATTAACGAAAATTCAATATCTTGGATAGAATATAAATGCCTACTTGAAAAATAATCTATTCTTTTTTACTGCAAAAGTAGTAAATTCATTGCATTATATAAGGAAAGTCATGTGCTGCCCACATCAGATTTTGCATATAAGGAAAGTAATATATAACGTCGCTCGAATTTAAAGAAATTCCATCTAGTGCTGCTAGATTTTTTATTACAAAGCCGGATATACAATTTAGTAAAAATCCATTGATATTTGTGGCTGTTACCATCTACACAAGGAATCGATCACAGACAGACAGACATCACCTCCAAATATAATCAACTACTTAAAATACTTAAAATAGGACTTAAAATAGATTAGCATCAAAATCTCAAATTCGAAAATTTTCGTGAAAATGATACTTTCTGTATTCTATATTACATAGCATGAGGAAATAAAAATTTAAAATGTGTTGTTCTTCAAATAAAACTAATATTAAGTAAGTCGTTTCACTTCCCCCTATGTATATACTACTACGTACAGAAAGGTATCCTGATACAACGCAACTTCAAATGAGAGTTTCGATTGAAGTGTGCGTTTCAAATATCCCTAAACTCGAATTGGACGCTTTTGAAGCGATATCTCCGTGTATGTGTGTTAAGTAGGTCTGTGGATGCGATATTCCAAGAACAAATAGAGCGTTTTGAAAGATATTTGGTACAACTATAACAATCAGTGAATACTGTAACCATATTAATTTTTAAATGAAATCGGATGTCCACAATGTAATTGCTAATTTTCGAATACATTTTTGAAAATATAGATTCCTAATTAAATAATAAATAAATAATCATTTCCTATGTAATTTTTCATTAGAAAATAATTAACACAAGTTTAAACGCTAGCATAAACCATTCTCGATACATAGTGCGATTTTCCAATGAATACTCAGTATTTTTTTTATTAGAAGACGAATGTCATAAACTTTAGAACACTAGCATGAACCGTCCTCATAATATTGCATATTAAAAAAATCACAAATAATACATAAAATCAAAACAGTCATAAAAATCTGATGTGGGCATCACATGACTTTCCCTGCAGACTTATATTCACGTTCTCTTTATTTTAATTTTTCTTTATTTTGAAAGAAAATTGAATTAGTAGTTTAATTCACTTCTAATTCAATTTTCGTTCTCATTTGGTAACTGGACTTATTTTCAAATGTGGCGTAGAGAAAATACGAAAAAACTAAAGTATCTCGAGAACGGCTCGTCCTAATGTAATGGCGTTGATCTTATTCTTTTCTTCGTTAAAAATTACGCATAAAACAAGTATTTAATGGATATATTTCAGCATACGTAGTTTTTTAATTTAGATTTTGACGATTTTTGCCGGCCATTTTGCAAAAAAGGCAGGTTATTTTTTTCCGGGTAACATACAAGTGACTTATCAAACGATTTTTGTGAAATTCGGTCTATTAGTTTTTCAGCTAGAGTGGATACAGGCTTTTGCGGGCCATTTCGCAAAAAAAGGCGGGTTCTTTTAACCGGAATCATACCCAAAACTAATCAGCACCAGATTCGTCCACAAGTGATTTACCTACCAAACTTTATGAAATTCGGTCAATTAATTTTTTAGTTAGAGTGGGTAGAAAATCTGCACAGACAGACAGACACACACACAGACACACACACAGATGTCACGTTAAAAATAGTTTTTTCGTATTCTAGAGGTCTCGAAACGTGTAGATCCGTCGAAAACTCAAGTTGTGATTTTCGGTATAATTCCAATACTTACCCTATAAATTACCATGTATTGTAGGGGAAGTAAACATCTGATGTGGGCAGTAAATGACTTTCCCTGCAGACTTATGTTCACGTTCTCTTGATTTTAATTACATTTAATTCACTTTTAATTCAACTTTCGTTCTCATTTGATAGCTGGACTTCTTTTCAAAGGTGGCGTAAAGAAAATACGAAAAAACTGAAATATCTCGAGAAAGGCTAGTCTTAGTGTAATGGGGTTGGTCTTATTCTTTTCTTCGTTAAAAATTACGTATTAAACAAGCATTTTATGGATATATTTGAGCATACATAATTTTTTATTTTAGATTTTGGCGATTTTTGCGGGCCATTTTGCAAAAAAGGCAGGTTATTTTTTTTCAAATCGTGCCAAAATCTAATCAACACCAGAGTGACTCATAAGTGACTTATCTACCGAATTTTGTGAAATTGTTTTTCAGACAAAGTGGATAAAAGCTTTTGCGGCCATTTCGCAAAAAAAGGCGGGTTCTTTTATCCCGAATCGTACCCAAAACTAATCAGCACCAGATTTGACCACAAATGACTTACCTACCATGTGCTATGAAATTCGGTCTATTAGTTTATTAGTTAGAGTGGATACAAAATCTGCACAGACAGGCAGACAGACACACAGACACGCAGACAGACACACAGACACACACACAGACGTTAAGCTAAAAATAGGTTTTCCGTATCCTAGAGGTCTCGAAACGTGTAGATCCGTGGAAAACTCAAGTTGTGATTTTCGACATGATTCCAATACTTTCCCTATACATTACCATGTATTGTAGGGAAAGTAAAAATTATAAAATATGTAAACGTCCCATATGCAACATTATGTTTCAAATCCGCTTACACCATTCACGTACATCTAGTTCATTCCATTCACAAGAGAAGTTAACATCTTGTAAAAGTTTTTTTTATTTTGACGCTTTTTGTAATAGATTTGTAATTAGTTCATCTATAATCGTTTATTTCACAGCATATTAATTATATGTAAATTTCTTTTTAGTGGCGATTTTGCACGCGAGTATAAAAAAGTCTCTCTGTTTCGATTGTGGTTGACGACCAGATTGAGTTACCACCAGATTAATAAGTTATTAAAAGTGACCAATTTCAATTTATGCCGTGTTAATTCAAACGCAAAAATTTTGTGATATGGTTATAAAGATACCATTTATGTGGTTACAATATACAGCATTTTTACTTTCCCTGCAATACATGGTAATGTATAGGGAAAGTATTGGAATCATGTCGAAACTCGCAACTCGAGTTCTCAACAGATCTAAACGTTTCAAGACCTCTAGAATACGAAAAAACCATTTTTAGCGTGACATCTGTATGTCTGTGTATCTGTCTGTCTGTGCAGGTTTTGTACCCACTCTAACTAAAAAACTAATGGACCGAATTTCAAAAAATTTGGTAGGCAAGTCACTTGTGGGCGAATCTGGTGTTGATTGCTTTTGGATACGATTTGGGATAAAAGAACCCGCCTTTTTTTGCAAAATGTCTCGCAAAAACCTGTATCCACTCTAGCTAAAAAATTAATAGACCGAATTTCGCAAAATTCGGTACCTAAGTGGCTTGTGGGTTACTCTGGTGCTGATTAGATTTTGGTACGCTTCGGGAAAAAATAACTTGCCCTTTTTTGCCAAATGACCTTCAAAAATCGTCAAAATCTAAAGTAAAATCTACATATGCTTAAATATATTCATTAAATGCTTGTTTTATAAATAATTTTTAATGAAGAAAAGAATAAGACCAACACCATTACACTTGGACTAGCCGTTCTCGAGATATTTTAGTTTTTTCGTATTTTCTCTACGCCACCTTTGAAAATAAGTCCAGTTACCAAACAAGAATTAAAATTGAATTAAAAGTGAATTAAATTTAATTAAAATAAAGAGAACGTGGATATAAGTCTGCAGGGAAAGTCATGTGCTGCCCACATCATATTTTTACTTTCCATGCAATACATAATAATGTATAGGGAAAGTATTGGCGTCATATCGAAAATTGAAATTCGAATTTCGAGAGATCTACACGTTTTAGAACCTCTAGAACACGAAAACCTATTTTTAGCGTGACGTCTGTGCGTGTGTGTCTGTCTGTCTGTGCAACGTATATATCCACTCTAACTGAAAATCTAATTGAACAAATTTCATAAAATTTAGTAGGTAAGTTCATTGTGGGTGGCCCTGGTCCTGATTAGATTTTGGTACTATTACCTGCTTTTTTTTGCGAAATGTTCCACAAAAATCATTCAAATCTGAAATAAAACATTGCGCCTGGTGAAGTGCATCAATTAAATGCTTGTTTTACATGTAGTTTTTGACGATGCAAATATAATAAGACCAGCCCCATTATTTTAGAACTATCCGTCCTCGAGATATTTTAGTTTTTCTCATTTTTGCTACGCCGGTTTTGAGAATAAGTTCAGTTACCAAATGAAAACGAAAGCTGAATCAAAAGTGTAAATTCAGTGTAATTTCAATTAGTGCAATTGAACTCAATTTAATGAATTATTATTGAAATAAAGAGAAAATGTTGTGTCTGCAGGGAAAGTCATGTGCTGCTCACATCAGATTTTGTTTTAATTGAAAATGTAATGTCCTTGGTTTATGTTGTTAAAGTCATATGAGCTGCTCACGTCAGATTTTTGTAGTATCATATTTTTGCTTCGCGTATCATATATAGTATACAAGAAAATGTGCTTTGCGTTGCCAGAAATTAAAGATTAGCGATCGTGGCGTTGCCGTGAGTGCACCCATACACACTATGCTTTTTTATTTTTCTTATTTTCATTATTTTATTACTTTCTCTATATACTTACAACGTATAAGGAAATTATTGTGACGGTGTCGAAAGTTTGCATTCGAGTTTTGGATGAAAGAGCTCGTTTCAATCATCCCTGTGCGCGAATTGATCGTTTTTGAGGTGATGTCTTTTTGAGGTGTGTGTGTATATGTGTCTGTGGAGACGAATGGAATTGAGGTGATGTGTATATGTGTGAGAGAGCGAGAGAAAGAAAGAAAGAAAGGGAGCGCGAAAAGAGAGAGAAAGAGAGAGAATCTGTGGAGATGAAAGGGATTGAGGTGATGCGTGTGTGTGTGTGTGTGAGGGTGTGTGTGAGGTTGTATGTGTGTGTGTGTGTGTGTATGTGCCAGGGTGTGTGTATGTGCGAGGGTGTGTGTAACGGTGTGTGCATGTGCGAGAGTGTTGCTGTTGTTGAGATCCAGACCGTCCGACCTACCAGAAAGGTGTAAAATAACAGTTTGGACAGCCGGGAAGTGCCACCCAATTTAGACCGGAACCCAGTGGGGGAGGCATCCACAAAGACCGTACCCTCCTTCCCCTACGACCAACCTCTCGGAAGGACTTACGGACCCACATGTTTAACGTGATCGTACTCCGCGTGAACACGGCGGCAGTTTCGGCAGTGGCTGGAATCGAACCCGGGATGTGCGAGAGTGTGTACGAGGGTGTGTGTATGTGCGAGGGTGTGTGTGTGTGTGGGGGGGGGGTAATTATGTGTGTGGTCCGTGAGTCTTTAGAGACGATATCTCGTTTACGAATGCAAAGTTTCGAACGAAATTTTATTCAAATGTAAGAATTAGTGGATATTGAAAGCTTATTAATTTAAACGCAATCGAATGTTTGGATGAGCCCCAAATTTTCGAAAGAAATTTTGAAACATTTCATCAAAAAATCTAAATCTTTAATAACGTGACAAAAATAGCCATGTCATATGCAATTTTTCATTAGAAAACGATTAACATTATTTTTAGATCGCCAACATAAACTGTTCCCGTGAGATTGCACTTTTTCGAATAAGTAAATATGAATAAAAAAAATTAAATAAAATTTAACACTGTATTAACAATTGTGAAATATATTCCTTTTCATATGTAATATCATGTGATAAATCTGTTAACATGATCTCGTGCATCTAGTTCGTTCCATTCACGAGAGAAGATACTTTGTGTAATGCTTTTGTGATTTGACGTCTAACAATTCTCCAATAGTCATTTATACATACGAAATTCTCTTCTCTGCGTTTGTCTGTAACGCCTAGCGATCAATTTGGTGAACTTGGCAATTAACATAATCTGACAAAACTATCGTTAGACTTGCAAAATTGACTCCCAAGTTAACGAAAATGACTCCAAATTGATGAATTAATTATTAAAATATTTTAATATTTAAACTATGTTGTTTATTGCGGATTCTATTAATATTGATAATTGTCAATTTAGAGTTGTGTAAAATTAACTTGTGTTAACTTGTGTTAACTGGGTACTTTGAAGTAATTTTGCATGTTTTTGTCTGAAGAAATGCAATTCAACATTAAAAACATTGCCGTAAATCTTATATATCATTTTTTCACTGTGACAGAAATAAAATAATTGTACGAGTATTATATAATGAAAGCCATATGCTGCCCACATCAGATATATTTTCTTGTTATAAATGAGCGTTATGTCGAAACGTTTATTGGTTTCCGAAAATTCGCTATAAGTTTGGGTGTCGTTTTTATCAGAAATATGTATCTTAAATCCCAGGCAAAGTCATAGGAAATGTAACACGGTTGTGGGAATTTAAGATGAAAATCTTTGATTACAATATTAGACCTAATTGACAGAAAATTCTCGAAAATCAAAAAACGCTTTAATGCCAAAGTGCTCAGATTTCAATTTATTTGGGCTAATTCAATACCAAGCACATTGTGGTTCGGATTTCTATTGTAAATATAAAAATCTGGCGCGGACAGCACACGACTTTCCTTGCAGACACATATTCACATTATTTTTATTTATTCAATAATTTATTTAATCGAGTTTAATTGCACAAAATAACACCCAACATTATTTTATATTACATTGAATTTTCACTTTTAATTCAATTTTCGTTTTCATTTGGTAGCTGGACTTATTTTCAAAGGTGGCGTAGCGAAAATGCGAAAAAACTAAAATATGTCAAGAACGGCTACACCTAGAGTAATGGGGTTGGTCTTATTCTTTTCGGCGTCAAAATTTATGTGTAAAATAAACGTTTAAATGATATATTTGAGCATAATATTTTAGATTTTTTATTTTAGATTTTTAAGGGCTATTTCGCAAAAAAGGCAGGTTTCTGTTTTTCCGAATCGTACCAAAATCTAATCAGCACCAGGGAAAACGACATATAACATCCCTACAAAATTTTATGAAATTCGGTAAATTAGTTTCTGAGTTAGAGTGGATGCAAAATCTGCACATACAGACACACAGACACAGGCATCAAGCTAAAAATAGTGTTTTCGTGTTCTAGAGGTCTCAAACCGTGTAGATCCGTCGAAATTTCGACATGGTTCCAATACTTTCCCTATACATTGCCATGTATTGCAGGGAAAGTAGACATCTGATGTGGGCAGCACATGACTTTCTCTGCTGACTAAAATCCATGTCATCTTTATTTCATTAATAATTCAATAAATTGCGCTTAATTATCTAAATAACAAGCACAATTAATTGAAATTACAGTGAATTTACACTTTTCATGTCATTTTCATTTGATAACTGGAGCTATTCTCAAAACTGACATAGCCGAAATGCGAAACAAAAACTAAACTATTTCGAGAACTCCTAGACCTAAACTAATGAGGTTGGTATTATTTTTTGATCGTCAAGAAATGACGCATAAAACAAGTTTTTAATGAGTGCATATGAGCATACATAGTCTTTTATTTTAGATTTTAACGATTTTTGAGGGGTATTTCTCAAAAGAGCAAGTTCCCCTTCTCCGAATCGTATCAAAATCTAATCTGCACCAGAGTAACTTGCAAGTGACTTACTTACCAAATTTTATGAAATTTGGTCAATAAGTACTTAAATCAGAGTGGATACATACACTGCACAGACAGACACATAACACACACACACACACACAGACGTCACGCTAAAAATAGTTTTTCGCGTTCCAGATATTCCAAAACGTATATATCCGTCGAAAATTCGAGTTGGAATTTCTTATATGATTCCAATACTTTCCCTACACATATCCATGTATTACAGGGAAAGTAAAAATCTGATATGTGCAGCACATGACTTTCTCTGCAGATTCAAATTCATTTTATCATTTATTATTTCATTGTGCACTAAATTGAATTTAATTGCAGAAAATAACATTTATTTTTTTCTGATAATATATCCAATTTGAATGTTCAAAGCATCTTCGTTTCATTTCGTAACTTAATTCACTTTACATTCTTCAGGTCCTCATAATAAAAAATAAAAAATACCTCGAGAACGGTTCATCCTGCAGTCATGGGGTTAGTCTAATAGTTTTATTCTCTTAGTTGTCAAAATTTACCTGAAAAACAGGTACTTAATCACTATTTCAACATATACATATATATTCATTTCAGTCATTTATTTCAGATATTTTCACTATCTCTGCGGGCCATTTCGCATATAAGAGTTAGTTATACTTTTCTGAATCACACCAAAATCTAATCAACATCCGGAAAACCATCAGGGGACTTAACTAAAAAGTTTTAAGAAATTTTATTAAGCAGTTTTTAACTGCAGTGGAATTCGTCTTCATTTCCTCAAAATAAACATTTAAATAATATCTCGAGAAAGTTTCATTTTAGAGTAATGAGGTGGGTCTTATTCTTTTTGTAGTCTAAAATTACGTAAGAAACAAGCATTTAATGAATATATTTGAGCATACGTAGTTTTTTATTTTATATTTTGACGATTTTTGCTGGCCATTTTGCAAAAAAAGCAGGTTCTTCTTTTCTAATCGTATCAAAATCTAATCAGCATCCGGGTGACCCACAAGTGACTTATCTACCGAATTTTATGAAATTCAGTCCATTAGTTTTTCAGCTAGGTTGGATACGGGCAATTTTTGCGGGCCATTTCGTAAAAAAAGGCGGGTTCTTTTATCCCGAATCGTACCCAAAACTAATCAGCACCAGACTCGCCCACAAGTGACTTACCTACATAATTTAATGAAAATCAGTCTATTCGTTTTTTAGTTAGAATGGATAAAAAATCAGCAGAGACAAGGACACAGACACACAGACTCGCAGACACACAGACGCACACACAGACGTCACTCAAAAAATGGTTTTATCGTATTCTAGAGGTGTCAAACGTGTAGATCCGCCGAAACTCGAGTTGCGACTTTCGTCATGATTCCAATACTTTCCCTATACATTACCACATATTGCAGGGAAAGTAAAAATGTGGGAAATGTTATGTTTTTACTTTTCCTGTATATCACTTTCCCTGCAATGCATAGTAATATACAGAAAGTATTGGAATCATGTCGAAAATTTCAAATGGAGTTCTCGGCGGATCTACACGTTTTGGGACCTCTAGAACACGAAAAAACAATTTTAAGATGACGTCTATGTGTGTGTATGTGTGTGTATGTGTGCAGAGTTTATATCCACTCTAGCTCAAAAAGAAATTGACTACATTTCATAACATTTTATAGGTAAATTAAGGGTTAACCTGGTGCTGTTTAGATTTTGGTACGATTCGGGATAACATAACCTGATTTTTTTTTAATGACCTGCCAAAATTGCCAATATTAACTGCAGCTGAAATATTAATAGACCAAATTTTACAAAATTTGGAAGATAGGCCTCTTTTGAGTTACCCTGGTGTTGATTAGATTTTGGTACGATTCGAAAATAGAGAAACTGTCATTTTTGTGGAATGGCCCACAAAAGCCGTCAAAATATAAAATAAAAGACTACGCTCATTCAAATATATCACTCTAATGCTTGTTTTATACTTAATATCGCTTGTTTCATACTTAATATTGCTTGTTTTATACTTAATATTGCGTGTTTCATACTTAATATTTAGCGATGGAAAGAATAAGACCGACCCCATTCCTTGGGACTGATCGTTCTCGGAATATATTAAGTTTTTCGCATTTTTGATACTTCAACTTTGAAACTAACTTTGGTCACCAAATAAAAACGAAAATTTAATAAAAAGGGAAAATTCAGTGTCATTTATAATAATTATCTGTGCCTCTTTATGCAATTAAACTGCATTTAATGAATTATTGAAAACATGAAGAAAATGTGAATATGAGTCTTCAGGGAAATCCACGTGCTGTGCACATCCAATTTTAACATTTATCAGAAGTAACTGCATTTTGGTACATATGAAAAAATCACATGACGTCGTATCATATTTTTAAAGTTCGAATCGATAAATAGTCCATATTGAATTATGTTTTCGGAAAAATTTAATTATACATATTGGTAAACACTTACAAATGTTACATATTCTATTTCTTCATCTTTAGATGAAAAACCGAAAATTATATGTGATCCTCCAATATGCCCGAAGAATTGTAAAATTGAGACAGTATATGATGGGCCATGTCCCGGATGCGAATGTTTCGCCGAAGGTATGTAATTGTAGTATAGTAAATATATTTAATAGAGTATTAAATATGTGACTATTCACTAAGCACGGTTACAAATAGCTATTTTAAAACATATAAATTAATAATGTATTTGCTACGGATTGAAAGTTTTCATGATATATATTTTTTAATTAATTTAAAAATGTGATATTTATATTTTAAAAATGTAATAGCTAAATTTAATAAAATGTCATTTTTGAACGGTGAAGATCGTATGATTAGAATACGAGATATTCAAGGTGTCAAGTTTGTTTTTGTGGTTGATTGTATGTGACGCGATCGAAGCAGCAACTTTTTTTTTTTGCACTTTAAATTTTTTGCACATTGGAAAGGATCACAATCCAAAACATTATTTTTTTTCCATAAAAAAAATTTATAAAGACCAATCTCTGTGTACGTGTGCATGAACGCAGATTTATTGAAATCAGCGCGCTTCACGCACTACGTCCGTCTAAGCACATCTAGGCCATGTATGGGAAACAGGAACCGGCGGATATCCTCACCCGCCGATACTCCCATCCACTCTTATTATCCACAGACACATGCGAGCCATACACCGTCCCCATTCAATACTACAATTTCTTTTACGACTCTAAATCAAAACATACATATTATACCAACCCCTAACATAACGCAATTAATTTACGCTTTCATAGACCCTGTAATCATACACTTCCCTCCATAAAATAGGCGCGAAATGCATATTCTCAGATCACGAGCGAACGTATGAATTTTATTGGATAAAACTTGATGTATACTTATGCAACTGAGTACAATATGCAAATACGAAACACTTGCCAAACACATAAATCAGCGTGCTGGTAAAAGCAGATGTTTCATTCTGTACATCCTTACTTCTACTACAGACGTCAGGGTGAAAATCCTAAATATCCATTTCATTCGATATGTCCCATAGAAGGCGTTTAGATGAAGGTCAGCTATGGCGAGCCATAGGCAGGTTAGGAAACGATCAATCTATTGTTGTAGTTGCTAAATTCTTCAGAGTCTACCATTCTGTGAATGGTGGACTCTGATGCTTATGGGCTTCATGCTTATGGGTCCAATTTTAAAACAGCGGAACTATAAGCAGAAGTCCAGTCTCGGGTTGCCCTCGAGTTACATCGTCCTGTGACCACTACTTAGCGTTATTTGGTCAGAAGCAACAGACAAGCAACAGCACTTGCTTTACGTTCTATCCTCGTTGCAGCTACAGGGCCTGTATCCATTAAAACTGTGAGAAGGAGATTGTAGGCACATAGCTTTTATGAGCGGAAATCAACCATTGTGTTCCATTGTTCGGGAGGCCCGCCTCCAATGGTTTCAGGAACACGTCAGTTGGACCACCGACATATAACCATGTATTGCAGAGAGAGTAAACATCTGATGTGGGCAGCACATGACTTTCTCTGCAGACTCAAATTCATTTACCTTTATTTCTTTAATAATTCCTTAAATTGAGTTTAATTGCACAAAATAACACTCAATTAATTTAATTCAATTTTTGTTTTTATTTGGTAACTGGAAACTGTTTCAAAAGCGGCGTAATCTAAATACTAAACAACTCAAAGACCTCGAAAACGCTGGAATACGCGAAAACTCTTGCTGAAAAATCTAATAGACCAAATTTCGCAAAATTTGGTAGATAAGTCACGTGTGAGTTACCCTGGTGCTGATTAGATTTTGATACGATTCGAAAATATAGAAAATGTCATTTTTGAGGAATGGCCCACGAAAACCGTCAAAAATATAAAATAAAAGACTACGTTCGTTCAAATATATCACTCTAATGCTTGTTTCATACTTAATATTTTGCGATGACAAATAAAGAAGACGGACCCTATTACTTGAAGACTGACCGTTCTCGGGATATATTAAGGTTTTCGCATTTTCGCCCCTTCAACTTTGAAACTAACTTTGGTCATCAAATGAAAATGAAAATTTAATGAAAAGGACAAATTCAGTGTCAACTAGAATAATTATCTGTATTTTTTGTGCAATGAAACCGAATTTAACGAACTATTGAAGAAATTATGAAAACGTGAATATAAGTCTTCAGGGATTCATGAGCTGTGCAAGTCCAATTTTTAAATTTATCAGAAGTAACTACATTTTGGTATATATGGAAAAATCACATGAAGTCTTATCAAATTTTTAAAGTTCAAATCGATAAAAATTCCTTATTAAATTAGATTTTCGAAAAATTTAATTATACATATTGGTAAACACTTACAAATGTTACATATTCTATTTCTTCATCTTCAGATGAAAAACCGAAAATTATATGTGATCCTCCACAATGCCCGAAGGATTGTAAAATCGAGACGGTATATGATGGACCATGTCCCGGATGCGAATGTTCCGGCGAAGGTATGTAATTGTAGTATTGTAAATATATTTATTAGTGTATTAAATATGTGACTATTCACTAAGCACGGTTACAAATAGGTATTTTAAAACATATAAATTATTAATGTATTTGCTACGGATTGAAAGTTTTCATGATATATATATTTTTAATTAATTTAAAAATATGAAATTTATATTTTAAAAATGTAATAGCCAAATTTAATAAAATGTCATTTTTGAACGGTGAGGATCGTATGATTAGAATACGAGATATTCAAGGTGTCAAGTATTTTCGTGGTTGACTGTATGTGACGCGATCGAAGCTGCAACTTTTTTTTTGCACTTTAAATTTTTTGCTCATTGGAAAGGATCACAATTCAAAACATTATATTTTTTCCATAAAAAAAATTCATAAATGCCAATCTCTGTGTATGTGTGCATAAGTGCAAATTTATTAAAATCAACGCGCTTCATGCACTACGTCCGTCTAAGCACATCAAGGCCATGTAAGGGAAACAAGAACCGGCGGAGATCATTGCCCGCCGGTACTCCCATCCACACTTAATATCGACAGACACATGAGAGCCATACACCGTCCCAAAACATACATATTATACCAACCTCTAATATAACGCAATTAATTTACGCTTTCATAGACCCTGTAATCATACACTTCCCTCCATAAAATAGGCGCGAAGTGCAAATTCTCAGATTACGAGCGAACGTATGAATTTTATTGGACAGAGCTTGCTGTATACTTCTGCAACTGAGTACAATATGCAAATATAAAACACGTGCCAAGCACATAAATCAGCGTCTTGGTAAAAGCAGATGTTTCATTCTGTACATCCTTACTTCTACTACTGACGTTAGGGTGAAAATCCTAAATAGCCATTTCATTCGATATGTCCCAAGGAAGGCGTTTAGATGAAGGTCTGCGATGGCGAGTCATAGGCAGGTTAGAATCCGGTCAATCTATTGTTGAAGTTGCTGAATTCTTCAAAGTCCACCATTCTGTGATTTCATGCTTATGGGCCCAATTTTAAAACAGCGGAACTATAAGCAGAAGTCCAGTCTCGGGTCTCCCTTAAGTTACATCTTCCTGTGACCACTACTGACCGTTATTTGGTCAGACGCAACAGGCAAGCAACAACACCTTCTTTAAGTTCTAGTCTGGCTGCAGCTACAAGGCCTGTATCCGTTACAACTGTGAAAAGGAGATTGGAGGCGCATAGCTTTTATGCGCGGAGACCATCGAGTTAGTATATATGGAGAGAGCTTAAGGGTTGCAATCAGCGTCAAAGATAAAAGCAGGTGTTGTAATGACGAATTTCCCGCGTTTTCTCCCGAATGTGGCCCTATACATTTTAATGGCGATTTCACACCGAGAGCGTACTCCAGAAATATAAATGGTAAAATAATGGTTATGTTCTGTTGTACATACGGCCGAAAGTAAAAGCATGTAAAAGGAGGGCTTTACTCTTTTCATGGATAAGTTTCGTTTTCATTATATATCTTACAAATATAGTTAAAAAGTAATTTTGCTAGATTTCAGCGTGGTGCCTTTCATTTGGCTGTTAATTTCATTGCTTTTAATGATGTATAATTCGAAATTTTGCTTTATTTTTTGTGTTTGTGATATTGCAAAAGACTTATAATGTCATTCTAACACTTTAAGAAACATTTGGAGTACTTTGCTGATAGTTATAGAACTATTTTCGGTATTCTCGTATGTTTTCCCTTCGAGGTAGAACTTGGCGACGGTTGGCGACTCTCAAGGTTTGGTGGCTAGGGAAGAAAAATAGGAGTTTAGATAATGAGAGTAAAGACGTGTCGTATGATAAAATGTTACGTGCATAATAAAATATAATAATAGTTTACATTTATTGAAAATGTCAGCTAGATTTTACCTCATAACTTTACAGTGCATTTTATATAAAGATATATGATGTATGAGCATGATCTCATTTTTAGTTCAGAGTAAATTGTACTTAATAAGTATTACTAGTTAGAATGGACGCCCATAAGGGAAAACAAGGGGGCAATTTAAAATCGCAAAGGCGGACATCAAACTAGTCGATGTTGTTAATCTTATCCTTGAATCCCTCCGGATAAATTTTATAGGTGCCAATGCTGGTTAGAATTAATTTCATATAAACATCTCGATTATCAAGATATATTATCAAAATTATTATCAAGATTATCAAGATTATCAAGATTATCAAGACAAATTAAAAATCAAAGGATGTATCATCAAACTCCCAGTGTTTTCAAGAAGTATTTTGGTATTACACTCTTGTTTAGTTTGGCACGGTAGCCCAGTGATTAGCAAGCAGGAATTGCACTCGGTAGATCTGGGTTCGATTCTCTCCTCTGCTAAAACTGCGGCCGTGTTCACGCGGAGTACGATCATGTTAAACATGAGGATCCGTAAGTCCTTTCGAGAGGTTGGTTGTAGGGGAAGGAGGGTACGGTCCCTGTGGATGCCACCCCCACTAGGTTCCGGTCTAAATTGACTGGTTCTTCCCGGCCAAACAGTTACTTTACACCTTTCTGGTAAGTCGGACGGTCTGGGTCTCAACAACAACAACTCTTGTTTAGTTCTCGAGAATGAAATATGCCTTGACCAAAGAAGTATTTGAATCACCGACATCTTGATCATGTGTTAGCAATCCATTAAATGAGCAATCTTAACTCTAAAAGAACCTCACATTCTCCACATCATAATTTAAGTAATAGGCTTCTTTATCTACAAACAGCTCTATCAATATAAATATTTTTACTTACATCATACATTTTTATTTACATACTTTACATTACAAATGCAGAAGCATTTAATAAAAGGATAACTGTATTTAAAAGTCATTAAAACTTAATTCTGCACATAGCTTTAATTATAATGTTGGTCCTAATGCTTTAGTTGTTTTTAAAATTTTTAGAAATAATTTTGAATAGATTGATCTGCAATTGTTACTATAAGTTTTTAATATTTAATATGTACAACATTTGATATTTTTATGTCACATTGAGTTAGCCCACTGTAATTGTGCTAACGGTTTATTTCATTCTGGATGCAAATTTCACAATATGTATTTAAAGCACTTTTCAAACGAATTATTAGCAACCAAATCTCTGAAACTATTATAATGAAATGCAATTTTTGCATTTTGTACCATAATATTTTATAATCTTATTTATTTCCTATACTTTATAGAAAAACAATTTTAAAAAATTTCCAAATTCTATATCGATTAAACATGCAAAAACCTTCCGAATACGTTTTGACAATTGAAAAATCATGGCTATTTCAATAGAGCCCCTACATATGAATTTAGACATAATTTTGTATGTTATTCTGAAATGTCATTTTATGAACAAAAATATATATATATAAATAAAGTAAAATATTTTATTATTGCAAATATTACATTGTTTTATATTTGACATTATGCATGCAATATATTAAAATAAATTAGATGTAAAACTGATTCAGTCGCATTACGCCTCAAAGCATACATGGATACTGCTAACACAACTTTCAAAGATAAAAGTGGAGAATTCTACATTTTACGCAAGCAAGCATACAATTTTTCCATAAACTTTTTAATTATTTTTAAATATATTATGCATATTCTATAATTTGTATACTGTAATCTATTTCATATCATATTTTATTTGCAATTGCTTTGTAGTTCAATTTGTTTTACGAAATTAACTTCATTAACAAAATAATTCTTTAGTAATAAACATTTTTGGTAATAAAATATTCTAATCCTATTTCGTATTTTTCTTCATACATATTCTTTAAAATCCTATAACGTATAACATGTATAACAACTTCCCGTTTCCCCTCATCCTCTAGAAGTTAAAAAAAAAAAAACAGAAAGTACACTGCACAGTTTAGGCGATAAATTGCCAAATCATGAATATTCTTCGCATCCTCTACCTACTGCACCTGCTCTATGTTTAACTATGTTACTAACATGAGGAAGAATAGACATCGCTCCCTCCATATATACTAACTCGTTGGTGGAGACCAACCATTTCTGCTCCATCACCTGTGAGGCACAGAGCAGCCCGCCTCCAATGATTTCAGAAACACGTCAGATAGACCACAGATATATAACCATATATTGCAGGGAGAGTAAAAATCTGATGTGGACAGCACATGACTTTCCCTGCAGCCTCAAATTCATTTATTTTTATTTCTTTACTTCTTTAATAATTCCTTAAATGGGGTTTAATTGCACAAAATAACACTGAATTAATTTAATGCCATTTTTGTTTTCATTCGGTAACTGGAAATTGTTTCAAAAGCGGCGTAACAAAAATACAAAACAACTCAAATACCTCGAAAACGCTCGAATACGCGAAAACTCTTTCTGAAAAACTACTAGACCAAATTTCACAAAATTTGGTAGATACGCCACGTGTGAGTTACCTTGGTGTTGATTAGATTTTGGTACGATTCGAAAATACAGAAAATGTCATTTTTGAGGAATGGCCCACAAAACCCGTCAAAATATAAAATAAAACACTACGTTAATTCAAATATATCACTCTACTGTTTATTTCATACTTAATATTTTGCGATGAAAAGAATAAAATGAACTCCCTTTCTTTAGGACTGAGCGTTTTCGAGATATATTAGGTTTTTCGCATTTTCGACACATCAGCTTTGAAACTAACTTGAGTCACCAAATGAAAGCTGAATTTAATGAATTATTGAAGAAATAATGAAAACGTAAATATGAGTCTTCAGGGAAATGTAATTATTATATACACTACTAAACCCAAGAATATGTAATATTTGTAACTCAAGCCACGTGCTGTGCACGTCCAATTTTTAAATTTATCAGAAGTAACTGCATTTTGGTATATATGGGAAAATCACATGACGTCTTATCAAATTTTTAAAGTTCGAATCGATAAAAATTCCTTATTAAATCAGATTTTCGGAAAAATTTAATTATACATATTGGTAAACACTTACAAATATTACATATTCTATTTCTTCATCTTTAGATGAAAAACCGAAAATTATGTGTGATCCTCCAAAATGCCCGAAAGATTGTAAAATTCAGACAGTATATGATGGGCCATGCCCCGGATGTGAATGTTCCGGCGAAGGTATGTAATTCTAGTATTGTAAATAGATTTAGTAGTGTATTAAATATGTGACTATTCACTAAACACGATTACAAATAGGTATTTTAAAACATGTAAATTAATAATATGTTTGCTACGGATTGAAAGTTTTCATAAGATATATATTTTTAATTAATTTAAATATATGAAACTTATATTTTAAAAATGTATTAGCTGAATTTAATAAAATATTATTTTTGAAAAGTGAGGATCGTATGATTAGAATACGAGATATTCAAGGTGTCACGTTTATTTTTGTGGTTGACTGTATGTGACGCGATTGAAGTAGCACCTTTTTTCTTTTACAATTTAAACTCATTGGAACTGATCAAAATTCAAAACATTATTTTTTTTCCAAAAAAACAAAATTTATAAAGACCAATCTCTGTGTATGTGTGCATGAGTGCAGATTTATTAAAATCAGCGAAGTCAGCGCGCTTCATGCACTACGTCCGTCTAAGCACATCAAGGCCGTGTATGGGAAACAGGAACCGGCGGACAACATCGCCTGCGGACACTTTCACCCACTCCTAATATCCACAGACACATGTGAGCCACACATGCGAACACCATCCCCCCCCCCACTCAATACTACAATTTCTTTTACGACTCCCTATAAAAACATGCATAATATACCAACCCCTCTCTAATGTAACTGAATTAATTTAAGCTTTTATAGACCCTGTAATACACTGCCCTCTCTAAAATAAACACAAAATGCAAATTCTCAGATCACAAGTGAACGAATGAATTTTATTGGACAAAATTTGCAGTATACTTATGCAAATGAGTACAATATGCCAATATAGAACACGTGCCAAATACATAACTCAGCATCTTGTTAAAAGCAGGTGTTTCATTCTGTACATCCTTACATCTACTACGGATGTTCTTAAATAGCCATTTCATTCGATGCGTCGCAAAGAAGGCTTTTAGATGAAGGTCAGCTATGGCGAGGCAGCATAGCAGGTTAGAATCCGGCAGATCTATTGTTGAAGTTTCTGAATTCTTCAGAGTCCACCATTCTGGGATTTCATGTTTATAGATCCAATTCTATAACAGCAGAATAATAAGTAGAAGACCAGGGTTGGGTCCCCCTCGAATTACAACATCTTCCTGTGACCACTACTTAGCGTTATTTAGCCAGAAGCAACAGACAAGCAGCAATACCTGCTTTACGTTATAGCCTCGCTGCAGTTACAGGTAGGCATGTATCCGTTATAACTGTGGGACGGAGATTGCTTGCACATAACTTTTAAGCGCGACGGCCAACTATTTGTGTTCCATTGTCTGTAAGGCACAGAACAGCCCGTCTCCAATGGTTTCAGAAACACGTCAGTTGGACCATAGACGATTGGAGAAATGTCCTATTCGTCAAAGAGTACAAATTCGCCTTGCAGTCGGACAATTCGGAATAAGGTACAGAACTGCCTTATCCGTTTCTGGTGCCCCTGATCAGAAGTAACCCCTCAAGAAAATATTTATCATAAAAAATGTTACAATGAAAACAAAAGATTGGCCCAGAATTTCGCAACCTTCCAGCATTTGCTTATTTTGACTTTAGTCAAACACGGCACTGGCCAGGAATCAAACCTGGGCCCTTTAAATCACAAGTTCAATGCTCTATCATTAAAATTATACCTTTAAATCACAACCTGTGCAAGGATAGATCAGAAGGTCAAGAATTGGCCTAGGTTTCCAATTCCGATTTTTCCAAGATTAGTACCCTTGGTGGGGATTTTCTGAACTAGCATTTTATTATTTATAAATACCTTTCCCAATGTCTCCTTACTAAAATTACCATATAGATTTCTAGTGAATAATTTTGGCTACACAGGTCAGAGTGGGTTAACTTATGATGAGTACACCGTGCATTAAATGTCAAATAAAATAGTATCTAAATTTTAATCGAATTGCTCGTCATAGCCTTGAAACTCCACTGACTATATATCGCGGTATTTGAAACCAACAATTTGAATGTCACTATGAGACTTCATTTTGAAGGATATCTAATCTAAGGTAAATCCTTTCTCAAGGATGTAACGTTTACAAGAAAAGTGCAAATTACCGAGAATTTCATTTTGAGTGACTGGCAGGAGGAAAATGTATTAATGTTCGATAGTATTTGTTAGGTTATATAAAATAAGTCCTCATGTGGCAAGAGCAATGTAGCGGTTAGAATAACTAGACGCGACGGGGTTTCGTTCCCAGTTCCTGTTGGTTGAGTTTTATTTATAAATTAGAAACTGTGCCCGCCTTTTTCCCAAGATTTAAAGCAGGGATCAATTGAATTCATTATGTTTTTCGAAATACTTAATCGGCCACTGTGCGAGCACATGCTTAAATTAAAAAACACACACACGCGAACTCATTCGTCCTAAATAAGAACCTAATCACACCTTAGACCGCTGACCGAGCACGCAATGCACCTTTGTCCCGCTCGAGCACGCAATACACCTTTGTCCCGGCACATCAAATGCTACACCCTAACACGACTGCATATTATGCAATAAATTCGCCTTTTTCCCTCTGCGGCAGTGTATAAACTCTTTTGATATGGTATAAGTAAGATCTTTTGATATGCTCTAAATAAACTATTTTGATACGCCCTAAATAAGCTCTTCTGATGCGCCATAAACAATTCCCTTTGATTCTCCCCCAAACACACCTTTCACTCTCTGTGTAGGAGTGATACGCATTAATCAAGCTATTTTAATGCATTCTATATAAACTCCTTTTCAATACATAAGCTGCATGGGCTCCTTCGACTAAAATCAACAGCACATTTTCCAAATGACAGTTCTTGCAGACTGTGATAATATTTTCGCTGCTAGTTCCAGCTTGCAATCCAAATAAATCCCTAAACAGATAGATAGCGCTAGCGCTAGTCTTGGATAATGATGTCACATCGAAGTATGCCTGCCATTCCTACAGCATTCCAGATCCATGCTTTATAAAGAAAACTCCTGATCCCATCTCAAGGACAGGAGGAAAGCCTATTTATCACTCGTCCCCTACGAATGGAGCGGTATGTAATATTCAAAGAAACATCTGGTAAATTGTGTAGATTGGATTGTCACCTAATTTCTTAAATTTAAAAAAAAATTAAAGCACTTAGAAGCGTAAAAAATGGTTACACAATTTTCTAAATAATATAGTAAATAAGAGATATAAATCTGCTCATAAGTATATAAGCAGTACAATATTTTCATGTTTAAACGTATATAAACGAAGACACTAATTAAAAAAATGGTAGAAAGCTTTATGCAATGACTAATTCAAAAACGTAAATTTATGAATTAAAAATAAAAGAGCAACAATCTGGTAGCTGTTTCGTTGGCGCACTGGATCATATCCATCCCCATCTGGCTCTCGTGCTTGCTTAAACACCATTGCGCCTACAATCTACTAACACTAAATCTATAAACGTTTAAGTTTTTCTAAAAATAAAGTTCCCTTGCATAAACATAAACATTCTAAGATTTACTGATTAAAACATAATAAAGTTGAATGTTAAATCAATAATAAGCATTAAAAAACCACACTTACCTTACATTAGAAACTGTAAATATGACTTTTGAAACATAAAACTTTATTCACGTAGAACTTTAGCTACATAGTTCGTATTTAGCTTGAAAGAATTTCATCAGACAAAATGGCTTATCTCATTTACAATAGGTGGCAACACGTTAATTATGGAAAAATAGCACATGGCCAATTTACCCCGCAGGACCACTTGACTTAACCCGTCCTACACTGAGAAATACTGCTCTATTCTCTAGTGTGAAAAAGTAAATTTTATTTGATGTAGTATAATACCTGTTTAGGCATACTTTCTCCAAGACATGCTTGTTTTCCTCCACAATGTCCACCTGAATGTTCCCTGGAAAAGGATATAGATGAGCCATGTCTTATGTGCGTCTGTCCAGAGAAAAATAAAGGTAAAGCATTTTCATCTCATTCTGCCTGGAATCTCCATTTAACTTTTCCTCACTTCAGAAGCATTCCGGGATCCAATCATCCCCAAGCAACCTCTTGCAGCCTCATGTCTGCGGGGAGCTTCAACATTCTGCACATCATTTTTATTGGACCTATCTTGCATTTTTAAAAGACTCATTGTTGCTAATCCGACGTTTTCTTGCATTTTATCATTAGTCATTGGTGTATCAGTTCACAGTTGCCACAACATTTTGGATAGGACTCTTTAATCGGATTGTAGTTGAGTATATTAAGATGGTAATACTATGATCCTCACTGGACGTTCTCTATGTGATTTAGTGGTAGGCTCTGTAGCATTTAATGTTTATTTCAGTCTTTAGGAGTTTCGTATTTTGTTATTTCAAAGCTTATGGACTTCGGCCTGAAAGGATTTGAATAATCAGTATTCCTTCTTCCAGACAGAGCTATAGCTATATATACTTTTAGGCATTAAGTAGAAAAACTATCATTATACAACTAGTGCTGAATTATCTATACACTGAGACAAGATACTTTCGGGGTCGGGAATATTCTTATATCATACATAAGCAACGCCCCCCCCCCTCCAAAAAAAAAGAAATACTGTTAACGTGGAAGCTTAGAATTCTATCTACTTGGAGACATAGAAAACCTCGGAGACCTATTGGTATGCAATTAGAGGAACTGTCATGGCGTGGTCAATTTAATTCAAAATCCAAGTTAGACTCAATATCGTGAGTTATAAGCATATATAGGTCATTTCAGAAAATGAGAGCATTTGGAGCTGATATCTGACTGTGCGTGTGTAGTGGCATATGTGTGAGTATTTGTGTCCATCTTTGTATGGGGGCACTATGCGATAATTTCAAGAAAATTATGCATATAATTATGCAATTAAGAAAATATTTATCATCTCGACATAAACCATCCGAACTTAGTAATGGAATAAATGAAACCAGGGATTTTAGCTTCTGCAAGAAAAAAATAATAATTCATTAAGACATCACCAGGAGAAAAATTGGACTTCATTACTAATATTGAGTTTACTTATTGTCTTTAAATTTATTTTATAAATAATTTTTACGTTAATACTCAAGCTAGCAAATGTTGAAAGTGGTCCCCACTATTTCCTGTAACATGTTGAAAGCGGACTGTTGCGTTTTTCTAGAGTTTCTTATAGCATGTCAATCAAAATATCCCGAACAATATCCCGATTCATTACAGCTTTAAGGGAACGGTGGACGTTGAAATTTTTTTTATTTATTTATTGACTTAGAAACGTGAAAATTTGTATAAATATTCCTCTTAACATTACTATATACAATACCATTAATTTTTTTTTTCAATTTTGTTATAATTTTGTATTTTTTTTCTAATATAATTTTTTTAACGAAAATTTGAAAATGCTCCTTGCGTGCCATTTATTCACATTTTTGAGTAATATATTTTACATTATGATCACTCAAAAATACATTATGAACAAATTTGGGTATTCATTTTTAAATCCCTTAGAAAGTTAATTTTTTAAAAAATATTTTTCTGCATTAAAACTTAATTTTCATCATTTAATTAGGTTCTTATTCACTTTTAATTACCTTACTACAGTCCAATTATAAAATGCATACTCAGTTTCATTAAAAAGTATGAGAGGTGTCTTCTTGCCAAATTTCATGCATCTCAGACAAAAATTAAGACGCATGGAGTATTTTAAAAATGTAAAACCTTTTAAAATTCCGCTTCGAAAAAAATACATTCAACCTTTTGCTTACGGGTGGAACAGCGTCCATCCTAAACGAAGAACCTCCCAAAAAGACAGGTATTTGACATACCCTATCCCAAAGAGTTCGACCCCCTTTGCAGGCATTGGCGTCCATGGAAATTGCTGACAGAAACATTGCACCTGCTGCAGCAGGTGCCTTAAGCTTGACTAACCTTAATTAACTAACTTGACTAACCTAACTGTGCTAATCTTAAGCTTAACTGCATGAAGAATGACTTAAACATGAGAGTATTACATTTCTTTTCAGTTTTCCATAACTTGATAGTTATGGAAAACTAAAAGTAGGTGATTCATAGGAGAGTAGGTAAACTCTGTATGTGATTCATAGGAGAGTTTTTATAGGTGATTCATGGGAGAGTTTCTGTAGGTGATTCAAAGGAGATTTTTTATAGATGATTTATGGGAGAGTTTCTATAGCTGATTCATAGGAGAGTTTCTGTAAGTCATTCATGGGAGAGTTTCTGTAGGTGATTCATGAGCGAGTTTCTGTATGAGATTCATGGGAGAGTTTCTGTAGGTGATTCATGGGGTAGTTTCTACGGATGATTCATGAGAGAGTTTCTGTTGATGATTCATGGGAGAGTTACTTTAGGTGATTCATTGGACAGTTTCTGTAGGTGATTTATGACACACTTTATGCATGTGATTCATGGGATAGTTTCTGCAGGTGATTCAGGGAAGAATTTCTGTAGGTGATCCATGGGAGAGTTTCTCTAGGTGATTCATGGGAGAGTTTTTGTAGGTGATTCATGGGAGAGTTTCTGTAGGTGATTCATTGGAGAGTTTCATAGCGATTCCTCTTACAGATTCTATAGATTATGTGGCGATAGTATTTCTGTAGAATAAAGTTATTGTCTCCAGGACCCGACTTAGCCTAACTGGTACGCGGAGCAGACATTCCTCTGAAGGCCCCTCTCATCTCTCTATATATAGAAAATGAGCAAAAATATTTTTCTAAAACTACACAAAAGGTGGTTCTTATATATTTTAATGTAATTTAAATCATTTGCAACTTGCTTATCATAGCCAAGATTCCAACATGCTAAATTAGTACAGTTAATACCTACATATCCCCAAAATGAATTTCTTCGCTGGGCAAACCTACACCGATGACATACATTTTTATAGGAAACAGACGTTAATTTCTCAATATTTTAATTGTTTTATTTGGGACCCCTCTTATGCGGGGGCCCGGGACAGATGCCCCGCATGTCTCTGCGTCAGTCAAGCCCTAATTGTTTCTAATGTAACTCATACTTACTTTTCGGATGAAGGTTTTACTTTCTGTGCTAACTTCTGTTCGTATTTCGTTTGAACATGAATCATTATTTTTTAGATATTGTAGCCTGCCCAGCCATTGGCATCATTTGCGACAAGCCTCACTGTAAATTGGACAAGGACGAGAAAGGGTGTGATACTTGCAAATGCGACCCTGAATGCTCTCCAGTTAAATGTCCCAGACTGTGCAAAATCAAGTCAGTGGAAGGCCAATGTGATGAATGTGAATGCCCAAGTTGGTGGAAACGAAGCTGGAAACGAAATAAGCAGTAACAGACATTTCAGGGAATGATAAATGAAGAATAAACTGTTATGTGATTTTGTGATATATTATGTGAGTTTTAAGTAGACATACCTTTAAAATTATGCAAAAATTAATTATTTTATTTTTATATCTGTAATTCCTTATTTTTTCTTAATAGTGTGGTACAAATATTTTGTCTGTACATACCGTAAAATATTCTATAAAATGAAATATACGAATTTGATTTTTCGTAAATTATTGTACAAAATGAAACAAAATACACATACGGAAAACTCAACAACGTACTTTAACAGAAATTAATAAAATAAAGCTGCATGCAGCTGTTTTGAGAATACGTTAGATCCCCTTCTTTGCAAGATAAAGCAATAAATCTGAAGTCAAAATAAACGACATAAGCACACAAATGAAGAAAGATAGGGATATATATATCCAAGTCATGGATTATTAGTTCACCTAAGAAAACCAATCGGAAAACAGAATTGTTACGCTTAATAAGTTTTCTAGAGATTTTTTTATCATTTGAACAAAGTGTTTTTACTTGCTAATAATACACGTAGTTTTGATATTCGTGAAACGTTTAAGGCACTATACATCGGTATGACGAATATTATGGTGCATAATATGAATTATAAATGTCCATTTATCTTAAAAAGTAGGTTTTATTTCACATATTTCATAGATGAAAATATTTTTAATTCTCAGTTACTTACAAGGGAACATGTCCAAGTGTCTCGCATTAATTTTATCATTTTTATTTTCCTTATATACAATAATGTATAAGGAAAGTATAGTGAGACGGGGTTGAAAATTCGAATTCGAGTTTTCGACAGGAGAGCACATTTCAAGAATCTCTGATCACGAATCAAACATTTTTGAGGTGATGTCTGTATGTGTGTGTGAAAGTATGGGTGTGTGTGTGTGTGTGTGTGTGTGTCAGTGAGTCTGCGGAGACGATATCTCACGAACGAAGGGAGCGATTCGAATGAAATTTGGTACAAAAATCACAATCTGTAAATACTGAAAGCCTATTGTTTTTAAACATAATCGAATATTCAGAACCCCCTAAATTTTCGAGTGAAATTTTGAAAAAATCATCAAAAAATCAAAACCTTTCACAAAGTTACGCAAATAGACATTTTTTATGTAATTTTTCCTTAAAAAACGATTGACATAAACTTCAGAACGCTAGCATGAACCGTTCTCGAGATATTGCGCTTTTTCCAAATAAATTTATCAAAAAATCCCATAAATTAAAAAAAATATTAACTGTTGCGAAACATGTTCGCTTTTCATATGTAATATCATGTGATAAATTTGGTGACATCATTCTCGTAGATCTAGCTCGTTCCATTCATGAGAAAAGATACTTTGAGTAATACTTTTGTATTTGAACGCCAATAGTCATTCATCTGCTATAAGAATAACTTATTTCTCAGTTCATAACGCGAGATATTGGCGACGAATTTGGCGGAATGTCGCCAACTTAAGGACTTTTTGAAATGTTGTCAAATTAACGAAAATCTCGCCATCTGGATAAAAATGTCGCTAAGTCTATGTAAATGGCGACTAATTGCTGAAAATTCAATATCTTGGAAAGAATGTAAGTATCTACTATAAAAAAACCCTATTTTTTTACTGTAAAAGTATTAAATTCATTGCATTATATAAGGAAAGTCATGTGTTGCCCACATCAGATTTTTTTAAATACTATAAGGGCTTAGAAGATTTAACAGAGAAAAGACATGACTTTTTTAACTTCAAGCAAAAGAGGATTTCTTGCCAAATCTGAAAAATTATCTGATATTTATTCTCTATCGTACAAGAATAGTTTATTCACTTACTCTAGCAATCCCTAAAGTTTTGGAATATTTGAAACAAGTTTAAAGTATACTTGCGACAATCCTAACTTGACGCTGCAGTGGTATAGAAAACAGGAGATACAGGTTATATAGTCCATCTAAAAAACGCTATTAATCTTTAAAAATTAATATTAGTTTATTAAAAACTAAAATTAGTTTATTAAAATCTAAACTTATTTTACCAAAAACTAAAATTTGTTCATTAAAAACTAAACTTTTTTGTTTGAATTAAAATCTGTCAGTTTCTAAAGTAAATATCAAAAATTTATTCATTTTTCTAAATTTCAATAAAAACATTATTCTACATTGATATACAAAAAGAATTATGTTGTTATATAGAAACGAACTAGTCAATATGCGCATAATGGGGCATGAAGACACCCATAGGCACACACACACACACACACATATATATATATATATATATATATATTATATATACAGGGTGTCCAGTGCTATCTGTGGTCAATGGCTATCCACCGTTAGCCACAGAGATATACTTTCAATTGCAAAAATGTTTAAATTTCAAAAACTATTATCTTAGAAACAGTTTAAATCAATAAATACATTTCTGAAAGAAAAAAAAATATAAATTTTTATACGGTCCCCCGGTCCTACCAATTATATTTAGGAAAATCATCCTCATACAATTTCATGCAAAATAAAAAAAAAATCTTCCTCCTTTTACGACCAAAATTCACAGAGTTATGAACCATTAAACTTTATGACTTAAGTCGTTTTTCCACGCATAAAAATGCCCCGTTTCAGACAACCAACCGATCAGGGACCGTATTGGCCATTTCTCAGCACAAAAATGCTCCAACTTTAAACAACTATAAGTCGATCAATTTTGGTCGTAAAAGGATGATTTTTTTTTATTTTGCATAAAATTGTATGAGGATGATTGTCCTAAATATAATTGGTTGGACCGGGGCACTGTTGTTGTTGTTGAAACACAGACCGTCCGACCTACCAGAAAGGTTACCTCAGAAATGCATTTATTTATTTAAACTTTTCTAAGATAATAGATTTTAAGATTTAAAACATTTTTGCAATTGGAAGTGTATCTCTGTGACTAACGGTTGAGGAAATAGCCATTGGGCACCCATAGCACTGGACACCCTGTATATGTATACATTTATATATGTATGTATGTATATATACGTATATATATATATATATATATTGTTTGTATATATATATATATTTCTAAGTTGTTATTCGAAATATAGATGGCGCCACAAAAAATTTTATGATTTGAATGAATCTTACAAAACCAAAACCATAATATATTCAGTTCTGCTATCTCTAGGAAGCAATAAATAGTGTTTTTCTTTCCTTACTTCTTTCCTTTTCTTTCCTTTTTTACTTTCTTTATATACAATGATGTATAAGGAAAATATTGTGAAGGGATCGAAAATTCGAATTCGAGTTTTCGACGGGACAGCACGTTTCAATCATCCCTGATCACGAATCAAACATTTTTGAAGTGATGCCTGTGTGTGTGTGTGTCAGTGAGTCTGTGGAAACGATAACTAACGAACGAATGGACCGATTCGAACGAAATTTGGTACAAAAAATACAATCTGTAAACACTGGAAGCCTATTGTTTTTATACGCAATCGAATGTTCAGAACCCCCTAAATATTCAAGTGAAATTTTGAAAAAATCGTCAAAAAACAAAACCTCTAGTAAAGTTACGCAAATAGACATTTCTTATGTAATTTTTCATCAGAAAACGATTGACATAAACGCTAACATGAACCGTTCGTTCTCAAGATAATGCACATTTTTCAAAAAAATTATCAAAAAATTATATAAAATGAAAAAAAATACTTCCTATTGAGAAACATGTTCACTTTTCATATGTAATACCATGCGATAAATTTGGTGACATCATTGTCGTGGATCTAGCTCGTTCCATTCATGAGAAAATATACTTTGAATAACACTTTTGTATTTGAACGCCAATAGTCATTTATAAGAATAAATTATTTCTCCGCTCATAACGCTTGGCGAGATTTTGGAGACGAATTTGGCGGAATATCGCCAACTTGGCGACTTTCTTAAAAGTTTTCAAATTAAAGACAATCTCGCCAAATGGATAAAATTAAGCTATATAAATGAAAATAACGACTAATTGATGAAAATTTAATATCTTGGAAAAAATATTCAAGTGTCTACTATAGTATATCAAGTATCTACTATAAGAATAACCTAATCTACTATAAGAATAACTAAGAAGAACTAATAATAACTAATAATAAGAATAACTAACTAATATAAGAATAACTATAAGAATAACTAATATTCAAGTGTCTACTATAAGAATAACCTATTTTGTTTCTACTGTAAAAGTAGTAAATACATTGCATTATAAAGGAAAATCATGTGCTGCCCACATCAAATTTTTTTTTATATGTGCTTGTTCCAGACTTGGAATCTCTCTACAATTCTTATTGTCTGTCGATGGTTAGAAAGCATGTAGGTTTATGTGAAAATTGCACTGGAACCAGTTTTAGTTTGCATATAAACAGTCTCTAAATTATATTAATTATATATATATGTGTGTGTGTGTGTGTGCTACCGGCAAAGTTTGAAATCCGGCATTCTATAGAATCCCTAGGCATTGAATATAATGCCTAAAATTTGCCGGCAATGTATGAAACGATTCATATTTCATACATTTCCTAGGCATTCTATAAAACGCCAAATGAGAAACCTGCAAAATATGAAATACATCTCCGATTCGTTTCAAATAACACGTGGCAAGGCACGTGACTTTTAACGCGCGCCTCAGGCTCAGAATTTGTCAGTTGCACTTTGCGGTTCGCTCGGAGTGTCAAAAAACGCAATTTTACTTAAATTTGTTCAACAAAAAATTTGTTACTTTCCTTATATACATAATGTATAAGGGAAGTATTGTGACGGGGTCGAAAATTTGAATTCGAGTTTTCGACGGGAGAGCACGTTTCAAGCATCCCTGATTACGAATCAAGCATTTTTGAAGTGGTGTCTGTGTGTGAGTGTGTGTGTGTGAAAGTATGTGTGTGTCAGTGAGTCTGGGCAGACGATAACTGACGAACGAATGGACCGATTCGAACGAAATTTGGCACAAAAATCACAGTCCGTAAACACTGAAAGCATATTGTTTTTATACGCAATCAAATGCTCAGAACCTCCCAAAATTTTCGAATGAAATTTTGAAAAAATCGTCAAAAAACCAAAACCGCTAATAAAGTTAGGCAAATAGACATTTCTTATGTAATTTTTCATTAGAAAACGATTGACATAAATTTTAGAACGCTAACATGAACCGTTCTCGAGATATTGCACATTTTTCAAAAAAATATCAAAAAGTAAACTCATTTATCCTGTTAAAGAAGGCGTCAGTACTATACAGTATTATGTCACGGACTCTGAGTTATTTCACGTACTTCATGAAGCTCATTTGGCTATTGGACACGGAGGACGTGATAGAATGTTGAAAGAACTTTTCAGCCAAATACAAAAACGTCATACGTCATGATATTAAACTGTACATCCACCTTTGTGAACCTTGCCAGAAAAAACAGAAGGGTATTAAAAAGGGCATTGTTGTGAAACCTATTATATTTTCCGAATTCAATTCCCGTTGTCAGGTAGATCTTATTGACTTTCAGTCTCAGCCAGATAGAGAATACAAATTTATTATGGTGTACCAAGATCATCTCACAAAATTTGTGATTCTCAAGTCTATAACGTCAAAAAGAGCTGTAGAAGTAGCCTACAACCTAGTGGACATATTCTCGTTGCTTGGAGCGCCATCTATATTACAAACTGGCAATAGTAGGGAATTTACCAATAATGTGGTGACCAGCTTGAGGGAGTTTTGGCCAGCACTGAAGATCGTCCATGAGAAGCCTCGCCATTCACAAAGCCAGGGTAGTGTCGAAAGAGCTAATCAAGATATCAAAAATATGCACTGTACTTGGATGCAGGACAACAAATCTGACCGCTGGAGTGAAAGACTGCGTTTCGTTCAATTTATGAAAAATGGAGCTTACCATTCTGGGATCAAAAAAACACCATACGAAGCTCCTTTTGGCTGCAAACCTAAAGTAGGGCTTACAACGTCGTTTCTACCCGAAGATGTTTTAAAAGACATAAATACAGAGGAACAGCTAGAAAAAGTAATGGAAAGCGTCCAAACAATGGGAAAAGGTGAAACTAATCAGATTATGCAAGAAAAAGAGTATGTTTCAAAAAACATGGATGAATTTATAGTCGATAGTGGATTAAACCAACATGATGGAGACATGCTTACCGAAGAGATTTTCGTTTCTTATACCTGTTGTGTGTGTTTAAAGGAGACGAGTGATGGATGCACTTGCATGCAAAAAGTGTCGTCAAAAAATTCATACCTTCTGTGGCCATGCTAGTGAAGATGATGAACCCTTTGTGCACTCTTTGTTTCAAAACTGAAAATGTTATTGAAGGTAAAATAAATTTTAAAATCAATATGGAAATACAAGCCAAAAAATGTAAATGAATTCGGAAAAAAAATTTCCCACTGATTCTTTGGAAACTACTGTGCGAGTTCCTATTCCTGACTTCGACAAGGGGGTAGGTGATATATTGGCAGTTGTAATGAGTGTGACAGAGGGTGGTTTCTACCGATTTGGAACTTCTGAAAGAATTTTAAAACAAGTATATGCGAGATCACAATTCACATTATGCCCTATAAACTTGCTTAGGATTGAAGTTATGCATGACCACGAAATTCCTCTCCGGTCAGTTACAATTGCTCAGGCCAGTGGAAACGGCCAAGGATTCATCAAATGTATGTGTAAACAAAGTGTCAAAATATAAAATGTCTTTGCGTGAAAAATGTAATGAAATGCAATTCAAAATGCCATTTAAGCCTACCATGTTGCAACAAGTAGGTTAATTTTAATTTCTTATTTTTTATATGAAAATTTTGTTTCCCTTAATAAGAAAGGCATAAATTTTGTTTTGTACAACTTTCATTTTTCTTTACGTATTTTATATAAATTTTTTTTAATGGCACTCTCATTATTAATGTAGAATAACATTTGTATTTTTGAGGAATGCACGTCATTTATATAATAGCCTTATCAGGATCTTTTTTTATACTTTGCCTAAATATAACAGCCTTATCAGGACCTTTTTTTATACTTTGCCTAATTAGCATTTGTCATTCTATAGAATGCCTAGATATTATATACAATGCCTAGGAAAAGTATGCAATAATTCTCATATCACATACTTTGCCTAAAATCGTCGGGCATTATATACAATGCCTAGGGATTTTATAGAATGCCGGCGTTTCATACTTTGCCGGTAACATATATATTAGATTCAATACGCTCTCAAGAAAATGTATGTACTCAGTGCTCTTCCATGGGTTTAGTCATTTTCAAATAGTGTACTTCCTTTCTATTTATTTTTCTAACTTCCATTTTAATGTTTAGAATGTATTTCATACCATCCAGGTATCAAGGATGGGCTTCATATACCAAAGATAATCATACTTTTTGAAATCGAACAATAATGCAAAAAAAATAAAAACCACTTTATATAATGCTACATTGTGGTACTAAAAAATTCGCCGAAAATTCAAAATTTAAATCAACATGGTATTCATCTAATATGCACAACATTATGTTATCGAAATTGCACGTGTACTGATATAACTTTTACGGTTCATTCGACAAATTACAGGGAAAAACTCAAACCATACTGCTTTGTTATTCAATACTAGAAGTACAGTAAAAGTTTAAAAATAAAACTTTACTCGCTATTTGGAGAGAAGTATAGATACAAGGACCTTTAGATCTGAGTTCTTATTTTTACTTTCTCTGCAATACATGGTAATGTATAGGGAAGGTATTGGAATCATTTCGAAAATCGTAACTCGAGTTTTCGACGGATCTACACGTTTCGAGACCTCTGGAATACGCAAAAACTATTTTTATCGTGACGTCTGTGTGTGTGTCTGTATGTCTGTCTGTATGCCTGTCTGTCTGTGCAGATTTTGAATCCACTCTAACTAAAAAACTAATTGACCTAATTTCATAAAATTTGGTAGGTAAGTCACTTGTGGGCGAATCTGGTGCTGATTAGTTTTGGGTACGATTCGGGGTAAAAGATCCCGCCTTTTCTTGCAAAATGGCCAGCAAAAGACTGTATCCACTCTAACTGAAAAACTAATTGATAGAATTTCACAAAATTCGGTAGGTAAGTCGCTTGTGGGTCACCCTCGTGCTGATTAGACTTTGGTATGATTCGGAAAAAAGTAACCTGTCTTTTTTCGCGAAATGTCCCGCAAAATTAGTCAAAATCTAAAATAAAAACTACAAAAAGCGTTAAAATGTAAAATAAAAATTACGTATGATCAAATATATCAAATAAATGCTTGTTTTATACATAATTTTTGACAATGAAAGAATGACACTGGCCGTTCTCGAGAAATTTTATTTTTTTCACATGTTTGCCAGCCACATTTGAAAATAGGATCAATTACCCATTGAAAACGAAAATAGATATAGAAGTGCAAATTCATTGTAACATAAAATAAACTTGGGTGTTATTTTGTGCAATTAAACTCAATTTAACGAATTATTCAAGAAATAATGATAAGGTGAATATGAGTCTGCAGCGAAAGTCATGTGCTGCCCACATCAGATTTTTACTTTCTTTGCAATATATGGTAATGTATAGAAAAAGTATTGTAATCATACCGAAAATCACAACTCTAGTTTTCGACGGATCTACACGTTTTAAAACCTCTAGAACACGAAGACACTATTTTTAGCGTGACGTCTGTGTTTGTGTCACACTGTGTCTGTCTCCGGCCGTCCAAACAGATGCTCATGTCCTTGTTGACGAGTCGGACGGTCTGGGTCTTCAACACTGTGTCTGTCTGTCTATCTGTCTGTGCCATTCTAACTCAAAAATTAATGGACCGAATTTCATAAAATTTGGTAGGTAAGTTACTTGGGTGTCACTCTGGTGCTGATTAGTTTTCAGTACGATTCGGGATAAAAGAACCCGTCTTCTTTTGCGAAATGGCCCTCAAAAAGCGTTAAATCTATTAATGAAGGAATACGTATGCTCAAATATATTAATTAAATGCTTATTTTATACGTAATTTTTGACATCGAAAAGAATAAGACCAACCCCATTAGTCTAGGAGTAACCGTTCTTGAGGTATTTTAATTCTTACCGCATTTTCGCTACACCATCTTTGAAAATCAGTCCAGTTACCAAATGAAAATGATAATTGAAATAAAAGTGTAATTTCTGTGTAAGTCAAAGTAATTATGGGTGTTATTTTGTGCAATTAAACTCAATTTAGTGAATTATTGAAGAAATAAAGAGAACATGAATATGAGTCTGCAGGAAAATTCATGTGCTGCCTATATCAGATTTTTTTACTTTCCCTGCAATACATGGTAATGTATAGGGAAAGTATTGAAATCATATCGAAAATCGCAATTCGAGTTTTTGACGGATCTACACGTTTCAAGACCTCTAGAATACGAAAAAAACATTTTTAGCGTGACGTCTGTGTGTGTGTCTGTGTTTATGTGTGTCTGTCTGTCTCTCTGTCTGTGCAGATATTGTATCCACTTTAATTGAAAAACTAATTGACCGAATTTCATAAAATTTTTTAGGTAAGTCACTTGTGGATGAATCTGGTGCTGATTAGTTTTGGGTACGATTCGGGATAACAGAACTCGCCTTTTTTTGCGACACGGCCCTCCAAAAGCCTATACCCAATCTAGCTGCAAAACTAATGGGCCGAATTTCACAAAATTCGGCCTATTAGTTTGTCGTTTCTCTGGTGGTGTTTGTGGATTTCTCTGGTGGTGATTAGATTTTGGTATGCTTGGAAAAAAAATAACCTGCCTTTTTTTTTTACAAAATGATCCTCAAAAATCTTCAAAATCTAAAGTAAAAACTACGTATTCCTAAATATATCCATTAAATGCTTGTTTTATACGTAATTTTTAATGAAGAAAAGAATAAGACCAACCCCATCACTAGGACTAGCCGTTCTCGAGATATTTTAGTTTTTTCGTATTTTCTCTACGCCACCTTTGAAAATATGTCCAGTTACCAAACGACAACGAAAATTGAATTAAATGTGAATTAAATTTAACTAAAATAAAGACAACGTAGATATAAGTCTGCAGGGAAAGTCATGTGTAACACAATATTTGTATTACATGTTACACCCAATTACAAATGCCAACCTAGCCATTTTGCAATTCCAATTGCGGATGCCAACCTAGCTAATGAGCTATTTAAATGCTGCAGAGGGAGCCAATGGCAATACAAACATAAATAAGCAGCGCATCCCCTTCTTCACTTCAACGAATCAACAACGACACTACAATGTGAAAAGAAAAAGGTTTGAGAGAATGTTCTAGAACTTTCCAGGAGATGCAATTTTTCGACAGCGTCCTAGACGCACCTGAGGTTTTTGGAGTCGACTTAAAACTTTCGAACGAGTCAGCATCATGTTTTCTTGGGTTTGTGAAAAGTGTCTATAGAATGTGAGCAACAAAATGGTAGCGAGTGCAGTTAGATGTGTAACGGTTTTCATACATCATTGAAATAGCACGAATATGCACGTAACACAAAGAGAAAAGGTAACCAACTTTCAATTGTCACTATTAGCACGGAAGGCACACCTTTAACGATTATTAAATTAATTGACTACCAGTTCGTATGAGTAGACCATATGAACGAGTTCGTAATATTGAACTATAAGAACTATTCTTTATCGACTGTTTTAAGGAAACTGTTTTTAAGAAATTTAAGTCAAAGTTATTATGTGTGTAAATATATATATAGATATTAATGTAATATTGTCAGTATTATGTGTCTTTTAATAATTGATTTAATTATAGCATAGTTACTCCAGATACAATAGATATCTATTAAGTAAAATATTAAAATAAATTGAGCAATTAAGCATGTGTATTTCTTTATGTTTTGTGTGTTCGTTTTCCGAGCTTGAGAACCGGGAGCTTACATGCTCCACCCTTAGTGGCGGCATCATAGGTAAGTCCTATACTGGTAATTTTTGATAAGGACAATTTTACTTATGACATCATGTGCTGCCCACATCAATTTTTTTTTACTGTAAAAGAAGTAAATTCATTAAATTATATAGAATAAAGTCATATGTGCTGCCCACGTCAAATTTTTGTAGTTATTTATTTGCAAATTGACCTTGTTATTACATAAACATGTTCGTTATTAATTACAACATATATCTTTACTATTTTCAAATAATGTGAGGCTTATTAAGAGAGTGAGAAATAGAGAGACCAGCGTGGTGCATGACACTATATGGATGAAATCAACTTTTACTGTTCTATACAGATTCCCTTTTACGATTGAAAGGATTAAATTTCAACAAATGTTCCTCAGAATCGGCTATAGATATAAAGGACGACTGATATGGATTTAGTATCAAATTTCAGAGTTGGTTGGGAGTTCACAAAGAAAATCTACTTCCGGTGGAGATGTCACTCCCGGTTTTCCGAAAATCTGCCTAACTTTACGGAAGGAGTGTCGAACGTCGAAAACCCAGACCATCCGACTCGTCCGAGGACTAAGAGCAACCATTTGAATGGTCGTACGGAAGGAGTGTGCAAAAAGAGTATGAAAAATATTTCGATTTTCATCAAAAATGAACTGCACACATGTGAAGGCTTTCTAATAAAAATTGTATTTTAAATTTGACACAGAAAAAAAAATATAAATAAAAACAAAACTGTCTATGCATTCTTCATTTCCAATTTTTCACTGAAAAAATTAAATAAAATATTACGTACTTATTAAAAAAAATATATTTTCCTCAAAATTGAACTGCACACAAATTAAGGCTCTATAATAAAAATTTTATTTTAAATTTTACACAGAAAAAATATGAATAAAAACAACACTTTCTGTGCATACTTCATTTTCAATTTTCAACAGAAAAAAATGAAATAAAATATTATGTACATATTCAAGAAAAATATATTTTTATCAAAATTGAACTGCACACATACGTATGAAGGCTCTGTAATAAAAATTTCATTTTAAATTTAACACAGAAAAATATGAATAAAAGCAAAATTTTCTGTGCATACTTCGTTTTCAATTTTTCAGAGTAAAAAATGAAATAAAATATTATGTGCTTATTCAAACAAAATATATCATACTTCGATAATATTTTAACTCTCTCTTGAAGCTTAGGACAATTTGAAAATGACTTTCTAATCATACAATGCTTATGACTGAAGCTCATAAAGTGTTCGTACAGCTTAACGCATGATTACGATCCAGCTTGGTACTTAGGCATCCTTGTAATTTTACATCGCCCCATTCATCTTGTCAGACATTTCGCAAGATTTAATCACATTAACTTAGTAACTGCTCATGCAAAACTGACAAGCAAATATAGCAAGAAAAATTTCTAAGAATAAGCACCTACTTTAGCGAACATTGGGAGGATTTCTCTTTGCAAGGTCGTTAAAATAACTTACACTGTAAAAGATTTACTTGCGATTTCTTTAAACACTTCTCTGTCAAACATTCAGTAAAATAATATGTAAAACGTTTCCTCGATAGAAAAAAATCTGATGTGGGCAACACATGGCTTTCCCTGCAGATTTATATCCACGTTCTTTTTATTTTAATTAAATTTAATTCATTCTTAATTCAATTATCGTTCTCATTTAGTAACTGGACTTATTTTCAAAGGTGACGTAGAGAAAATACGAAAAGACTAAAATATCTCGAGAACGGGTAGTCTTAGTGTAATGGGGTTGGTCTTATTCTTATTTTCGTTAAAAATTACTTATAAAACAAGATTTTAATCGATATATTTGAGCATACATAGTTTTTTATTTTGGATTTTGACGATTTTTGAGGGCCATTTTGCAAAAAAGGCGGGTTCTTTTATCCCGAATCGAACTCAAAACTGATCAGCACCAGAATCGTCCACAAGTGACTTACCTACTAAATTTTATGAAATTCGGTCAATTAGTTTTTTTAGTTAGAGTGGATACAAAATCTGCACAGACAGACACACACACACACGCAGACAGACACAGAGACAGACAAGCACACACACAGACACACAAGACAAACACACAGATGTCACGCTAAAAATAGTTTTTTCGTATTCTAGAGGTCTCGAAACGCGTAGATCCTTCGAAAACTCGAGTTGCGGTTTTCGGCGTGATTCCAATACTTTCCCTATACATTACGATGTATTGCAGGGAAAGTAAAAAGATACAAAATCTGTTTCGAAGCTATCTAAATTAATCTATTTAAATTAATTTGCTATCTAAATTAATCTGAAATAAAAACAGTTTAAATAAAAAAGTATGGAAATACGTCTAAAAACATTTAAAATATAATTACAATGAAGACTACATTTTACGAGTCTTTAATATTCAACCATTTACGACTTTCAAAAAGGCCAGAACGCTTTCTGGCGTCACAACGTCATTTATCAGTGGCAATGCAAAAATTTGCACTGTTAGGCTGGCCAGTTCGAATATCCATGTTTCAATTCCGAGTTAAGGCAGCGAGCTTCTTTACAAGGGCGCTCGAAGAAGTCAATCAGGTACATTAATTCAAATATGTCGGAGGTCTGAAAGTGGCCCAGTACGACCAGCAGAGATTCGGTGGTAAAAATAGTAGTATCAGGAAACTAGCCTGAGATAACAAGAAAGTTCAATCATGCATAAAGCATTGATTATGAAACACTTTCCAACTTCAATGCAATTTTATACAAACATCTCTAAAATGAGATACATTCCTCGGTAATATTTTTAAAATTATCACAATACTACATTAATTTATTATATTTGAAAACTTCATCGAAAAAAATGAACTTCATTCAAATGACGGCATTGGAATATAAATTGCCTGGTTTAAACATCTCTAAAATGCGATACATTCCTCGGTAATATTTTTTTAAAATTATCATAACACTACAATAGTTTATTATATTTGAAAACTTCATCGATAACAAATGAACTTTATTCAAATGACGTCATCGAAATATAAATCGCCTCTATATAAAAGCAGCATTTCATTCATAAACATTTTCCAATCCTTTCATTCATCACAATACTATAATAATTTATTTAATTTAAAAATTTGAAAAATTGTTATCTACCATATTTATTTTAAAATGGTAAACCTTTCTCATATGTAAAATAATTAAACTCTTGGAAAGATATTTATTATATAATAGATCTCTTTTTTCTTTCTGGACGATATATTACGAGAGTCAGAATTTAATTGAATTTGTTTTTCTTCCTATATTAAATAATTTTTATTTAAAAAACTACCTAACATGTTTTACTGAAATTTCTTTTATATATTTTATGGGATAATTTGAATATTTCCTTAAATTTTTGAAGCAATTTGTGAATTTTAAATTCGCTTAAAAAATGTTTGAAAAATTAGGTCCCATAGGGTTCAATGTATTACATTTTTTCAACCCGGGTTCAATAAAAAACTAATTGGGTGATATTATTCATTTATATTCAAATAGGTCCCACAGACAGTCTGAAAAACATACTAAAATTTCAATTTGATAAATCCATTTTTACGGCAGTTATCGTGCTAACGGACAGACGGAGAGAATGAACAAAGTCATAAACACTTTCAACTATGTTACAAAGTGTTAAAAATAGGTCAGTTAGATTGTAAGTTTCATGCCAATCTGACATTACAGGGTGATGAATGCAGAATCCACTTCGACGATAAAAGTTTGCAATTCCGTCTCAGCTCAACGGTAGAGAGTCGGCTGACCAGTTCGGAGATCCAGATTTCGATTCGCAGCAAGGCTTTTTGCAATGACAGTCCAACAAGTCAACCCTGTAAGTTAGTGCAAAAATGTCGGAGGTCTGAAGACCCCAAACCGTGCGACTCACATAGTGGGATTAGAGTAGCTAGTTGCACGGCCGGCAAAGTTTACCTCCTGCACTGAGGAGGCACCCAAGGTCTACCATCCCGAAAAAGGAACATTTATTTACGTACAAAAAGATAAGAATTGATGAAAAATATTGTGGTTAAACAGACAGTTTTACATTATATTTGAACTTGACAAGTACGTCCATTTTTCAAAAATGGGAAAAGGGTTATTGCGAATATAGATAAAAAGATCATTGAAAAATAAAATTTAGAGTAAGGTATAATAACATAATGAAAAATAGATTAAAATTAAAGAAAGTAACAAAATTTTAAAAGTAAAATTTAGAAAATATATAAAAGGAAAATATATGAAAAGGAAAAAAGAATTAAGCACATGAAAAACAAAAACAGAAATTTAGAATAAAGTTTAGAAAAGCAAAATCAGAAAAAATACAAATAAAAAAGGTCAAAAGAAAAAGAAAAAACCGGGAAAAAAGAACAGTTAACATAGCTTTATATATATATATATATATATATATATATATATATATATATATATATATATATATATATATATATATATATATATATATATATATATATATATATATATATATATATATATAAAGTTAAGTTAATAAGAATGAAATAAAGGGATTCATTGATTAAAATTAATTGAGAGCAGAATCTACTCATAAGCTTAGGTCACTTTATTAGAAATTTCCATGGCAACAAGAATACAGTTTTTAATTTTATCTACTGAAGAGGGATTTGAACGAACTTTGGAGAACCAAATTGGTTTATTAGAGGGGGAGGGTTTGGATAGATGAAATTTTTTAGAAAAAGGACAATCGAAAATGTAATGATCAACGTCATCCAATTTATTGCAAATACAGTTAGAGGTGGATTTAATTTTGAAAAAGTATAGGTATTCAAAAAAGGGACCATGACCAGTAAGAAAGCAAATGAGGTGTTTATTAAAAATTTGTCTGCAAGTGACCCTAGTACGACCAGCACAGATTCAGTGGACTCTGGTATATTGCTCGTCGATTTCAAATCGCTAGGACCACAACCACGTAGGAAGCTAACCTGGGGGATAAAAATAGCAGCAGTAAGTTAACCTGAGGTAAAATTAGCAGAAGGTGTCAGTCAGAATGTCAGTTGCAAGCTAATCTTAAATTCAAAGATGAAAAATGCAGAGTCCGCTTCAACGATAAGAGCTTGCAATTTGTCCCCAGTAGCTGAACGATGGAGAGTCGATTTTCCAGAACGAAGATCTGTGGTTCGACTCCCCGTTGAGGCAGCAAGGTTCTTTACATCTATCTCTGTATTATTTACGTAGTGGGAGCTTATTTAAGACTTGGGTAACGCCGGGTATATCATTCTTATACTTCGTAATGCGAACATCTTACAAACGATACAAGAAGTTTTTTAATTTATTGTGTTAAGAAGTTAAATGAATAAATTTGAAAACGTTCACATTTCCGTTTGTTTTGTTAAAAGACGAAACTTTTTTTTCAGTTACATTTGTATTTAAAAATATAGTGGAAAACCAACAGACTTTTGGAAATCTGAAAAGGCGATTATGATGGCGGCAGTAGGCATTGCTTTCATAGGAAATTTAAATATGGAATAACCTAAAGGGAACAGTCTACTAAATGACAAGTTATTGAAGTTTTTAAACAACAGTGGACGGAAAGCCAACAAATATGAGTCCAACTGAAACACGGTGATAATTACATAATTAATTGCGCAAGTAAATTACAATCTAATGTCATAATTTCAGAAGAAATAGCATTTTAACATTTTTAGCTACGAGTATTTTTTAAACCAGTGTTTAAAAGATATTTTCGCAGGGAAAAGTACAAAATTTTCTGATTTTTAGTGTTTTAAAGTTTACTTTCTTTCTTAGGTGAAATATCAGTTTCTGGTATTTGTTGATCTTCCCCACACCATTCTTTTGGAAATGCTGGTTTCTTTTTTATTCACTCGATAATTCGAACATTTCTGCTTAAGATATCCCGAAGTTAAAAATATATCCAGTAAAAGCAATGCTCTTTTTAATTTCATCATTTATTTTTTGTTCAAAATTTTAAATCCAGATCAATCGATGTTTTACGCTTGTAGTATTGATTCTCTATTTAGGCCTCTGAAAGGTAACACATAAACATTTTAACAAAACAGGCGTGAAGGTCCAACACACATATGAACCAGAGAGCGCTGTAGCCCAGTGGTTAGCGCGCGGGTCACCCCGAGCCGGCGCCACCTAAGATGTGGTGTACGGATCTTAGCTCTGTAGCTCTGGTCCTCCGTATCTGGGGGCATAAAAATCCGGAGAACCGGCTGTCGAGGAAGCGGTCGTCGTACCGGTGAGACAGCTATACCGCGAACTCTTCCAGGTGGCTGTAATCTCACGGACTGTGTCTATTCATGACCTGAGTCCAGATCCGACCGGGGTCGGGCTTGGCGGGTGTTCTTCGGACCCTACCCGGTGAATGATCCCGTCGAGAACGTGGCCCCCGGCTGTAACTCTGCTGGATGGGAGATTGAAACCCCGGTCGTGAAGAATTAATAGGCATAAACCCCCAAGATTGTCTTCTCCATTGATCTTTAATCTGGTTAGCGCGCGGGAATTGCAGACAGAATATGACAGGTCCAACACATGACTTTTCCTACCGATTGATGTATTTAGATATTATAAAAAAGCATTTACACAGATTATAGTTTTTTATATTTGCTTTTATTTTTACTACTAGTGGGCTCCACCCGCTGCTCGTTACGCTTCTCCAACCTCCGTAGTCTGGGCACGGTAGCCCAGTGGTTAACGCGCGGGAGTTGCACTGGGTAGGCCCGGGTTTGATTCCCGCCACTGCCAAAACTGCCGCCGTGTTCACGCGGAGTACGATCACGTTAAACATGCGGATCCGTATGTCCTGTCGAGAGGTTGGTGGTAGGGGGAGGAGGGTACGGTCCCTGTGGATGCCTCCCCCACTGTGTTCCGGTCTAAATTGGGTGGCACTTCCTGGCCGTCCATATAGTTACCTTACACATTTCTGGTAGGTCGGATGGTAACACATATGAACCAATTGTTTTATGGTTTAAATGATTAGTTTTATTTACACGTTAATGTATTTACAATTATATCTACAATCCTTATATAAGTTTTCGAATCATGCGAAAAGGTGGACATTCGAGCTCTTAGCAAATGGCATTTTGTACTAGTATTTTGTACTTTTGCTAAGTCAGTTATCGCTGATTAATTTTATTATCATCATCCAGGGGAAAAAGAAGGGGGCATTAGAGAAGAATCGATAGGCAGAGGTCAAAATTTTAAGTTCTCCATTATTTTTGACATTCTGTGAACTATGAGAAGATAAGCCTTACGTATGTTGACGCTACTAAGGAAGTGTTCTTACTTCTATTAGTATTCGAACATTTTGTCTTTGATTTGAACGAGAGAGGTAATCTCCAGGCACACATTACCAGAGAAAAAAAAAACTGATGTGGGCAGCACATGACTTTCCCTGCAGACTGAAATTCATTTTTTCTTTAAGAACTCATTTTCTTTAAGAACTCATTAATGAGTTTAATTGCACAAAGTGACACTAAATTTGCATTTGTAATTCAATTTCTGGTTTTATTTGGTAATTGGACATTTTTCCAAAGGCGGCATAAAAAAAATGCGACAAACCTCAAATACCTCGAGAACGGTTAGTCCTAGAGTAATAGAGTTGTTCTTATTCTTTTCCTCGTCAAAAATTACGTATAAAACAAGCATTTAATTGATACATTTGAACATACGTAGTCTTTTTTTAGATAATGGCGATTTTTGCGGGCCATTTCGTAAAAAAAACAGATTGTTCTTTTCCGAATCGTACCAAAATCTAATCAGCACCAGAATATCCCACATGTGATTTATCAACCAAATTTTGTGAAATTTGATCAATTTGTATTTCAGCTAGACTGAATACATGAGATTCTTGAAGGCCATTTCGCAAAAAAAAGGCGGGTTTTTTTTTCCGAATTGTACCAAAAACTAATCAGCACCAAGGTCACACCCAAGGGTCTTATCTACCAAATTTTATGAAATTCGGTCCATTAGTTTTTGAGTTAGAGTGGATACATACATTGCACAGACACACAGACAGGCAGACATACACACACACAGACGTCACGCTAAAAATAGTTTTTTCGTATTCTAGAGGTCTCGAAACGTGTAAATCCGTCGAAAACTCGAGTTGCGATTTTTGGCTTGATTCCAATACTTTCCCTATACATTACCATGTATTGCAGGGAAAGTAACAAGAAGTGTCGTTCGAAAAAGATTCCAGAGAAGTTGTTCAAAAATGTTCGAAAAGTGCCCACGTGAAAGGAGGGTGATATCCCACCTTAGTCTCAACCTCTAGTTTGTCATCTTACTTGGTTTCCTATGGGTCAGCCTCAAGCACTGGTGGCTGCGTGGGTTCTGTTTACTTCACCACACATGAAGGGCAAACCCTGGAGGGTAGAGTGGGGGTCACATCATTAATCAATAAATTTGATAAAGTTCATTGTTAATGCGATTGTATGTCCTTCCTCCAGAGTGGCTGTCGCTACAGTTTGTCTCTCTGACAATACCTTTGTGAGTTCGAAATTTGATGTCACAACGCTCACTCCAGCTTTCGAACATTTTGACCTTCTATGCATCCGCTAAAATTGAAATATTCGTAAACTGCAAATTACCCGAAAAGTTTCACCTTTTTCTCGCCATTATCTGTTGATTTTAAAATGTCAAGACATCTGTTCCTGATAATGAACAAATATTTTTCTAGTATTAGTTACACCTTCGATCAACACGCCTAACGTTTTTTTTTTTTCAAATTTTGTACCCGTTTTTCCCTTTGCTCTGACATGTGAAATCCTATGCTTGCTTTGCTTTGAATAAGGCGATGTTAAAGATAAATAAATTTATGCAAAAAATGCTCCATTGATAGAGAAAGGGTCAGAATAGATGTCAAGAGCGATTACAAACATTGCACTGACTCAGATTCGGTTCCGACATCTTTGGGAAATTCTTTATTTAGTTTTTCTAACTTTTTCAACCCATTTGAGTGCAAATATTGCAAGTTAAATATGTAATTTAGTGCTGTTCGTAATATGCAAATAATTCAATAATAAATTGAAAAACAATTTCAGAATGTTTACAGAGGATGTTTACACAATTTTAAAAATACTTGGGAAAAAAATGTCAAAAAATAAAGGAGTTTAAGAAAATGATATTCTGGCAAAATTGTATTAAATAACAAGAAAGATCAATCATGCATAAAGCAATGATTATGAAACTCTTTCCAACTGATATGCAGTTTTATTTAAACATCTATAAAATGCGATACATCCAGCAGGAATAGTTTTAAAATTATCACAATACTGCAATAATTTATTATATTTGAAAACTTAAAACTTCATCGAAGATACTTTAAAAAACCTTAAACCTTTATTCAAATGGCATCACTGAAATATCAATCGCCTGGCTCTCTATGTAAAAGCAGCACATATTTCATTCATACACTTTTATTCCATTTTTTTCATTCAGGCCAATACCACAATAATTTATTTTACTTAAACAATTAAAACCATGCAGGTAAAAGTAATTTAACTCTATGTTTAAGCCTTCATCGAAAAAATCTGATATAAATTCGTCTGCATCTCTCTTTAAAATCAATGAGTGTTTCATGCATATCAGCAATATTGCAGACTCTAGAACTATAATAAATTTGCGTTAAAGAAATTCATCAATTCTTACACAACTCATCTTACAGCTTGCTGTGTTTACATTCTCCACAACGGAAAATCAGGCTTCGTTGTAGAAATAATCAAAGTTTGGTAATCATTTAAACTCAAATATATTAGCATTACGTTATTTCAGAATACAGATGCATAGAAATTAAGTAAAGATAAAGCTGTTTTAGGACGGATACAACACTAAATATGAATAAAAAAGAACTTTAAAAATCACAATTTTGACACAAGATGGATGGCATTGATCATTTAAACTCAAATATATTGTAATGACGTTGTTTTAGAATATAGATGCACATAAATTAAGCAATCGTAAAGCGGTTCTGGGACGGATGCAACACCAAACATAAATTTAAAAGAACTTTATAAATCACGATGTTGATACAAGATGGATGCCATATTTTATTTTGAAGTGGGTCACGTGATATCTTCATATAACATGGGTGTAATTATTATTTTAATTTTAATTTAAAAAACGACCGAACATATTTTGTTGACATTTTTTTACATATAAATATTTTATGGGATAATTTGAATATTTTCTAAACTTTTCAAAGCAATTTGTAAATTTTACTTTGCTTAAACATTATTTGAAAAATTGGGTCCCATAGGGTTCAGTGTATTTCATGTTTTCAACCCGGGTTCAATCTAAAACTAATTGGGTGATATTATTCATTTACATTTTCATATGTTCCACAGACCGTCTGATCAACATACTAAAATTTAATTTTGATAAAATCATTTTTACGGCAGCCGTGCGAACGGACAGACAGACAGAATGAACAAAGTTGAACACAGTTGAAAAATAAACACTTTTCAACTATGTTGTAAAGTGTTAAAAGTTACCTTTACGACTATTTCAAAAGTAAAGTCCCTTGTCTCAAATATACACCGACTTAAAGAACTGTAATGCTTTAAATACCTTTGCAGCGACTGTCAACAAAATAACAAATAAAACTTCAAATCTTAAAATGACTGAAAAGCACATAAATCACTGCCTTTTGCTTACATATATGTTACTGAGCGCATAGCACGCTGTTGAATTCTCTGTGAAAGTCATTTAGCCGGTGATAGATGGAAATATATTGTAACTATTGATAATGTATAGATCTATTTAAATGCCTGTAACAAAAACGGTCGATTTACTATTGCAAAAGAGGAGAAAAAGACTTAAACACTTGGTTGCAATAATCAAAGAAAACTTCAGTAAAGGATTCATGATTACTGCTGACATTTCATACGAATTCAAATTAAAATTAATAGAAATCGAAAAACATGTCAAAGTTAGTTCAACATATTAAGATAATGTTTTATATATATATAACTCATTTATTTAAAGAATAAATATACCATCCCTTTATCTAGAGTCTTAACAGAGCAGAACTTTGTCAATATAAAACTACCAGTCACACGTCAAAATCTACCGTTCAATTTCTTGACAAATTGACAAAAGATACTGGTATTAAAACTATACGGTTTGTTCATATTCCTTTAATCACCTGATGTATCACCAATGGATTATAGTGATTTTGGATTGCTAAAAACAGAACTTTCTAAACGCAGACCTGAAACAAAGAGTGGACTATAGAAAACTGTGAAAAAGAGCTGGAATAAGATATCACCCATAACTTAAAATACCACTAATAAAATGTAACCCATAGCTTTCTTATCTTGTAAATTAAGATGTCTAAAGATAGTCCAGAGAAAGGGCCATTAGATAGAATATTTAAGAAATAAAACCGCTTTCAATTTGTTCTAAAAGTGGGAGAACATCCTCTGTACTTAAATTATTGTAACAAAAAAAGATTGTTTTGCTATCTCAAAGGAGAAGAAAAAGACGTTACAAACTTGTTTCCGAAAATCCAAAGAAAGTTCCAGGAACAGAATCGTGCTTGCTGAACAAGAGTCGTAAAGAATGGTAACATCAATTCTATATAATATTACCAAAAAATGTTTTAACTTCTATATATTAAGAGAAAAATATCATCCATATATCCACAAAGCCTCCAAATAGAATTATTTCGCCATTTACAGCTCTGCGTAGTCGGAGCAAAATTGTATATAAATTTGATGCTGACTATGTAGAAGAACTGAAATTGTCAGTTTCCATGTCGCAAGATTGCGACTTATAACAAGTTCTCTTGCTGACACTGCAGATAACGGCTAATCCATGCTGACGAGCGAATTATAAACGAAAAAACAGGTTATGTTTCAATATCATTGTTTTACCAAAATGAAGTAGCATCAATTTCTCAGGATCTACTATAGATAGAGAGTAAATTTTAATCAATATGGATTCAGCATCAAATTCCAGAAGAGCTATGTGTGTTCACTAAGAATTTCCAGCCGTTTCTTCCCACTTCTGGTTCAAACAATTTCATATTCTTTGAAACATCTATTTTTCAATATTGGCTATAAATAAAGTGATAAACGCAATCGATATGGACTTATCATTATATTTTAGAGGAAGTAGTGCAATTCAGTAAGAATTTCTACTTCAGGCTCAAGAATTTTCCTTGAAACATCTATTCCTCAAGGTTTGCTGTATATAGAGCTCAGATTATGACTGATATGGATTAAAAACCAAATTTTGGAAAAGACAAAGTGATTCACTAAAGATTTCCACTTCTTATGTCAATTCCTATTCAAGAATTTACGTTTTCCTTGCAACCTATTTTCAGGAACGACTACAGATATAGCTTATGAAGACTGATATGGATTTAGCATCAAATTTCAGAGGAGATATTCACCATTTCCACTTCAGATTTCCCAAAAATTCGTTACGCTGTACGAGAGAAATATGCAAAAGAGCATAATACCCTTAACATTTTGCTTACGGGTGGGACAGCGTCAATCTCAAACGAAGAACCTTTCAGAAAGACAGGTATTTGACATACTCTATTCCAAACAGTTCTATCCCCCTTCACGGACGGACGTCAATGGGGGATCGAACTGATTGGGATAGAGAATGTCAAATACCTGTCTTTTTGAAAAGTTCTTTGCTTGGGATTGCCGCTGTCCCACCCGTAAGCAAAAGGTTAATAGCTCAATCGAAATGTAAGTGTAAACAACACTTGCTACTATATAATGGTTCCTTTATATTAAAAGGTATAAATTTCTTATTTAAATTATTTTTACCTCTTTGACGTTGAAAAATGTCCCTAAACGTTTGGATAATAGATTATATGGTAACCCTATCCATATGTTAAACAGAAAGTATAGTTTCTAAAATGTCATATAGATTTTTCCATTGCACTCTTCTACTTAAAATCTCCTTTTTCTGTGACGTAAAAAACCACAGAAACATAAAGAAATGTTGCACTGATAAGGAAGGGTCAGGAAAGAGGTCAGCAAACAATACACACGTAGCATTTACTCAGAGCCTATTTGAATATCTTTCAGGATATCCTTTTACACTTCACTGAATTTTTCAATAATGTGAGTTATTTCCTAGCGGATTTCTTTTCTTTCACTTCTTCAATTTACTATATTCACTGTACTTTTGCACTTTCCTATATTCTCCGTCCTTTTTCACAGTCCTTCATCTTGGGCCAACGGCCGTACCGTGCTGAAAACACCGGTTCTCGTTAGATCACCGAAGTCAAGCAGCATCGGGCGCGGTTAGTACTTTGTGGGTGACCACCTCGGAACACCGCGTGCTGTTGGCCATCTCGGGTGCGGTATCCCCGTGGTTTGCGCGCTAGATTTGCACGCTACCACAAAAATGCCGCCGTGTTCATGCGGAGTACGATCACGTTAAACATGTGGGTCCGTAAGTCCTTCCGAGAGGTTGGTGGTAGGGGAAGGAGGGTACGGTCCCTGTGGATGCCTCCCCCACTGGGTTCCGGTCTAAATTGGGTGGCACTTCCCGGCCGTCCATACAGTTACCTTACACCTTTCTGGTAGGTCGGACGGTCTGGGTCTCATCAACAACAACAGTCCTTCATCACTTTACTTATATTCACTGTCCTTTATCACTTATATTCACCGTAATTACTATTCACAGTCCTTTTGTCACTTTATTTATATTCACTGCCCTTTTTCACATTCCTTATACTAACTATCCGTTATTTCTTTCCTTATATCCACTGTCATTTTTTCAATTTTCTTGCATGCACTGTCCTTTTTCACTTTCTTTATACTCACTATCCTTTTTCACATTCTTTATATTCACTGTACTTTTTCACTTTCTTTATATCCGCTGTCTTTTTTTACTTATGTTCACTGTCCTTTTTCGCTTTCCTATACTCACTGTCCTTTTTCACTTTACTTATGTTCACTGTCCTTTTTAACTTATATTAACTTTTATCACTTTCCTTATATCCACTGTCATTTATCACTTTCCTTATACCCACTGTCTTTTTACACTTTACTTATATTCACCGCCCTTTTTCACTTTATATTCACTGTTTTTTTTTTTACTTTATATTCAATATCCTTTTTCACTTTCTTTATACTCACTGTTCTTTTTCGCTTTTCTAATATTCATAGTCTAGTGTTTTTATTTTCCTTTCATTGTATATGTAAAGAAGTAGCATTATCTTGAGCTATTAGGCAAACTTGAGTGATCGCCTTAGGTGCAAAGCAGCCAGAAATCGTAGAAAGACTATAATTTGTGTTTTCCTTCCAGCAATAACTAAATTGATTATTTATGGAAAATTAATGTGTTTTAAGCACCAGATTTTGAGACTGACTGACAAAGCTATAACTTACATAGTCCAAACTACTGGGACGTGACCTATAATTAGCGAAAAAAACTAAAATCCTGAAATGTTTTTCTAAAAATCTATAAATATCGAAAACAGCCTCATACCTTTTATAAAGCTCTCGTTTTCAAGTTATTCCTTTAAAATATATCTATACTCCTAACACTTTCCAACATAATTGAAAGTGTTTATGTCATTCTGTCTGTCTGTCCGTTAGCACGATAACTTCGGTAAAAATGACTTTTTCGAAGTGAAATTTCAGTATGCTGTTGAGACAGTCTGTGAGACATATAGGAATGTAAAGAAATAACATCACCCAATTAATTTCGGATTTAACCCGGGTGGAAAAATGAAATACATTGAACCCTGTAGGACCTAATTTTTCAAACATTTCTTCAGCGGAGTTAAACTTCACACATATTTTAGGAAATATTCAAATTATCACATAAACTGCATAAAAAAAATTTCAGCAACATATTTTGGGTAGTTTTTAAATAAAAATTGAAATAATAATTACACTTATGACATATGAAGAGATGACGTGGCTCGTTGCAAAATAAAATATTGCGTCCATTTTCTTTCCTCTAAGTAAAGATCGTAATTTTTAAAGATCGTTTAAAATTATATTTAGTGTTGCATCCGTCTTAAAACCGCTTTATTTCTGCGTATTATCTGTGTATCCAAATTCTGTATCACGGCAATTACAATATTTCTTTATTTTAAATGATCACTAAACTTTGATTATTTTCACAACGAAGATTAATTTTAGCACATGCAGAATGTAAACAGAACAAACGATTGTATGGTGAGTTGAATAAGAATTACTGAATTTTTTTCAAAATTATGTAGATCTGAACTCTGGAATATAAGTGATATGATTGAAAGTTTTATTGATTTTAAATAGAAAAACAGACGATTTATATAGAATTGCCTTTTTTAACACTTTACAACAAAGTTGAAAAGTGTTTATGACTTTGTTAACACTTTACAACAAAGTTGAAAAGTGTTTATGACTTTGTTCATTCTGTCTGTTTGTCTGTCTGTCCGTTAGCACAATAACTGCCGTAAAAATGACTTAATCAAAATGAAATTTTAGTATGTTGTTCAGACGGTCTGTAGGACCTATGGGAATATTATTCATTTGAATAGGGTTTATTCCTTTGAATAATATCATCCAATTATTTTTGGATTCAACCATGGTTGAAAAAATGAAATACATTGAGCCCTATGGGACCTAATTTTTCAAACATTTTTTAAGCGGATTTAAAATTCACAAATTGCGTCGCAAATTTTAGGTAATAATCAAATTGTTCCATAAAATACATATATAAAAAAAATTCAGCGAAATATATTTTTTAGTTTTTAAATAAATATTAAAATAATAATAACGCCTCTTATATGAAGCTATCACGTGACCATGATATGAAAAGATCACGTGACCCACTTCAAAATGATATATGGCATCCATCTTGTCACAAAATCGTAATTTTTAAAGTTCTTTTTAATTCATATTGAGTGTTGTATCCGTCCTAAAACGACTTTATTTCTGTTTAAATTCTGTGCATCTACGTACTGAAACAACGCAATTACAATATATTTGAGTTTAAATGCTCATCCAAATTTGATTATTTCTACAACGAAGCCTATTTTTCACCTATGTAAAATGTAAACAGCAAAATATGTAGAATGAGTTGTATTAGAATTGCTGTATTTCATTAACACAAAATCATTTAGTTCATGGAGTCCGCATAGCTGATATGAATGAAATATTCATTGATTTCACAAAGAGAAGATCGATTTTTTTCGATGAAGTTTTACGCATAAAGTTTAATTACTTGTAGCTCCATGGTCTTAATTTTTAAATAAAATAAATTATTACAGTATTATGATGAATGACATAAATGGGAAATTATTTATGAATGAAATGCTGCTTTTATAGAGAGAGCCAGGCGTGTTATTTTTCCTATGACGTCATTTGAATGAATTTCAGTTGTTTTCGATGAAGTTTTCAAATATAATAAATTATCGTAGTATTATGAAAATTCTAAATTTATTGCCGAGGAATGTATCACATTTCAGAGATGTTTAAACCGGACAATTTATATTTCAATGCCGTCATTTGAATGAAATTCATTTTTTTCGATGAAGGTTTAAGTTTTTAAATGTAATAAATTAATGTAGTATTGTGATAAGTTTTAAAATATTACCGAGGAATGTATTGCATTTTAGACATGTTTAAATAAAATTGCATTGAAATTGGAAAGTGTTTCATAATCAATGCTTTAAACATGATTGATCTTTCTTGTTGATGAAGATTTAGGTTTTCAAGTATAATAAATTATTGTAGTACTGTGATAAAATTTAAAATATATCAACGCTGAATGTATTGCATTTTAGAACTGCTTAAATAAAATTGCATTTCAGCAGGAAAGTGTTTCATAATCAATGCTTTACGCATAATTGATCATTTCGCGGAACACACTCTGAAAAACGCTGTTCTAGAATATAAAATATAGATATTAAACAGAAAAACAGACTACAAAATATAGATATAATTAGTGAGCCACAAAAATGCGCATTCGGACAAAAAATCTAGTTTTTAGATCAATATCTTGTTTTAGAAAAATCGTCTTGTCAAATTGAAGAAAATTCAAACGTTTTTATTTTGAAGTGGGCGTTGATTATATCGCGAAAACTGAAAGCGAACTTTGAAGAGTAAGCAAGTAATTGTAGACCTTTGAAATCGTTCCAAACGTACATAATTTGATTTTGAGTCTTTTTCTTAGTTTCTTAAATAATGTGCACAAAATCCTGTGAAATCTACACTGGGTGGCCAAGAAAACAACAGCTGTGTGGATTGAAACATACAAATACTGAGGAAGAAAGGAGTGATGGTGCATTTTGAAATTTTACATAATTTTGCGGAGAACGTTGAAATGAGCAAAAATCAACTGAAAAAAAGTACTTTTTTTAATATATAAAAATATTTCACATATTTTACCTGCTGTAGCGGGTGCAATGTTTCTGTCGGCGATTTCCATGGACACCAAGGCCTGCAAAAGGGGATTGAATTGTTTGGGATAGGGCATGTCAAATACCTGTCTTTTGGGGAGGTTCTTCGTCTGTGATGCACGCTGTCCCACCCGTAAGCAAAAGGTTGAATGCATTTTTTTCGATACGGAATTTCCAAAGGTTTCACATTTTTAAAATGTTCCTTGCGTCTTAATTTTTGTCTAAGATGCATGAAATTTGAAAAGAAGACACCTCTCATACTTTTTAATGAATCTGGGTATGCATTTTATAATTGGACTTCATTAAGGTAATTAAAAGTGAATAACAACCTAATTAAATGTTGAAAATTAAGTTTTAATGCAGGAAAATATTTTTAAAAAATTAACTTTCTATGAGATTTAAAAATAAATACCCAAATTTGTTCATAACGTGTTTTTGAGTGATCATAATGTTAAATTAATCAAAAATGTGAACAAATGCAAGGAGCATTTTCAAATTTTCGTTAAAGAAATTAAATTAAAAAAAATACAAAATTATAACAAAATTGAAAAAAACATTAATGGTATTGTATATAGTAATGTTAAGAGGAATATTTATACAAATTTTCACGTTTCTAAGTCAATAAATAAATAAAACAAATTTCATAGTCCACCGTCCCCTTAAAGGTAATGGGATCAGCCAGCAATTGATCAGTCCATAGCGGTCATGGCTGAAGACGTTATAAGTGGTTGCGGAAAAGACATTACAGAGTTCAAAAAGGACCACATCCTTGGCCTCTGTCAAGGGAAGAAGACTTACAGGGAGATTGCTGAAATGACTGGCACTGGATTACCAACTGTCCAGCGCATCATTGCATCTTAAAAAGATAGCGGTGAACCTTCAACTTCGCCGAAAATATGTGGTCTAAAAACAATCCTCTATGATCGTGATCGAAGATCATTAAAACGCTGGGTGAAACCGAATCCCAAAAAATTGACCCTAGACCCCACAACCATCTTCTATAGCGGACGCAAGACCATTTCTACTAGCGCTTCTACTTTGAGACGAGAACTCAAAGGACAGGGATTAAACTACTGTGTTGCAAAAGGGAAAACACTAGTTACCGGGAGTAATCGCGAAAAAAGGCTATAATTCGACAAGGAATATAAAGATTGGACTGTTGAGCAATGGGAACAAATTTCTCTGATAAGTCCAGATTTACTCACTTCCAACATGATCGACGCATCAGGATTAGAATAATACCGCATGAAACATCGGACATTTCGTCTACTGTACCTACTATACAGGCCACAGGAGGAATTGTTATGATCTGGGGTTGCTTCTTTCGGCGCAGCAACACTATGCAGCAAAAAAATGAGTCAACTGAGTATATGAATATACTGCACATGACCAGCTTATTCCATTAATAGAATTTTTATTCCCTAAAGGCAATGGCATATTCCAAGATGGCAACACCACGATTGATCGTCATGAAATTGCGAAATGTTGGTTTGAGGAGCACGAGGCCTCATTCGTGCACTTTAATTAGCCACCACAAAGTTCTAACCCCAATCCCATTCAGAGTATGTAGTATGTACTGGAGAAGCATCTCAGGAGTAATTCCACTCTTCCATCATCATCCAAGATCTTGACAAATATTACTGCAAATTCGGCCACACATAAATGTTAGAGCCAACGGCCCTACCGTGCTGAAAACACCGGTTCTCGTTAGATCACCAAAGTCAAGCAGCATCGGGCGCGGTTAGTACTTGGGTGGGTGACCATCTGGGAACAACGCGGGCTGTTGGCACATTTCGGGCGCTGTAACCCGGTGGTTTGCGCGCTGGATTTGCAAGCTGCCACAACTGTCGCTGTGTTCATGCGGAGTACGATCACGTTAAACATGTGGGTCCGTAAGTCCTTCCGAGAGGTTGGTGGTAAGGGAAGGAGAGTACGATCCCTGTGGATGCCTCCCCCACTGAGTTCCGGTCTAAATTGTGTGGCACCTCCCGGCCGTCCAAACGGTTACCTTACACCTTTCTGGTAGGTCGGACGATCTGGGTCTCAACAACAACAACAACACATAAATGTTAAGGCATTTCATAAACTCATAGAGAAAATTATATGATGAAAGTGTGCTGCAACTCGTGCTAAATGTGTACTATACGTGGTGGCCAAACTTGCATAGACCTAATATGGAATCTCATCTTGTATGGCTGTTATAACTTCTTTTATCTCGTCTTGTCCAACTTTTATTTTTTTCTTCCATCTTATCTACAATCGCTTATTGTTCGACTTTCATTAGTTACATCCTCTCGCTTAACTGTTCTTTCATTATTTATATGTTTCAGAGAGCCATAACTGATTATCAAGTTTCTAGAAATCCCACCTCTGACACCAGTTTCTTACGAGGTATACTCTAGAATCGGGGTATACTCGCAGGATACAAGAATAACTCTAAATTTATGGATAACGAACGCTTTTATTGAAAAACACTTATTAACCTAAACAGGCAGAACAAAAAGCGAATAGGTAGATAACTATCTTACAAAATCACTAAATAACTGTCAAATATAATAAAACAGCAATTAAATGCCCAACTAATTCACAAAATAGTAGATATTACTCTCAAAACACTGACATACCTCCCAATTCAATGTAGCTCGTATCACGTCAACTGCTCTCCAACTGAGCGATAACTCTTTTTATATACTCTTTATAGAAAATTTTAGAAAGGGCTCTGTAACTTCTACAAAATTATTCTATATTTCGAAAAAGATCTAGCATAATTTAAAACCCGCTGAATGTTGCAAAGTTGGAAATAAATCACCAAATATGGCAACCCCGCACCCACGGCTGCCCTACTTTCACGAAATAGGAATGGCTAACTATAAAAGTTGGCTTCCATTGGAGGCAGGTATAACGTAGTGAATTATTTTACATGTTCGTAAGAATAGTGTGTATATTATTTTTTCACTGTGAAAGAAGTAAATTAACTGAATTGCATTGGGAAAGTTATTTGCTGCCCAATTCAGATTATTATCTGTTACAAACGGGAAATAATGATGAATAAGCATATTGAAATTTATTGTAGTTTTATCTTTCAAGACGGTTTTTCAAGTGAAATCATTTCGTCACCATCCGACAGGAGTCAGGAGATGCAGTGTTCAATTGAGGTCAAGTAAAACCTTGCCAAATTTTAGAATTGATTTCTGCTAATGGCATCTGCCTTCCGGTACTGCATTCCGAAGGGCAGCGTCAGACTTTAATAAGAATATCACATGCAAATGTCCAGCATATTTCTTCTTCTATAAACGACAATTTGTTTGCATTATGTCTAGTTTGGCAAGAGCGGTGTCATTCTTCGTCGTGATTGTTCCGGTTTATACAACGCTGTTCGGAGGTACAGGGGTGAAACCACGAACATTATTTCTTTTTCGTACTTAATGCATGAAAAGAATGCTATTGCTTTGTTTGAAAATATTCGCAAGTGAGTTTTCGAGAGAAAATCACGTTTTATGACCTTTCATGACCTTCTGAGCACAATGTGAACAGGTCACAAAATCGCCGTCTTTCTCTCTATATATATATATTTATTTATGTGTGTGTGTATATATATATATATATGATATATGATATATGTATATATATATATATTATATATATATTATATATTTAATATATATATATATATATATATATTATATATATATATGCATATAAAAATTAATATCTAAAATTAATACATCGGTATTACGATAATAAAAACATGTATAGTAATCTAAATCAATCAACACAAGAAATAAAAAATCGTACAACAGCACTATATAAACAAGAAAGATCATTCATGCATAAAGCATTAATTATGAAACACTTCCAACTTCAATGCAATTTTATATAAACATCTCTAAAATGCGATACATTCCTCGGTGATATTTTTAAAATTATTACAATACTACATTAATTTATTATATTTGAAAACTTCATGAAAAAAAATGAACTTCATTCAAATGACGGCATTGAAATATAAATTGTCTGCTTTAAACATCTCTGAAATGCGATACATTCCTCGGTAATATTTTTAAATTATCATAATACTACAATAATTTATTATATTTGAAAACTTCAGCGAAAACAAGTGAACTTTATTTAAATGACGTCATTGAAATATAAATCGGCTCTATATAAAAGCAGCATTTCATTCATAATCATTTTTCCAATCGTTTCATTCATCACAATACTATAATAATTCATTTTATTTAAAAATTTGAAAAATTGTTATCTACCATATTGATTTTAAAATGTGAAACCTCTCTTACATATAAATAATTCAACTCTTGGAAAGATATATAAAATATAATATATCTCTTTTTCCTTTCTGGAGGATATAGTAAGAGTCAGAATTAAATTAAATTTGTTTTTCTCTCTATATTAAATAATTTTTATTTAAAAAACTACCTAACATATTTTACTAAAATGTTTTATATATTTTATGGGATAATTTGAATATTTCCTAAAATTTTCGAAGCAATTTGTAAATTTTAAATTCGCTTAAATGTTTGAAAAATTAGATCCCATAGGGTTCAATATATTTTGTTTTTTCTTCTCTGGTTCAATTCAAAACTAATTTGGTGATATTATTCATTTATATTCCCATAGGTCCCACAGACCGTCTGAAAAATATACTAAAATTTCATTTTGATAAAGTCAGTTTTACGCAGTTATCGTGCTAACGGACAGACAGACAGAATGAACAAAGTCATAAACACTTTTCAACTATGTTGTAAAGTGTTAAAAAGCATGATACACAATCAGTAACATAAAATTTCCTTATATAACTTTAATAACAAAATTACAAAAGAATCCAATAAAATTTAGACCGCTCACTATTGACTATAATACCTATCTAACAATAGCAAACAAAAAATTATATAATTTATTAAAAATAGTTCTAATAAAACTAAAAAATCAAGAAACATATTTTATTTTTAATAGTTATGAGGTTATAAAATCATTACAACATTTACTAGACAAAATTTATTCCAAAAGTTGTGATTTTAGCGATCTATACAATAATATAAACATTAAAGAACTGGATAAAATAACCATAGACTTATGCCATCAATATGATATACAAATGTATGCCCCTTTAGGTAGTTATACGACTTTGGTGCAATTAGTCTTGCATGAAACAGTATTATATAACGGTCATTCCTACTATCAACAAATTTACGGTATCCCAATGGGCGGTAGTTGCTCATTAATTTTGACTGATATTTATCTTAACAAATATGAAACTGGCCCACAGATACTTAACAAATTAATATATTTCCCTTACGTTGATGACATTTTAATAGGTTTTTAAAGACCAGATTTCCTACCAGATTTCAGTTTTTATCCAGATAAATTGCAATTAATAGAAACTGCACACAATTATGATAATAGTTTAAACTTTCTGGATTTATGTATTGATACAAATAATAACAATACCAACTTTAGATTATACGATAAAAGAAAACATTTTAATTTCGTGATTAATTTCATAGCTTCATAGAGTTCAAGTCTACACAACAATGTGTTCAGAAACATCATTTTAAATTACTTAAGAAGTCAAAAATTAAATTCAAATTTAATAGATAGGGATAATAACATCAGGATCTATTTTGCAAAAGCAATAAAACAAGGATATCCTCTAAAATTTTTATGCAAAATAGCAGGTAGTTCTTTAGCATAACCATAACTGAAAGTAAATACTAATATTTCAAAAATCAGTAATACAAGTAAAACTGAGTGAAAACACCTGGTTCCGTGTATTTAGTTCCCGGAAGGTACGTATTTATATTTTACTAGTCTTTGAGCAGTTTAATGTAGTGTATAATTATAGTATATGTTTCTTATAGTGAGTTTTATTTTTCTTCTAATGAGGTCTTGTGTTTTTTTATGTCTTGTGTTTTTGTTGGTTTTATAATTTTATATCATTACTGAGTAATGTACCGGGAATGCTGCCGCAGCGTAAAGCATTCCTTAACCGGGGAGTGGGGGTCACAACCCCCCAGCCAATTTGTGGTACTTTACTCTTTTATTTGTATTGTAATCCATTTTTCCATTTGGATAGCTATATATATATATATATATATATATATATATATATATATATATATATATATATATATATAAATATATATATATATATATATATATATATATATAATTATTTATATATATATATATATATATATAAATATATATATATATATATATATATATATATATATATATATAATTATATATATATATATATATATATATAATTATATATATATATATATATATATATATATATATATATATATATATATATATATATATATATATACGTATATATATATATATATATATATATATATATATATATATATATATATATATATATATATATATATATATATATATATATATATATAAATGTATATATATGTATATATATAAATATATATATATACTTATATATATATATCGTATGGACCGATATCATATAACCAACTGTGCTATGTCTTTACATGATTCTTTCGATTTCGAATAAACTGAAACCTATTATTCCACTAAGTGGCTGAATAAAAACAGTAAAACGTGCTCCTTTGCTTCAAATTCTCAAATTACCAGTCAAAATAGCCTTTTATCGTTAAGAAAAATTTATAATTGTATTTACCAACTAACCTGAAATATCTGTAATCTATCATATATTGGTCAAACTAGTACTCCCATTCATCTGCGAGGGAATGTTCACCGCGACCACATTAAAAAGCTTATACATAAGAATAATGTTTCTCTACCATCCTCCAAGAAATTTGAATATCATCATTTTGCTCTACGTGGGTATCTACAAGGGCTCTACGTATATTACTATTCACATTTTAGATATTAAAACAGATAAATTCGACAGATTGTTCTTTGAAAATTACTACATTAATTATCATTCTACTCTCTTTCCGTATAAATTTAATCAAATGCATCTAAATTAAAATATTATAAAATATGATTTTAAAGGTTTTGAGTTTTAATGATTTTTTCAAAATTTCACTCGAAAATTTAGGGGGGTTCTGAACATTCGATTGTATTATAAAACAATAGGCTTCCAGTATTCACGGATTGTGATTGTTGCACCAAATTTCTTTCGAATCGCTCCATTCGTTCGTGAGATATCGTCTCCAAACACACACACACACACACACACACATACGTTCACATATACACACGCACACATACTTTCACACACACACACACACACACTCATACTTTCACACACACACACACACAGAGACATCACCTAAAAAATGTTCGATTCGTGAACAGGATGCTTGAAACGTGCTCTCCCGTCGAAAACTCGAGTTCGAATTTTCGACCCCGTCACAATACTTTCCTTATACATTATGTATATAAGGAAAGTAAAAGTAACAGATCCGCTTAAGGTCAATTAGAAAAGGAAGTGGAGTGAGAGAATATTGGGGTTTAAAAATACATGGGTTTAAAAATAAAATAAATAATAATAAGAGATATCGAATTGAGTGGGTTGTAAAAAAATCGGTCTTAAATTGTCACATTTTTAACATTTTAGTGAGAAGTAAAGGACCAAATTTTCGTTTTCGTCTTATTTGTAAGAAAATTGTGTTCAAACCTCAATCTATCTAAAGTTTACTTTATTAAAATGTTCTGTAAGGAATGGCTGGTAATTAAATATACAGTTTTTCCAAGGGATCCTTCGGCATCCCTCCCACCTCAAATACACCCATAATTATGCATATTTAAATATAATAGGGCAATAAAAGTAAACCATGTTGAATAATAAAATCTAAGGAGATAAATTTAAAAATTATATTACATCTTTGTACAACAAAGAAGTGATGTATGATAAATTTTCTGCTTATAACACATATTCTAAGCATTCTACTTTTGTATTCTACGTTTAGGTTTTCTACCTTAAAAACCTAACACTGGTGTTCATACATGGGCTATAAGGAAGCTAAACCCTCTGCAATATTTACTTTTTCAGGTTAATTTTTTATGAAAAAAATGAAATATTTTGTATTTCTCTTTTTTTTGCGAAAATAGCTCAGAATTCTGTTCAGTTGCATTAGAGTTTTCATTTACAAGGCTAAATTCTTGAATATTTTTCTCATGGGGGGGAGGAGATTGCTTCATTCTCGGTACCTCAATACGCCGCCCCCCCCCCCCCCCCCCACACACACACACACTCCTTTGGATAGTTCATATGGGTGCCAATGCTACATAGAAGATGTTAAATAGTTAGAAATATTTTTTAACACTTTACAACAAAGTTGAAAAGTGTTTATGACTTTGTTCATTCTGTCTGTCTGTCTGTCCGCTAGCACGATAACTGCCGTAAAAATGACTTAATCAAAATGAAATTTTAGTATGTTGTTCAGACGGTCTATAGGACCTATGGGAATATAAATGAATAATATCACCTAATTAGTTTTGGATTGAACCCGGGTTGAAAAAATGGAATACAATGAGCCTTATGGGACCTAATTTTTCAAGCATTTTTAAGCGGATTTAAAATTCACAAATTGCTTCGAAAATTTTAGGCAGTATTCAAATTGTTTCATAAAATATATAAAAAAAAATTCAGCGAAATATATTCAGTAGTTTTTTAAATAAAAATTAAAATAATAATAACACCTCTTATATGAAGCGATCACGTGTCCATGATATGAAGCGATCACATGACCCACTTCAAAATTATATATCGCATCCATCTTGTCTCAAAATCGTGATTTTTAAAGTTCTTTTTAATTCATATTGAGTGTTGTATTCGTCCTAAAACTACTTTATTTTTGCCTAAATTCTGTGCATCTACATACTGAAACAACGCAATGACAATATATTTCAGTTTAAATGCTCATCCAAAATTGATTATTTATACTATAAAGCCTATTGTATTTTCACCTATGTAAAATGTAAACAGCAAAATATGTAGAATGAGTTGTATTAGAATCGCTGTAATTCTTTAACACAAAATCATTTAGTCCATGGAGTCTGCTTAGCTGATATGAATGAAATATTCATTGATTTTAGAAAGAGAAGGACGATATTTTTCGATGAAGTTTTACGCATAGAGTTTACTTACTTGTAGTTCCATGGTCTTAATTTTTAAATAAAATAAATTATTATAGTATTGTGATGAATGACATGAATGGGGGAATTATTTATGAATGATATGTTGCTTTTATAGAGAGAGCCAGGTTATTTTTTTATGACGTTATTTTTTATGACGTCATTTGAATGAATTTCAGTTGTTTTCGATGAAGTTTTCAAATATAATAAATTATCGTAGTATTATGATAATTCTAAAATTATTACCGAGGAATGTATCACATTTTTGAGATGTTTAAACCAGGCAATTTATACTTTAATGCCGTCAGTTGAATGAAGTTAATTTTTTTCGATGAAGGTTTAAGGTTTCAAATATAATAAATTAATGTAGTATTGTGATAAGTTTCAAAATATTACCGAGGAATGTATTGCATTTTAGACATGTTTAAATAAAATTGCATTGAAGTTGGAAAGTGTTTCATAATCAATGCTTTAAGCATGATTGATCTTTCTTGTTATTCATTATGGAAGATTTCTATTAAAATGGAATGTCATAATTTTAACTGAAAACCTTAATAAAGTTAGAAGTGCGCAAAAATGACAACAATCCTCAAACCTATGAAAAGTTAAACTGAATCCTTTTATATCACTTTATATTATGCTACAACGATACGCACGAGCATAAACCATATTACTTTCCTTATATACAATAATGTATAAAGAAAGTATTGTGACGGGGTCGAAAATTCGAATTAGAGTTTTCGACGGGAGAGTACGTTTCAAGCATCTCTGATCACGAATCGAACATTTTTGAGGTGATGTCTGTGTGTGTGTGTGTGCGTGGGTGTGTCCGTGAGTCTGTGGAGACGATGACTGACGAACGAATGGACCGATTCGAACGAAATTTGGCACAAAAATTATAATCCATGAATACTGGAGGCCTATTGTTTATATACGCAATTGAATGTTCAGAACCCCCCCCCCCCCTAAATTTTCGAGTGAAATATTGAAAAAAATCATCAAAAAATCAAAACATCTAATGAAGTTACCCAAATAGACATTTCTTATGTAATTTTTCATTAGAAAACGATTAACATAAACTTTAGAACGCTAGCATGAACCGTTCTTGAGATATTGCACATTTTTCAAAAAAATTATCAAAAAATTATATAAAATAAAAAAAAATATTTCTTATTGAGAAACATATTCACTTTTCATATGTAATATCATGAGGTAAATTTAGTGACATCCTTCTTGTGGATCTAGCTCGTTCCATTCATGAAAAAAGATACTTTGAGTAATACGTTTGTATTTGAACTCCAATAGTCATTTATCTACTATAAGAATAAATGATTTCTCCGTCCATAACGTTTGACGAGATTTTGGCGACAAAATTGGCGGAATGTCGCCAACTTGGCGACTTTTTAAATGTTACCAACTCAAAGAAAATCTCGCCAAATGGATAAAAATGACTCTAAATCAATGGAAATAACGAATATTTGACGAAAATTCAATATCTTGGAAAAAATTTAAGTATATACTATAAAAATAACCTATTTTGTTTTTACTGTAAAAGTAGTAAATACATTGCAGTATATAAGGAAAGTCACGTGGTGTCCACATCAGATTTTTTGTTATTGTGGAAATTGAAACCAAAAGATATGAAATATAAACAAAATATAGGAAATAAAAATAAAATATCAATAGATTCAATGGCAAGATAGTATTGTCTGCCGGACAGTTGACTGTGTGTATGACGTCATGTCAAGGAAGAGCTTTGACTTACGGCGCCATTAGTGTCTCCACATGTATATAAACTCGTTGATTTACAAGTCTCAGGTGTTCCGCAAGGTGGTTGTAGTAGTAGTATTTTGGCGAATTTATATCTTTATTACTATGAATGTATGCTTAAATCAACTGGCTTACAAATTTATCGATATATTGATGATCTGATCTGTGTTGGTAAACAGGAATTAAATAATATCAACATTGATATCAATCCCGATAATCTGGAATTGTTGAATAATAAGCCTTTTATTAGCGCTAAGGTAAACTTCCTGGAGTTAAATCTATGTATTGAATCTTCTAATAGAATTATTTATAATTTATATGATTAAAAAAATTTATTTTAATTTTATTATCAATAAACTATTACCTTTTACTTCTTGCAATTCTGTTCAAATTTTCTGTAACATCATTAAAAATCAATTGTTTCGAATTTATAGATTATCAGATAAAAAGTTTCAT